>OU342746.1:103143180-103768180 GCA_910589775.1 Avena eriantha | reverse complement strand
TCATAGAACAATCGTATTGTTTACTTTACACGCAATGTGTAATGCAATTATCTGTTGCTTGCAACTTAATACTGGAGGGGGTTTGGATGATAACCTAAAGGTGGATTATTAGTCATAGATGCAGTTGGATTACGGTCTATGTATAATGTTGTAATGCCCAATCAAGTCTCAAATGAGCCAAGATGATTAGTATATGCATGTATGGTTTCTCGATGTTTGTCAATGGCCCCGCTATAATTTGTTCACCCAACATGTTATGTATATTAAGGAGAACCATCACTAGTGAACTATGGACACCGGTCCTTTCTTTTACAATCAATCTACAACTATTTACTGCTTTCTGTTTACTTTCTCCAAGCTTTTACTTTCTTCCACTTGATACGTTTAATCCTTTGTTTTCAGCAAAACCGGTGAGATTGACAGCCTCACTATAAGTTGGGGGCAAAGTTCTGTGGTTGTGTTGTGCAGGATTCCAAATTGGAAACAACACCTTGGAGGTGTTTCCTTGCTCCTACTGGTTCGATAACCTTGGTTTCATAACTGAGGGAAAACTTACTGATGTGCTCATCATACCTTCCTCTTGGGGTTCCCCAACAAGCTTGATATATTTTGGGCCATCACCCGACATGGACTCGACGCTACATGCCTCATCGCACTCGCCCATGACATCTAGGAGCTAGCAATGACCTCACCGCACCCGCTCGTGCACGCCTCGACCAATTCCAGGCCGTGGAAACGCCAGTGCAGCCGCGCCCATTTCTATGTCCGCCATGACGAGACGCGCGCCAGTGCACAGATCAATCCCGTGTAACCACGCCGCGCCTCACCCTCACCTTGCATAAATGCACTCGTCGCGACGCTAGAAACATCCAAGACATGCCCGTTTGACCCTGCACGACTTGTACATGCCGTACGCCGTGACGAACACCCGCGGTACCCGAGGATGGCATGGACGTCATGCGTCGGCCTACCCCCTACGCCATGCCCATTGCTCCGTCTCCGACGAGCCCGAGCCATGCCCCGATGCTCCCCTCGCTGGGGTATAAATAAACCCCTCCCCTTGCCTCAAAACGCACCCCACTCGACTCCTCTCTCACCCAACAACCTCTCTGACCCATCCCCGGAGAAGGACAAAGTAGGAAGCACCAGAATTTCACCGGAGCTCGCCGTAGCAGTGGTGGAATGGAAGCAGCGCTAGGAGCCTCCCCAGGTTCCGCCACGACCATCGTTCGAACCACCACCGTCGACCAGTTCATCTGCCAGCACCGCCGTACCTAGCTGGAGCCCTAGTAAGCCCCCTATGATCCTCGTCGTAGAACTAGGGTTGAATCCTATGCGCGCCTTGAGAGGGAGACGACGACGCAGAGCCGTTGATCGTGCTCTAATGGTGCGGCTAGGATTAGCACATACCGCTTCGAGTTGGATCAGCCGCTGACGCATGGAGTGAAGCCCGCTGTGCACGCTGTGTAGTTGGGTCGGCCCAGTAGCTTTACCACGCGCGCCCACAAATTCAAATATAGGTTTTTCTTTTAGTTAAAAATCCTATTATGTAGGTGACTTTGAAATTGAATTCAAGAAGATTCACTAAATCAAATTGCATGATTCCAATTTCATTAGAAAGGAAATGAAAGTCGCTTAACACTCCCATTGGATTCAAACATTTTGAATTTGTAGATCATCTACAGGAAAAATAACAAGGCAGTGACTTTTCCAACTTCAAACATTTTTCTAAAATCAACCATAAATGCTTTTCAGTTGATTCCAATTGTCAAAAATCACATTTGCCATGAGATATCTGAATATGTAAAAATATATAGTTTTATATGCAGTAGTCATGGGCTAAGATTAAAAGGATGGCTATATAATCATTTCTAGTCATTTTAATTATATTAAATAGCAATATTAACTTTGTAATATATGCCATCTACTTTAAATCACATTCCCAAGTATTGTAATATGTGGTGATGACATGTGTCAACATGATCCCATATTTTATAACTGGAGAATATTAAATCCTTGTATTTTTCAATGAGTAGAAATTGCATTTCCAAAATAAGATAAATAAGACCATGTCACTAATGCATGTGGTGATTGAGATGATGCTAGATCATCTAGTGTGAACCTTTGTGTGCTGAATAGAAGTAGCTAAGTATTGTTTTGTGATTGTGTACCTCGTATTTATTTATAGACGCTAGTATCAACCCGAGCTACGAGGAGGAAGAATTCTACGAAGAAGAAGAGGAGCACTTCGACCACTGTACCAACCAAGGCAAGCTCCACTATGCAAGCTAACCTATTAAAGTTAAACTATGCATACTATTGTGATGCAACATCGATTATACCAATCCCAAGTTTTACCTGCAAGCTTTATTCTTCCCTTTACCAAAGTTTCTTAAATAGTTAATTATGGGTGATTAGTGGAAAAATAGGACAGGTGAAGAGCATAGAACTAGGCTTAGGTAGTTACACTTGATTAGCACCCCTCAATAGTGACACCCTCATTGATAGTTGCTAGTGCTAAACTAATATTGATCACTTTAGATGGAACATTTGGAGCAAATAATTATGAAAACCTTAGAATATGATGAGTCATTCTAGTGAAATGTTTTGAAATGGGTTATGAAACAAAATGACTTGAAGATGATGATGAATGAGACTTGAGTCTTGACTTTGAATAAAAACTGATGGTTGGGTTCGGATGTGATACCATTCCAGCTTTACAGTACAACCACAATACCTGATTTGGGTAGGGCTTGACTGGAAGTTTATGTGTCTTAGTATGGGTTCCCTCGCTGAAAAAGGGGTTAAGCTGAGGCTACCTTGTGACTGTGAGTGAAATAAGTGACCACCTATGTAGTTCCCGGGATGGCGGATTGCCATGGCTGGGAGGCCAAGCTCATAGGGGAGGTGCCTATACTAGGGTGTGTAATTGAAAGGTTAGGATTGATTATCTGCATACCAAGTATAATGATTCAGGGATATCCCTGACATATGTATCGAATTTTTTGGTGAAAGTGTACCACCTCTGCAGAGTGTCAAACTATTCGAATAGCCTCGTCCGCGGTCATGGACAGTTGGATGACCATACTGTTCCATTGTCAGATGTTTTCAAAATGACTTGTGACTTGAAAGATGACTTTGACTTAACCACAACAGGGTTGTGGAAATGAGAACTATGTTTCCACTTGAGTAATCTAGACAACTAAAATAGGTGATTACTACTAAGTACTTCTAAAATAAAACTGGCTTATTGCAAACAATCCTAGAGCTTAGGATTCCTAGTTGAATTGTCTTTCTTGCATTAGTGATAGTTTGTGAGTACTTTAAGAGTACTCATGGCTTTGTCCTTGGCTACTCCCATGGCCAGACTATGAAGAGGAGTATCCAGAGGATGGACAACAGGTTGTCTATGATAACTAGGATCATCTCCCATTGTCAGCATTGCCTACGACAATGAACATGGACTCTCTACTATGTTTGTCTCCACTGCTTTGATGTGTATTAAGACTTGATCATGATATCAACTATTTGTAAGACTATTATGGTTTGTAATGGATGAGGTACTGTGCTATCAATTCTATTATGCCTCACAAAAATGGTATTCATGGGATTGCGATGTACGGGATAACAGGCATCTGGACTTAAAAATCCAGGTGTTCACAAGTTGGTATCAGAGCCATCTTGACCATAGGAGACCCTAGTTAGAATGGACGTTTGAAGAACTTAGTTTCAAAACAAAGGAAGTGAGTATTTATGGAAACCTATTCTCACTATTACCCTTGAGATTCTTTCAAAAAAGAGAGTTCCCATGTCCTCAAAATTCTTGCAATCCTACATAAAATTTGACACACTTGATCACCTCACTAACTTACTCATCCTAATTGCTTATAGATGGAAGTCAAGTACAACAAGTTCTATGAGCTTGGCAGTGAAGGAGAACTCATCTTTGAGGGGGACTTGAGTCAGCTAGCGGAGTTTCTCGGACGCCCGCATCCTGAGTTCTATGGAGCACAACTCAATGATAAGCCAGGAGGAGAATTGCAGTGGTTAGTCGATGCAGATCTGAGAGGAAAGATGGATCCACCCACCTCGGAGAAGATATAGTTCACTATGAGGGAGAATAACTGGCTGGATGGACTAGCTAGAGCAATGTAGGAAGCACTTGCCAATATGTGTGGGCAGAATGTAAACCAGATCAACCACACTCGCTTCGTTTACTATGCAAGACGTGACTCCATGGGAGAACCCTTGGCCATTCCAGGACACCCGGAGCTAAAGCATCCTGTGAATCACCTCAACTTTATGCTGCACGAGACTCGCAAGGAGTTGGACAACGACCGTGCCTATGCCAACTATAAGCACATTCTCCAGGAAGAGAAGAACCACACTGATACGTCCATTTTGCATCACTATTCCATATCATAATTTACTATTATTCAATGATATATTTCATATTAAGAGATGATACTTATGTTATTTCATCAGTTTTACCATGGTTGATGACTTTTGGAGGATGGACCGCTGAAGTCGGGATTCTGATGGAAAAGGCACAGTTTGGAGGTGAAATTCGCGAAGATCATAAAATCCCGGAAAATATAGGGAAAACCCTATTTTCCAGAAGACGAAAGAAGCCAGAAGGGGGAGCGGAGACGGGCCACAGGGGGGCCACACCACCCCCTGGCGTGGGCCACCATAGGTCGCACCACCAGGTGGTGTGGCCACCCTGGCCCACCTTTGGCTCTGCTCTTTGGCGTATATAATCCTCCCAAAACCCTAAGACTCAGGGAGCGACCACAGGAAGGTTCCGACGTATCTGCGGGGCTGAAAACTACAGAGAGAGAAAGAGCTCTCCCGCAGGTAGAAATCTTCCGGGGAAATTCCTTCCCGGAGAGGGGAGATCGTCGCCATCAACACCACCATCAAGCTGGACTTCATCGGGATCATCATCATCATCATCTCCACCAGCACCATCATCACCACTCCATACCGTTGTAACAATTGGGTTGAATCTTGCATAGTTCTTGGGGGAAACTTTCCCGGTGTTGATTACTTGTTGTAGTTGATGCTACTGAGTGGAACCATTGTATTATCGTTTTTGTTCAGATTGTTACATATCATTATTTCATCTCTGATCTTGATCCATATGATGTCTTGTGAGTAGTTTGTTTAGTTCTTGACGACATGGGAGAAGTCATGTTGTTAGTAGTGGAATTGTGCTGAGAAAGATTCAGTAGTTTGGTATTTAAGTTGTGGTGTTATTCTTCTAGTGGTGTCATGTGAATGTTGACTACATGACACTTCAACTTTATGGGCCTAGGGGAATGCATTGTGTATTTTTCTACTAATCGTAGGGGTTGCTGGAGTGACAGAAACCTGAACCCCCGTTAAGAAAGATTTGCACAAGGGAGTGTAGGATCTCAGAGTTTAAAGCTGTGGTTAGGTCTCTATCTTAATTACTTTCTTGTACTTGCGGATTCTTGCAAGGGGTATAATCAAAAGATGTATTAGTCCTAGGAAGGTTAGTACATTAGCACAGGTTCACCCACACAACACATATCAAACTAAAGAAGATTAATCAACTATATGAAGCGAAAGCACTTGACGATATTCCCATGTGTCCTCGAGAATGTTTGGTCATCTTAAGTAATACAACCGGCTTGTCCTTTGCTAAAGAAAGGATTGGGCCACTTGCTGCATTTATTATTATTATCTTTTATTTACTCACACACTTTATTTATATGCATTATCAAAAAACCCTAAAAATCCGTTTGTTAAGTATTTTCAGAAAATTCCTAATCCAAGACACTTGTCAACACCTTCTGCTCCTCGTTGGGTTCGACAGTCTTACTTACCAAAAATACTGCGATACACCCCCTATACTTCTGGGTCATCACACACCGTCGCCATCCTAGCTAAAGAGCGCAAGAAACTTCACCGCCAGCGTGACAAGAAGGACCGCATCATTGCTCACCTCCGCCAGAAGTTGGCAACCCTTGAAAAAACCATCCATGACCAAGAAATTCAGCTCGAGGAGAGGGAAGACGAAGGTGAAGATCTTCATAGGGATCACCTCTTTCATAAGTGATGATGAAGACTATCTGGAGGACACGAACATGGAGTTCCAAACCAACGAGGAGGACGGAGACTTTCTGGATGACGAAGAACCCACCAGTTCTGATGATGAGTAGTATCACTAGATCACTGTCGTAGGTGTGAGTTTGTATCCGGTCCCAATGTATCGTAGAATGATAGAATGGTTCTTAAAACCATCTGCTTGGTAGTTGTGGTGTGTTGTTTCAATCCTTAGCAATACTCAAGTCTAAAGCTTTTGAACCATACCCATAAGCCATAGAAATTTCCCTCTTATCTTATGATCTATCTCAATCTTCAGATGACTCGCGGCAACCCCGGTGGGAGCAGCTCATCTCAGGATCCGATGGTTCAGATTCTCCAAATGCTAGTAGCAGATCGAGAAGCCGGTAGAGCCGATCCTCAAGCAAATCTCGCAACTCTTCAGCAGATCGCCCAAATGGCGCACAACAACCAAGGCCATGGAAATCAGGATCACCATGGATCTAAGCTAAAGAACTTTTAAAACACTAATCCTCCTATGTTTAGCAAATCTGAAGAGCCCTTAGATGCTGATGACTGGCCGCAGTCAATGGAGAACAACTTAAAAGTTGCAGGAGTAGATGTTGCGCAGAAAGTGTTGTTTGCGACCTACTAACTGGCAGGTTATGCAAGATCCTGGTGGAATAACACTCGTACAATGAACAAAGGATAGATGATGACCTGGGAGGAATTCAAGATCAAGTTCAGCAGGACTCATGTGCCCCCAGGTTTGATCAAGAGGATGAGGGATGAATTCAGGGATTTGAACCAAGGGAGAATGACTGTGGTGGAATACCTTGACAGATTTCTGTCTCTGTCTAGGTATGCCCCGATGAGATCGACACCGAGGCAAAGAAAACTGAAATATTCTTGAATGGCCTACATGATGAGATGCAGACAGTGTTAGTCAACATTCCTTTTGCTGATCTAGAAGCTCTAGTCAATTCTGCTATCCAGATGGAAGGAAAAATCAATCAAGCTAGTGAGAACCGCAAGCATCGTATGTTGCACCAGCCTGGACTCCACAATACCCGAAGTATCGCCCCAGCTCGTCTGTAGGATTTGCACCAAGACCCAATAGGCCACCTATGTCCTGTTCGAACTTTCCCAATCATGGCGAAGGAAACCCGAGGCCTGGAGGCCACAAAACTAACCCTGACAACCCCCATAACTTCAACCGTGCACCGCCAAGGCCCACCAACCACAACAATACCGCCCCAAGGACTGGAAGCAATGTCGTGCCCATTGCCGGGAAGGACAAGTCAACGGTAACCTGCTTTGAATGTGGAGTTACGGGTCACTACTCCAATGAGTGTCCCAAGAAGCTTACTGCAGCGCCCAATGTCACTGCACCTGCCCAGTAGCAGCGCCGTGTCTAGCCTAGAAAGAGGTTTGCCCCAGGCAACCTGCACAACCGTACCGGCCATATGTTCCACATGAATGCAGAAGAAGTCCACGAAGCGCCAGATGTCGTGATGGGTATGTTTTCTGTTAACTTAGCACTTGCAAGAGTGTTGTTTGATTCTGGAGCATCGCACTCATTTTTTACAGAAGAATTTGCATGCACTAGTAAGATTCAACCAACAAATTTTAAGCATGTTATGATAGTTCTAATACCTGGGTCAACCACCAAAGCTAGAAAAATATGCAAGGTCGTGCCTATTAGAATACATGAAATAGATTTTTATGCCAATTTAATAGTACTTGGAACAAAAGGTTTGGAAGTAGTACTAGGAATGGATTGGATGTCGAAACATCAGGGATTAATAGACTGTGCCAAGAAAGTGTAACATCCCAAAAACTTTAATCAAGGTTATCAAGTCCTAATCACCCAATTTAGGGTTAACAATTTTTTAATTAGTAATATGACTATGAATGCATGTGTGTTTGCATTAGTGTAGAATTGAGTGTATATGCCATGCTTGATTGTTCTAAGTGATGTGAAATGATTTAAAGATGGATACTACATCATCTAGACCATTTACAAACAAAAGGAAACGAAATAAAAAATGAATAAATAAATCAAATGGTCATTTTGACCAAAATCAACCACTAGGCCACTTGGAGTGTTCCTAGAAGAAGATTTCTATCAGAAACATACCCAACTCTTTTCACCCCTTGCGAGACTAAGTAAAAGTGTATCAAGGCCCACTTTAAAAAATTACAAAAACATCTAGCAAATCATTTTAAAGGACATTTGAAAATTGAATCAAGTGTATGTGTTCAGATCACACTTTTTCAAAAATCTACCAAATCAATTTCCCTTGACCTCTCCAAGCAAACCTAGACTTTCAAGTTTAAAATCAAACCACTCAAAAATTTTGAATAAAAAATTCCAAAGTATCTTTCATGCGGCCATTTCATCAAACTCCTGGTTAGCACAGATTAAGCTTCTGCCTAACTTCACTGTTTGCCATAGTAAACCTCAACCATTTGGTCCCCTCTTAACCCTCTGGTTCCCTTTGAGTCTAACCAGCACCCAGACCAACCCCCCTTCGTCGTGGAGCACAGTGGAGCGCCGCCCATTTGTGGTCATCGTCGGCCGACCACGGCCAGCTCGTAGCAGACTGCCCCGCGCTAATCCAGGATGTCTAGGAGCTACGCCGCACTATACTGCAACCCCTTGTCCAGCCCACGATAGCAGCCGAGCCATGGACCACACTAGCACCGCCACGCACCGCATCTCTGCACTGTGTCTAGAGCAAGCCAGTGCGCCGTGCCCGACCAGCCCCGCCAGCTCGCGCCTTGCCCTCAACACGCACGCGCAGCCTCGCCATGATCACCACACCCCGGCAGACACCCCCGTTCGCCGCTGCGCGACCCGCAGCTGCCACACGCTGCTGCAAACACTTCTGCCGCCGCACGGAGCACTACACTGCACCGCACCACGCCGGGCCATTAAGCCCGTAAGAACCGCCAGGTAGCACCGCACCGTCCTATGCCCTCGCCCATGCCGTTAGCTTCTTGTAGCGACGTCACCGTCGAGCTCACCGCCGCACCGCTCGGTCCCCTCTCCGAGCTATAAAAGGAGGCCACCCCCACCTCCATTCTTCACACCACTCCACTCCCCACTCCTCACAAACACTCCCCCACCTCTCCCCGGAGCAAGGCGAGCTCTCCCTCGTCGGAATTTCTTCGGAGTCCACCGCTGCTGGAGTAGAAGGGCGCCGTCGATTCCGACCACCCCAAGCCCTACCGTGACCACGCCTCGCCTTGCCGTCGTCTACCACGTTGTTTTCCCCCGCCGCCGACCCTAGCGGGAGCCCAGGTGAGCCCCGCGAGACCCCCACTGCCGTGCTAGGTCACATTCCTTGCCGGAGCTGTTCGTCGTCGATGATGACGCACGACCGTTAGATTATAGTTTGATCGCACGACTCAGATTCGCTGATACCGTTTCACGTTAGAACAGTCACTGACTGGTGGACCCCGCCTGTCAGTAGCCTGTTGCGCTGTGCAGTGCAGCTGGGCTTGTCCATTTAGCTTTCCTGCCCAGGCCTGGAAATTCAAATATGGATTTTCCTTTTTAGTTGAAACCCTATTTTGTTCCTAGATTCAAAAATCAATTCAGAGAGTTTCACCTAACCAATTTGTGTGATTTAAATTTTTCTAGAAAGGAAATTAAATTATTTATCCAAGCCTGTTGGATTTAAATCAATTGGAGTTAGAGATAATCTATAGTAAAAATAACAAGACAGAGACTTTTGCAACTTCAAACATTTATCAAAAATCAACCATAATAGCTTTTGAGTTGATTCCAACTCTAAAAAATCATATTTGAAAATATCTATCTGAATATGTAAAAATATTTAGGTTTGCATGCACTGACATTGGACTTGTACCAAAAGAATGCTATTAGGGCATTTCTAGTCACTTTAAATTTATTAAATAGTAATCTCAAACTTTATAAAATGTGATCAACCTTTTAAATCACATTCCCATGTATTATAATATGTGGTGATGACATGTGTCCACATGATCCCATATAATATTTGGATAATATTAAATCTTAATTAATTTCAATGAGTAGAAATTACTTTTCTAAAATAAAATGAATAAAACTAGTCCTTTAATGCATGTGATGCTTGTGATGATGCTAGATCATCAAGTGGAGCCCTAGTGTGCTAAATAGAAGTAATTAAGTATTTTTTGGTGATTCTGTACCCCGTATTCATTTATAGATGATAATACCGACCAAGTCTATGAGGAGGAGGAGTCTACCCCGAAGAAGACAAAGAGAACTTCAATCACTTCACCAACCAAGGCAAGCCATCATTAGCAATGCAAGCTAACACTTGCAAGCTTGATAACCTAAGCAAGATGCTTTAGGCATGCTTTCGTTATATACCTTTGATTATACCAATCCCATGTTTTACTTGCAAGCTTTATTCTCTTTACTTTACCAAAGTTCTTTACTTTTAGTATATGTAGCATAAAGAGTATAAATCTAGGCCTATCTAGTTATACTTAGATGACATTCTATGGCATGAGATTGAATATTAGCACCCCTCTTTAGTGAACACTCTTAACCTTAGTGGCTAGTGCTAAGCATAAAATATGATCACTTTAGATGGGAATACTTGGTGAAAATGATTATGAAAACCTTGGAATGATGAGTCATTTTATTGAAATGTTTTGACATGTGTTGAGAAACACAAATGGATTTTGATGATGAAAATGTTGAGGCATGAGCCTTAGCCCTTTACAAAAACTGATGGTTGGGTTCGGATGCGATACCATTCCAATTTTACCGTACAACCACAATACCTAAATTGGGTAGGGCTTAGCCGGAAGTTTATATGCCTTAGTATGGGTTCCCTCGTGGAGGAGGTTTGAGCTGAGGCTACCTCTTGATGATATCCACCTATGAAGTGCCCAGGATGGGAGATGGCCATGGCTGGGAGGCCAAGCTCATAGGGGAGGTGCCTATACTAGGGTGTGTAAGTGAAAGGTTATAATTGATTATACGCGTACTAAGTATGATGATTCAGGGTTATCCCTGATGGATGTATCGAATTTTGTGGTGAAAGTGTACCACATCTGCAGAGTGTCAAACTATTCGAATAGCCGCGTCGGCGGTCATGGACATTTGGAGTGGCCATACAGTTCTGTCGTCAGATGTTTTCAAAATGAATTGTGAAGTGAACTATGATTTTGACTTGACCACAACAGGGTTGTGAATATGAGAACTAGTTTCCCACTTAGGTGATTTTAGAACATTAAATTAGTTTTCTTTACTTCTAAACTCAGTTTAGATAAATCTGGCTTTTGCAAATAAACCTAGAGCTTAAGATTTCCTACTATAACTATCTTACTTGTCAGTGATAGTTTGCGTGTACTTAAAGAGTACTCATGGCTTTGTCCCTGGCTATTCCCGTGGCCAGACTATGAGGAGGACTACTAGGATGATGGACAACAGGAGGTCTACGACAACTAGGATCATCTCCCATTGTCAGCATTGCCTGTGATCCTGAAGATGGAGCCCACTACTATGCTTTATTATTCTGCTGCTTGTTTGTATTAAGACTGGATCATGAGATCCTTTATTTGTGTAAAACCATATTATGGTTTGTAATGGATGATGTACTGTGATATCCAATCTGTCATGTCTCGCAAAAATGGTAATCTTGGGATTGCGAGGTATGGCATAACAGGCATCTAGAATTAAAAATCCGGGTGTTGACAAGTTGGTATCAGAGCCATCCTGACCATAGGAGACCCTAGTTAAAATGGACGTTCGAACAAAAACTTAGTTTGAAAAACAAAGAAGTGAGTATTTATGAAAACCTATTCCCACTCTTATCCTTGATTCTTTCAAAAAAAATTATGCTCCTCAAAAATGCTTACCTTCTTACATAAAATTTGATACACTTGATCACCTCACTAACTTACCCCTCCTAAATTCTTATAGATGGAAGTTCAGTATTGCAAGTTCTACCAGTTGGGCAACGGAGGCCAACTAATCTTTTAGAGGGATATAGATGCACTATCAGAGTATCTGGAGCGTCCGCATCTGGAATTCTTCGGAGCTCAACTTAATGATCACCCAGGAGGAGATCTACAATGGCTGATAGTTGCAGATCTCCGAGGCAAGATGGAAGCACCCATTTCTGAGAAGATTCAATTCACCGTGCGAGAGAAAAACTGGCTAGATGGATTAGCCAGGGCAATGCATGAAGCTCTCACCGGTCTATGTGGGAAAAACATCAACTTGATCTAGGGAACTCGCTTTGCGCACTTCGCAAGGCGTAGTTCTATGGGATTGCCATTGGAGAGGCCAAGTCACCCGGAGATGAAGCACCAGGTGGAAAATCTTGGCTTCGTGTTGTATCATAGACAAAAGGAATGGGACAATGCTCGATCCTGTGCCAACCATAACCTTGCCATTGCCGCCAAGAAGGACCAGACTCTCGCCATGCTCGTTAAGGATCTCCAATCACTTCGTCGTCAACGTGAGAAGAAGGATCGCACCATCGGTCGTCTTCGCAAGAAGGTGGCCGACCTCGAGAAGACCATCCATGAGCAGGAAGTCCAGCTTGAAGCAAAGGAAGAGGAGGAAGGTGAAGACATCCAGGGAGATCTTCACTCAAACCTCAGTGATGACAACAAGTACCTGGAGGATGATGCCATGGATTTCTACACCGATGATGATGATTCCGACTTCATTGGTGATGAGTAGATGCACTTGATCACTATCGTAGGAATGAGTTATATCGGTCCCACTATATCGTAGTTTCATAGAATGGTTCTTAAAACCACCTTGTTTCCCTTTGTGTTGTGGTGTGTGTTTGTATTGTGTGCTTGAATGAATGAATGAATGAGAATAATTTAGTGTGCAAAAACCTGAGTCAAACTCAAAGTTTAAAGCTTTTGAAACAAAACCATGAACCTTAGAAATTTCCCTCTTGTCTCATTATCTATCTCAATCTTCAGATGACTCGTGGAAACCCTGGAGCAAGCAACTCATCGCAGGACCCGATGCTGCAGATTCTTTAGATGCTAGTTTCTGACCATGAAGCTAGTAGAGCCGAACGTCAAGCCAACTTAGCCACTCTACAACAAATAGCTCAGATGGCCCACAATAATCAAGGCCATGGAAACCAAGATTATCATGGATCCAAGCTCAAGAACTTTCAGAATACCAATCCCCTATCATTAGGAAGTTTGAGGATCCCTTAGATGTTGATGACTGGCTGCAAACCATGTAGAACAATCTGGAAGTAGCAGGAGTTAAAGCCAATGAGAAGGTACTGTTTGCCACCCACTATTTGGCAAGAGATGCAAGAGCCTGGTGGAATAGCACCCGTACCATGAACCACGGTGAAGTGATGACGTGGGAAGCTTTCAAGATCAAGTTTAGCTGCACCCATGTGCCACAAGGTTTGGCCACCTGGATGAGAGATGAGTTCAGAGAACTGAAGCAAGGAAGGATGATGGTAGTTGAGTACCGGGACAAATTTCTATCCTTAGCTAGATATGACCCAGATGAGATCAACACTGAAGCCAAGAAGAAGGAAAGGTTCCTGAATGGATTGCATGACAAAATGCAGACCGTGTTAGTCAACATCCGTTTTGAGGATCTAGAAGAACTAGTGGATTCCGCCATCCAGATGGAAGGGAAGATCAACCAAGCCAATGACAACCGCAAGCGCAGAATGATGCACCAGAGTGGATCCAACAATACCCAGAAGTATCGCCCAACCCATCTACAGGATATGCCCCAAGGAATAATAGACCCCCTATGTCCCGTCCAAACTGTCCCAATCGTAGCGGAGGAAACTTGAAGTCTGGAGGAAACCACAAAAACAACCCCAGCAACTCCAACAACTTCAATCGTGCACCGCCCAAGTCCAACACAAAAACAACAATACTTCCGCAAGGACTGGGAAGCAATGATGTGCCTATTGCAGCCAAACACAAGTCCCAGATCACTTGCTTTGAATGTGGAGTCAAGGGTCACTACTCCAATGTCTGTCCCAAGAAGCTTGTAGCAGCCAGCAATGTGAATGCCCTAGCTCAGCAACAACGTCGTATTTAGCCTGGAAGGATATTTGCCCCAAGGTATTCGCTCAACCGCAACGGTCGTCTGTTCCACATGAATGCTGAAGAATCCCAGGAAGCGCCAGATGTCGTGCTAGGTATGTTTTCTGTTAACTCAGTATTAGCAAGAGTGTTGTTTGATTCTGGAGCATCACACTCGTTTGTTACAGAAGAATTTACATGCACTAGTAAGATTCAACCAACAAAATTGAAGCATGTTATGATAGTTCAAATACCTGGTTCAACCACCAAAGCTAGAAAATTTTGCAAGGTTGTACCTATCAGAATCCATGGGATATATTTTTGTGCCAATCTAATAGTTCTTGGAACCAAAGGTTTGGAAGTAGTAATAGGAATGGATTGGATGTCGAAACATAAAGGATTGATCGATTGTGCCAAGAAAGCTATAACCATGACCAGTAGCTCTGGAGTATCAATAGAGCATCTATCTGAGACTTTGCCCCATCAGTTCAAATGCAACCAAAGTCTAGCCCAACCAACCCTTGACCAAGTCAGAGTAGTTTGTGAATACCCCGACGTATTCCCAGATGAATTGCCCGGTATGCCCCTAGATCGGGATATTGAGTTCATCATTGAACTAATTCCTGGAACTGGACCCATAGCTTAGAGACCTTATAGTATGAACCCATATGAACTAGTGGAGCTGAAGAAACAACTTGATGCTATGCTGGTGAAAGGTTTGATTCAACCAAGTGCATCGCCATGGAGATCACCTGTTCTGTTTGTGGATAAGAAAGATGGAGGTAACCATTTATGTACGGATTAGCGGAAGATGAATTATGTCAACATCAAGATCAAGTACCCACTCCCCAAGGTCGAGGATCTGTTTGATCAGTTGACTGGTGCCAGAGTGTTTTCTAAGATTGATCTTAGGACTAGGTATCACCAACTCAAGATTCGTGCAACGAATATTCCAAAGACCGCCTTTACCACCAGATATTGATTGTATGAGTATACGGTCATGTATTTTGGATTAACCAATGCCCCTGCTTATTTCATGAACCCCATGAATAAATTTTTTATGAATTTCCTAGATAAGTTTGTCGTTGTTTTTATCGACGATATTCTTATCTATTCCAAGTCAGAAGAAGATCATGAGCTACGTCTGAGAACCATCCTTGAAACACTTAGAGAACATCAGTTATATGCCAAGTTTAACAAATGTGAGTTCTGGTTGAAGGAAGTAGGATTCCTCGGACATATTTTGTCGGCAGGAGGAGTCGATGTCGATCCTGCCAAGATCAAAGATGTTGAAGCATGGAAAGCCCCAACCACTCAAACCCAAGTCCGTGCATTTCTCGGATTAGCAGGATACTACCGCAAGTTTGTTGAAGGATTTTCGAGCAACGCAAGACCGATGACCCAATTGTTGAAGAAAGATAAGAAGTTTGAATGGACCGACAAATGTGAAGCGAGTTTTCAATAACTCAAGAAGAGATTGATTTCAGCCCCAATTTTGATTATTCCAGATATCAAGAAGCCTTTTGATGTGTATTGTGATGCATCCAAGATTGGTCTCGGATGTGTGTTGATGCAAGAAGGCAAAGTCATAGCATATATGTCCTAACAACTGAAGTAGCATGAGCAAAACTACCCGACCCATGATCTTGAACTAGCAACTGTAGTTTTAGCATTGAAGACATGGCATCATGACCTTATGGGTAACCGCTGCGAGATTTATTCGGATCACAAGAGCCTGAAGTATATTTTCACCTAGAAGGATCTGAATATGAGGCAAAGGAGATGGATAGAGTTAATCAAGGATTATGACCTTGACATTCACTATCACCCTGGCAAAGCCAATGTGGTAGCAGATGCTCTTAGCAGATTGCCGTGTAGATTAAACACCATGATCAAAGGAGCTCAGCCAAGTTTGCATGAAGAGTTGGAGTAGTTTAGAACGGATCTAGTTAGCAAAGGAATCTTAGCTAGCATTGAACTTCAACCCATGTTGATCAGTCAGATCAAGGAAGCCTAGAGGGGAAATGCGAGTATCGATGGAATCAAGCGTCGTATCGGTACAGGAAAGGTACCTGGATTCACCGAAGATGAAGAAGGAGTCTTTTTGGTACAAAGGACGTATCTGTGTGCCAGCAGATTCGGAGCTTAAGGTAGTTATCATGCAAGAAGCTCATGATACTCTTTATTCTATCCACCCCAGAGGAACGAAGATGTATCAGGATTTGAAGGAGCAATTTTGGTGGCACGAGATGAAGAGAGAAATCAGAAGCTACATCACCAAGTCTGATATCTATCATCGAGTCAAAGAGGAACATCAGAGACCCGCAGGACCGTTGCAACCATTGCAGATTCTAGAATGGAAATGGGATTCCGTCGGAATGGACTGTATCACCGGTTTGCCTACTTCTAGTAGGGGAAATGACTCTATCTGAGTCATAGTTGATAGACTGTCCAAGGTATCCCATTTTATACCTGTGAAGACAACCCACCAGAGTTCGAAGCTAGCAGAGTTGTACATTGCTAGAATTGTGAGTTTGCATGGAACCCCCAAGACCATAGTGTCGGATCGAGGAACCCAATTTACCTCATGATTTTGGCAGAAAGTCCAAGACGGATTAGGAACCAAGTTAAATTTCAGCACAGCTTATCACCCGTAGACCGATGGACAAACTGAAAGAGTCAACCAAATTCTAGAAGATATGTTGAGAGCTTGTGTGTTAGAGTATGGATCAAAATGGGAAGATTGTCTGCCTTTCGCAGTGTGGCATCCCGCGAAAACCACTACTAGAAAATCGCGTTTTTTGTGTGCATTGCATCGTCATGACCGCATGCTCATGTCATAATGCCACATTGCATTTGAGCATCGTCAAGTCATCATGCATGGTTTTGTCAAAAACTATTTTCAAAAAGGCTAATTTTTGTTTTCTAAATATTCCCCGTCTTAATTTCAACTCAAAACTCTGGGCTTTTCTGGGTCTTTTATTTTTTAAATCTAAAAACGGATTACAAAAGGTTTTTCAAAATAAATAAAAGTTTATTTTATTTTGTTAGGAGGCAGCCAGCCAGGCCCAACAGCCCAGCCGGCCCCCTCCAGTTAACCCTAATCGACCAAAGCTAACCAACCAACACCCCTAACCTAATCCACCCTACCTAACCACCCCAGCCAACCGCCTGCAGTGCACACACGCGACACACAAATCGCACACACCCGCAGCGCCCCACCGCCACCTGCCTCCAGCCACCACCTCACCCCCACCACTCCCAGGACGCCACCTCACTCTGCGCCCCCACCTCCGCTCCCTCCACCGCACACCGTAGCGACCTGCCTGCCCAGCCCCACACGCACTCACATGCGTGCGCACCCCCTGGTCCACCCCAGTGGACATGCACCCCACACCCCCACCTGCCCGTCCCCTGGCCCAATCCCTCCACCGACCCGTCCCAGCCTCCCAGGCGCTTTCACCGCCGACAACCTCCCTCCCCGGTCCCACCTTCCCTCGTCTCCTTCTATCGCCACCTACCTCGCACCCCGCTCACGATCCCCGCCCGGCGTCTCTCAAGCCCGATCCCCACCAGCCGCCGCCACTCCTCGATCTAGAGCGCTGCCGCGCGCCTCTCCTCTCTCTCTCGCCGCTGCTCTCTGCGCGCCGCCAGCCACTCCTCTCTCCTCTCCTCGCCCTGCGACCGCCGGCCGCTGCCAGGCCCGGCCGCTCGCTGCTAGTCCCCAAGCTCGCCGAGCCCCACCTCCTCGCCCAGCGTCACCCTGAGCGCAACCCCGCCCTCGATCCCCAAGCCTCGCTGTGTCCTCTCCTCCGCCTCGGAGCCGACCTTCTCTACAAGTTCCTACCGCGACCTCGAGCGGCCGCGGCTCAACATCCTCCTAGCCGGCCCTCGTCCTCGTCCCGCGCCTCCTGTGACATGGGTGCCATCAACCGCCGCGTCGACCTCCTCTCCTCTGGCCGTCTCTGATGACCGTGCTTCGTCGCCGTCAAGGGCTCCGACCAGGCCCCTCCCGATCGTCACGGCTCGAGCTCCTCAGGCCGCCCCTTCTAGGCTCGACCCCGCCGAGACGCGGACGTCCTCGCCGCCTCCTTCGCGCTGTTCTGCTACAAGGCGGTGTCGCCGCCCCTTCTCTGTCGCGGCCTCGACCTCAGGAGCTGCCGTCGCCAGGACCTCCTCTGTCTGCACGCTTGCCCTGCGACCAGCTCCTGTTAATGTTGTGGCACGTACCATGGTATGCGTAGTGGTGATCCGAAGATTGTGAGATGGCACCCGAGAGTCAACTCCATATGGCGATCGATGGAGTGGTGTGGTGTGGCACAAATGAAAACGGTGCGAATACAGGGAACGCGCAACATCCACTACATCGTCTATCTCCACCCCGAAGGTGCTCAAGATTTGAAGCCGATCCAAGTTCGACATGATGACACTCGAGCACATCGCCCCGGAACACCAAGATCTCCTACATGGGAACCCTGAGGCCCCGGACCCGAAGATCACACATGTGACAAGTACTCCTTCCCGGATGCGATGCCCGAGGACCCGGACGCCAAGGTCGCTAACGCAGAACGCCAAGTTCTTCGTCCCGAATGCCAAGACCGACCGGTATGCGGACCCGACAAGATCTTCGAGACGCCAAGATCGACACCGACCAGTGCGAATCCGATGAGCCGCCGACGCCAAACCAAGTCCTTCTTCCTGGAACACCAAGCTCTCCTTCCATTGTCCGAGAACGATCCCATCGAGCCGAACCCCCGATCTCGTCGAACCCTGAGTCCGAACCCTGAACCCCCGGAACCCAAGATCTTCCGAACCCAGATGTGGGCCCCTAAGCCCTATTTTATAATATGACATTATTACCTGTCGCATCTTAAATTGTTCATGCATGCATACCTGTCTGTGGTTTGGGGGCATTATGCCGATTCACCTCATAAATAAATATGGAGTGTTTATGTGGGATATCTTTGTCTTATTCCGGACTCCATTTAAATTGGTGTAGCGAACCGATGCCATGTTTCACCCTGTTAAGACAACATTTAAATTGCAGGGGTCTAAATAACTTGAACCATATAATTAATTGTCAGGACCCTGGTTCCGCTTAATATTGCCTAATTGCACCGCATCAGCATCATATCATAAACATGCCGATTCTTCTATCGTAGTATTAAATATTGCATCCGGTGTTTCTTCTAGTGTTTGCTTCTTCGCGGATTAGGCCGATGAGTGGATGCGAGTATCGACAAGTTCTCCGGATATGATCCATCGGCAGTGTTTCCCAGACGAGCATCTCTCCCCCTTTCTACCTATTTTGCGTTTATAGTCTTTATTTCCTCCTGTTGATCTATTGCTATCTGTGTCGCGATGCTTTAGTTTCCGTGCACCATTTACACTCCTTGCAGCCTCTATATTGCCATGGACACATCCTATTGCCTGTTGTTTGATAGATAGTCGACCCCACGAGTCGTAGTTGCTTTCTTCTGTGTTGCTTCGTGTCGTTGTCGTTCCACCGTTGACGGCAAGTTGGTACATGATAAAAGGTGGATGTGCTAAATGGTGGAGATGATCATGACTTTAAATACAACTATTAAATTGCTGGGATAACTAATGAAAGAGGCACCGGTGGGCAATATATGCTTTTTGGTTTTTATGTTCACTTGTGTCCCGTAGGCCCCGAGTACTTGATACCTGTTCCTTGACTATTCGCACTATCCACATACGGGAGACTCTATGAATCCCCCTTAGCCAGAGCTTGATTCATTTCTTATTTATTGGGGCAACAAGTAGTTTGGGACTTTATTACTATCCTGTACTTATGCATGCTTACAGCTTTATTTACGATTATGCGTGGAGCACCTGTACTGTTTTGGAACATGGAATGTTTTCGCGGTATCGACAAGCCCAGTCACACTTTCAGATTCCCAGTCGTTTACAGCCAATGTGACAAACCCTGGGTCCATTCCGGAGCCAGCCAACTTCGTTGCGGGTAGCTAGTGGGGTGGCCCCCTGAAATGTTTTATGAATCCTGTGATTGCTTTGTCGTGAATGTCTTGTTGGGTTTTGAGTTGGTTTTCCGAGGTTGATCGTGTGTGTGTTGCTATTTGTGCACCCCTACAGGGTAAATATTTCTGAAAGCCGTGTCCGCGGTTATGGACGAGTTGGAGCACAATATCTCGATCATAGACAAGCATAACTAAAGTAGTGCTATAAGTTTTACTTAATAGGTGAGTAGTAATCAGCTCAAGTATAACGGAATGGATTTTAAAAATGCCAACAGCTAGTGGATCTGGGTTGTTTTGCGACATGCTATACCTGCCTAGTAAGTATCGCAACTCCAATGGAAAGAAATAAAAGTGCCAACAACTACTGGGTTTTGGGATTCCTCAAGACAATTATATCTGACTAGTAAATATTCCCACTACAACGAAATGTTAACTAAAACTTCCCACTACTTATGCTATCAGGATGACTCACGCTATATATCTGACTAGTAAATGTTGCAACTACAATGGAATGAGTAAAACTGCCAACTGTGTGAGTTCCTTGGTCCGACTTCCTCGTTTGGTCTCGAGGGGGAAATACCAGGATGGGTATGTTTGGTGTTAGTATCTGGTATGATCTGAATAGGTCTTTCTTACCCCTCTCTAATAGCCGCTAGTGTTACCGAGTCTTTATAGGTTGTTTAGTGCCGATGTGCTGCCGCTCCAGCCCACCATACCTGTGTAGGCGAGGACCGCCGAATTCTAGCCTCGCCGTGTACTGGCCTTAGTAGTGACGCTCCTCTTTTTCCTTTGCCCTTTGTTGGCACCCCTTTTGTTTTAGCAGGTTGAGATCGACGTCGTTAGCGGGGTTAACCTTGGCCTGGGCAAGGTTATGAACGCCATTGGTTATTCTTCAGGGCTCTTAGCCCCATTTGCATCTTGTCCATACTCGAACGTTGTATCGTTTTCAAGATAGTTTGGATCTTTGTAGTGTATATCTGTATTCTTGACTCTTGGAGTAGTGCTGTATATATATCTATTCTATGGGTCCCATCGAGGACTGTTGTGTAATGGTATTACTTCGTTTTTCTACCCGCACGAAAGTGCTTGGTGGGCGTCCTTGAATCGTTTCTATGCGGGTTTGGCGGAAAGGGCTAAAACTTGCATAAGGCCGATTCGAGGGTGCTACAGAGTGGTATCAGAGCTCAGCAGTTGCGATACCCCACAAGTCCAGCCTGTAGGATAACCTAGCTAACGGCCGAAGTAGAGTGTCAAAACTATTTTTGCAAAATCGGTTGGATAGATCTGATTAGGTATGTTTTACTCCTTACCCTTTGCTATTCTCCTCTTACCTCTGCATGTTTTGAATCTGCGGTCTTCTCTTTCTTCGAGTCCAGGAATTCTCGTGGTGGGTTTCCGTCGTACCTTTAGGGTTTCGCTTCCTCCTTTGGTAGCGGTGATTCTACATCCGGTCTTCGTGCTATCTGAGTTATCCTTTATCTGTGGTACCATTATTTGTTCCTTGTTTGTGCCTTCCGGTGTTTTCCGACGCGACGACATCATCTACGCCAGATCCGATGCAGATCCGTCATCACTCCTTTATTCTGAACCTTGATTGTCGAGATCTTCAGTCTGATTCCGAGAATGGTTGCCCGTTTTTCTATTGATTGTGCAGAGTAATAGTTTGGGTGCGTGATGGATTGGCCCCCATGCCGACTACTCACTCTATTTGCTCTTGTACATTGAAGTAGATCGGACTGCATCGTTTCTCTCTTTCCATCGAAGTTAGAGGTGGCTATATTTGTTGATACCTCGACCTTCGTCCTATGTTCCCGGAGTGTTCTCTCGACGATCACGGACAATGACCTCTTGTTAGTGGTGTCGCGAGGATCTACACGAAGCGTGAAGATTCAGATCGCCGACCTTCTTCCCGGTACCATGAGGCGGATCTCGAGGGCGAGATGCCTTGTTAGTGGTGTCGAATTGTGGCATCCCGCGAAAACCACTACTAGAAAATCGCGTTGTTTTTGTGCATTGCATCGTCATGACCGCATGCTCATGTCATCATGCCACATTGCATTTGAGCATCGTCAAGTCATCATGCATGGTTTTGTCAAAAACTATTTTCAAAAGGCCTATTTTTTGTTTTCTAAATATTCCCCGTCTTAATTTCAACTCAAAACTCCGGGCTTTTCTGGGTCTTTTATTTATTTTATCTAAAAACGGATTACAAAAGGTTTTTCAAAATAAATAAAAGTTTATTTTATTTTGTTAGGAGGCAGCCAACCAGGCCCAACAGCCCAGCTGGCCACCTCCAGTTAACTCTAATCTACCTAAGCTAACCAACCAACACCCCTAACCTAATCCACCCTACCTAACCCCCCCAGCCAGCCGCCTGCAGTGCACACACGCGACACACACATCGCACACACCCGCAGCGCCCCACCGCCACCTGCCTCCACCCTCCACCTCACCCCCACCACTCCTAGGCTGCCACCTCACTCTACAGCCCCACCTCCGCTCCCTCCACCGCACACCGCAGCAACCCGCCTACCCAGTGATGGGTTCGTAGCATGGAAAACAAAAAATTTCTACCGCAAGAACGAACAAAACCCAGATCTAATCTAGATAAAAGCCAAGATCTAATCTATTAGACATGTGCAACGAGATAAATCGGTACTAACCCTTGTACACCCGAAAGCGTTAACGAGATTGGATCTCGTGGTTGATGTAGTCGATCACTTGCCGATCTCAAGATCGTGTGGACGATCCTTCCGGCGCCGCGTTCCGGCAGCGCTTCCGCAGTCGGTCACACGTGCGGAGTCGAAGCAGACCTTCCTCTCCTCGTTCCAGCGAGCAGCGGAGGTAGTAGATCTTCTCCACGAAATCCCAGCAGCACGACGGTGTGGTGGTGGGGGTGGAGTAGAGAATTCTGCAGGGCTTCGCCTAAGCCGGAGCAGAGGGAAGGAGGAGGAGAGAGGCGGCGGCTAGAGATTGTTATGAGAGAGAGCTAGGAGGGGGCGCCCCCTCCCCTCTATTTAAAGGAGGGGGAGTCCTAGTAGGACTCCCCTCCCTCCTTGGGCCGGCGGGTTGGGAAGGTGGGAGGAGTCCTCCTCCCCCACGAATCCGTGTCTAGCCCCCACAAGGTTTCCTTGAACCTTTCTTGGTTTTCAAGCAAACACCAAGAACTCTTCTAGAACCTTCCAGAACATTCCAAAACCTTCTAGAATCCCCATACAAACACTCCGGAACATTTCCTAACTTAGAAAATGATCCCCAATATATGAATCTATTTCTCCGGACAATTCCGGATCTCCTCGTGATGTCCCGGATCCAAGCCGAGACTCCGAACAACATTCGGTCTCCAACGCACATTCCATATCTACTTAAAACAGCTTCGAACCTTAAGTGTGTCACCCTACGGTTCGTGAATATGCAGACATGACAGAGACACATCTCCTATCAATAACCATCAGCGGGATCTGGAGATCCATAACGGCTCCCACATACTCAACGATGACTTCGTGATCGATAGAACCATTAACATACGAAACCAATTCCCTTTGTCACGCGATACTATACTTATCCGAGGTTTGATCATCGGTATCTCCATACCTAGTTCTACCTCGTTACTAATAAGTACTCTTTACTCGTTCCGTGATATGTCATCCCTTGTGACCTAGTCACATGCTTGCAAGCTAACTAGATGACATTCCACCGAGAGGTCCTAGAGCATATCTATCCGTCATATGGATGGACAAATCCCAATCTTGGTTCATGCGCTTCAACACATACTTTCAGAATACCCAATGACACCTTTATGACCACCCAGTTACGAAGCGGTGTTTGATGTCATCAAAGTATCCATCCGGTGATGGTGATTAACATAACCTCATGGTCGAAGGATTAGGTTACTATGCATTTGAAAGCTTATAGCAATACGAACTTAATGACTTGATCTTTATGCTACGCTTACTATGGGTGTGTGTCCATTACATCATTCTCCTAATGATATAACCTTGTTATTAATCACATCCAATGTCCATGATCAGGAAACCATGATTATCAATTAATCAACAAGCTAGTTCAACAAGAGGCTTACTAGGGACTCTTTTATGTTTACAAAACACACATGTATTAGTGTTTCCTAATAATACAATTATAGCATGGGATGTAAACATTTATCATAAACATAAAGATATAATAATAACCACTTTATTATTGCCTCTTGGGCATATCTCCAACAGTCTCCCACTTGCACTAGAGTCAATAATCTAGGTAAAAACTTGTGCATTCAACACCTATGGCTTTCTGGTGTTGTATAGACACTATTGCTAGTGGTAAACATAATCTTCGGATCTGACACTTCCAGGTCCGTGTGTATTTGCATGTCCTTGCGTCTCTACGCATTACTCATTCTCCAATGAGATGGCATTGTATAAATTTGGTCCTTTGGTGAGACCTTTAGTTCCTTCGGCTCAAAATATGTTGATATTATTGTCACACAATATATCTTCATAGTATTAGCCTGCTAGGAACCACACCTAGTTTGATAACAAACTACTTGACGCAAATGCCCTCATTTACTGCTACAATAGTAGTCATGTACTTAGCCTTTTGTTGTAGTATTTGTTACAATGTTTTAACTTTGGTACTCAACCAAATCCGTTATGGAACTTCCTTTCCATTACATTGTGCCACCCATAGTTTAAATTGAGATAAATTTAATTTGTATCTTGTGACAAAATTAGTATCAATGTAACACTTTACAATGAACTACCTTTAACTATTTGTCACTTATACATGGTATATTCTTAGTTCTTCCAAAGCTCATAAGAATATCTTTACTATTGTCCAATGATCATCTTATGAATCATTATGGTATATGCTCATAACATTGAGAGCATAGGACATATCTGGATGTGTACATCTCAAAGAATGATTGATCAAAATATTCTTGTGATTTCACCAAGTGTCAAAACACTTGAATCTCGTGTCTACACACTCGAATCTTGATTCAGTCTTTCCGTGCGTCAAGAACCTTTCTTGTCGTTTCCATATTGAACCCATTCAACGTCTTATCTATGTACATTTGGCAAAACCATATCAGCGCCTCAATCTATCCATATAGACATTGATGCCTAATTCTTGGGTTATGCCTAAGTCTTTCATCAAAATGAAATTCTTCACCTGTGTCAATACAAGATACATCATTTCCAATCAACAATATGTCCTCTACATAATGTATTAGAAATATGTCTCAGTGCTCCCACTTAATTTCTTGCAAATGCAAGCATCTTCATCATCTCCGATGAATTTAAACTCTTTTAACAGTTTCATCATGGTGAAGATTCCAACTCCGCTATGCTTACTTCAACCATTGAAGATTTGCATACTCTTTTAGCATCCTTTGAATTAACAAAACCCTTTGGATCGTGTCATTTACACGTCCTAGGTAACCATTCTATTAGAAGAACTTGTTTTGTTTGTTCAACTACCATATACCAAAATATATGTAGTGGTTGCTACATTAATTCGTCCAGACTAAATATCGCTATGAAAGATCAAATCTTATCATAGTCAATTCCTTGAACATTGTCGTAAACTCTTTCCGACATGTCGACTATTTCATAGATTTGAAACATCCATGTCTATTTCTTTATAGATCCAAACACGACCGATAGGCTTCACGCCTTTCCAGAGGGTCTTCAAAGTTCAGGAACTTGATTTCTCGTGTATAGATGCTATCACGGATTCCATGACTTCTAGTCATTTTATGGAGATAGGGCCCATCATCGCTTCTTTGCATGTAGTCGGTTCATCATTGTCAAAACAATAACGACTTGCTTATCAAATCTTACTATTTGATTCTTACCGACCCACATGGTTCTATAGGAACTCTAATCTCCGAGATCACACCTTTTGTAATCACGAGAGCCATGAGCATTGTGGCCGTCACCGGGACACTTTCCGGCGCTGCGCTACTTAGCACATATAGCTAAGGTTCAACAACCTTATCAAAGTTCTATTGTCCTCCCACTTAACTTTTCACGAAAAATTCCTTCTCAAGAAACTTGACGTTCCAAGTAACAAACTCTTTTGTCCTCAGTGTTATGGAGAAATTCCCAACAAATTCTTTGGGATAACCTACAAAGACGTGCTTATCCGACTTTGGTTGTAAACATTTTACTTATGCATAACATACCAAAATTTAAGAAAAGACAATTCGGGTTTTATCCCAAACCATGACTTATATGGTGTCATTTCAAAGGATCACGATGGAGCTCTTTTCAGTGTAAAAGCGGTAGTCACTAAAGTTTTAATCTTTAATATATAATGGCAGTTTTATAAATGACACCTTTGATCTTACCATGTCAAACAAGGTTTCATTACATATCTTGAACACTCCATACTCCTATGGTGTTTTGGGAAATGCAAATCCATGGAACGATTCCTCAAATCTTAGGTGTTTTGCTAAACTTGTAACTCAAACATCTTTCTTTATGATCCAATCTTAAACTCTTTATTTTCTTGTTACAATGATTTTCAACTTCATCTTGAAAGTCTTTGAACAACTTTCAAATGTTTTCATACTTCCTCCTTATTAAGTAAATATACAGATATATTCACTCAAATTTTCGGAGAAAGCATATGAAGCAAAAAGATCCATCGCATATGGCTACACATAATGGACTATGCACATCAGCATGCTCAATTTCCAATAAGCTAGTCATCCGTTCCTCTCTGGCCCATGGATGGAGTTTCAATTATCTCGAGGAAAGTCTCACATGCGTCAATTGATCAAAATCAAAAGACTCCAAAATTCCATCAACATGGAGTTTCTTCATGTTTTATTTCAAATATAATTTAAACAGCGATGTCACTTCATAAGTGATCTTTCAATCATTTGTCTTGCGACATTTTAGCAATAGTGTTTATGGATGTGATTTCTCCCACCAGACTTGTAAAAGTTCATCCATTCTTTATGGAATACGGTAATTATTTGAACAACCATTGTTCTCGTAATACCGGAACAAAATAACAATTATTAAAACAAATCTTGAAGGCTAGGTTTGATGTCAACGAAAAACAAAATAACATTTTATTTGTTTTCGATGAACATCATCACTCATTCTCTTGCTAGTTACTTAGGCCATTGTAGTTCATGAATTGTGTTGTCCTGTATGACACTTCATACCAACCAATTCGGTATCCAATACCGCAGAACCACATTGTTTAACAACCAAGGAATACAGCCATAACATGTATCTTCTATATGCCTAAGTTGGACATCTCCAACCTTTTATTTTCTGCCAAATATTTTATAGATTCTCTTTCAGCAATTCCTTTTCTTTTAAAAGAATCTATCAACATCAATAGTGGTGTCATCAACATGACACATGGTACAAAGCGTATATAGTCAACTACTAATACCTTTGGACTTGCACTTTGAGGTGGATCACCATCATCAAATGTTTGGCATTCTTTCAAAATTCCATTCTTTAGTAATCTTTAAGTGTAGTAAATATTTTACTTACATCTTCTATTCATCCTTATCATGACAACTTTCATGATCAAGCTGCTATAGCTTATAAAGGTGAATTGCGAGTATAATGTTTCTTTTTCAAAACTTTTTGGAGGATTAGGACGACTAGTGTCTCCAACCTTCACAAATTCTCATCAAATATGAGGACGTATACTCTATCATGTTGTAACCAACACATAGTTTTAGATATCGCAATACCTTTCACATATGATGGTTTCTGAAACATTGCTTTCAGCTCTTAGATAAACTGATATTAAAAACAATCTTTTGAGTATCAAGAATCATGGAGGAAAACATGATACATTAGATACTAACACTGGAATTGTTACTCTTGATTTAATACTATTTATTAAACTTCAGAGAGTAAACGGAGTTTGCTAAAAGTTTGCAACATGACTTTTAAACTTTAGATTGACACTCAAAACAATACGATACCAGTTCGTAAAGCAAATATCCAGAATTTCTATAGTTCTACTATCTCAACTATAACTAAGCATAAGGTGGTGAACGGATGCCAATGACTACAACAAACTATGCAAATTCACTTCGATTGTGTTTATGATAAATTGAGTTCGACTAATCCAAATTACAAACGAACTCCCACTCAAAACAACATCCCTCGAGTTGTTTTAGTGATTACACGAACCAAATCCACTACACCAAGTCCGATCATTACTTGAGATGATGTAGCTTTAAAGGCGAACAATCAACATGTTCATCATATCATCCATATGACTCATGCTTTACCTTTCGGTATTCCGTGTTCCGAGACCATGTCTGTACATGCTAGGCTCGTCAAGGTTAACCTTAGTTTCCGCATGTGCAAATCTGGCTTGCACCCGTTGTATGCACACGTAGAGTCTATCACACCCGATCATCACGAGATGCTTCGAAACGACGAGTCTTAGCAACGGTGCCAACTAAGGTGAACACTTTATTACTTGATATTTAGTGAGAGGGATCATCTTATAATGCTACCGTCGCGATCTAAGCAAAACAAGATGCATAAAGGATTAACATCACAGGCAATTCATAATTAGTGTGATATGATATAGCCTTTTCTTCTTGCACCTTTGATCTCCATCTCCAAAGCACGAACCTGATCTCCATCATAACCAACATTGCGTCAAGGTCAGTGGCGCCGCTTCATGGTTGTCCATCATCACCAGCAACTATTACAACTATTTGGAATAAAGCTATTACAAGATGAATAGACACGCAGGTCTTAACAGAATTAAAGACAACCATTAGGCTCCTGCCGGTTGCCATATTACAACAAGGATCATTGCATACATCAAATACAATCACAATGACATGATGGCCATATCACATCACAAAACCCCTGCAAAAACAAGTTAGACGCCTCTAATTTTCTTTGCATAGTTTACGTGGTTTGGGGATTTCGCATAAGACCGATCTTACCTACGAACAAGGACCACAACATTGAATCTTAACTATGGTGGGAGAGACAGACACCCGCAAAGCCACTTGTGCAAAGCAAGTTGCACGTCAAGCGTGGAGCAAGTCTCATGTGCGATGACATGTAATGTTAGCCCGAGCCGCTTCATCCCACCATGCCGCAAGATGCAAAGTACACGCTAAGACACCGACAACAAAAGCATCAACACCCACAATAACACTATGTTCTACTCGTGCAACAGATCTACGCATAGATACGGCTCTGATACCACTGATGGGTTCGTAGCATGGAAAACAAAAAAATTCTACCGCAAGAACGAACAAAACCCAGATCTAATCTAGATAAAAGCCAAGATCTAATCTATTAGACATGTGCAACGAGATAAATCGGTACTAACCCTTGTAGACCCGAAAGCGTTAACGAGATTGGATCTCGTGGTTGATGTAGTCGATCACTTGCCGATCTCAAGATCGTGTGGACGATCCTTCCGGCGCCGCGTTCCGGCAGCGCTTCCGCAGTCGGTCACACGTGCGGAGTCGCAGCAGACCTTCCACTCCTCGTTCCAGCGAGCAGCGGAGGTAGTAGATCTTCTCCACGGAATCCCAGCAGCACAACGGTGTGGTGGTGGGGGTGGAGTAGAGAATTCTGCAGGGCTTCGCCTAAGCCGGAGCAGAGGGAAGGAGGAGGAGAGAGGCGGCGGCTAGATATTGTTATGAGAGAGAGCTAGGAGGGGGCGCCCCCTCCCCTCTATTTAAAGGAGGGAGGCGCCTTGGGAGGGGGAGTCCTAGTAGGAATCCCCTCCCTCCTTGGGCCGGCGGGTTGGGAAGGGGGGAGGAGTCCTCCTCCCCCACGAATCCTTGTCTAGCCCCCACAAGGTTTCCTTGACCCTTTCTTGGTTTTCAACCAAACACCAAGAACTCTTCTAGAACCTTCCAGAACATTCCGAAACCTTCTAGAATCCCCATACAAACACTCCGGAACATTTCCTAACTTAGAAAATGATCCCCAATATATGAATCTTATTCTCCGGACAATTCCGGATCTCCTCGTGATGTCCCGGATCCAATCCGAGACTCCGAACAACATTCGGTCTCCAACGCACATTCCATATCTACTTAAAACAACTTCGAACCTTAAGTGTGTCACCCTACGGTTCGTGAATATGCAGACATGACAGAGACACATCTCCTATCAATAACCATCAGCGGGATCTGGAGATCCATAACGGCTCCCACATACTCAACGATGACTTCGTGATCGATAGAACCATTAACATACGAAACCAATTCCCTTTGTCACACGATACTATACTTATCCGAGGTTTGATCGTCGGTATCTCCATACCTAGTTCTACCTCGTTACTGATAAGTACTCTTTACTCGTTCCGTGATATGTCATCCCTTGTGACCTAGTCACATTCTTGCAAGCTAACTAGATGACATTCCACCGAGAGGGCCCAGAGCATATCTATCAGTCATATGGATGGACAAATCCCAATCTTGATTCATGCGCTTCAACACATACTTTCAGAATACCCAATGACACCTTTATGACCACCCAGTTACGAAGCGGTGTTTGATGTCATCAAAGTATCCATCCGGTGATGGTGATTAACATAACCTCATGGTCGAAGGATTAGGTTACTATGCATTTGAAAGCTTATAGCAATACGAACTTAATGACTTGATCTTTATGCTACGCTTACTATGGGTGTGTGTCCATTACATCATTCTCCTAATGATATAACCTTGTTATTAATCACATCCAATGTCCATGATCAGGAAACCATGATCATCAATTAATCAACAAGCTAGTTCAACAAGAGGCTTACTAGGGACTCTTTTATGTTTACAAAACACACATGTATTAGTGTTTCCTAATAATACAATTATAGCATGGGATGTAAACATTTATCATAAACATAAAGATATAATAATAACCACTTTATTATTGCCTCTTGGGCATATCTCCAACACCTAGCCCCACACGCACTCACACGCGCGCCAACCCCCTGGTCCACCCTAATGGACACGCACCCCACACCCCGACCTGCCCGTCCCCTGGCCCAATCCCTCCACCGACCAGTCCTAGCCTCCCAGGCGCTTTCACCGCCGACAACCTCCCTCCCCAGTCCCACCTTCCCTCGTCCCCTTCCATCGCCACCTACCTCGCACCCCGCTCACGATCCCCGCCCGGCCTCTCTCAAGCCCGATCCCCACCGGCCGCCGCCGCTCCTCGATCTGGAGCACTGCCACGCGCCTCTCCTCTCTCTCTTGCTGCTGCTCTCTCCGCGCCGCCAGCCGCTCCTCTCTCCTCTCCTCGCCCTGCAACCGCCAGCTACTGCCAGGCCCGGCCGCCCGCCGCTCGGCCCCAAGCTCGCCGAGCCCCACCTCCTCGCCAAGCGTCACCCTGAGCGCGACCCCGCCCTCGATCCCCAAGCCTCACTGTGTCCTATCCTCCACCTCGGAGCCGACCTTCTCTACAAGTTCCTACCGCGACCTCGAGCGGCCGCAGCTCAACATCCTCCTAGCCGGCCCTCGTCCTTGTCCTGCGCCTCCTGCGACATGGGCGCCATCAACCGCTGCGTCGACCTCCTCTCGTCTGGCCGTCTCTGATGACCGTGCTTCGTCACCGTCAAGGGCTCCGACCAGGCCCCTCCCCGTCGTCACGGCTCGAGCTCCTCAGGCCGCCCCTTCCAGGCTCGACCCCGCCGAGACGCGGACGTCCTCGCCGCCTCCTTCGCGCTGTTCTGCTGCAAGGTGGTGTCGTCGCCCCTTCTCTTTCGCGGCCTCGACCTCATGAGCTGCCGCCGCCAGGACCTCCTCTGTCTGCACGTCTGCCCTGCGACCAGCTCCTGTTAATGTTGTGGCATGTACCATGGTAGGTGTAGTGGTGATCCGAAGATGGTGAGATGGCACCCGAGAGTCAACTCCATATGGCGATCGATGGAGTGGTGTGGTGTGGCACAAATGAAAACGGTGCGAATACAGGGAACACGCAACAACCACTACATCGTCTATATCCACCCCGAAGGTGCTCAAGATTTGAAGCCGATCCAAGTTCGACACGACGACACTTGAGCACTTCGCCCTGGAACACCAAGATCTCCTACATGGGAACCCTGAGGCCCCGGAACCGAAGATCGCACATGCAACAAGTACTCCTTCCCGGATGCGATGCCCGAGGACCCGAACGCCAAGGTCGCCAACGCAGAATGCCAAGTTCTTCATCCCGAACGCCAAGACCGACCGGTATGCGGACCCGACAAGATCTTCGAGAAGCCAAGATTGACACCGACCAGGGTGAATCCGATGAGCCGCCAACGGCGAACCAAGTCCTTCTTCCTGGAATGCCAAGCTCTCCTTCCGTTGTCCGAGAACAACCTCGTCAAGCCGAACCCCGGATCTCGTCGAACCCTGAGTCTGAACCCCGAACCCCCGGAACCCAAGATCTTCCGAACCCAGATGTGTGCCCCTAAGCCCTATTTTTATAATATGACATTATTACCTGTCGCATCTTAAATTGTTCATGCATGCATACCTGTCTGTGGTTTGGGGGCATTATGTCGATTCACCTCATAAATAAATATGGAGTGTTTATGTGGGATATCTTTGTCTTATTCCGGACTCCATTTAAATTTGTGTAGCAAACCGATGCCATGTTTCACCCTGTTAAGACAACATTTAAATTGTAGGGGTCTAAATAACTTGAACCATATAATTAATTGTCGGGACCCCGGTTCCGCGTAATATTGCCTAATTGCACCGCATCTGCATCATATCATAAACATGCCGATTCTTCTATCGTAGTATTAAATATTGCATCCGGTGTTTCTTCTAGTGTTTGCTTCTTTGCGGATTAGGCCGATGAGTGGATGCGAGTATCGACAAGTTCTCCGGATATGATCCGTCGGCAGTGTTTCCCAGGCGAGCATCTCTCCCCCTTTCTACCTATTTTGTGTTTATAGTCTTTATTTCCTCTTGTTGATCTATTGCTATCCGTGTCGCGATGCTTTAGTTTCCGTGCACCATTTACACTCCTTGCAGCCTCTATATTTCCATGGACACATCCTATTGCCTGTTGTTTGATAGATAGTCGGCCCTGCGAGTCATAGTTGCTTGCTTCTGTGTTGCTTCGCGTCGTTGTCGTTCCACCGTTGACGGCAAGTTGGTACATGATAAACGGTGGAGGTGCTAAATGGTGGAGATGATCATGACTTTAAATACAACTATTAAATTGCTGGGATAACTAATGAAAGAAGCACCGGTGGGGAATACATGCTATTTGGTTTTTATGTCCACTTGTGTCCCGTAGGCCCCGAGTACTTGATACATGTTCCTTGACTATTCGCACTATCCACATACGGGAGACTCTATGAATCCCGATTAGCCAGAGCTTGATTCATTTCTTATTTATTGGGGCCACAAGTAGTGTGGGACTTTATTACTATCCTATACTTGTGCCATGCTTACTTCTTTATTTACGATTGTGCGTGGAGCACCTATACTGTTTTGGAACGTGGAATGTTTTCGCGGTATCGACAAGCCCAGTCACACTTTCGGGTTCCCAGTCGTTTACAGCCATTGTCACAAACCCTGGGTCCGTTCCAGAGCTGGCCAACTTTGTTGCGGGTAGCTTAGTGGGGTGCCCCCCTGAAATGTTTTATGAATCCTGTGATTGCTTTGTCGTGAAAGCCTCGTTGGGTTTTGAGTTGTTTTTTCCGAGGTTGATCGTGTGTGTGTTGCTATTTGTGCTCCCTGCAGGGTAAATCTTTCTGAAAGCCGTGTCCACAGTTATGGACGACTTGGAGCACAATATCTCAATCATAGACAAGCATAACTAAAGTAGTGCTATAAATTTGACTTAATAGGTGACTAGTAATCAGCTCAAGTATAACGAAATGGATTTTAAAAATGCCAACAGCTGGTTGATCTGGGTTGTTTTGTGACATGCTATACCTGCCTAGTAAGTAGCGCAACTCCATTGGAAAGAAATAAAATTGCCAACAACAGTTGGGTTTTGGGATTCCTCAGGACAATTATATCTGGCTAGTAAATGTTCCCACTACAACGAAATGTTAACTAAAACTGCCCACTACTTATGCTATCAGGATGACTCATGCTATATATCTGAGTAGTAAATGTTGCAACTATAATGGAATGAGTAAAACTGCCAACTGTGTGAGTTCCTTGGTCCGACTTCCTCGCTTGGTCTCGAGGGGGAAATACCAGGATGGGTATGTTTGGTGTTAGTATCAGGTATGATCCGAATAGGTCTTTCTTACCCCTCTCTAATAGCCGCCAGTGTTACCGAGTTTCTATAGGTTGTTTAGTGCCGCTGCGCTGCCGCTCCACCCCACCATACCTGTGTAGGCGAGGACCGCCGAATTCTAGCCTTGCCGTGTACTGGCCTCAGTACTGACGCTCCTCTTTTTCCTTTGCCCTTTGTTGGTACCCCTTTTGTTTTAGCAGGTTGAGATCGACGTCGTTAGTAGGGTTACCCTTCCGGCTTGGCCTGGGTAGGGTTATGGACGCCATTGGTTATTCTTCAGCGCTCTTAGCCCCATTTGCATCTTTTCCGTACTCGGACGCTGTATCGTTTTCAAGGTGATTTGGATCTTTGTAGTGTATATCTGTATTCTTGACTCTTGGAGTCGTGCTGTATATATATCTGTTCTGTGGGTCCCATCGAGGACTGTTGTGTAATGGTATTACTTCGTTTTTCCACCCGCACGAAAGTGCTTGGTGGGCGTCCTTGAATCGTTTCTATGCGGGTTTGGTGGAAAGGGCCAAAAGTTGCATAGGGCTGATTTGAGGGTGCTACACGCAGAATTCTCATACAACAATAGTTATCAAGCCAGTTTGCAAATGCCCCCATTTGAATTTCTGTATGGAAGGAAGTGTCGTACCCCCTTGAATTGGTCGCAAGTAGGAGAGTGTCAGATTTTCATACCCGACATCCTACGAGAAGCCAAAGAGAAGATTCACAAAGTCCGTGAGCACCTGAAGACCGCCCAATCCAGACAGCAGAGTTATGCTGGCAAGAGACGCCGAGACCTAACTTTCAATATCGGAGATTTTGTGTATGTCAAAGTTTTGCGATTGAAGGGAATGCAGTGTTTTCAGCTGAAAGGAAAGTTAGCCCCTAGATATATGGGACCCTTCAAGATTCTGAATTGCTGAGGAGAAGTATCATATCAACTGGAACTACCAGAGGAGATGTCAGCCATCCATAATGTGTTCCATATCTCGTTACTTCGCAAATGCCTAGAAGTTCCGGAGAAGACCGAAGTTTTCAAGAACATCGTTCATGGGGCCATTAATATCAACAAGGATATGATGTATCGTGAAGTGCCCATCCGTATTTTGGAAGAAGCCTTCAAAATCACTAGGACCCAGAGTATCAAGTTTCTCAAGATCCAATGGAGTAACCATACCTAAGAAGAAGCTACCTGGGAGCGAGAAGACTACATTAGGACTGAGTTTCCAGATCTCTTTAGTTCCTAGATTTTCTTAAATATCGAGACGAGATTTTTTTAAGGAGGGAAGGTTTGTAACATCCCAAAAACTTTAATCAAGGTTATCAACTCCTATTCACCCAATTTAGGGTTAACAAAAACTTTTATTAATAATATGAATATGAATGCATGTGTGTTTGCATTAGTGTAGAATTGAGTGTATATGCCATGCTTGATTGTTATAAGTGATGTGAAATGGTTTAAACATGGATACTACATCATCTAGACCATTTAAAATCAAAAGCAAAAGAAAAAGAAATCAAACATGAATAAATAAAGCAAATGGTCATTTTGACCGAAATCAACCACTAGGCCACTTTGAGTGTTCCTAGAAGAAGATTTCTAATAGAAACATTTCCAACTATTTTCACCCCTTGCTAGACAAAGTTAAAGTTTATCAAGGCCCACTTTACAAACTTACAAAAACATCTAGCAAATCAGTTTAAAGGACATTTGAAAATTGAATCAAGTGTATGTGTTAAGATCATTTTTTTCAAAAACCTACCAAATCAATTCCCCTTGAACTCTCCAAGAAAACCTAGACTTTCAAGCTTAAGAAAAAACCACTCAAAAATTTTGAATCACAAAATTTCAAAGTATATTTCCAAGGTTTGTAACATCCCAAAAAAATTGAATCAAACCTCTCCAAGGTTTGTAACATCCCAAAAAACTTTAGTCAAGGTTATCAAGTCCTAATCACCCAATTTAGGGTTAAGAAAAACTTTTATTAATAATATGAATATGAATGCATGTGTGTTTGCATTAGTGTAGAATTGAGTGTATATGCCATGCTTGATTGTTATAAGTGATATGAAATGGTTTAAATTTGAATACTACATCATCTAGCCCATTTACAAACAAAAGCAAAAGAAAAAGAAATCAAAAATGAATAAATAAAGCAAATGGTCATTTTGACCAAAATCAACCACTAGGCCACTTTGTCCTAGAAAAAGATTTCTAACAGAAACATTTACAACTCTTTTCACCCCTTGCTAGACCAAGTAAAAGTGTATCAAGGCACACTTTACAAACTTACAAAAACATCTAGCAAATCATTTTAAAGGACATTTTAAAATTGAATCAAGTGTATGTGTTAAGATCACACTTTTTCAAAAAGCAACCAAATCAATTCCCCTTGACCTCTCCAAGCGAACCTAGACTTTCAAGCTAAAGATCAAACCACTCAAAAAATTTGAATCAAAAATTCCAAAGTATCTTTCCAAGGTTTGTAACATCCCAAAAACTTTGAATAAAACCTCTCCAAGGTTTGTAACATCCCAAAAACTTAATCAAGGTTATCAAGTCCTAATCACCCAATTTAGAGTTAACAAAACCTTTTATTAATAATATGAATATGAATGCATGTGTGTTTGCATTAGTGTAGAATTGAGTGTATATGCCATGCTTGATTGTTCTAAGTGTTGTGAAATGGTTTAAAGATGGATGCTACATCTAGACCATTTAAAAACAAAAGCAAAAGAAATAAAAAATGAATAAATAAAGCAAATGGTCATTTTGACCGAAATCAACCACTAGGCCACTTTGAGTGTTCCTAGAAGAAGATTTCTAACAGAAAAATTTCCAACTCTTTTCACCCCTTGCTAGACCAAGTAAAAGTGTATCAAGGCCCACTTTACAAACTTACAAAAACATCTAGCAAATCATTTTAAAGGACATTTGAAAATTGAATCAAGTGTATGTGTTACAATCACACTTTTTCAAAAACCTACCAAATCAATTCCCCTTGACCTATCCAAGCAAACCTAGGCTTTCAAGCTTAAGATCAAACCACTCAAAAATTTTGAATCAAAAATTCCAAAGTATCTTTCATGCAGCCATTTCATCAAACACCTGGTTAGCACAGATTAAGCTTCTGCCTAACTTCATAGTTTGTCATAGTAAACCTCGACCATTTGGTCTCCTCTTAACCCTCTTGTCCCCTCTGGGTCTAACCAGCACCCAGACCAACCCCCCCTTTGCCGTGGAGCACAGTGGAGCGCCGCCCATTTGTGGTCATCATCGGCCGACCACGGCCAACTCGCAGCAGACCGCCCCGCGCCCATCCAGGATATCCAGGAGCTACGCCGCACTCTATCGCCACCCCCCTGTCCAGCCCACGGTAGCAGCCGAGCCATGGACCACAATAGCACCGCCGCGCACCGCAACTCTGCACCGTGTCCAGAGCGCGCCAGTGCGCCGTGCCCGACCAGCACCGCCAGCTCACGCCTTGCCCTCATCACGCACGCGCAGCATTGCCATGATCTCCGCACCCCGGCAGACACCCCCGTTCGCCGCCGTGCGACCCGCAGCTGCCGCACGCTGCCGCAAACACTTCTCCGCCGCACGGAGCACCGCACTCTCCCGACCGAACCGCGCCACCCCTCGCCACGCCATTAAGCCCGTAAGAACCGCCAAGGAGCACTGCACCATCCTACGCCCTCGCCCATGCCGTTAGCCGCCTGTAGCGACGCCACCGTTGAGCTCACCGCCGCACCGCTCGATTCCCTCACTGAGCTATAAAAGGAGGCCACCCCCACCTCCATTATTCACACCACTCCACTCCCCACTCCTCACAACCACTCCCCACCTCTCCCCGGAGCAAGGCGAGCTCTCCCTCACAGGAATTTCACCGAAGTCCGCCGCTGCTAGAGGAGAAGGGCGTCGTCGATTCCGACCACCCCAAGCCCTTTCGTGACCGCGCCTGACCTCGCCGTTGTCTACCACGTTGTTTTCCCCCGTCACCGACCCTAGCTGGAGCCCAGGTGAGCCCCGCGAGACCCCCATCGCCAGGCTAGGAAAATTCCTCGCCGAAGCTGTTCGGTGTCACCGATGACGCATGGCCATTAGATTAGAGTTTGATCGCACGGTTCAGATTCGCTGATACCATTACACGTTAGAACAGTCACTGACTGGTGGAACCCGCCTGTCAGTTCCCACTGCACTGTGCAATGCAGCTAGGCCGACCCGTTTAGTTTTCCCGCCCAGACCTGGAAATTCAAATATGGATTTTCCTTTTTAGTTGAAACCCTATTATGTGCCTAGATTCAAATATCAATTCAGAGAGTTTCACTTAACCAATTTGCATGATTCAAATTTTGCTAGAAAGGAAATCAAATTATCTATCACAGAAAGTTTGATTTAAATCAATTGGAGTTAGGGATAATCTATAGTAAAAATAACAAGATAGAGACTTTTGCAACTTCAAACATTTTTCAAAAATCAACCATAATAGCTTTTGAGTTGATTCCAACTCTCAAAAATCACATTTGACAATATCTACTTGAATATGTAAAAATATTTAGGTTTACATGCAGTGACATTGGACTAGTACCAAAATAATGTTGTTACGGCATTTCTAGTCAATTTAACTTTATTAAATAGTAATCTCAAACTTTATAAAATGTGATCAACCTTTTAAATCTCAAATAGAATATGTGGTGATGACATGTTTCCACATGATCCCATATTCTATTTGGAGAATATTAAATCTTAATTAATTTTAATGAGTAGAAATTACTTTTCTAAAATAAAATGAATAAAACTAGTGCTTTAATGCATGTGATGCTTGTGATGATGCTAGATCATCAACTGTGAGCCTTAGTGTGCTAAATAGAAGTAATTAAGTATTGTTTGGTGATTGTATACCCCGTATTCATTTATAGATGATAGTACCGACCAAGTCTACGAAGAGGAGGAGTTCTACCCCGAAGAAGACGAAGAGAACTTCAATCACTTCAGCAACCTAAGCAAGCCATCATTAGCAATGCAAGCTAACACTTGCAAGCTTGATAACCTAAGCAAGATGCTTTAGGCATGCTTTGGTTATATACCTTTGATTATACCAATCCCAAGTTTTACTTGCAAGCTTTATTCTCTTTACTTTACCAAAGTTCTTTACTTTTAGTATAGGTAGCATCAAGAGTATAAAACTAGGCCTATCTAGTTATACTTAGATGTCATTCTATGGCATGAGATTCAAGATTAGCACCCCTCTTTAGTGAACACTCTTAACCTTTGTGGCTAGTGCTAAGCATAAAAGTTGATCACTTTAGATGGGAATACTTGGTGAAAATGATTATGAAAACCTTGGAATGATGAGTCATTCGATTGATATCTTTTGACATGTGTTGAGAAACAAAAATGAATTTTGATGATGAAAATGTTGAGGCATGAGCCTTAGCCCTTTACAAAAACGGATGGTTCGGTTTGGATGCGATACCATTCCAAATTTACCGTACAACCACAATACCTAAATTGGGTAGGGCTTAGCCGGAAGTTTATATCCCTTAGTATGGGTTCCCTCGCGGAGGAGGTTTGAGCTGAGGCTACCTCTTGATGATGTCCACCTATGCAGTGCCCAGGATGGCAGATGGCCATGGCTGGGAGGCCAAGCTCATAGGGGAGGTGCCCATACTAGGGTGTGTAAGTGAAAGGTTATGATTGATTATCCGCGTACTAAGTATGATGATCCAGGGTTATCCCTAACGGATGTATCGAATTTTGTGGTGAAAGTGTACCACCTCTGTAGAGTGTCAAACTATTTGAATAGCCGCGTCCGCGGTCATGGACAGTTGGAGTGGCCATATTGTTCCGTCGTCAGATGTTTTCAAAATAAATTGTTAAGTGAACTATGATTTTGACTTGACCACAACAGGGTTGTGAATATGAGAACTAGTTTCCACTTAGGTGATTTTAGAACATTAAATTAGTTTTCTTTACTTCTAAACTCAGTTTAGATAAATCTGGCTTTTTACAAATAAACCTAGTGCTTAAGATTTCCTACTAGAACTACCTTACTTGTTAGTGATAGTTTGCGAGTACTTAAAGAGTACTCATGGCTTTGTCCCTGGCTATTCACGTGGCCAGGCTATGAGGAGGACTACCAGGATGATGGATAGCAGGAGGTCTACGACAACTAGGATCATCTCCCATCGTTTGTATTGCCTGTGACCCTGAAGATGGAGCCCACTACTATGCTTTATTATTCTGCTGCTTGTTTGTATTAAGACTGGATCATGAGATCCTTTATTTGTGTAAAACCTTATTATGGTTTGTAATGGATGATGTACTATGATATCCAATCTGTTATGTCTCACAAAAATAGTAATCCTAGGATTGCGAGGTATGGCATAACATGCATCTGGGATTAAAAATTTGGGTGTTAACAGAAAGCCATAACCATGACCAGTAGCACCGGAGTATCAGTAGAACATGTGTCTGAGACGCTGCCTGTCAATTCAAATGCAACAACAGTTTAGTACAGTCAACCCTAGACTAAGTCAGAGTAGTCTGTGAATACCCCGATGTGTTTCCCGATGAATTACGCAGTATGCTCCCAGATCGAGATATCGAGTTTATCATTGAATTAGTTTCTGGATCTGGACCCATAGCTCAAAGACCCTATAGTATGAACCCAGCCGAATTAGTAGAGATGAAGAAGCAACTTGATGACATGTTGAGAAAAGATCTGATACAACCAAGTGCCTTGCCATGGAGTCACCTATTTTCTTTGTGGATAAGAAAGATGGTGCCAAACGTTTGTGTACAGATTACCGGAAGTTGAATGACGTCACCATCAAAAACAAGTACCCACTATCGAAGATAGAAGATCTGTTCGACCAGGTGACGGGTGCCAGAGTGTTTTCTAAGATTGATCTTAGAACGGGTTATCATCAACTGAAGATCTGCGCAATGGATATCCCAAAGACTACTTTCACTACCAGATATGGATTGTATGAGTACAATGTCATTTAATTTGGATTGATAAATGCCCCCGCTTATTTCATAAATCACATGAATAAGATTTTTATGAACTTCTTGGATAAGTTTGTCGTGGTGTTCATCCATGACATTATGATCTATTCCAAGTCGGAAGAGGACCATGAGCAGCACCTAAGAACTATCCTTGAAACCCTTAGAGATCATCAGTTATATGCCAAGTTTAGCAAATGTGAGTTCTGGTTAAAGGAAGTAGGATTCCTATGACATATCCTGTCGGCAAGAGGAGTTGCTGTCGATCCTGCCAAAATTAAGGATGTTGAAGAATGGAAAGCCCCAACCACTCAAAACGAATTCCGCGCATTTCTTGGATTAGCGGGATATTACCGCAAGTTCGTGGAAGGATTTTCAAGCATCCCAAGGCTGATGACCCAGCTGTTCAAGAAAGATAAGAAGATTGAATGGATGGACAAATGTGAAGCATGTTTTCAAGAGCTCAATAAGAGATTGGTTTCAGCCCCAATTTTGATCATGCCTGATATCACGAAGAATTTTGATGTATTTTGTGATGCATCCAAGATTGGTCTCGGATGTGTGTTGATGCAGGAGGGCAAAGTAATATCATATCTATCCCAACAACTGAAGCAACATGAGCAGAATTATCCTACCCATGACTTAGAATTAGCAGTCGTAGTTTTAGCCTTGAAGACATGGCGTCATTACCTCATGGGTAACCGATGTGAGATTTACTAGGATCACAAGAGTTTGAAGTATATTTTCACCAGAAGGAGCTGAATATGAGGCAACGGAGATGGATAGAGTTAGTCAAGTGTCAGAGGGATGATCCCCAGGTACACCAACCGAATAAGAACAAGATAGTCGGATCGCGTCCGGCTGACCAGACGCAGCCGGACAAGGCAAGACAGGCTAGCTATCCCCGGTAGCCAGATCAGCAGAGACAGCCGGATACGGCGACGTAGCCGGACTCAATCAATGGGACAGGGCGACGTGTGTGTCAGTGCACGGTACGCCCTGTACGGTGACAAGACTGGCAACTACCCGGCCATACCGAAGACTTTGCGTAGGTGACGCAGGAACAGTGGCCAGTGTTGACGAGAGTCCCGCACGGCGTCCACTGTGCCTACGACAGCCATACCGCTCGTACTCCGACAGGACAAGCCATACTGGACACTGTAGATGACTAGTCGACTGGGACCAGCCTGTGGGGCCCGCCAGTCGGACTGGCCAGTGAGACCTTTGCTTCTCTGCCTATATAAGGCGAGGCAAGGCCTCAGTAGAAAGGGTTGGTCTTACAGCATTTAAGGTAGTAGCTAGCGTATACTGCTCGAGGAGCACTTGTAGGGGCTTTACCTCACCACGAGGGCCCCGAACCTGGGTACTTCTTGCGTCCCGCTACGCTCGCTTGTATCCAATCCCGCTGCGGACGCCGTCGATAGCTTCCCTGCTAGTACCCACACCTCTATCTAACCTCCTCAGGTACTGCCGTTCCCAATACAACGACGGTTGGCGCCCACCGTGGGGCTAGATGGCTTCGACCGGAGTCACGTTCCGCACGAGACTCCGCACTCCAGCCGGTGAGTGCGTGGCCTCCGGCCTGGTGCTCATGCTCGGCAAGTTCGACTGCATCATCGACAACGCTTCATGCTTCGCCGGAACCTCCTTCCCGGCGAGCGGCACCGTCCTGCTATTCGGCGACCTCCCTGTTTACGTCGCCACCATCCCGGAGCATTTCCCTAGGCAAATCGTCTCTGTCGCGGAGCTGCCGTGCTCAGGCGGCAGCGCCTCCACCGCACCTCGCGGTGTAGAGGTCATGATGGCCGGTTCCAGCCCCCATCCCCGCCAGCCGCAGAACAAGGCATGGACGAGGTCGGGACTTCCGCTCCCCCGCAGCCCTGGAACCCGGTGGAGGACACCATTGATCGGCTCCTGACGCCAGTTAACCTCGGGGATAATCTGGAGGAGTCGGAGGCCAACTTCAGCATGGAGAGACAGATCCTCCTCCATGAGGCCATGGAGCTGGCTGCACCCCGTAAGCAGCTCGAGCTCACCCGTCGCGAGTATGACCACGCGCACGGCCTCACTCCGGCTACCGCAGAGCCGAGCTGGCGTGGCCAGGTACGGCATCAGGGCGGCGAGCTAGGCGGTAGGTTGGAAAAGGACGGGGAGGAATTACCGGCAGCACGCCCATCAAGAACTTGCGCGCGGCACGAGCCGCGGCAGAGGAGTTACCCAGCCTGGAGGGTGAGGAGCGAGCCCGCCAGCACGCTCGCGTGCAGGAGCTCCTCCGCGTCGCGGACGAGCAGGCTGGCGCCAACCGGCAGATGTAGGAAGACCTTAGCTACTCCTCGGGGAGGCTACCTGCCAACAGCAGGGGCGCGCCGCGCGACACCTAGCAGGCGTCCTCCCCTCAGCCGCCCAGGGCCCGCAGTAGGCGTCGCAGCTCTGGCAACAGGGGCCAGCCGCGCTAAGAGCAGACGGTGAACAGCAACCCGCCACCTCCCCCTCTGCCAGTCGGGGCGCCCAGACTAGCCGATTCCCGTCTCTCGGGCCGGGTGGGAGCGCCCAACCTAGATTGCCCGGATGCCCGCGACTGGATCGAGCTCCTCGCGCAAGCGCGCGTCATGGAGGAGGAAGATTCCACCGGTCCGGTCTGTTTCGGACCCCGCATCCGGAACGAGCCGTTTCCGGATAAATTCTCCCTGCCGAGGGACACCCCCAAGTACGATAGCAGCATGAAACCAGAAGACTGGCTGACCGACTATGCTATGGCAGTCGGCATCGCCCACGGGAAACAGCGCACAACCGTGCGCTACGCCCCCCTCATGCTAACCGGGTCGGCGAGGACATGGCTCAATAGACTCGCGCCCAACAGCATCAACGCCTGGCCCGACTTCGAGGAGGTGTTCGTCCGCAACTTCAACGACACGTACAAGCGCACAGGGCGCCCGCGCGACCTGGCCTTGTGCGTCCAGGGCGACCACGAGACTGACCGCGAGTACGTCGCCAAGTGGACGGAGCTGCACAACACCTGCGAGGGCATCCCGGAGAGCCAAGCCATCGGTTTCTTCATCGAGGGTTGCCGCGAGGGCACCATGCTTCGCCACCGGCTACTTTGTGACGAGCCAAAAACCATGGCGGAGCTCATGACGGTTGCGGACCAGTACGCCACGGCGGATGCCGCCATGAAGAAGCCCCTCCGAGTAAACACGGACGGACGTCCGACTCCCACGAAGCCGGCTCGCGACCGACCCAGCAATCCGGTTGGAGAAGCCGGATCCTCCAGACGCCACGGCAACGACAACCGGTTCCAGGGGGACCGCCAGGCCGAACAGCAGAAGCCTCGCTACCACGCGCGGCAGGTCAATGTTGTGGAGGGCGCGCATGACGTGCCGGCTAACGAAGCAAGGAGGCAAAAGCCACGGCTCACCTTCGACCAGATGTTCGACGGTCCGTGCAACTGGCATAGCGGTCCCTTCAAGCCGGCTACGCACACCACCCGGAACTGCAGCTGCACCCGCCAGCTAAAGGACCAGGGCAACCAGCCTCGTCCCCCGCCTCCCCCACCGGGTGGACCTCCACCACCGGCTAGGGGAGCCGGCAATGATGGTAACGGCGGCAACGGAGGAAACACAACAATGGCTACCCCCAGCCGCACGCCGCCTACCATATCTTCGAGACGGAGCAGGACGACAAGCACAGCCGCAGGTGACGCTCCAAGGAGGTCAACACCATCGCCTCTCCGGTCCCCCAGTACATGAACTGGTCAGAAACCCCCATCACCTGGAGCCAGGCGGATCAGCCTGAGCATCTACCGACTCCCGAGGGCTACACCATGGTGCTCGACCCCCTCATCGTCTCCAACGCGCGCACTTACCGATTCTCGCGCGTCCTCATTGACGGAGGCAGCAGCCTCAACCTCCTCTACCAGTCCTCGCTTGAGAAGCTAGGCATTTGCGAAAGCGACCTGCGCGCGACTACCACGACATTCCACGGTGTTCTGCTGGGGCCAGCCTGCGCCCCGCTGGGAAAAATCCAGCTGGACGTCATCTTCGGGACCGAGGAGAACTTCCGCCGTGAACCAATCTAGTTCGAGGTGATAAATCTGACGAGCTCCTACCATGCTCTCCTTGGGCGCCCCGCCCTCGCCAAGTTCATGGCCATCCCCCACTACGCCTACCTCAAGACGAAGATGCCGGGACCCCACGGCGTGATCACCGTCGCCGGCTACTTCAGGCGATCGATGGAGTGCGCCTCAGCCGGTTCCAAACTGGCAGAGGCCCTCATCATAGCTGAGGAGAAGCGTGTGATCATGCGCAATGTGGCCATGGCCCAGCAGGACATTCCGGCTAGCAGCAAGCCGGCTGGAGAAGGAGCCTTCCAGCCGGCAAAGGAGACGAAGAGGATCCTACTCGACCCCTCCGATCCAACCAAGTTCGCCACCATTGGTGCCGGCTTGGACAGCAAATAGGAAGGTACGCTCGTCGACTTCCTCCGTGAGAATCGGGACATCTTCGCGTGGTCCCCCAAGGACATGCCGGGTGTGCCGAGGGAGTTTGCCGAGCACTCACTTCACATGTGTCTGGATCTCAAGCCCGTCAAGCAACCTTTGCGCCGGTTCGCAGAGGAGAAGAGAAAGATAATCGGTGACGAGATCACCCGGCTCCTTGCAGCCAGGTTCATCATGGAAGTTTACCACCCGGACTGGCTGGCGAACCCAGTCCTAGTGCTGAAGAAGAACAAGACCTGGCGCATGTGTATCGACTACACCAGCCTGAACAAGGCGTGCCCGAATGACCCTTTCGCCTTGCCCCATATCGATCAAGTCATCAATTCCACGGCCGCCTGTGATTTATTGTCTTTTTTAGATTGTTATTCCTGGTACAATCATATCCGGCTAAACCCGGCTGACCAGATTAAGACATCATTTATCACCCCCTATGGGGCTTTCTGCTATGTAACCATGCCTTTCGGCCTAAAGAACGCAGGCGCCACCTATCAGCGATGCACCCAGAAATGCTTGCACTCGCAGATAGGCCGAAACGTGCACGATTACGTGGATGACATGGTCATCAAGACCAAGGAGAAGCGCACCCTCCTCGAGGACCTGGGAGAAACATTTGGCAACCTCCGCCAGTACCAGATGAAGCTGAACCCAGAGAAGTGCGTCTTCGGAGTACCGTCCGGCCAGCTACTCGATTTCCTCGTTTCGTAGTGAGGTATCGAGGAGAATCCGGAGAAGAACGCGGCCATCGAGAGGATGCAGCCGCACAGGAACCTGCTTGGAGTCCAGAAGTTCACCGGATGCCTAGCATCCCTCAGTCGCTTCGTCATCCGGTTGGGGGAGAAGGCACTCCCGTTGTACCAGCTGATGAAGAAGACGGACAAGTTCTCATAGACCTCGTAGGCCGATGCCGTGTTTCACGACCTCAAGCGCATGCTATCCACAGCACCAGTTCTAGCCACGCCGGCTAGTAAGGAGCCGATGTTGCTCTATATAGCAGCCATCAGCCGGGTCGTCAGCGTCGTCCTGGTGGTGGAGCGCCTCGAGGAAGGCAAGGCTCATCCGGTTCAGAGGCACGTCTACTACCTCAGCGAGGTCCTCTTCCTCTCCAAGCAGAACTACCCCCACTACCAAAAGATGTGCTATGGCATGTACCTGGCATGCAAGAAGCTCAAGCACTATTGCCAGGAACATCTGATTAAGGTCGTGTGCACTGCACCCCTTTTGGAAATCATCGGCAACAAGGACGCCACCGGCCGAGTCGCCAAGTGGGCCATCGAGCTTGCCGCCTACTTAGCCCAGTATGAGCCCCGGCTCAAGATCAAGTCGCAAGCCTTGGCACACTTCCTCGTCGACTGGGCCGAGACCCAGTATCTTCCACCGGTTCCGGATTCGGACCATTGGCGGATGCACTTCGACGGATCGAAGATGCTCGGGGGCTTGGGAGCCGGCATCGTGCTCACTTCGCCCAAGGGAGACCGGCTGGAATACGTACTGCAGATCCACTTCAAGGCCTCCAACAACGTAGCCGAATACGAGGCACTGGCGCACGGGTTCAGGCTGGCCAAGGAGATCGGCGTCAACCGGATCCTGCGCTTCGGTGATTCAGACTTGGTAGTGCAGCAGGTATCCGGAGATTGGGACGCCAGAGACGCAAACATGGTTCTCTACCGGTTCCACATCCAGAAGCTCAGCGCCTCATTCAACGGGTTCAAATTTCACCACATCCCCCGCATCAACAACGAAGCTGCCGATGGGCTCTCCAAGATCGGCTCCACCAGACAGGCCATCCCACCGGGGGTCTCCTTGGAGAACCTGCGCAAGCCATCCATCAACCCGTTGCCAGAATCGGACTCCATCGTCTGGGCAGGAGCCGTTCCGGCTGACGGAACGGCGGGGGCGGAGCCGGCGGAGAAGAAGACCCGCACCAATTCCGGCCAGGCAGCGCCTTCCGGCTCGCAAGACCCGGGGCTGCCGGCTCGCCTAGCGGCTCGGGGGCTGCTATTCCGGGTACGCCACCCGGACGACCCCCTGACACCCGTCAACCGGACGACATGAACATCCTCATCATCCGGGAAGTGCCATCCTGGGCACAACCCTTCATGACCTACATCGCCGATGGAGAACTTCCGGACGACGAGGTAGAGTCCAGGCAAATCCGGCGCCGCGCGCACACGTACACCATCATAAACGGTGAGATGTACAAGCGCAGCGTATCCGGTATCTTCCAAAGATGCGTCGATGCGGATACGGGCTACCGGCTACTCAAGGATATCCACTAGGGCAAGTGCGGGCACCACGCTTCGTCAAGGGCGATAGTCACCAAGGCATTCCGCCATGGTTTCTACTGGCCCACCACCCTCGAAGACGCCGAGCAGCTGGTCCGCGCATGCAATGGGTGCCAACGCTTCGGACAGTTCAGGCACATGCCAACTTCGGTACTCAAGACCATACCGATCACCTGGCCGTTCGCGGTTTGGGGTCTCGACATGGTCGGTCCCTTCAAGCGAGCGCGCGCGGGCATGACCCACCTACTGGTGGCGGTGGACAAGTTCACGAAGTGGATCGAGGCCAAGCCTATCCGGAAGCTGGACGGGGCGACGGTTGTCACCTTCTTCACCGACATCATCAACCGTTTCGGCTACCCCAACAGCATCATCACCGACAATGGCACGAACTTCGCCAAGGGGGCCTTCGCCCGGTTCTGCAGCAACAAGGGCATCCGACTGGACCTCGCCTCCATCACGCACCCGCAATCCAACGGGCAAGTCGAAAGAGCAAACGGACCTCGCCTCCATCAAGCCACGTCTCATCGAGCCGTTGGAGCGTTCACCCGGATGTTGGATCGAAGAACTTCCGGCTGTGCTGTGGAGCCTCCGCACCACGCCGAATAGGTCAACCGGCTACACGCCGTTCTTCCTGGTCTACGGATCGGAAGCGGTCCTCTCTGCCGACATCGAGTTCGACTCCCCTCGCAAGCTCCTCTACAATGAAAAAGCCAACCAGGAGGCGCGGGAGGACGGAGTGGACCTCCTGGAGGAGGCCCGCGAGCTGGCCTTGTCCAGATCAACCCTGTACCAGCAGTGACTACGTCGTTACCATTCAAGCCGGATCCGCTCAGTTGCATTCCGCGAAGGCAACCTAGTCCTCCGGCTGGTGCAAGACACGAAGGGCATGCACAAGCTATCGCCACCCTGGGAGGGCCCCTTCATCATCAGCCGGACGGTGCCCAACGACTCCTACTACCTCATTGACGCGCAGCAGCCGCGCATGAACAAGATGGACAAGTCAGACGAGGAGACCGAGCGTCCCTGGAACGCGGCCCTGCTGCTCCCGTTTTACACCCAGTCGCCAGGCAGTGTATGTACCCCAAAAACCCTATGAATGAAAATGCGGACCCCCACGAGAATCTCGGGGGCTCCTTGATAGAAATGTGTATGCGGCAGTTTTCCGGTTATTATTTTCCGGCTCCGGCAACCCCTACCCGGGGGCTCGCCGGCTGGCCCGGCCTGCTAAGTCAACAAACCAGTTGAGTACTGTGCGACGTTGCCAGAGGCCCACTCTTCGTCTCAGCTACAGACCGCAACCCGGCTGTCCGGCTAGCAAGAGCAAAAGCCCGAGGCATCCCACACGAAAAACGGGGAGGAGATGTGATAGATCGGGTGTCCCGGCCCTGCAACTAGCTCGAACCAATCCAGCCGCTAAGCCATTAGTACCGTATGCAATGTACTGTCAGCTCCCTTTGATTCCGGCTGTAGACCGCAGCCCGGCTGCCCGGCAAGGACGTAGCGAAAACAGCAGAGCACACGGGAAAGCGACTAAGTGTCTAGAAAGGTACAAGCAAGTTTTCGAAAAAAACAAGCCGTTTTCCGGCTACAATTTTGCAGACTAACCTACTAACCTATGTGGGCATGTGTGTATGCATATGTACATTTTGTCCGACTACCTAGAGTCGGAATTCAGGAGAAGGAAAGAAGATTCGAAGTCCTTGCCTTCATCAAGCACTCCAAATCTTGGGGGCTACACCCACTGTGCGCGCTCGCACGCCCCCAGTGGAATCTTGTAGTTCCCGACCGGCTAAAGGTGTTTAGCCGGCCGATCGGAGCCCAGGTGAGGGCAAGGGCAGGAGCAAGAGAAGACAAGGAAGATTCGAAGCACCTGGCTATGCCAGCTACTTCGAATCTCGGGGGCTACACCCAGTGGGTGCGCTCGCGCGCCCCCACTGGAATGTTAGTTCCCCCGGCTGAAGTCGTTCAGCCGGCGAAAACAACCGACCAAGACGAGTCTAGTCAGATAAAAATAGAAGAAGGAGGAAAGAAGAAGATTCGAAGCACCTGGCTACGCCAGCTACTGCGAATCTCGAGGGCTACACCCAGTGGGTGCGCTCGCGTGCCCCCACTGGAGGTGCGGTTCCCCCGGCTAAAAGTGTGTAGTCGGGCGAAGTGAACCGGCGAAGTATGGAAAGAAAATTTGGAACACACAAGTCAAGGGAAACTCAAGAATTCCAACAACGACAAACAAAAGAGAGACGAAGCTCCCATAAGTTACCCGGCGTCAAAGACAGCCGGCACAAGCAGACAAGGTTCATAAACATGTAAAACAAGACAAATACACCCGGCATCCCGGGGCGATATCTAGGCGGTAGAACCCTTGCCGTGGGGGAGTCCTTGGGCGACAGGGGCTTCAGGCGGCGGAGGAGGCATGGAGCTCGATCTGGTTCCGGCGCTAGCAGGCGGCCGCATCGGGGCCTCCACATCAGGAGTGTCGACGGACTCCGAGTCGATGAGCACCTCGTCGAGGTCCACGTAGTCGGCGATCTTGATGGCGGATCCGCGGAGCTCCGGATGAGCTTGGCGGATAGCAGCAAGATCAGCTCCGACGCGGAAGCCTCCGTCGATCTTCTCGACGCGGGCGTCCTTGTAGCAGGAGAGCATCAGAGCCAAGGCCATCTCCGCTCCGGCTCGCGCGGCTAGGTCCCGCAGCCGGACCACCATAGCCGGCACCTCTCCCACCTTCGCATCCAGCTGCGCCATTGTCTCCGGAACCGGAGCCTCCGGCCAGACGAAGGAGAAGACGTCCCGCGCCGCCTGACGAAGCTTGGCAGCCTCCTCGCCAAGAACGACGACGAGCTCCTGGGCCGTCAGCTGCGCTCCCGGCCAGTTCTCCTGCAGCCGGTTGTAGGCCAGCAGGTCTATGCCGAGGTAAAAGGCTGTCAGAAAAGAGAAGTCAGATCCGGCTACCGGATCCGGAAAGAAAAGAAGACGGAAAGAAAACACACCCTTGGGAGTGTGGCCGAACTGCATGAGCTCCTCCACCAGCGCCTTCTCCTTGAGCGCTAACCGTTTAATCTCTTTCTCTTGGTCCTTGTTCTGGGCCTCGAGAAGGGAGAAAGCTTTGTTCCGGCTAGCGAGCGAGGCGTCACGCTCCTTGATGGTGGCCGCCAAACCGTCCACCCGCGCGTGCCAATCCTTGTTCTGCAGCCGCAGAGTGGAGTTGGACTTGCTCAGCCGGTTGTTCGCTTTCTTCAAGCGATCGATCTCGCGTTGGGCGCACACGAGGATGGCTGCAACAAGACCGGCTGTCAGTTCAAAAAAAAAGGCCAGCTGGTTGAAGCGAACTTACTCTGGGTGGTCCCATTGGCGGCAGCAAGCTTCTGCTCCAACATCCGGTTCCCACCGGCTGCGGCCTCCAGCAGCCGGATCTCCTTCACCGCCAGCTCAAGCGTGGCGGCGAGGTCCGACAGCGAGGCGGCGGAGGAAGCGTCGTCATCCACGGCATTGATGGCCAAGGACTCCTTCATCGCGACCACCGCCGTTTGCCATTCCTCCCCGGGCTCCTCGTCGGAGTTGCCGTCGCCAACGACGACGAGCTCCTTGCCAAAAGCACCCCGCGCGCCCACGGAGGAGCCTTCCGGCTGGGAGGACCCCGCCTCCGGCTGGGGGATTTCCGGCTGCAATAAGGGGGAGGCAGTCGCCTCAGCACGAGGGGGAGGCAAAGGCTACGCCTCAGAAGAAGGAGGGGCGCTGGTCGGCGCAGTCGGTGTGTGGGGCGGCGACCCGGCTGGCGCGCGTGCGGGCTCGCGGCTCCGAAGGAAACCAGAGCGCTAAGAAGAACAAGAAGAGGACAAGAGCAAAATGAGCCAAAATTAGAAAAGGAGGAAAAAGGCAGGAAGAAAGGGAGGGGGGGAGAAAGAACATACCCAGGCACAACAGGAGGCAGCCCTTTCTTCCGGCCGAGACGGCAGGGTGCCGGACCGGCTCCTCTTGGGCGCCGGCTCCTCCATCGCAGGGCGGCGAGAGCCGGAACGGCTGGAGCCGCTCCCACCCGCTCCCCCGTCCGTCGTGGAGGGCATCGCCGGCTCCGCGGTCGGCACGACCTCCTCCTCATGCACCTCCGGGTGTGGGTCGGCGGCCGGCTCGTCGTTCCGGCTGGGGAAGGCGTCGCCGTCCCCATCTGATTCCTCGCCGGACCGCCGAGTGTGCGGCTCGGGCAGGTCGGGCGTGAACTCCTCGAGGGCCACCGCGCCCTCCTCGCGGATGATGCACGGGAACATCTACCGAATACAAAAGTTAGCTAGACGAATACAGAGGACAAGCACAAGAAAATGCCAAAAATGCAGCCGGTTAGAGGAGCTTACCTGGGGCGCGCGGTTCTCCCGAGTATAAGGCTCCAGACTGAACTTCCAGTTCTCCGGCAGCCGCTCCTTGGTGATCGTCCACACCCACTCCTTCAGGTTGGGGTAGCGGGGATCACGGCGCGACAGCCGGGTCGGGTCCAGCCGGCCGGAGTAGTAGCACATCTTGTGGGCTCACTGCTGCAACGGCATCATCAGCCGGGACATCCAGCTGAGAGTGACGTCCAGGCCAGTCAGCCGGCAATGGACGAGGGAGCGCATGCGCTTCAGCAGCTCGTCCGTCTCCGCCTTGTCGCCGTGGAACTTCAAGTCCCAGTTCTGTCAGCTGGACTCGACGTCCTGGAAGGCCGGCAGATTGATCCGGTCGACATTGGTGAGGTTCTTCACGTAGAAGTACGACTGCTGCCACAGTCATACCGTATCGTGAAGAAGGAATTTCGGGTAGCCGGTCTGCGTGCGAGAGTACATGGAGGCGCCGCCGCAGGCGACTAGTGGCGCCTGGGTGAACTGCACCTGCGGCCGGACTCGGAAGAGCCGGCAGAAGAGCCCGAGATCCGGCTGGATCCCGAGGTAGCTCTCGCAGAAAGCAACAAAGTGCGCCAACATTCCGACTGCGTTGGCGCCGAGATGGTGGAGACGAAGGTCAAAGAAAGCGAGGAAGGTCAAGAGGAACGGGTTCGCCGGAAGGGCGAACCCGCGGGCCAAGTGCTAGAGGAAAATGACGCGCTCGCCATCCTCCGGATGCGGCGACACCTCCCCGGCCGGCGCCAGCCGCACCACCACCTCCTCCGCCGGCGGGAGGACGCGGGTGGCGCGGTACATGGCGATTTGGTCCTCGGTGACGGCGGATCCGCACCAGGCCCCGCGGTCGGCGGCCATTTCCGGTTGACAAGGGGGAGCGGCGATGGAAGGTTGACGGTGGCCCGTAGCGTCGACGATGGCGAACGGGCGGCGCAAAGAGGAAGGGCGCAGGAGCGGAGGCAGCGAAAGAGAAGGAACAGTAGCGGGGGAGCGAAGGAAAGAAATCGCCTCCCCCGTGGCGTCCCTTTAAGGAGCCAAAAGGGCAACCGTCGACGGGGCATGTGGCACGCATCCGGGCGGCCCACACCCCAACCGCCGCCTAAGATACCGTGTGCTAGAGCAGGATGCGCAGAAGATCCTGGAGCGAGAACCGAAGCGTCGGACAGCGGTTTCCCGAGGCGACGTGCGACGGGACGTTACGCTGCCCGCCGCAGAAGTAATGATGGCGCGTGCACGCATGGCCGGCGTCAGCACTGACGTCACGGGTAGCGCAACTGCCAAGCTCAGCCTGACACAAATTCAAAAACAAGAGGAAGCGCGCGCACATTTCACCTAAGGGCGGAATCCACACGCGCTCGGGGGCTAGTGTCAGGGGGATGATCCCCAGGTACCCCAACCGAATAAGAACAAGACAGTCGGATCGCGTCCGGCTGACCAGACACAGCTGGACAAGGCAAGACAAGCCGGCTATCCCCGGTAGCCGGATCAGTAGAGACAGCCGGATACGGCGATGTAGCCGGACTCAATCAATGGGACAGGGCGACGTGTGTGTCAGTGCACGGTACGCCCTGTACGGTGACAAGACTGGCAACTACCCGGCCATACCGAAGACTTAGCGTAGGTGACGCAGGAACAGTGGCCGGTGCTGACGTCAGGCTCGCACAGCATCCACTGTGCCTACGACAGCCATACCGCTCGTACTCCGATAGGACAAGCCATACTGGACACTATAGATGACTAGTCGGCTGGGACCCGCCTGTGGGGCCCGCCAGTCGGACTGGCCAGTGAGACCTTTGCTTCTCTGCCTATATAAGGAGAGGCAAGGCCTCAGTAGAAAGGGTTGGTCTTACAACATTTAAGGCAGTAGCTAGCGTATACTGCTCGAGGAGCACTTGGGTTCTGGAATTCCACATAGTCAGATCCGGCAGGAGTAGGGGCTTTACCTCACCACGAGGGCCCCGAACCTGGGTACTTCTTGCGTCCCGCTACGCTCGCTTGTATCCGATCCCGCCTGCGGACGCCGTCGATAGCTTCCCTGCTAGTCCCCACACCTCTATCTAACCTCCTCAGGTACCGCCGTTCCCAATACAACGACATCAAGGATTATGACCTTGACATTCACTACCACCCCAGCAAGGCCAATGTGGTAGCAGATGCCCTTAGTAGCCTGCTGTGTAGGTTAAACACCATGATTAAGGAAGACCAACCAAGTTTGCATGAGGAGTTGGAGAATTTCAGAATGGAGCTAGTTAGCGAAGGATTCGTATCTAGTATTGCACTTCAACCCACTTTAATCAGTCAGATAAAGGAAGCTCAGAAAGGAAATGCCAGTATCAATGGAATTAAGCGTTGTATAGGTACAAGGAAGGTACCCGGATTCACGGAAGATGAAGAATGTGTTCTATGGTATAAAGGACGCATATGTGTGCCAGCATATTTAGAGTTGAAGCAAGTCATTTTGTAGGAAGCCCATGATACACTTTATTCTATTCATCTGGGAGGAATGAAGATGTATCAGGATTTCAAGGAGCAATTTTGGTGGCATAGAAAGAAGAGAGAAGTCGGAAGCTATATCGCCAAGTGTGATATCTGTCAGAGAGTCAAAGCGGAACACCAGCGACCCGCAGGACCTTTGCAGCCATTGCAAATTCCAGAATGGAAATGGGATTCTATTGAAATGGATTTGATCACTAGTTTGCCTACATCTAGTTGAGTAAATGATTCTATTTGGGTCATAGTTGATAGACTTTCCAAAGTAGCTCATTTCATACCCGTCAAGACCACTTACCAAGGCCCGAAGCTAGCAGAGTTGTATATTGCTACAATAGTTAGTCTGCACGGAACCCCCAAGACATGTGTCATATCGAGGAACCCAGTTTACCTCAAGGTTTTGGAAGAAAGTCCAAGAAGGATTAGGAACCAAACTGAACTTCAGCAAAGCTTATCACCCATAGACCGACAGACAGACAGAAAGAGTAAACCAGATACTAGAAGATATGTTGAGAGCCTGTGTACTAGATTATTTATCTAAATGGGAAGATTTTCTGCCTTTCGCAGAATTCTCATACAACAACAGTTATCAGGTTAGTTTGCAAATGGCCCCATTTGAGGTTTTTTATGGAAGGAAGTGTCGTACACCCCTAAATTGGTCCCAAGTGGGAGAGAGTCAGATATTCGGACCAGACATCCTACGAGAAGCCGAAGAGAAAGTTCACAAGATCTGTGAACACCTCAAGACCGCTCAAGCTAGACAGAAGAGTTACGCTGACAAAAGACGCTGAGGACTGACCTTTGATATTGGAGACTTTGTGTATCTGAAAGTATCACCCTTGAAAGGAATGCAGCGTTTTCAACTCAAAGGGAAGCTTGCAACCAGATATGTCGGACCTTTCAACATTTTATGTCACCGAGGAGAAGTATCCTATCAGGTAGAACTGCCTGAAGAGACGACAGCTGTACGTGATGTGTTTCATATCTTGTTTCTTCAGAAATGCTTAGAAGTTCTGGAGAAGACCAAAGTTTTCAAGAACTTTGATCACAGAGCCGTGGATATCAACAAGGATTTAACTTATCGTGAAGTAACCATTCGTATTTTGGAAGAAGCATTCAGAACCACCCGGACCAGGAGTATCAAGTTTCTAAAAATTCAATGGAGCAACCATACAGAAGAAGAAGCCACCTGGGAGCGAGAAGATTATATTAGGACTGAGTTCCCAAATCTCTTTAGTTCCTAGTTTTTCTTGAATCTCGGGACGAGATTCTGTTTAAGGGGGGAAGGTTTGTAACATCTCAAAAATATTAAAATGAGTATATCAATTTCCATGTAACCAAAATTAGGGTTAACAAAAACTTTTAATTTTTAAAACTATGAATGCAAGTGTATGTTTGTTAATGATGTGTGAATGCATGATATGCCATGTTTTGTTTGTTATAAATTATGAGAATTGGCTTAAAGATCAAAATAATGTCACATAGGTCAAATCAAGACCAAACCAAAGCAAAAGAAAATCAAAATATAAAGCATATATGCTAATGGTCACTTTTTCAAATGTTAACACTTAGCTCACTTTGGGCATCTCTATTAAATAATTTCAAACAGAGACAATTCAATTTCTTTTCTCACCTTGCTACACCAAGTGACAATGAGCACAAGGGATCTTTCAAAACTCACCAGAACAAATTCAAATTCTTTTGGAGGACTTTTCAAAATTGAATCTATCTTCTGCACCAAGACAGCCACCTTTCAAAAACCATCAAAACTTTCTCCACTTGGCCAATCCTTGCAACCAGAGACTCTCAAGCTTATGATCAACAAACCCACTAAAAGGAATTTGAAAATTCAAAGCTTTTCTCTAGCGGCCATTTGATCGAACACCTTTTGAGCACATTACAGAGCTACCTACTCCCCACTGTTTAGAGCTTTGTTGTGATCATCTTTTGTACCTCACTCGGCCTCCACAACTCACCCACACTCACCCTAGTACCAGCCCGTGCTGTTAAGCCTTGCTCACTCGACCATTTGACTAGTGCCAACCCGTACCCAAGCTCACTATGCCACCCTGACATGGACTCGATGCTACACACCTCACCGCACTCGCCCATGACATCTAGGAGCTAGCCGTGACATCATCGCACCCGCTCGTTTATGCCTCGACCAACGCCAGGCCGTGGAAACACCAGCGCAGCCGCGCCCATTTCTATGTCCGCCATGCCAAGATGCGCGCCAGTGCTCCGAGCAATCCCGCACAACCACGCCGCGCCTCTTCCTCCCTTTGCATAAATCCACTTGCCACGATGCCATCAACATCCTAGACATGCCCATTTGACCCCGCGCGACTTGTACACGCCGTACGCCATGACGAACAGCCTCGGTACCCGACGATGGCATGGACGTCCCCGACCGATTGAGTCCGCGCCTTGCCGCGCCACTGTGCTCATGACGATCGCCAAGAAGCACTGCATCGGCCTACCCCCTCCACCATGCCCATAGCTCATTGTAACAACATCTCCGACGAGCCCGAGCCATGCCATGATGCTCGCATCGCTGGAGTATAAATAGATCCCTACCCTTGCCTCAAAACGCACCCCACTGAACTCCTCTCTCACCCAGCAACCTCTCTGACCCATCCCTAGAGCAAGACAAAGCAGGCAGCACCGGAATTTCACCGTAGCTCGCCGTAGCAGTAGAAGAACAGAGCCAGCGCTAGGAGCCTCCCCAAGAGCCACTGTGACCACTATTCGAACTACCATCGTCGACCAGTTCATTTGCCCGCACCACCGTACCTAGCTAGAGCCCTGTTGTGCCCCCAATGACCCTCGTCGTAGAACTAGGGTTGAATCCCTGATGTCTAGGCAGGCTTCTATTCTTGTAGATAGTGTTGGGCCTCCAAGTGCAAAGGTTTGTAGAACAATAGCAAGTTTCCCTTAACTGGATCACCCAAGGTTTATCGAACTCAGGGAGGAAGTGGTCAAAGGTATCCCTCTCAAGCAACCCTGCAATCAAGATACAAGAAGTCTCTTGTGTCCCCAACACACCCAATACACTTGTCAGGTGTATAGGTGCACTAGTTCGGTGAAGAGATAGTGAAATACAAGTAATATGGATGATTATAAGTGGTAATTACAATCTGAAATAAGAGTGGCAGCAAGTAAACATGTAACAGGACTAATTGTAAATGGTGATTCAATGCTTAGAAACAAGGCCTAGGGATCATACTTTCACTAGTGGACACTCTCATATAAATATCTTATCTTCATTATGCTACCCTGAACTACTCTTCGGTTTGACGATGTAGGGCTATAATAGCACACCTTAAAGTTCGCATTCCCCATCTAGATAACCCCTCACCATCAGCTTGAGCGCTAGATGGTTCCAAAAAACACCACAATCTCATAGAGACATCCAACTCAAATTATACTCATGATAAGTATTTCTGTAACCTTATCCAAAGTGTCACACGGTGTGCACACTGTCAACTTCACACACGTGGGGATAAGCAGAGATTACTTAAAGCACTTGAGTAGCGGAATAGATCTATAGATTACAAAGCTCATGATCGCATAAGATCACGCATAGAGAGAGATGAACACATAGCTACCGGTAGAACCCTTAGCCTCGAGACAGAACTACTACCTCCTCTTCATGGGAGTCAGCAACGGTGATGGAGATGGCGGTGGAGTCGATGGAGATGGCTCAAGGGGCACTTCCCTGTCCCGGCAGGGTGTCGGAACAGAGACTTTTGTCCCCCGAATCTCCTCTTTGGTGGTGGGCGGCCCTACAGAACTTTTCTTGGAAATCTGATCTCGTACTTAGGGTTTTCGTCCCGGGAGGCTTTTATAGGCGAAAGGGCAAGGTCGGTGGCTTACCAGAGGTCCACACCCCCTGCTGCCGCGCCCTAGGGTTGGCCGTGCCGCCACCAGGTGTGGCCGTCATGGTGCGCCACTTTGTATCCCCTCCGGACTCCGTGTTCCTTCTGGTAAAATATTGACTTGGGCTTTTGTCCGGTCCAATTCCGAGAATATTTCCTTACTAGATTTTCTGAAACCAAAAACAGCAGAAAACAGGCAACTGGCATTGTGGCATCTTGTTAATAGGTTAGTTCCAGAAAATGCATAAAAATACCTCAAAGTGTGAACAAAACATAAGAAAGTAGATATAAAACAAGCATGGAACATCAAAAATTATAGATACGTTTATGACATATCAAGCATCCCCAAGCTTAACTCCTACTCACCTCGAGTAGGTAAGTGATAAAAAGAATAATTTTTGAGGTGACATGCACCATTATAAGCTTGATCAAGGTATTTGTAAAGCATTGATAGCTGGGATCAAAGTACTCTAAACATGAACATGAAAGATAGAGTTCTAACAATAAGACATAGCAACTATGTTGCAACATGAAAAAGGTACACACAAAAGATTAATGAATAACAATGCATTAAAAGACGTTTATTTGTTTCACATATAGAAAACATAATAAAAAATGGTATTCAGCTTGTCCTTCATGGTATAGCAAAACATAAATGCATATGACACCTTAAAATTCATGAGTGTGACTAGATACAAATAATTTTAAGAACAAGCAGTATCACATTTATGAATCAATCAATAAGTTTTGGAACAATGCACATTTAAACTAAGAATGATCACTATGCTCTCTCAATTGGTGCATAAGGATAGAAGATGGAGACTCAACATAAAAGTAAAAAAGAAAGGCCCTTCATAAGAGGGAAGCAGGGATTTCAACTTTCATAAAGAGCTTCCAAAAATCATGGTACTTATTAGCTTTCAGCTCTCATTGCCCTATCATAAGCATCTTTAGGTGACTAAGGTTAAAGTGAACAAATATGAGGATATGCTTGCCAAGTTATAAGCCAAGAATCTCATGCCCCTTGCCTATGAGTCTGGAACCTCATGCTACTCAACTTTAGTCATAAGTAAGTCCTTGTAATTGTAAGTACATGTGTATCATGGAGAACCGCCAATGGGGTACCCCTTGCCCCGTGATACAGGACCTATCCCATATCAAAATGATAAGGCAACAGACAATGAGCATCTCAGCGATCTTTTAATTTGCTATTTGCATAGGTTTTTATTGAGGATGCTTCACAGAATGCTCACTATGGTTATGCTGCAAGTTTCCACCATGATTAGGCATGGCTTAGGCTAGCCACCCAGGCGTTTCTCTAACACATATACAAACTCCATGAGATTACAAGCTCCCCTTTTATTTCACACCACCGAGATCCATAAACAAAAGAACATGATATCAACTGGATAATACGTGAAACGTTGAAAGCGTTCCCCATGACAACATGGTTCTCCTAATTCTCAACTTATAAAGTGCAAGCATATACGCAACATAGATGGACGCAATGGTTCAAGTTTATTAAGTGCGAGAAAGTAAAGTGTGCCATGAAGTTCGTGAGAGTATTAATCACTAATTTTCACATAACAAGTTTAATTTGGAAGGTAGATAAAGACATGATATACTTGGAATAGTGTAAAACACCATGCATAGGAATTTATAGTGGACTCTATGGAATAACTTGGTTTTCTTGGGAGTTGGGTGCATGAGTGGAGCTCATACTTGGTACATGTGGAGGCTAGCAAAAGACTGGGAGCGACCAACTAAGAGAGCACTAATGACCATAATCATGCAAAGCAATGTTGGGGAGATACCCCCGGCTAGGGTCACGCCGTGGTATAGAGGCCGAGTTAGCCGAGGTATAGCAAGGTTAAAGCGAAAGCTAGCCGGGTCACCTCAAGGCAAGCCGACTTACGGAGTAACCCGGACCGGAGGATGTCCACCTGACTCTGTCCCGGCCGACGTATGTCGTATGCCGGCAGGCTTTTTGTAACATGTATGCAGGTACCCACGGGGCCGGGTTATACCAGGCTTGCAAGAGAAGGAAGGTATCTCGTTGGTCAAAAGGTGATCTCTGTGCACTAGAGCGTGAGCAAAGCGAACACAGGGAGGGACCAGCAGGGCATGGCAGACAAAGGTGACGTAGCCTATGTCGGCTAACGTTGGCGCCGCAGAGGGTTACGTAGCCTCTGCATGGCTTACGAAGGGAAAAGGAGACCTAGTCGGTTTGCTATTTTGGGAGAGGCATATTCCTAGGAATATGCCTCCACGTATGCCCTAACTAGTGACCTAGCCTCCCCTTTATAAGGGGCACTAGGGCCTCTTTAGTTGGGGTTGGCGGGTGAGTAGTTTGTTCATTGGGAGATAGGTTGTGGTGAGAGTAAGAAAGCTTCTTCTTCCTCCTCTCCCAAATACAGCTCAAGGAGCACCTGTAAACCCTGTGAACTTTGAGAATACAAAGCATCTGTGTGTGGAATCACCACACTATCCCTCCCTGGATTCCTGAAGTGCATACTGGCCACACCTTTAGCCTATCCATGGCATCTGCCATGACACCACCACGACAGTTGGCGCCCACCGTGGGGCTAGTGGCGCTAGCAGGAGTGAAGATCCGGACGGGAAGCATCATCGGCAACGGCGAGCGCATCGTCTCTGGGCTCGTTCAGCGCTTTGGAGCGCTGGAATACATCAGCGACAATGCTGGTAGCTTCGGCAAGCGACCTGTGATGTCTACGCACTTCTATCCTTGTAGACAGTTGTTTGGCCTCCAAGTGCAGAGGTTTGTAGAACAGCAGCAAGTTTTCCCTTAAGTGGATCACCCAAGGTTTATCGAACTCAGGGAGGAAGTGGTCAAAGGTATTCCCTCTCAAGCAACCCCGCAAGCAAGATACAAGAAGTCTCTTGTGTCCCCAACACACCCAATACACTTGTCAGGTGTATAGGTGCACTAATTCGGTGAAGAGATAGTGAAATACAAGTGGTATGGATATAAGACAACAGTGCTATAAAATACTTTGATGGTGTGGAAGAGACTAAAGGCAAACTAAAATAAAGATGGAAGCAAACATGTAACATATGTAGTAGCAAACGGTGTTTCAATGCTTACAAACAAGGCCTAGGGATCATACTTTCACTAGTGAACGCTCTCATATAAATATCTTCTCTTCATGATACTACTCTGAACTACTCTCCGGTTGGACACTCTAATCCATGGTAGAGCTATAACAGCACTCCTCAAAGTTCGCTTTCCCCGTCTACATAACCCCACACTGTCACCTTGAGAACTAGATGGTTCCAACAAACACCAAAATTTCATAAAGACATCCAACTCCAAATATAACTCATAATAAGTATTTGTAATCTCTAGCCTAAGTGCCACCATAGTGTGCACACTGTCACTTTCACACACATGGGGAGATCATAGATCTAATAAAGCACTTGAGTAGCAAGGTAGATCTATAGATTACAAGCTCATGATCACAATATGATCATGGATAGAGAGAGATGAACACATAGCTACCCGTAGAACCCTTAGCCTTGAGGAAGAACTACTCCCTCATCATCATGCGAATCAGCAACGGTGATGGACATGGTGGTGGAGATCCATGGAGATGGCTACGGGGGCACTTCCCCGTCCCGGAAGGGTGCCGGAACAGAGACTTTCTGTCCCCCGAATCTCCCCTTCGGTGGCAGCGGCGCTACGGAACTGTTCGTGGGGCTTGATTATTTAGGGTTTATGCCTCGGGAGGCTTCTTATAGGCCAGAGGGCAAGGTCGGTGGGCGGCCAGGGGGCCCACACCATGCCCTGGCGCGGCCTGGGGGGACCCGCGCCATGGGGTGGTGTGGCCACCCTATGGCCCCTCTCCGACTCTCCTTCTGGCTCCGTGAGTCTTCCGGGAAAATATCAACTTTGGCTTTTGTCCGGTCCAATTCCGAGAATATTGATTTTCTGACTTTCCTGGAACCAAAAACAGCAGAAAACAGGCAACTGGTGCTATGGCTCTTGTTAATAGGTTAGTCCAAGAAATCATATGAAAAGTACTCCAAAGTGTGGACAAAATGTAAGAAAGTAGATAAAACCAAGCATGGAACAACAAAAATTATAGATACATTTGCAATGTATCAACCTCCACCGCGCAATGGCCTCTTCATCAAGCTTGGCGCCCATAGGATCTATGTTAGCATCGATGTGTCATGCGTTCACCCGCAGCACGTCGTCGAAGGTGGCGAGCCTCCCCTTAGTGCGGCTTACGATGCACATATCACTCGCTCTCCTGACCGCACTGAGGTGATGATGACAGCGCCTGATGTTGGCACGAGCAAGGACCCGGCACCAGATCCAGAGGTAACACCCAATGCGCCGAGGAAGAGTAGAGGTCCTCCGCTAGATAGGCCAGAAAACATGCTGCAACAGGCGATAGATAGGTTGGCAAGCCCCATAGCACCTGTGGTAGATCCGACTCAGGCACATGCCGAGTTAGAGGAAACTAGGCAGAAAATACTAGAGGGTGCGAGAAAGATAGCCGCAGCTCAGCAGTTGTTGAACATGACGTTGCGCGAGTACGCAAGAGCAAATAAGGTAGATGCAGTAAAAGTAAAAGGGAGAAACCTCATTAGTGAAATGAACAAAGAGGGTGAGACTAGAGTTGAGGTTTCAGAGAACCTGTTGTCCATGGGGCTGCCGAAGTACAGCACCCAGCAAAGAACCTCAGAGCAGCGGATGCGGCTGCATCCGAACTAGAAGGTTTGACGGGTGAAGCTCGGCAAAGACATCAGGAGAGGGCCAACGAGTTAGTTCGGATCGCTAACAGACAAAATGAAGAGTTGCTCTGGGCTAACTCGGCAAGAGCTGGGGTTTCCAAGGTCGTTTATTTGGCAGTGGGTAACCCGGAGAAATCTGTTGGAGCTGCATCATCCCCTCATGATGGCCCTAGAAGAGAGGAAGTGGTAACCTCAGCAAGGAGAAACAAACAGATAGTCCTGTATGACCCGGTAAGGGCAGGGAAAGGAAAAGCAATGCAGGGAAATGAGGATCGACAAAGTGACAGCCTAGGTGAAGCTGGCCGAGGTAACCGTGACCAAGGCAATGTCGGTCAGAGAAACGCTGAAAACGGCAATGCCGGACAGCGAAACTCGGCGGGTGCAGGGCAAAACCTACCTCGGCAACAGCAGTAGCGGAGTGTACCTCGGCAAGAGCAAAGTGCCGGCCTGGGTATGCGGCAGAAATGTGCTCAACAAGAGCAAGACAGATACAACGACGGTGATTTGGAAATGGTGAATGCAGGATACCATAGGTCAGATCATCATGTGATAGGGTCAAGGTTGGGAAGAGGAACTTGCTCCCGGATGATGCTAGGCTAAAGCTGGATCAGCTCTATAGATCGAAGCAAATTGAGGGGCAAGGTCCTTCGGGTCCAGCGTGCTTTGGGCCCCGGATCATGAAAGAGCCTTCGGTACCTAACTTCCAGTTACCTAGAGGCACGAAAACATCTGACGGCAGCACCAAGCCGGAGGATTGGTTAATCAACTACGCAACGGCAGTGAAAATTGCGACATGCAATTTGAGATGGGCAGTGAGATACGTGCCTCCGATGCTGGAGGGGCCAGCGAGGGTATGGCTAAACAATTTACCACCCGGTAGTATCAACTGCTGGCTAGATTTTGAGGAAATGTTCGTCAGTAACTTCTCGAGCACGTATCAGAGGCCGAATAGGCCACAGAACCTAGCAACGTGCAAGCAGAGACTAAATGAAACATACTGGGAGTTCCTCACCCGCTGGTGCAACGTGAGAAACTCATGTGAAGGCGCGATTGAGTCTCAGGCCATAGCTTGGTTTGCACAAGGGTGTATATATGCAAGCATGGTGTGGCAAAGGTTACAAAGGGATATGCCAACTACGCTGGTGGAGACAATCCAGATTGCTGATCCGTATGCCTTAGGTGATCCGACTCAACCCCGGGTTGTGTCAAACGAGTCAAATCAGGAGTACTACCAGTGAGATGGAGCCGGATCATCCTGACGAAATGATTACCGGAGTAAGAGAAGAGATGATAGACCGGATTACAGGTACAGTTCGCAACAAGTTGTTGCTGTAAACCAAGATCAACCTGGAGCAGGGAGTCATCTATGACATCCCAGTTCCAGCAACCCTGATTAGTTGTCCAGAATGCAAAAATCACGGGGAACAAAAACTTTTTCTTGTTTAATTCTCAAGTGTTTTCTTGTTGTTTGGATAGGATTATGCATATGAATGTGTATTAGATGATATACTCCTTACCTTAACACCAGTTGACAAAATCTACTTTCCAACATTGTCTTGGCTTAATTCCCATATTCTCAAATGTTCTGACAATTCAAAACCTGAGCCAAGATGCTTATGAAACCAAAACTATTTTAGTAGCTTCTACTATGGAGAGCTATATAACATAATCTCCTTATATTTTCAAGACAGAACCTTCAACTATTCTTATCTCTAGGTTTCCCAACAACACTTTTTAAAGATTTGAATTCTACTCTTGGTAGCGATACCAAGGACCTTACCTTGTTGAAACTCCAACCTATTTCAAACTCCAAACTATTCTTATCTCTAGCTAAGCTTGGTGGTAACCCCAGTAGTAGTTGATTGGTTTGTAAGATGAGTTGCCTTGATCTGCTGTTGAATTGTCTGCTTACGAGATAGTATGAGCTACTATAGGAGCTCATCACTAAGATCAAGATACGTTAAGATCACCAAATCCTAAGAAATAATACAATCTGGACATAATCCCTAGCTACTAGGTGATCATCTAAAACGCTTAACCAGAGCAATTCTGCAGAGATCCGTTCTAGAAGTTTCCAAGTCAATGAAGACCAATATCAAGCATGGATCCCTTCCACTCAATCTACTCTACAACCACATTCACTTGATGATGCTTTGGTACCTTGCAACCCATCAAAATCTTCACCACCCACATTGTAACAACCTCGGACCCTACGATCTAAGTTCAAGCCTGGATGAACCAAATGTGGTTAAGGAATTTATAGCGGGGGCCCAGGGCCACCCACGTGTAGGCCCATCGGTTGCCCTAACCACTTCCAAGAACATCGGGACAAGAGCGAGCGGCATAGGCAACAAGCGAAGAGATCAAATACATACAGAAGTGGTTATGTATGCAAGCTACCTTACAACAGTTCTTAGAGCCATACCATCGAAAAGAAATAGAAATATTGCAAAGCCCTACGGCAAGATCCAAATATCCTAGATAGAGACAATAATGTGGGATATCTCCTCATACATCAAACAACAGAGTATCAAGCGGAAGCGGGAAAAAAGATCCGAGTACGGATAAGAAGCAAATCGGCATAAGATGCCACATAAATAAGCACATCACGCCCACGGATCTCACGGATCCCCATCCCCAGAATCTCTACACTGAGTGATCGTTGCCAACATCATCTGTCTCCTCCACCCAGTATACATCTTGCGAATACACATGTTCATCTGAATCAAACAATTTATCGTGTGAGACCCTAGGGGTACTCAGCAAGTCTTTATGCCACTAAAGGGGACATAACCTGGGGTGACGCAATTGCAGCGAAAGATAATAACTATCAAGTCTATAGATACTCGCTAACCATCCGCCTAACCAATGATAGGCGGATGTCCGTTAATTAGAAACAACAGTTATAACAGTATCAAGTAACAGATCCATCCTCCTTCTCGCTTACCAACAAGAAAGCGGATGAACAACCCCATCCGTTGGCAGTTTTATTAACCATTCCACGAGTATTGCACTAATTACTAGTCAGATATTTAGTCAAATTAAAAGCGGTACTTTAGTTATGCTTGTCTATGTTCGAGAGACTGTGCTCCAAGTCGTCCATAACCGCGGACACGGGTTTCAGAAAGATTTACCCTGCAGGGGTGCACAAATAGCAACACACACTCGATCAACCTCAGAAAAACCAACTCAAAACCCAACAACGCATTCACGACAAAGCGATCATAGGATTCATAAAATATTTCTGGGGGCCACCCCATTAAGCTACCCGTAACGAAGTTGGCCGACTCCGAGACGGACCCAAGGTTTGTGTCAATGGCTGTAAACGACTGGGAACCCGAAAATGTGACTGGGCTTGTCGATACCGCGAAAACACTCCGCATCCAAAATAGTACAAGTGCTCCACGCACAATCTTAATAAAGCAGTAACATGGCATAAGTACAGGATAGTAAATAAAACCCCAAACTAGTTTGTGGCCCCAAGAAATAGAAATGAATCAAGCTCTGGCTCAGGGGGGTCCATAAGGCCTCCCGGATGTGTATATTGCGAATAGTCAAGGAACAGGAATCAAGTACTCGGGGTCCTACGGGACACAAGTGGACATAAAAACCAAAATGACAGATATTGCCCACCGGTGCTTCTTTCATTAGTTATCCCATTACTACTCAGGTTAAGTTGTTTAGGTACCTCGTTATCCATCAGACACTCACATACCCTACACATGGTGTTCTACGACTCGCATGGCTCAAACAACTGGTGTAGTAATAGCTCATGTGATGGAGGAACAAGCTCGGTGGGGTTTAAAAGTAAAGGCTATGCAGTACTTGAGATTCAATTTAATGCATTCGTGACTCCATGATGCAAGAATAAGATAGAAGCAATAGGTACTATATGTATGCAAGCATGTGGTAGTGCTTGCCTGGCAGCTCAGTTGAAGCGAGAGATGGATCTGGGTAGTACTCCTGGGATTCCTGATATTTCGCCTGCTCAGCGTCTATTCAAAAGAAGAACCAAACAAACAAGGACCAACATAAATAAAGTGCACAAGCATATAAATAAAATGCGACAAGGAACCAAGCATGCCATGATGAATGATGCACAATTTACATGGCAATAATGTAGCATGGCAAGGGTGAGGTGTGGGGACAAGAATAAATCATTTTGTTAATTATTTGGTCAAGTTTTAATACCATAAACAGTTCTGATTATTTAATATTTATATTATGCATTCTTCAATTCATATCATGGAATGCGTAGTTAGAACGGGCTCGTCGCGCTGATCGATTTAGACACATTATTTGTCAAATTTGGAGTTCTAGAATTAAAGTTATTAATTAATTAAGAAAAGGCATTTTATTGCAATTTTAATCATCTCAAAAATTTAAATTAGTCAAACATTATTTTGGATAGCATATTTGAATTCCTCACATTTTTCTGATTCAAAAACCTATATTATTTGCATTATTAGGATTTACCAATTAAAAGTTAATAATTTCTGGATTTAAAATCATATTAACATTTCTGGAAAACATCTTTATTAAACAGAAAAGGACGCAGGCTTTTTGTACTGAGAGAGATCTAACCACAGCCGCTGACGAGTGGGGTTGCGCTGAGCTGGCGGAAACCAACGCGGCAGAGATGTTTCTCACCACGGGGTTGTCTAGCCGGGGTGACAGACAGGTGGGGTCGATGGTTTCGCAGGCCCACACGCGGGCGCGCGAACAGGGCGCGTCCACGTGGCGCAGTTGGGGAGTGCGGGTTGAGAACCCAAAAGTCTAGGTGCCTTTTTGTAAAAGCGCCGGAGCAGATGACATGTGGGCCTGGTCTGGAGTGCGGGTTGATGAAACAAAACGGAAGGGGGGGTATCCGCAAAAGTACCTCGGCTACTGTTTTTCTTCTCGCGTTTGTCTGACGAAACTGAAGACGCTAGGGGACAGGTGCGGCGGGGATTCGATCTTGCGACCTAGCGCGCGCGCGGCGGCGGCTACCGCTGTGGTGGTTCGGGTTTGATGCCGATTAACGACGATGCGGCCAGATGAGGCTACCGTGGCAGGACGGCGGCAACGATGCCACACACAGAGAGTGCTCGACGGAGCGACCTACGGGTCCAGGAAGAGAAGAAGCCAGAGGAGATGTCAGGGAGGCGCAGAGGCTCACCACGGGGAGGTTGGTGGTGGTGGTCGGCCTGGAGCGCAGAGGATCGGCGGCGTTGCTGATGATCCGATGCTAGGGTTTTGCTTCAGCTCGACGGCGTGCAGCGGGGCTGGCCGTCTCCTCCTCCTAGTCTCCGGTTACAAGGCTGGTCCAGCGCTCCACTGGTTCTTCCTCGGCAACCCAACTCCACGCCCGCCTCCTCCTAGCTACGGTGGTGAGCTGATGCCGACGGTGGGGTTGATGGAGATGGGAGAGAAGGTAGTAGGGTAGGTGGGGATTTTTGTGGGGATGGGCAGGGCCCTGGGGATCTGGGGAAGACGCCAGGCAGAGGGGAGTAGATAAGGGCGGAGGGGGAGGTGCGCACATGGGGTGGCTCAGGTGGAAAAAGGTGGTGGTCACCTTTTTCTTCTCCCTCTCTCACGGGTGCTACGAGGCTCGGGAGGCCAGGGGAGGCTGCAACGCTAGGGCCAGATGGGACGGTGCAGGGGTGGCTCGGGTGGGGCCTTGGGTAGCAAGCTGGAGCAGGGAAGGAGAGGGGAGAGGCTCAGCTAGGGTTTAGGTGGACATGCCCTAGAGATGGTCCGGTTGGAACCAGGCTCAGCAACAGGGGGAAGGTAGGGATCGGTGGTGGTGGTGAGCTGGGAGGGAAACAAGAGAGGGGACAAGATCAAATTGCTTTGCAAGCTTGAGAGAAAGGTGGTCATGGCAAGGAATGGTGGTGGAGAGAAACTCCCAGATGTCCAACGCACATGGAGCTCGGGTGGGGATGGAAAACTAGGTAGATTAGATAGCTAGCAAAGAAAAAGGCAAGCTTAGATGATGTTGAGCAAAGCACAAGGTAGAGAACTTCCAAATAAAATGCAAACTCGAGCACCCATAAGAGAACATGAGGAATGATGGTTTATGGCTTGGAGATTTATTTGAATTTATTCAAATGTTTTTCCTCAATTCAAATAACCCATATACCCAAAGGAAACAAGAGATAAAACAAGGTGGTTTCCTTGCATGGGCCATGCATGATCAAGTAGAATCTCCTTGTACTTGGAAAAACAAATATAATTCAAAAATCTACCATATTTGATGCATGCACCCGAACTTGGGTAAAGGCCAAGCATGGTTTATACAAATCGGATCCTTCATATGGTATGAACTAAATCAAGCATGAGTGATTATAAATAGGCCATATTAGTGTGTGGTTCCACTAAGAAGGTAGTTGGCCTGACTTATATTTAGTCATGCTCTCCATTCGAAACAACCCATATGGAAGATTCAAATATGTGACAAGGTCCATCCTAGTAGGTGTGAGCTAGACAAGAACCAATTAAGATGCAAAAGCCCACACATACTATGGATGGTGGAATTATAAGGTGGTGACACGAAAGGTGGCGGGGTTACAAGAGAGATGCCCCCAACTCAACTTGGGCATGAGAAATTCATCAAGAAGCAAATGCATTTTATTAAGAACCAAATACAATTGATAAATGCATATGAGACAAAAACCAAATGAAAAGGGTTTTATATGATGCTCAAATGCAATGTGGCATGATGACATGAGCATGATATAATTATGATGCAACAATTATATGTAGGAAGTAGCATTTTATTATTAGACCATGTAGCATTACAGATGTTAGACAGATTGGATGCTACACACATTCTAGTCAAAAACCCTAAATCTACCAAATTTGAGCATCACCTTTTTGGATGTCTCCCTTTCTCAACCCTTGTGCATTTTTGGAAATACATCTGAACCATATTATTAACCATCCTAAGGACTACCAAGGCCCACTCTTTCCCTTGGTTAGAGCATCCTCCAACCCACTTGTTCTTGATGATTTTGCATTCAAGAAAATAACTTTTCCTCCAAAACTAGTCAACATGCCTACTTTGGTATAAGCTCACACCACCATCCCACCTTATATGGACCAACTCCTTGCATGGTTGTGTTCTAATCATATAGGTCTATCAACATCTACTTCACTTGTTCCAGTTGGATCCTTGTGCTGCTTAAACCCACAAGGTTTTCAAGGCTAGTTGATAATCTGCTTTGGGCAGACTTATTTTATTCAAAGTTTGAAAGATTGTCATGGTGATCTCAACCAGGATCAAGCTCAAACCCCTACACCACTTCAATCTACCTCACTTTTTATATCCATCCATATATCCCATTCCCCAAGGGGAGCCCTGAGCTCAAGGATCCAACAATGTTTTGGTGGCATCAAAACAATCCTACCCAGGATCCCGAAATCTCTAGTTTCACCAAAATCAACTTGGAATCTCCAATCCCAAGGTTGCAAATGTTTGCTACACCTTTTCTATATCATCTACCTTAATCATCAAGATTTATCAACATTTATCCATATTTATTATGGACCAAAACTATTTAATTCCCTAAATAGGCAAAATCTCCAAAACTCCTCTCATAAAGGAAAGTTTGATTTTTGCCAAAACACTTCCCCAAATTTTGGCTCAATTAAGTTCCACCTATCATACCCCACGTTCCCACTTCAAAATTAAATATTTTTGAAGAGATTTATTATTTCTTTTTGCCTATTTTCTTAAATGGCAGAAACAAGAAATAATCCTTTAAAAATCCTTTCCCACCTCAATAAATCTTGGGAAAATTCCCCTAAGTGTGTATTCACATTTGGGACCATCTCAGATCAAAAACTCCACCTGTCCAATGTAAAATTATCAAATTATCTTCTAGAAACTACTTTTGTACTTTTTGAATAAATGATTCTAAGTGGACTTCAGATCCTTAGAAAATCCCAAATAATTCCTGGATATCTATCTTGACCTCATCTACCTACCAGTATCATCTCCCCACCTTGACCAATACAAATTTTGGAACTTACTTCACACACCTCCAAGTGGTCAATTTTGCCAAATCAATCATGCATTGATCCAAAACCAAACCCAAACCCCACCAATCTTGCTCAATGCATCTCCACAGCACTAGGACACTCCCCCAGGTCGACCATCACTGTAGCATCCCCTGTAGCAGTTTGTCCTCTAGTGCTTGGACACTAGAGCTTAACCTCTTGTGGTTGTCTTGCCTTGCAAACTTCTTGCAGCAACACCCACTGCCTCCTCTCACTTTCTGCACGACCAGAGGAACCCCACACTCCCCCTCCATAGCCCACAGCAACACCAGCCCCGGTTTTCCCTCCTCCCTCCCCTGCCCTAATGGACTATGTCCACCGTGAGCCTATCCACTCGAGATAAAAGGGCACAGGCCACCCCAACCCCCAGCTCCTGGCTCATTTGCCCCAACCCCTCCCACTCACCTCCCCCGAGCTCCCTTTCCCTCCTCTGCTCTGGTCAAGCGAGAGCAAAGACAAGCTCCTCGGCCATAGCCAAGATCTGCTCGGGTGCTCTCCTTCCTACTCCCTTCCAGCTGCATGTCCGCTGGTTGAGTTCCCCTCCGCCTCCTGCCTCTAACCCTGCTCTCATTTTGACCAAGGATGGCCCCTAGAAGCTACTTTGGTGAGTTCCGATGAGCCCCTCTCGGGCGTGGACGCGCGGGTCAGCTTCCGCCATCAGCACCTGCCCTAAGGCCCCTCCCCTAGGTCGTCGCTGCTTACCGCACTTCCTCCGCCATACCTCGGTTGCCGACGAGCTCTAAGTTGCGACCTTTGCACCGCCATCGATCTCCGATGAGGCCACGCCCAGACGCCTTCGTGTGAGATCTGTCCCGACGATGAACCCATCAATGGTGCCCCTCCCTAGAGTCGTCATCATCGACCACACCACCTCCGACCCTCCCCGGCCACCGGCTAGCCTCCGGTAACCCCCCCTATGCCCTACCGCCACCAGCTAGGGTTCCGCCGCCGCCATTCTGTTTCGCGGAAGAAGACGAAGCCCGGTCGTCGATCCACACTTGATCGAATGGCCGGTGATTACCGATACCACTTCGCCGCCCGCGGCGGCTGACAGCTGGGCCCGTGCCGCAGACTTTCAAACCCCCTCTCGCGCGCCCGCCTCCTCGCCGCCCGGACCAACTAGTCCCAGATCCCAGCCCAGCAGCCCTTGCCTTCAAGATCTGTTAATTAGGCTGCTTCGTTTCATTCAAAACAAAAATGGAAAACCCCATATTTTGTACAGATACAAATTTATACATGTTCCCACATGAATTGTCTAATATGCAGAACCAGCCCCTTTCCAAAAATAGTTTTTTATTACTTTATAGCATTTAATCTTCAAAAAGGTATATTTTACACTAAATAAATTCCTCTAGGAATTGTACATATCCATTTGGCATGAATCAAAGTTCCCCTGAAAGCTATTTTCCATACGAATCTACCAACATAGGTCTCATGCCAAGTGGAGCATTGGTTATCTTGTAGTACAAATAACAAAAGCAGTCCTTTTCTGACTTTAGAAAATTCCCTAGGGCAAACGAAAGTTGGTATTGACCTATTTCAAACTCCCAGAGAAGTGGTACATCAGTAACTATCCAAAACCAAAAGATAAGGACTTATTGAGTCAGTGTTGAAGTTTAGTGATTTAAATACTTCTGTAAGGGGTATTATCACTAAATAAATCACACCAGGAGTTTGACAACTCCAAAAAGAGTAAGTTGAATTTCTACAGAAAGGTATTCTAAATACCTGCCATATACCCTTGAAATCAACTCAAAATCTTCTACGGGATTAATCTGGTGAAAACGACATGTTGCCTACAGAACTGCCTTTGGAAATTTCCTGGGGGCATTCTGTTAATTATTTTGGAGTGATTCCAACTCTCAGTGAACAAGTACATCAAAACCTACAAAATCACCCAAGGAAATAATGTTTGGAGCCCCAGAACTTCTCTGGTGAATTATTCCCTAAAACTAGAAGTTATTCCACTAGAAAAATCATAACTAATTAAAGAAAAGTGATAAAACAGTGAAACCACTTTCGTTTGTTTCATTTTATCAAATCCTACCTGCTGGTATCATTTTTACCCAATGGTATCCTATAGAGTACGTCCTTGGTCCAAAAACCCCTCTTAGATAGTTCCTCGACAATAAACCCTAAAGGGTGCTCACCCCCTTCTCCAAGGCCATCTCCACCTTCTAAATCCAACCCTCTCAAAACTCTCTAAATATTAGTGGGAATTATTCAGTCGCTTGTTGTATTGTATTGGTGATTTTATGCCTTGTATTGATTGTGCCCTTTTGTTTGTTTGCATGTGTTCCCGATCGATGATGTTGTATATCTGGTAGTGGCTTGGCTCCTCCAAACCATCACTCAATGGTACTACTAAGTACAACCCCCATGATGATACCTATTTGTCCGTAGTGGAATAGATGGTGCATTTACACCAAAACCCTTTGGAGACCCTGTTTTAGCCGAAGCAAAGCTAGAGGATGGGATGTCCCCGGAAAAAGCTTTACCAAATGTTTTATGATAAAACCTTGGTGAGGTAGGACCTCCCAAGAGATGTTGAGAAAGAAAAAGGGTTTTGTTTTATAAAATGCTGGAGGAAAACCGCAGGAAAAAGGTTTACAAAAACGCACCCGGTTCTTTGCAGTTTAGCTATAACAACTTAACCCGTGCAACCACATTACTCTAGTATGGGACATGGCTAGATTTGAAGGTTGTTTATTCCGGTATAAGCTGCCTCGTAACTACTATAGGGGATAGGGGATCCCTGGAGGGTGGGCCTTCTCCGATATAGGTCCATGTGGGACATCGACCTGGAGAAGGAATGAAGGGTCGGCAGGCCTCCACGCGTTACTATGAGCCCCTCATTGAAAGCGCACACTCGAGAAGTGGAAAAATCGCTCCGGTTGGTCCTTGCCCGACATCCTGGTTTTGAGGGGATTAACAACCATAGGGTAGGAACTTATATTGGAGTGGGCATCCGGAGGGTCTTGATCGGTTACTCGACCCACGATCGGTGAAGATCAGGGTAGTGTACCCGAATGGTGTAGGTAAAGTGTACAACCTCTGAAGAGTGTAAATCTATTCGAATAGCCGTGTCCGTGGTTAAGGACGGGTTGGAAAAACTTCTGTAGAGCGGTGCTGGTTTTGTTTTCAAAAAGGATTTCTGAAAAGAAATGGCTTTGGAAATGTTTTGACCATGGGATGGTCGGAAAGGATCTCTGTTTTGACCATGCGATGGTCAGAAAGGGGTGGAAGGAGTTTGGTCGTGGGACGACCAGGAGAAGAAAACAAATGGGTGACCCAGTCTTGATGTTTTCCAAAACTTTTCAAAAACGGTTTCCAAAATGGTTTACAAAAGTTTTCCACAAAGATAATGTAGATGCTATATCTACAAGAGAAACTATTTGAGAAAAGAACCTCTCTTCAGCCCGCCAACTACCATAGCCATACTGCATATCCTCTTGTTATTATTATTTCCTTAAGGTGGTTTGCGAGTACATTCAAAGTACTCACTGGCATTGTACCTGGCTATGAACTTTGTCAAATATCAAGAAGAAGGTGAAGAGGACGACTATGCGAGCTAGGACGTTCTCCCAGTCAGTTGCCTGTAGGTTAAGGCATGGCTCGGGGTCTGTGCCTGATGAAGTTCTGCTAATGATTATTGATGTAACCATAACGACATTTATGTAAGTCTTGTATTTCGGTATATTCTTAGATGTTGTAATGATACTTGTCGGTTATGTGCCACAACTAACTGATCATGGGATCATGGTTGTATGCATAATAGGGATTTTCGGAGGATTAATCCGGGGGGCCCGCAGACTTGGTATCAGAGCCATCCTGACTATAGGAGAACCTTAGTTAGCATGGTCACTAGACAGGAAACTTATTTTCGAAAACCCCGGCTTTCGAAAAATAGTTTCTCAGGAGTTTCAGAAATTTCTACTTCTTCTCTTACTCTAAGTAAATGCTTTCGAAAATAGTTTCCTCTGACTCTCGTCCCAACTTCAAACCTATGAATTTTAAATAACTAGGATCTAGAACCCGGTAAAGATAATGAGACCAAGATGAAGACAAGCAACTACTAGCAAACACAAGGAGACTACAATATCACTCTATCACCAGAATCCTCACAATCAGAAGAAATATGGTGATGCACTACCAAGAAACGTCCAAGATGCGACGAAGACCTCATCTGCAAGATAGTGATTCCAACCTGAATAAAGACGATATCTAGGGTCAATAAGTCCTAAGAATAGGATTCCCCTACATCGCGAGTAGTTAACACCTTAATCCCTAGCGTTGACCGTGTTTGCTTAACTAAGTGCATCCTGTGTTGCTTGATGTGTGCTGTTTGCCGAGGACATTGCGAGCCCCTCGCTCTGTGCGCCTTGTTTGCATGTTTTGGTTTTCTTTTACCCCCTTAAAAATGTGACTCGAGGAGCGATAACCCACCTAGTAACTCAGGAAAACCCCTGTGTTAGATGTCGGTATTGAGACCCAGACGAACCTTGAGAGCATATGAGAGGAAAAGCATCGCAAGAACCAGGAGTTCAACATCGTCAAACCAGAATCAACTCGAAGATTTCACCTCAGCAGGACGGCATACCTCGTCAAACTCCCCTCACAAGACTCGTCAATAGCAGCACACTCCCGTGTTCCTCAGTCTATTACAGCAAGAATCCCATTGAAACCGGAAGTCAACCACCGAAGGACCCTCAATATCCACAAGAAACCACCCGATAAGTCAACCAAGGAAAGAAGTGAAGACCTAACTACGCCGACCTCCGGTATATTAGACCCTCCAACCATCTCAGGAGACCAGCTAATCTAGTCGACCCCACCCAAACTAACGAAATGATCCTCCCCAGAAGGTCGGAACTACCCCTGAAGCTAGAGGATAAGGAAGCGCGAAGACAACGAGTCTACTCAAGAGACTACAACCTCTCTAAAATAAGACGCCTCTACCCTAACGAAGCACTATCAAGAAGAGTCGTAAACCGCTAAATTTACCTTGAGCTAACCACCCTAAAGGTTTTGTTAGGAAACCAGCCCCGCCAGGGTTGATAAAATAAGGCGTCACCCGAAGACCCCAGCTCAAAACTCCGGGAAGATGCAATTATCCGCTAACATCAGGTCAGCACCTCCCGGACAGAAGATCTGCACCACTCCTAAAGCACCTTAATGAAGCTCTAAGGTGGAAAGACGGCGTCTTTCCACCCAAATCTCCAGAAGGCTGTCTACCAAAAAGATACTTTAGGAAATTTCTCCGGATCCAAAGTCTTCTCGCCAAGCAACAACCCGTGCGTATCCGATGAGAAAATAACTGAAGATTCTACAAAGTCCATCCGCTACTTTAGCTGAAGACCCACCTGAAGGACCACCGAACCGCTAACTCCTAGGTCCTTAATGCCTAGACGACGTGAGACTCCAATGACTCCACCAGGCTAAGTATGAATAATAGTAGTATATAAGCCCCGCAGGCCATAGCTCCACGGACGCCTTCCGAAGACCTCGACTACAGGAAAAAGAGGGACGACAATCTTCAGAACCGCCACCAATGAAGTCATGAAGCAAGGAATGTGTTATCTCCGAGCTAACCTAGTCAAATCCTAAGGGGGAAGACTGCGTCTTTCCCACCCAAATAGAGTAAACCCTCGCTAGGAGCCAACCCAGAAGCTTGGACCCCAACGTCATTAATAGGATACACTATGACCCTAAGGAAGAGCTGCGAATCCTTGCAGGGAGGTACTCCCAACCGTAGATTATATCCCCGACGAATACTCCATAAAGTTCAACATCGAGATAGTCAGCCTAGTCTAAGCCCTTGAGATATAGAGTTCGGAAGGAAAAGATATTAATCCCTCGCAATCCGAACTGGTCTCTGCTCAACCCTCCGTGCATCCCGGAAGACTGAAGCAACTTCATCGACAGAGTAGCCACTTTCAAAGACGGAGTCCGTAAGGTAGTACACGTAAGACACCTAGGATCAACCCGACTCAAAAATCCCCTAACTTTACTCTCTGGAATCTCGGAACGAGATTCTTTTAAGGGGGAAAGATCAGTAACATCCCAATTCCAGTAACCCTGATTAGTTGTCCAAAATGCAAAAATCAGGGGGAACAAAACCTTTTTATTGTTTAATGCTGAAGTGTTTGCTTGTTGTTTGGATAGGCTTATGCATATGAATGTGTATTAGATGATATACTCCTTACCTTAACACCAGTTGACAAAAGCTACTTTCCAAAACTTTCTTGGCTTAATTCCCATATTCTCAAATGTTCTGACAATTCAAAACCTGAGCCAAGATGCTTATGAAACCAAAACTATTTTAGTAGCTTCTATTGATAAAACTATGGAGAGCTATATAACATAATCTCCTTATGTTTTCAAGACAGAACCTTCAACTATTCCTATCTCTAGGTTTCCCAAAAACTCTTTTTAAAGATTTGAATTCTACTCTTGGTAGAGATACCAAGGACCTTACCTTGTTCAAATTCCAACCTATTTGAAAATACCCATCCTTACCTCAAGCTAAGCTTGGTGGTAACCCAGTAGTAGTTGATTGGTTTGTAAGTTGAGTTCCCTTGATCTGCTGTTGAATTGTCTTCTTAGGAGATAGTATGAGCTACTCTAGGAGCTCATCACTAGGATCAAGATACATTAAGATCACCAAATCCTATGAAAGAATACAATCTGGACATAATCCCTAGCTACTAGGTGATCATCTAATACCCTAAACTAGAGCAATTCTGCAGAGATCCATTCTAGAAGTTTCCAAGTCAATGAAGACCAATATCAAGCATGGTTCCCTTCTACTCAATCTACTCTGCAACCACATTCACTTGATGATGCTTTGGTACCTTGCAACCCATCAAAATCATCACCACCCACATTCTAGTCAAAAACCCTAAATCTGCCAAATTGGGCTAAGTCTGGAAAACTATTTCCAACATCACCTTTTTCGATGTCTCACTTTCTCAACCCTTGTGCATTTTTGGAAATACATCTGAACCATATTGTTAACCATCCTAAGGACTACCAAGGCCCACTCTTGCTATTGATTAGAGCATCATCCAACCCACTTGTTCTTGATGATTTTGCATTCAAGAAAATAACTTTTCCTGCAAAACTAGTCAACATGCCTACTTTGGTATAAGCTCACACCACCTCCCACCTTCTATGGACCAACTCCTTGCATGGTTGTGTTCTAATCATATAGGTCTATCAAAATCTAGTTCACTTGTTCCAGTTGGATCCTTGTGCTGCTTAAACCCACAAGGTTTTGAAGGCTAGTTGATAATCTACTTTTGGCAGGCTTATTTTATTCAAAGTTTGAAAGCTTGCCATGGTGAGCTCAAGCAGGATCAAGCTCAAACCCCTACACCAATGCAATCTACCTCACTTTTCTATCCATCCATCTATCTCAAGCCCCAAGGGGATCCCTGAGCTCCAGGATCCAACAATGTTTTGGTGGCATGAAGACAATCCTACCCAAGATCCCCAAATCTCTAGTTTCACCAAAATTAACTTGCAATCTCCAATCCCAAGTTTTCAAATGTTTTCTACACCTTGTCTACATAATCTACCTTAATCATCAATATTTATCAACATTTATACATATTTATTATGGACCAAAACTATTTAATTCCCTAAATAGGCAAAATCTCCAAAACTCCTCTCATAAAGGAAAGTTTGGTTTTTGCCAAAACACTTCCCCAACTTTTGGCTCAATTAAGTTCCACCTATCATACCCCACCTTCCCACTTCAAAAATAAATATTTTTGAAGAGCTTTATTTTATTTCTTTGCCTATTTTCTTAAATGGCAGAAACAAGAAATAATCCTTCAAAAATCCTTTCCCACCTCAATAAATCTTGGGAAAATTCCCCTAAGTGTGTATTCACATTTGGGACCATCTCACATCAAAAACTCCACCTGTCCAATGTAAAATTATCGAATTATCTTCTAGAAACTACTTCTGTACTTTTTGAATAAATGATTCTAAGTGGACTTCAGATCCTTAGAAAAATCCCAAATAATTCCTGGATATCTACCTTGACCTCATCTACCTACCAGTATCATCTCCCCACCTTGCCCAATACAAATTTTGGAACTTACTTCACACACCTCCAAGTGGTCAATTTTGCCAAATCAATCAAGCATTGATCCAAAACCAAACCCAAACCCCACCAATCTTGCTCAATGCATCTCCACAGCACCAGGACACTCCCCCAGGTCTACCAGCACTGTAGCATCCCCTGTAGCAGTTTATCCTCTACTGCTTGGACACTAGAGCTTAACCTCTTGTGGTTGTCTTGCCTTGCAAACTTCTTGCAGCAACACCCACTGCCTCCTCTCACTTTCTACACAACCAGAGGCACCCCACACTCCCCCTCCATCGCCCACAGCAACACAACCCTGGTTTTCCCTCCTCCCTCCCTTTCCCCAATGGACTATGTCCACCGTGAGCCTCTCCACTCGAGATAAAAGGGCACAGGCCACCCCAGCCCCCAGCTCCTGGCTCATTTGCCCCAACCCCTCCAACTCACCTCCCCCGAGCTCCCTTTCCCTCCTCTGCTCTGGTCAAGCGACAAAGAAGACAAGCTCCTCGGCCATAGCCAAGATCTGCTCGAGTGCTCTCCGTCCTACTCCCCGCCAGCTGCATGTCCCCTAGTTGAGTTCCCCTCCGCCTCCTGCCTCTAACCCTGCTCTCATTTTGACCCAGGATGGCCCCTAGAAGCTACTCCGGTGAGCTCCGACGAGCCCCTCTTGGGCCTTGACGCGCGGGTCAGCTTCCGTCGTCAGCACCCGCCCTAAGGCCGCTCCCCTAGGTCGTCGCTGCTTACCGCACTTCCTCCGCCGTACCTCGCTCGCCGACGAGCTCTCAGGTGCGACCTCTGCACCGCCATCAATCTCCGACGAGGCCACGCCCAGACGCCTTCGTGTGAGATCTGTCCCGATGCTGAACTCGTCCATGGTGCCCCTCCCTAGAGTCGTCGTCGTTGACCGCACCACCTTCGACCCTCCCGGGCCACCGGCGAGCCTCCGGTAAACCCCCTGTGCCCTACCGCCACTAGCTAGGGTTCCGCCGCCGCCATACTGTTTTGCGGAAGAAGACGAAGCCCGGCCGGCGATCCACACTTGATCGAATGGCCGGTGATAACCGATACCGCTTCGTCGCCCGCGGCGGCTGATAGCTAGGCCCACGCCATTGACTTTCAAACCCCCTCCCGCGTGCCCGCCTACCTCGGTTGGGCCGCCTCCTCACCGCCCGGCCCAACTACTCCTAGATCCTAGCTGACGATACCCATGTCACTAGCCGAGCAGCCCTTGCCTCTTTTCATTTTATTTAATTCCTTTTCCAGATATGTGAATTAGGCTGCTTGGTTTAATTCAAAACAAAAATGGAAAACCCTATATTTTGTATAGATACAAATTTATACATGTTCCCACATGAATTGTCTAACATGCAGAACCAGCCCCTTGCCAAAAATAGTTTTTATTACTTTCTGGCATTTAATCTTCAAAAAGGTATATTTTACACTAAATAAATTCCTCTAGGAAATGTACATGTCCATTTGGGATGAATCAAATTTCCCCTGAAAGCTATTTGTCATACTAATCTACCAACGTAGGTCTCATTCCAAGTGGAGCATTGGTTATCTTGTAGTACAAATAACAAAAGCAGTCCTTTTCTGACTTTAGAAAATTCCCTAGGGCAAACCAAAGTTGGTATTGACCTATTTCAAACTCCCAGAGAAGTGGTACATCAGTAACTATCCAAAACCAAAAGATAAGGACTTATTGAGTCAGTGTTGAAGTTTAGTGATTTAAATACTTCTGTAAGGGGTATTATCACTAAATAAATCACACCAGGAGTTTGACAACTCCAAAAAGAGTAAGTCTAATTTCTACAGAAAGGTATTCTAAATACCTGCCATATACCCTTGAAATCAACTCAAAATCTTCTACGGGATTAATCTGGTGAAAACGACATGTTGCCTACAGAACTGCCTTTGGAAATTTCCTGAGGGCATTCTGGTAATTATTTTGGAGTGATTCCAACTCTCAGTGAACAAGTACATCAAAACCTACAAAATCACCCAAGGAAATAATGTTTGGAGCCCCAGAACTTCTCTGGTGAATTATTCCCTAAAACTAGAAGTTATTCCACTAGAAAAATCATAACTAATTAAAGAAAAGTGATAAAACAGTGAAACCACTTTCGTTTGTTTCATTTTATCAAATCCTACATGTTGGTATCATTTTTACCCAATGGTATCCTATAGAGTTCGTCCTTGGTCCAAAAACCCCTCTTAGGTTGTTCCTCAACAATAAACCCTAAAGGGTGCTCACCCCCCTTCTCCAAGGCCATCTCCACCTTCTAAATCAAACCCACTAAAAACTCTCCAAATATTAGTTGGCATTATTCAGTTGCTTGGTGTATTGTATTGGTGATTGTATGCCTTGTATTGATTATGCCCTTTTGTTTGTTTGCATGTGTTCCGGATCGATGATAGTTGCGATTATATCGGAGAGCAGAAGAAGATGGTTTTTATTGGTTATTGTGGTTATCTAAGAGGAAGTCTAGGGACATATTGCCATATTGCTGATCATCAGGCAAGCCACCTTCTTGCTCATAAGCCTTGTCCTACTATTTTACTTATGCATGTTTTATCTGCTATTACTGAAACTGCATTGCTTTACTACGATGTTGTATATCTGGTAGTGGCTTGGCTCCTCCAAACCATCACACAATGGTACTAATAAATACAACCCACATGATGATACATATTTGTCCATAGTGGAATAGATAGTGCATTTACACCATAACCCTTTGGAGACCCTGTTTTAGCCGAAGCAAAGCTAGAGGATGGGAAGACCGCGGAAAAAGTTTTACCAAATGTTTTATGATAAAACCTTGGTGAGGTAGGACCTCCCAAGATATGTTGAGAAAGAAAAGGTTTTTGTTTTATAAAATGATTGAGGAAAACTGGAGGAAAAAGGTTTACGAAAACGCACCCGGTTCTTTGCAGTTTAGCTATAACAACTTAACCCGTGCAACCACATTACTCTGGTATGGGCCATGGCTGGATTTGAAGGTTGTTTATTCCGTTATAAGCTGCCTCGTAACTACTACAGGGGATCGGGGATCCCTAGAGGGTGGGCTTTCTCTGATATAGGTCCATGCAGGACATCAACCTGGAGAACGAATGAAGGGTCAGCAGGCCTCCACGCGTTACTATAAGCCCCTCATTGAAAGCACACACTCGAGAAGTGGAAAAAGCGCTCCGGTTGGTCCTCGCCTGACGTCCTGGTTTTTGAGGGGATTAACACTCATAGGGTAGGCACTTATATTGGAGTGGGCATCCGGAGGGTCTTGATCGGTTACTCGACCGACGATCGGTGAAGATCAGGGTAGTGTACCCGAATGGTGTGGGTAAAGTGTACAACCTCTGCAGAGTGTAAATCTATTCGAATAGCCGTGTCCGCAGTTAAGGACGGGTTGGACAAACTTCTGTAGAGTGGTGCTGGTTTTGTTTTCAAAAAGGATTTCTGAAAAGAAATGGCTTTGGAAATGTTTTGACCATGGGATGGTCAGAAAGGATCCCTGTTTTGACCATGGGATGGTCAGAAAGGGGTGGAAGGAGTTTGGTCGTGGGACGACTGGGAGAAGAAAAAAATGGGTGACCCAGTCCTGATGTTTTCCAAAACTTTTCAAAAACGGTTTCCAAAATGGTTTACAAAAGTTTTCCACAAAGATAATGTAGATGCTATATCTACAAGAGAAACTATTTGAGAAAAGAACCTCTCTTGATCCCGCCTACTACCACAGCCATACTGCATATCCTCTTGTTATTATTATTTCCTTAAGGTGGTTTGCGAGTACATTCAAACTACTCACTGGCATTGTCCCTGGCTATTAACTTGGTTAGATATCAAGAAGAAGGTGAAGGGGACGACTATGCGAGCTAGGACGTTCTCCCAGTCAGTTGCCTGTAGGTTAAGGCATGGCTCGGGCTCTGCACTTGACGAAGCTCCGCTGATGATTATTGATGTAGCCATAACGACATTTATGTAAGTGTTGTATTTCGGTATATTCTCGGATGTTGTAATGATACTTGTCGGTTATGTGCCACGACTAACTGATCATGGGATCGTGGTTGTATGCATAATAGGGATTTTCGGAGGATTAATCCGGGGGCCCCGCATAATCAGCGTCAGAAAACTGGAGGGCCATAGTGGACTCCAAGAAATGATGGCAAGAAAACTTGGACTCCCGAGAAAAAGAGACAGTGGCAAGAAAAGAAAGACCGGCCAAGGTATACGTATGAGGCAATGCTGGATCAGCCGTGCAAATTTCACATGCCAAATCCGAGTAACCCGGTGGGTCATACAACCCGGCAATGTGAGTGGATGAGGAAGATAGAGCAAACTGGCTCGGGGAATGGTCAGGCACCTTAGAACGATCAACCTCGACAGGAGTTATTTCGGCAGCAGTTGCTCTCTGGAGCAAATACGCAACAGTTAATGTTACCACCACCTCCGCCGAGGTATGAGAATCATGAGAGAAGGGATGCAGTGCATCAGGTGGAAAACCAGCATCAGCCAGATCAAATGTATCCCGACAATGAGGGGAGAAATGAATACAGAGAGCATCACCAGAGTTACTATGTGTTTACCACGGAGGAAATGGATAGAAAGTGAATGCGGTTATGCCGGCAGTGACGAGGTATATGCCTTGGTCGGATCAGGAAATTACCTGGAGTATCAAGGACCATCCCAAGATCATGCCGAGTCCTGGTTCGTATGCATTAGTGCTGGACCCAACGTTCATCAGGCCAAATATCAATGTGAGGTTCTTTAAGGTGCTGATTGACAATGGAAGCAGCATCAATATTATGTATGTGGATACAATACGCAAGTTGGGTATCTCAGAGCACATGCTCCAAGCTACAAGGACAACTTTCCATGGCATTGTGCCTGGTATCTCCTGTGAACCCATTGGCAAAGTCTGGGTGGACGTGTTATTCGGCACAAGAGATAACTGCCGAACTGAGAATTTGGAGTTTGAGGTTGTGAACTTAGAAAGCGCATATCACGCGTTACTCGACAGGCCAGCCCTGAACAAATTCATGGCAAGTACTCACATCAGTTTCCTGAAGATGAAGTTGCCTGGGCCAAATGGAGTAATTACCATAGCTAGGGATTTCCGACGTTCCATTGAGTACGCATCAGCCGGGTCTAACCTGGCCGAGTCACTCGTGATTGCACAAGAAAAGAGAAAGATCGAGGAAGTAGCGGCATTGGCTCAGTCCACGCAGCAGTATATGCCGGCGCTAAGTAACCCGCATGGAAGTCTCTCATTTCAAGCAAGAAAGGATACAAAGAAAGTGCCCGTTGATGATCTGTTCCCAGAGCGCACTATAACAATTGGTGCCGGGTTAATTGAGAAATAGGAAAGTGAGCTCGTCAATTTCCTCCGTGAGAATCGGGATATCTTTGCTTGGTCCACACAGGACTTGCAAGGTATTCCAAGGGAATTGGCCGAGCACTCTTTGAATGTGAGACCCGGAGCAAAGCCGGTGAATCAACCTCTCCACCGCTTCGCCGAAGATAGGAGAAAAGTCATTGGAGATGAGATAGCTCGGCTCCTAGCAGCCTGGTTCATCATGGAAATGCTTTACCCGGACTGGCTATCTAATCCGGTGCTTGTGGAAAAGAAGAAAGATGATCCGAATGTAGCAGTGGTTTGGCGTATGTGCATCGATTACACAAACCTGAACAAGGCATGCCCAAATTATCCATTCCCGCTACCCAGGATAGATCAGGTCATAGATTCTACTGTTGGGTGTGAACTGTTGTCATTCATAGACGCGTATTCTGGTTTCCACCACATACCACTGAACCCAGGTGATCAAATAAAGACTGCATTTATCACCCCGTACGGGGCTTATTGCTATCGCACTATGCCTTTTTGTTTACGTAATGCAGGGGCAACGTATCAACGATGTATGCAAAAATGCCTACACGATCAAATTGGTCGAAATGTGCAAGTGTATGTTGACGATGTGGTTATAAAAACCAAGGAAAGCAAAATGCTCCTTGATGATATCAGGCAAACATTCGTGAACCTAAGGAGGTTAGCTTAACCCGGAGAAGTATACCTTCGGTGTCCTGGCTGGAAAATTACTCGGATTTCTTGTCTCTAGCCGAGGTATCGAAGCTAACCCAACTAAAATCCGAGCCATAGAGCGAATGGAATTGCCGAAGTGTCTTAACGATTTCCAGAAGTTCACTGGTTGCCTAGCATCCTTAAGTCGGTTTGTATGTCGGTTGGGAGAAAAGGCACTGCCTCTCTATCAGCTAATGAAAAAGTCGGACAAGTTCATATGGACACCGCAGGCCAATGAAGCCTTCATCGAGTTAAAGAAAATGCTAGCTACTACACCGGTGTTAGCTTCTCCACTATCAAAAGACACAATGTTGCTCTACATAGCTGCAACCAACCGGGTTATAAGTGCAGTGATTGTGGTAGAGTGCGACTAGGAGGGTTAGTTAGTGCAAAGGCCAGTCTATTACCTGAGCGAGGTATTATCGGCATCAAAGCAAAACTATCCTCACTATCAGAAGATGGCATATGGTGTGTATATGGCAGCTAAGAAGCTAAAGCATTATTTTCAAGAGCACCCCATAAAAGTGATATGTGAAGCCCCCATATGTGAAATAATGAGCAACAAGGATGCAAGCGGCTGGATCGCAAAATGAGCAATCGAGCTAGCCCCGTACGCTCCACAATTTGATAGGAGAGATGCGATCAAATCTCAGGTTGTGGCCGACTTCTTCGTAGATTGGGCTGAAATGCAATACGAGCCACCGTTGCGAGATCTGAATTACTGGAGAATGCATTTTGACGGATCAAAGACGAAAACCGGGTTAGGCGCCGGAGTTGTGCTTACCTCTCCTAAGAAAGATCAGCTGAAGTATCTGCTGAAGATCCACTTCACCGCATCAAACAATGTTGCCGAATATGAAGCACTTGTGCATGGACTCAAAGTAGCAAAAGAAATTGGAATACGTCGAATCCAGTGCTTTGGTGACTCGGATTTGGTAGTACAACAAGTTTCAGGGCAATGGGATGCTATGGATGCGAACATGGCATTGTACAGATTTCATGTGCAGAAGATACCAGGATACTTCGAGGGATGAGAATTTCACCATGTACCTCAGCTGGATAATGAGGCTGCCGACGTACTGTCGAAGCTCGGATCAACCCGACAAGCGATCCCGCTAGGTGTAGCACTAGAGCACCTCAGAAAGCCATCTATCAGGCCATCCCTAGAGTCCGAATCAATCTATATACCGGCCGATCCAGAGTCTGGAGCTGTGCCCATGGACATTGATGTGGGAAGTGGTTCAGGAAACCTGCGGACTGCTTCGGCAAACCCGGGGACTGCTTTGCAGAACCCAGGGACTGCGCAGCGTGATCCGGCTGAGGTTATGTCGGCGGATCAAATGAAAATTGACGAGGATGTGTTTCCAGTGCGAGCCATACCACCTTGGGCACTACACATTTTCCAGTTCCTGAAGGATGGATATTTGCCCAATGAAGAAGTGCTTTCAAGGCAAATTCAGAGGCACTCAAAGGCATGAACGATTATCAACGCCGAGCTATACAAGAGGAGTGTCACGAATGTCCTCCAACGATGTGTTGACCCGGAAGAAGGGCTTGACATCCTCTGAGATATACATCAAGGGGAATGTGGGCATCACGCCTCATCCAGAGCCTTAGTAGCAAAAGCTTTCTGGCATGGGTTTTACTGGCCAAGCGCCTTGGAGCAAGCAGAGGATCTAGTAAGAAAATGCAATGATTGTTAGAGGTATGCTACCAAGACACACATGCCAATGTCGGAGCTCAAGACCATACCAATTACCTGGCCATTTGCCGTATGGTGTTTGGATATGGTTGGCCCATTTAAGCCGGCAAAAGGAAACATGACCCATATCTTGGTTATGGTTGACAAGTTTACAAAATGGATTGAAGTAAAGCCGATAAGAAAATGTGATGAAGCTACAGCCGTGTCATTCCTCAAAGATATCATCCTGAGATATGGCTACCCTCATAGTATCATAACAGATAACGACACTAATTTTGCTGAAGGAGCATTTGTGCGATTCCGCCGGGATAAGAAGATCCGGCTGGACGTTGCTTCAGTAGCCCACCACGCATCGAACGGACAAGTGGAAAGATCCAACGGATTAGTTTTATCCGGGATAAAACCCCGGCTCATTGAGCCGCTGCAAAGATCAGCGGGGTGCTGGATAGAAGAATTACCAGCGGTACTGTGGAGTTTAAGAACAACTCTGAGTTGATCAACGGGCTATACGCCATTTTTTATAGTATATGGGGCAGAAGTTGTATTAACAACCGACATAGAGCATGATTCGCCTAGGGTCACCCAATACACAGAAGCCGAAGTACGAGAAGCCCGGCAAAATGATGTTGATCTGCTGGAAGAAGCGAGAGAATTGGCATTGTCCAGATCCGCCATATATCAGCAAAATCTCCGACGCTATCATAGCCGGAAATTAAATCCCCGAGTCTTCCGGGAAGGGGGTCTAGTACTCCGGTCGGTGCAACATACAACTGGCATGCATAAGTTATCCCCCCATGGGAAGGGCCCTTCATTGTGAGCAAAGCTTTGCACAATGACTCTTATCATCTCATTGATGCACAACCACATGAGAAGAACAAGGCAGACAGGTCTAGCGAAGAATCTAAGCATCCATGGAATGTAGCCCTACTTCGTACGTTCTACACTTAACAAAGAAGTGTGTGTATCCGAGTTTCTCATATATCGGTATGTATGCCGGAAATGAGTTTATCAATAAAATCTTGGCACCTCGAGCAGTAACTCGGGGACTGCCTTAATAATATTTGTTGTCTTCTGTGTTTGTTATTTATTTTTATGTTGGATGGCTTAAGTTGCTTCTGCCTAAGCCGGATTAGTAGTGTGTGAGCACCAAAAACTCAACTCTTCGACTTGCTGCTGTCCAACAAGAATTGGCTTCATGGCAAGCAAGAGAACAAGTTTGGAATTGCGAAGCACACGAAAAATGACTAAGGAAAAGAACGTAATCGAGCCGACATTCTTTTTTCGGACTAACTCTATGTTTACTTAATCTTTAATGTGCTGGATTATTTTGAGCTAATCCTAAAGTTTCCATGTATTGTTAATTCAATTTTTGAAACTCGGACTCGTAAGTCACAAAACCGAATCAAGGTAGACGCGAGCCGAGCCATGAAATTGAAGAAACAAGAAAATGAAACTCGGGGACTACGCCCAAGTTAATCTGGCATGAATATCTTAGTAGAAAAATATAATCAGTATGATTGATACATCTGCACCCGGCATACCGGGGATCTGATAAATTTCAAAGTGTTTTTTGGTGCTCAAGGAGCAGCAGCAGGACGGGGTAACTCGGCGCCAGCGGGTGGAGCAGCGGCTTCAGCCTCGTTGTCCGGGTTAGCTTCAGCCTCATCGTCATCTTCATTCTCTTCGAGATCAGAGGCTTCGTACTCTTCCTCGTCATCCAAACCATCTTTGACGTATTCATCGTCAACGACACTGAGGAAGCTTGGTCCTTCATTCCATTGATGGACAAGGGCAAACTGGATAAGGTTGTGGGCACAAGCCTTGCGCCGAGCAACCCAATTTGGATCATTCGACCACTTGGACCCGGTATGCAAGCGCTCTAGGATCTTCAAGTCTAGTTTTTCATACCAAGCAAGCATGAAATGGAGGACAGTATCAGCTCTAGCACGATTGGCGGATTCCCTCCAGAGGTCGAGCTGGGTCTCGCAATCCATCAGCTTGTTGATCAAAGCAGTGGATCCCTCCGGAGCATCCTCACCCGGCCAAAGTGCATGAAAGATCCAGCTTGCCGAATCCAGGAGACCCGAACCATAGTTCTACACAATTTCAATCCAGGAGGATAGGCTGACTAGCAGATCCTCCATGTCATAAGGAATGGGTTCAGAGCCAGGATCAGTTGGGGTACCCCTCGGCCGGCAGAACTTGGCAACGGCAGTAGCCGCAATGGCATCGCCCTCTGGGAATTTGCCTGAAAACAGAACAAGTGAAATAAGTAAAAGAGTTTAGCCCGGAGAAATACATGTCTGCTGAAGGAAAAGAGTTTACGGGAGATGTGACTATGGATCCGAGTCAGCTCTTTGGTGCAATCAGCACGCCTCTTCCGGAGCTTCTCAAGTTCAACATTAGCCAAGTCAAGCTTGACGTTGGCCTCCTTCAGCAACTCTTGATCTTTTGCAAGTTGAAGCCTAAGATGTTCTCGCTCTTCGGTGAAGTCTTGGCCTGCCTTCTCCATCTCAGTCTTGTGGAGCTCTTTGTGTTTTTTCATCTCAGCCTTGAGCTTGGCAAGTCCATCACCCTTGGCTCGGAGTTTGGCAAGTTTGTCATCCTTGTTCTTGAGCTCGGCCTGATGTTGCCCTGCTTGTTCGAGAAAATGCAGCATCATATCAGGCACGGGCACACTATATTCAAGGAATGCTGCAACAGTTTGTTGACCTTGCAGAGCCGTGGTATGAATATCTTCCGAGCTCAGGAGAAAGGAGAGAGAGCACAGAAATTGAGTAACCAAAGCGAATTACCTTTTATCTCGTCCAAGTTTTTTCTCATAATTGTATTGCTGTGCAACCCGAATGATAGATTAGTTCGGTGGGAAAAGACAAAGGAAGAGGGGGGATAAGTCGAAAAGAAAACTTACCCTTTTTCTCGCATTCAGCAAGAAGAGCAGCATGTTTCGAGCGCAGCACCTTGTGTGAGTCCAAGAGGCGCTGAAACTCAGCAGTCCGACGATTGGTAGTGATCTGAAAAGAGCAAGGTTGGCTCAGCTCTATGCATATTCGAAGTGTACAAAATCCGAGCCAAGTGGAACTTAACCCGGCTCTAGGTGTGTGCATATTCGAAGTACAAAATCCGGGCCAAGTGGAACTTAACCCGGCTCTAGGTGTGTGCATATTCGAAGTGTACAAAATCCGGCCCAAGTGGAACTTAACCCGGCTCTAGGTGTGTGCATATTCGAAGTGTACAAAATCCAGGCCAAGTGGAACTTAACTCGGCTCTAGGTGTGTGCATATTCGAAGTGTACAAAATCCGGGCCAAGTGGAACTTAACCCGGCTCTAGGTGTGTGCATATTCGAAGTGTACAAAATCTGGGCCAAGTGAAACTTAACCCGGCTCTAGGTGTGTGCATATTCAAAGTGTACAAAATCCGGGCCAAGTGGAACTTAACCTGGTTGTAGGTGTGTGCATATTCTAAGCTACTAAGGAGCTATGCTAGTTCTCTAAGGAGCATCCGACCGAGTAACAAGTTACTCCCCCGGAGGCTCGGGGATTAATGGATATACCTCTAAGCACTTATGAGTATTAAGGAAAAGACAAAGTAGCGTACCTCCATCATCCGACCAGCAATATTGATAGCCTTGGCTGCTATGTTAATCTGTGCGCTGAACTTGGCCGGCCCAAACTTCTCCGGGAGGTCGTCGTTGGGATCGTCGAACTCCGCTCTGTTCCAAATATTGACATATTCGATCAAAGCCAGGGGATAGCCCTCTCCACTAAGCATGTGCGGCGCGACCAAGCCTTTGGCGTGGGCCTCTCTCCTCGCAACTAGGGCGGCAGCAGGGCTGGTATGCAATGCGAGTTGTTTGCTGCCAGCTGACCCAGAGGAGGCTTCTCTCCTCGGTAGCATGGACGCAAGGGTGCGCTGTCCAGCCTCGATAGATGATGCTTTGGTGGCACCAGAACTTTTCTTCGCCTTGGGTTGCTGTTGGGAGGACGAGGCTTGAGTTGAAGATTTGGACTTGGGTGCAACCTTAGTGCTAGTTGGGTCTTCTCGCCGAGTCTTGGAAGACTTGGACGAGACAGGAGGAGTTGGTGCTGGCGCTGGTGCTTGTGTTGATGCCGCTGCTGATGCTGTTGGTGCTGCTGTTGGTGCGGGTGTCGGTGCTTGTGCTGGTGCTCGTGTTGGCGTTGGTGCTAATACTGTTGTTGCTATCTCGGGGACGACGGGTTGCAGCTGAGCTGATGAGGAGCTGGGAGCATCCGGCCTTAGCTTGTCCTCGGCGGCACCACTTCCCCGTACACCGAAGTTGCCCTCCTCTGGGCAAGGTGGACTAAGATCTGGTGTAGCCACCAAGCCTTCCTGAATTGGGCTCATTGGGCACGTGTCATCGTCGCGAGGGGGAGATGGGGTACGCCGAAAAGACGAAGCAATGCTGGAGCCGCTCTAGGGAACCTCCACGGCAGCCCTATCAAATTAAACAATGAATAAGAAATTATATAACAAAGAGAGAGGTGTGAAGACAAAGAAACTTGAAGCGAAAAATGGTACAAGGAAAAAGAAACTCACTCATCGGAGGTCAGAGGCTCCTTGGGCTTCCAAGCTCTCCGAACTATGGCCTTAGTCGAAGGTTTGTTGGCGACCTTGTCAGCAGACTTCTTCCACCTTTTGGTGGTTCGGGGAGGCTCGGAAGAAGCAGCTAAAGTGGCAGCCCGCTTCTTAGGCACGGCTGGGGCCAGCTCACTCGTAGCAAGAGGGGGATCTTCATGGATTTGCCCAGCCGGGTTAGCTGAAGCCGGAAACGCGTAAGAAATAGGCACCGGGTCAAATACTTCCACCACCTCAATATCGGAATCCTCCTCATCGTCAGGCCAACTCCTTAAGGAAAAGGAGTTTCCAGAGGGTCGCTTGGATGCGTCTAGGGTAGGCAAAAACATTTCTTGATCTGACTCCTCCTCGTCTGAAACAAGTCGATCCTTCCCTCATTTGAGGGAAGGCTCGATGCCATCTTCAATGGTCTGCTGAAGAAACAACTAAAAGGAAAATGCAAAGGGATCAAATAAACAACATGCTCCGACATAGTATATAACTCGGAGAAGGATTGGGTAATGAGATTTACCGCAGGAGGAGGCTTGTCCCGGAGTAATGCTCCAACCCCCACTCCTAGTCAGCAGAGAAGTCCTTATTGGTCATGAAGATGACCCTGACCTGGCGAAAGATCTCAGTGTTGTTCAACTCGAAGGAGGAGGTCCGGTTGGGGTCAAGTCTCCAGCTCATATGGCAGAGTTTGTGTGTGTGCTTCTGTAGGGGGGAAATCCGGCTGCGGACGAATGTGATCATCACATCCTCGTTGCGCTGCCCCAGGTCCTTCAGTTCCTTGAACCGCTTATTAACCTAATTCGCCAAGGCAGTTGGTTTCTTGGGAACCCGGTCCCATAGAGCCGGATGAGGAGGACCCATCGCGAAGGGGCGCAGCCGGATCAGATCCTCATCCGAGCCATTCCTCACATAAAAGAAGGTCTGGGCCCAGCCCTTGAAATATTCAAGCCTCGTGACTTGGGGAAGACAGATTGTTTCTGGGGAGAGATGGAGGCGGCACCACATTGGGTCAGGTGCTTGTCCTCCAGGGCACGCTCCTTATCCGGAACCACATTCCTCCGCAGACCGAAGAACCAGATCCAAAGCTCTTTAGTAGGCCACAAGCCGAGGTATCCTTCTACGGCGGATGCGAAGGAGGAGAGGGATGTAATGGCATTCGCCGAAAGATGATGAGGTTGGAGTTCGTAGGTATTGACAAAATCATGGAAGAAGTCACTCACTGGCAGGCCGAAGCCGCGCTGGAAGTGAGAGAGGAAGACGACGAACTCACCCGGATTGGGTGAGGGAGCGATCTCCTCAGAGGCAAGGCGGGAAATTACGCCTTCGGGGGTGCGGCAGGTGCGATAGAGCCAATCGAGATCGTCTTGGCACACCCAAGAACTGGCCCAGGCACCACACTCCAGAGTTTTGCCCTCCTCCTCCATCTCATCTTCCTCGACGACGGCGAGCTCCTCCTCTATCATCTCCACACTGTCCTCATCGGCCCGATCAGAGGCGGGGACAGAGTTTTGGATTGGTGCGGCCTCGTGACGTTGAAGCAGCGCGGGAGCGGCAGCGAGGCCAGCGCAAGGAAATGAGAGGTAGTAAGGTGCGGCGGTGGCGCTGCGGAGCAGAAGCGGTGGCGGCAGCGCTGTCGCAAGGAAAACGAAGGAGCAGACAGGAAGAGGGGCACGAAAAGAAGGGAAAACATCCAAGGGACGCGCCCCTCCCCTATTTAACCACGCCCAAGCGATAGATAGTGGGATCGTGCTGTGCATCGAAGCCACACGAGCTGGCCGTGTATCTGACGGGTCAGCCAATCAGAGGCAAGCCACAGGAAGGGCCACAGGAAACAGGGGATCCCATGACATGACGTGGTGATGCAGTTAACGAGGAGGCAGCTGCGACGCGACGTTTGCAACAGTAACCCCTAACAATAAGTGCAGTAACGGGCGCATGCCCTTAAAATGAGGCAAGGTGATGATTACCCTCCACGTAGGACGTGGGAAAGTGTATGAGAGAAGGAAGGATAACATGGAAAACTGAAGGGTGACCCGGCCAGCGAGTCAAAACTCGGAATGTGCCAAGGGAAAGCTAGGCCACGAAATCTGAGCTATGAGGTAACTCAGAAAGGGGACAAAAAACGCGGTAGATTGAACCTGACGTGGCCTTAGCAGCTAAAGTTGCTAAGACCGCACCAGCTTCGGGGACTAATGTTGGGGGATACCCCCGGGTAGGGTCACGCCGGGGTATAGAGGCCGAGTTAGCCGAGGTATAGCAAGGTCAAAGCGAAAGCTGGCCGGGTCACCTCAAGGCAGGCCGACTTACGAAGTAACCCGAACCGGAGGATGTCCACCTGACTGTGTCCCGGCCGACGTATGTCGTATGCCGGTAGGCTTTTTGTAACCTGTATGCAGGTACCCTCGGGGCCGAGTTATACCAGGCTTGTAAGAGAAGGAAGGTATCTCGTTGGTCAAAAGGTGATCTTTGTGCGCTAGAGCGTGAGTGAAGCGAACAGAGGGAGGGACCAGCAGGGCGTGGTTGACAAAGGTGACGTAGCCTATGTCGGCTGACGCTGGCGCCGCAGAGGGTTACGTAGCCTCTGCATGGCTTACAAAGGGAAAAGGAGACCCGGTTGGTTTGCTATTTTGGGAGAGGCGTATTCCTAGGAATATGCCTCCACGTATGCCCTAACTGGTGACCTAGCCTCCCCTTTATAAGGAGCGCTAGGGCCTCTATAGTTGGGGCTAGCGGGTGAGTAGTTTGTTCATTTGGAGATAGGTTGTGGTGAGAGTAAGAGAGCTTCTTCTTCCTCCTCTCCCAAATACAGCTCAAGGAGCATCTGTAAACCCAGTGAACTTTGAGAATACAAAGCATCTGTGTGAAATCACCACACAATCCCTCCCTGGATTCCTCTAGTGCATATTGGCCCCACCTTTAGCCTATCCATGGCATCTGCCGTGACACCACCACGACAAGCAACAAAACAATATTAATTAAAGAATAAAGTGATATTACAAGTCAAAAAACTAAATGATCATAGAGGCTAAGGTGACTTGTTCATAGTCTTAACATGGTGTAAGGATGTGCCAAGTCAACCCAAATAAAGCATCAAAGGAGAATACCACCATATTATGCTTTTGTATGCTAAAACAACGCATGATTCTTTCAAGGCACATTATGCAATCTCAATTGTCTGAAACAAGTCATGCTACAGCAATAATTACTAAGCATAAAGTTCAAGCAATATGAAACATGACATGATAAAGTCCAGGCCATAATCAAAACAAAACTCCTTTTATACCACTTATAAGTATGAACTTTCCTACTCCTTTCGAATCATTAATCAACTTATTTGAAACGTCATATGAATGCGGGACTCCAACCAATTTATTTAAGCAAACTAAAAAAACTAAAAGCAAAATGAAGACGCTCCAAGAACAACACAATTGTGCGTGAAACAATAAAAATGAAGTGTTTTGGAAGAAAACCTAAGATTTTTATTGATGAAGAAGGGGATGCCTTGGGAATCCCCAAGCTTTGACGCTTGTACTTTTTGAATATTTATTGGGGTGACATGGGGTGGCATACCCAAGCTTCAGCTTTTTTCCATACTTCATCTTATCACATTATTCTTCCCCTACACTTGAAAATTTTCCTTCATACAGAACTTCACAAAATCCTCATTAGCAACATTAGTGTATTCAATATAATAGGTCCTTTGGTTTAGTTTCATCACAAGTAAAACTTCCATTAAAACACAAGATACTGTAGCAATTCCTTCTAAAAGCTCAACTGATCAAGGAGAACTCAAAGAGAATGAGATTAAGAGGCAAATGCAAATAATGGCAGAAATCTGTCAAAACAGACCAGCAGGTAAACACCGATTTTTTAGAAAAACTTCTGTTGCCCAAATCGAATATTGCTCATCCGACGTACTAAGATTTTTCACGATTTTTACAGTGACGCACAGAAATCTATTTCGAGACAGCAACTTCCCATATCTTACTCCCCTCTCATTAGAGGTTATTCTTGGCACAAAAACCAAACAAAAAGGATAAGGAGAGGTTATTAAAGAGAGAATAACTTCCAAGACTCAATAAAACAAAAACAAACTAAAAGTAAAATATACTGGGTTGTCTCCCAAAAGCTATTTCTTTATAGCCATTAAGATAGGCATGATAGTTTCGATGATGCTCACATAAGAAATATGAATTGAAGTAAAACAGAGCATCAAGAAGCAAATATGGAAAAAATTTAAGTCTAAATCAATTCCTATGAAAAATAATCTTGTAAAGAAACAAGTCATCAAAGCACAAAGCAACAACCATAGGAAAGCAAAACAAGTGCAACTTCAAAAATTTCAGCATAAAGAGGGGAAACTTAATATTGTTGAGATACATAAAACCATGTTTCCCTCTTTCATAATAACTTTTAGTAGCATCATGAATAAAATTAACAATATAACTATCACATCAAACATTCTTATCATGAGCCACATGCGTATAATCATTATTACTCTCCACATAAGCATAGTTATTCTTATTAATTGTAGTGGGAGCAAATTCAACAAAATAGCTATCATTATTATTCTCATAACCATAATCATCAATTATAGGAGGCATATTGTAATAATCATAAGCAATATAATAGCTATCTTCTGAAGTGTGTTCATTTGTAAATATATCATTGTTGGAAGGAACATGGATAGCACTAATAGTACAGCAATTATTAATATTATCATTTTCAGAATTGGTACCAAAGATATTTTCAATATCAAAGGTAGTGTGCTTTTCCAAATCATGATCACTACTATAGGTAACAGGCATAAGAACATCATCAAGTTCAGATTCATCAAAAACTATAATAGGAGCAACGTGCTTAGGGGAAAATATTGTTTCCTCCCTCCTTTTACTCCTCTTCTTCTTCTTTTTCTTCTTCTCTTTAGGAGGGAGAGTCTTGAAAGGAAGCTTCTCCATATACCCTAGTTTATTGTTAGAGACAATAGAAGAAACTTTGGAGGATTCCTCGTTTTAATTAATAAGAACAAAACACATATTAGTCCTGTCATATTTTGGTAAATTCTCATCTTTTATAATATTTTGTATGTAAGTATTTGTGTGGCAATTATCAACACAATAAAGATGACAACCATGCAGGATGCTATTCATATCAAAAGCACTCATGTCTACCAAAGAATTTTTTCTTGATAAATCTTCACACCCCAAAAATAATGTAAGTTCATCATGCTGATTAGGAGTGATCATGTCATCACAATACAAAATTGGACTACTCATTGGATTAGAAGGGCTATTATTATGTCCTGAGCATTGAAAATTGAAATGACCCACTTCAAATCAAAGTTCACAAATAAAAGGATAGAGGGCACAAACTTTTTTACCAAGATCATTTAGAGCCTTATACCACGTTCTAGTTTTTTCATTCCCGTGGGTGATACAATATTCTTCTTCAATTTGATTATTTTCACAAGGTCTATGTACTCCACAAAAATTAACATTCTTATAAGAAATAGTACTTTCAAAGGTTTGAGCATGTTTATTGCTATCATTAATAACAATTTCATTTTTCATGAAAGTGTCTTTAAAAGGCTCATGATACATGTCCCATTTTTCTTTAGGAGAATTAATATGAGAAGCAAAGGCTCTACAACAATCAACAAGGATATGAGGATCAAGACCATATTTAGCACCAAGCTCTTTAAAATCAGCAGTTTCAGCGAAAGACTTAATGCAATCATACTCATAGTTTATACTTGGTTCTTTACCTTTATCGTTATCCCAATCTTCAGTATTTCTTTGAATTGTTTCAAGAAGATCCCACTTATCTTTGACCTCCTTACTTTTGAAGGATCCCTCTAAACAGGTATCAACATAGTCCTTGTAATGTCCTAAAAGCCTTGCATAAAAATTATTAATAACAATATTACTAGGGAGCTCATGAATGGGGCATTTGAGCATTAGTGACTTCAATCTCCCCCATGCTTGAGCAATACTTTCTCCATAACGAGGATGAAAATTGTAAATATAATTCCTATATTTATGAATTTCATGAGGAGGATAAAATTTAGAGTAAAAGAGAGATTCAAGTTCCTTCCACTCCGAATGATGAGGATCGTCTAGTAGCTCATACTACTCCCTTGCTTTGCCCTTAAGTGATAAAGAGAATAGCTTCCTCTTAACTTGGTTCATTGGAATACTTGCACACTTGAACAACTCGCATAATTCGTGTATAAAGAGTAAATGATTACCAGGATGGATAGTTCCATCTCCAAAATAATAGTTATTCATAACACGCTCAACAATTTCCATAGGTATTTTAAAAGGGACGATTTCAGTATGTGGATTTAAAATATCACAAGTATCATTAGGATTAACACATATGCGAGATGAAGTATCATCAGAGCAAATTTTCTCCTCTAAAGCTGGGGAACTAAAAAGATCGTTTTCATAAAAACTAGCTTCCTCAAGCTTAGACGTTTCCATAGCATTAGTAACAAAGCTGTTCAAAAATTTCACACTAATAACATTGCTATTAGCATGCAAAGAAAGTTCCATGGGTTTTTAAATTTTCTTTCAAACCATTTATGTTCTACCTTGGGAAAAATACTAAAAAGCTATCTAATTTTGTTGTTGTTTTCCATGAAGCCTAACTAGTGAAAATAAAAACAAGAAACAAAAATATATAATTGCATAATCTAAAGGAAATAACTTCGAGCACTCACACACCAGCAACAGTACTAGAAGATAGCTTAGTAGCTAGAGGATGTGAGTACCTTTTACCTTACCTCCCCGGCAACGACGCCAGAAAATATCTTGATGTCTACGCACGCTTCTATTCTTGTAGATAGTGTTGGGCCTCAAAGTGCATATGTTTGTAGAACAGCAGCAAGTTTCCTTAAGTGGATCACCCAAGGTTTATTGAACTCAGGGAGGATGTGGTCAAAGATATCCCTCTGAAGCAACCCTGTAATCAAGATACAAGAAGTCTCTTGTGTCCCCAACACACCCAATACACTTTCAGGGATAGGTGAACTAGTTCGGCGAAGAGATAGTGAAATACAAGTAATATGGATTATTATAAATGGTAATTGCAATCTGAAATAAGAGTGGCAGCAAGCAGACATGTAACAGGACTAATTGTAAACGGTGATTCAATGCTTAGAAACAAAGACTATGGATCATACATTCACTAGTGGACACTCTCATATAAATATCTTCTCTTCATTATGCTACCCTGAACTACTCTCCGGTTGGACGATGTAGGGCTATAACAGCACACCTTAAAGTTCACATTCCCCATCTAGATAACCCCTCATTATCACCTTGAGCGCTAGATGGTTCCAACAAACACCACAATCTCATAGAGACATCCAACTCAAATTATACTCATGATAAGTATTTTTGTAACCTTATCCAAAGTGCCACACAGTGTGCACACTGTCAACTTCACACATGTGGGGATAAGCAGAGATTAATTAAAGCACTTGAGTAGCAGAATAGATCTATAGATTACAAAGCTCATGATCTCATAAGATCACACAGAGAGAGAGAGAGATGAACACATAGCTACCGGTAGAGCCCTTAGCCTTGAGAGAGAACTACTCCCTCCTCATCATGGGAGTCAGCAACAGCGATGGAGATGGTGGTGGAGTCGATGGAGATGGCTCCAGGGGCACTTCCTAGTCCCGGCAGGGTGCCGAAATAGAGACTTTTATCCCCCGAATCTCCTCTTCAGTGGCGGCGGCACTTCAGAAATTTTCTTGAAAATGTGATCTCATACTTAGGGTTTTCGTCCCGGGAGGATTTTATAGGCGAAAGGGCAAGGTCAGTGGCGTACCAAGGGGCCCACACCCCCTGGTGGTGCGCCCTAGGGTTGGCCGCGCCGCCACCAGGTGTGGCCACCCTGGTGCGCCGTTTCGTCTCCCCTCCGGACTTCGTGTTACTTCTAGTAAAATATTGACTTAGGCTTTTGTCCGGTGCAATTCCGAGAATATTTCCTTACTAGCTTTTTTGAAACCAAAAATAGCAGAAAATAGGCAACAAACACGGTGGTATCTTGTTAATAGGTTAGTTCCAGAAAATGCATAAAACTACCTCAAAGTGTGAACAAAACATATGAAAGTAGACATAAAACAAGCATGGAACATCAAAAATTATAGATACGTTTATGACGTACCAATCCCGCACGGGCCGTGCGACGGAGACGACAACGTGGAGCCGTCGATCGTGCTCTAATCATGCAGCTAGGATTAGCGCATACCACTTCGAGTTGGATCAGCTGCTGACGCGTCGGGCCAGCGCAAGTGAGGCCCGCTACGCACGTGCTATGTAGTTGGGCCGGCCCCTTAGCTTTCCCACACGCGCCCACAAATTGAAATATAGGTTTTTCTTTTAGTTAAAAATCATATTCTGTTGGTGACTTTGAAATTGAATTCAAGAAGATTCACTGAACCAAATTGCATTATTCCAATTTTGTTAGAAGGGAAATGAAAATATCTAAACACTCCCATTGGATTCAAACATTTTAAATTTGTAGATCATCCACAGTAAAAATAACAAGGCAGTGACTTTTCCAACTTCAAACATTTTTATAAAATCAACCATAAATGCTTTTGAGTTGATTCCAATTGTCAAAAATCACATTTGCCATAGGCTATCTGAATATGTAAAAATATATAGTTTTATATGAAGTAGTCATGGTCTAAGATTAAAAGAATGGCTATATAGTCATTTTAATTATATTAAATAGCAATATTAACTTTGTAACATATGCCATCTACTTTAAATCACATTCCCAAGTATTGGAATATGTGGTGGTGACATGTGTCAACATGATCCCATATTTTATAATTGGAGAATATTAAATCCTATGTATTTTTCAATGAGTAGAAATTGCATTTCCAAAATAAGATAAATAAGACCATGTCACTAATGCATGTGGTGATTGAGATGATGCTAGATCATCTAGTGTGAACCTTTGTGTGCTGAATAGAAGTAGCTAAGTATTGTTTGGTGATTGTGTACCTCGCATTTATTTATAGATGCTAGTATCAACCTGGGCTATGAGGAGGAAGAATTCTACGAAGAAGAAGAGGAGCACTTCGACCACTATACCAACCAAGGAAAGCTCCACTATGCAAGCTAACCTATGCAAGCTAAACTATGTATACTATTGTGATGCAACCTTGATTATACCAATCCCAAGTTTTACCTGCAAGCTTTATTCTTCCCTTTACCAAAGTTTCTTAAATAGTTAATTATGGGTGATTAGTGGAAAATAGGACAGATGCCATCAAGAGCATAGAACTAGGCTTAGGTAGTTACACTTGATTAGCACCCCTAAATAGTGACACCCTCATTGATAGTTGCTAGTGCTAAACTAATATTGATCACTTTAGATGGGAACACTTGGAGCAAATAATTATGAAAACCTTAGAATGATGAGTCATTCTGTTGAAATGTTTTGACATGGGTTATGAAACAAAATGACTTGAAGATGATGATGAATGAGACTTGCATCTTGACTTTGAATAAAAGCTGATGGTTGGGTTCGGATGCGATACCATTCTAGCTTTACCGTACAACCACAATATCTGATCTGGGTAGGGCTTAACTGGAAGTTTATGTGTCTTAGTATGGGTTCCCTCGCGGAAAAGGGGGTTAATATGAGGCTACATGGTGACTGTGAGTGGAAGAAGTGACCACCTATGTAGTTCTCGGGATGGCAGATTGCCATGGCTGGAGGCCAAGCTCATAGGGGAGGTGCCTATACTAGGGTGTGTAATTGAAAGGTTAGGATTGATTATCCGCATACCAAGTATGATGATTCAGGGCTATCCCTGACGGATGTATCGTATTTTGTGGTGAGAGTGTAACCCCTCTATAGAGTGTCAAACTATTCGAATAGCCGCGTTCGCGGTCATGGATAGTTGGATAGCCATACTGTTCCATTTTCAGATGTTTTCAAAATGACTTGTGACTTGAAAGATGACTTTGACTTGACCACAACAGGGTTGTGGAAATGAGAACTATGTTTCCACTTGAGTAATCTAGACAACTAAAATAGGTCTTTACTACTAAGTACTTCTGAAATAAAACTGGCTTATTGCAAACAAGCCTAGAGCTTAGGATTCCTACAAGAATTGTCTTACTTGCATTAGTGATAGTTTGCGGGTACTTTAAGAGTACTCATGGCTTTGTCCCTGGCTACTCCCATGGCCAGACTATGAAGAGGAGTATCCGGAGGATGGACAGCAGGATGTCTATGATAACTAGGATCATGTCCCATCATCAGCATTGCCTATGACAATGAACATGGAGTCTCCACTATGTTTATTTCCGCTACTTTGATGTGTATTAAGACTTGATCATGAGATCAACTTTTTGTAAGACTATTATGGTTTTTAATGGATGAGGTATTGTGCTATCAATTCTGTTATGTCACGCAAAAATGGTATTCTTGGGATTACAATGTACGGCATAACAGGCATCTGGACTTAAAAATCCGGGTGTTCACAGAAAACAACCGGCACCATGCGACGCATAGGATCGCATCGATAGGATCCAGGAATCCCGGGATGAACCTTAACTAGGGCCATGATGCTTTAGACCAATTATCTAATCCACGAAATACCCCATGGGTCTCCATATTGAAAAAAACTATCAAGGCTTACAACAACACCGCCCGACAAGCTACGTGGTTTAAGGACTACTACGTAGTGATTAAAATCGCAGGGGAAACCCCAACATAGCTGTAAGATACCCCCACTTAGGCTCACCGACATGGCCAACCAATGGATCAACAACTTGCTAGAGAAATCCATCTACAACTGTTGGACATGCATGAAGCGTTCACCCAAAAGTTTTAGGGTACATACAAACCTCGCTACACTATTGGTGACTTAAATCGGTGTGTACATGAAAATTATGAAACATCTCGGAACTATTGATTTCTGCAAGTGCACAAATCGATTGTACCTAGTTTCAAAATAAGAGCATTGAACCCATAGAGAGCTATTTGGTTAAGGTATATATGTCCCTTGTCACTATCTACCAAAGGATACTAGTAAGCTGCCTTTGATCTCAAGTAATGGGTGTTTGAAAGGTTTTTGTGTTTGTGTGCAAGAAATTAATAAAAGCAAATAAAGTGAAAAGGTAACAAAAGTGTTGGAAATGATGTTGGAACTCAATAAGGCTAAAATGTTTCGGGGATCTAGGATACACCACTATGAGAATTATTCATGATTAGGATAATCCAAGTCTTTTGTGATGATATGTGTGGAGATAGCTCCATAATAAGATGTTCACTACAAGTATCGCGAGCATCCGCTTCTATGAGTCAATTTTTGAGGTCATCTCTAAATAACCACGGTGGTACCTATGAGTAAATCACTTCTAGAGACCACCATAATTAAGGGTTTCCCCATGGATATCATATGAGCTTAGTGAATCTCCCTTAATTCTCCCTTCGACCGTATTGGTTATAAGACGATGCTTGCATTCACAAAGTAGCGCTAGGATACTCCCATACGTGTCCAAAGGATATTTGCCTCTCTCTAGTCTCGAAGGAAAATGCTATGTGGTCGACTTCACATACCATCAAGAAAGAGTGAGATCGAACACACTATCATAGATCAATGGATCAAAGACCAAAGTTATAGATCATCTTCATTTCATTTCATAATAATGCTAGGGTTTCTCCATCTCCACGAGAACAAGGGAAACTACTCACACATGGAAGCAATCAACAACATCATCATATTCATATGGACGGATTGAAAGTATGAGGGAAAATCAAGTGCAAAACACAATTGCATTGGAATTACAACAAAATCTAATGAATGAGAGTTGGAGTAAATGGTGTTGATGGAGATGCGGCGGTTGATGACGAAGGATATGATGTGTTGTCCTCCAATGATCCGTGAAGTAGCAAGGGTTTTCCCTTCTCCAAGTTCCTCCTCTGGATCCCTCTCTGGCGTGGTGTTTTGAGGATGGAAGTTTCTATAAATGTCAGATCTCAGATCCGTATTTGTGTGGTGAGAGTATTTGTCAAGGAGGATGTCATGATAGGTGGTACGGGCAGACGGTACGGGTGGTCCTCTCTCATACCACAGGTCGTTAAACCCTCTGTTGCTTCCTCTTGTATCCTCTATTCTCCTAGGTGCGTGGAAAATCATTTAATTGACTTTTATCACTTAGAAATTTCATATTATTGCATAACCTGATAGTCCTAATTGATATATTCACAAAAGACTTAATAATTCAGGATCCTATTGAAATAAGGACGAAAGGTGCGCGCGAACACCGTGAAATACAAAAATACTAACTCTACTCATGCAAACACACAAGGTAAATATGCTTCAAAAATGGACTCATCAACTTCCCCAAGCTAGACTCTTGCTTGTCCTAGAGCAAGATGGTGGCTTATGGACCAGGTCATCATGTTCATGAGGCACTAGTTATTACAATAAACGAGGCAATTGAAGCACAATTACAATATCAGATATAGAACTGTGTCTTGAGTCATATCACACTCTCACACATCACATGAATTAGAGGCTTCCACACCTTTTGTATCAATAATTTATATGAAGTTTTAAAGGTTAAGCATATAATACAATCATCAAGTTCATATAAACGAGCACTTGACTGAGTAAGAATTATGATCATTGCTTGAGTATCTTTTGTCAACTTGCACCTCTCTGTTTTCTTTTTCTTTTGTATCACAACTTTTTTTTGACCAAGAATATTGTATCATGTTAATACTCTTTAGGGCTCTTATTTGTTCAAACCAATTATTATAGTATGCTATGAACATTTTCTTCTCATATTTTATCTATATTTTATTGGTGTGGAAGACCCTAAAATCATAATAGTGGTATAAATATCACAAAACTCAACCTAATTCATATATATTACAATAATCATAAACTAAAATTACTTTGAATATCATTAAGTCTCAGACTCATCGGATATTATTTCCTTAGACCAAGGAAGCTGATAATGCAACTAATGCAAATTCTAGAATTCAAAACCTAACATGTGTGTAGAGGTAAACATGCTAAAACTAGAAGATAGATTACAAGGTTCTAATATATCCTCCCAAGCTCGGAATCAAGCCAGGAAAGATCACATAAATCCTTGTGAGTACCTATTCCTTCTTTGGAGTGAAGAAATCATCATCTCTTCATCTTCCTCCTTTTTGAGATTGCAGGCATGAGCAATACACGCAAAGTGAGTGGAAACTTCGAGCATGCTAGCATGTTTATCTTTTACTATTTTTTAGAGTAGTATCCTGTCATCATCCATCTCAACAATAATCTTAGTCAAGAATAGAACTCTATCGTCGATGTCATTGACATTTTTCTCAAGGTCTTTGCCCATCATTCAGTAGGCGGCAAATCCCTCACCAATGGTTTCAACACAAGATTTGGATACTTTTTAGAGACTTGCGATCTTGTCCCTAATATCATCTTGCTTAACATTGTTTGGGGATAGGGAAACATGAGAAAATTTGACAGATGATCCATGAAGGTTATACCTATAAGAATTTGATGGATATTCCTCTTTGTCCCTCTATTATTCCACATGCCTCATCATCTCCATATTGCGTGGGAACATGTCCTCCCAATTGGGAAGTGGCACCACTTGAGCTGGTTCTTGAGTGGGCGAGGAGAAGAGCCTTCTTTGGACTCCTTTTTGGATCTTGACGCGGGTGTTCCCTCCTTCTCTATCTAGTTCTGTTTGATATGAAAAGGCTGCATAGCTCTTGAATTATCAAGTGAGATCTAATGCATTAAGATAATGGAAAGAGAAAAGGGCAAGATTTAGGAGGAAAACCCTAAATCTTAGAGGCACAAAGGAAAAAGGGTGAAAGAAAAAGGAATATAATAAAATTCTCTTCAAAAAGGCAGCTACTGTCAATCCCGAGCGTTGGTGCAGGCGGTATCCACCTGTACTGCATGCTCGTACTGATGGTTGTGGACCTTTTTAGAGGCGGTAAAGGTTTTTTTAAGACCATATGAAAGAGAAACAAATTGGAAACTCAAAAAAACTTTAACGACCTATCGTACTCTAGCGTACGGGTGGAACTGCTCGTACGCTCCGGTCGTACTATCAATGAAAAGAAACACGGAAACATCACAAGGTACTACAAGCTTACCAATCTGCGGTACGGGCATGTCGGACCGTACGTTCCTCCATACCGGGTCACCATTATGGCTACATCAATAATCATCAGCGGTACTTCATCACGCGTAGAGCCCGAGCCATGCCTTAACCTATAGGCAACAGACTGGGAGAATGTCCTATCTCGCATAGTCATCATCGTCACCTTCTTCTTGTTATCTGACCAAGTTAATAGCCAGGGACAATGCCAGTGAGTACCTTGAATATTGATGCATCCTGTCCTACGGACGCTCCTACATAAACACCAACAAGTCCCCCAGGTGGACCGATGACCCGTGCCTGAGTCAAGCTCCTTCAAGCTAAGGTGAATTCACTCCTTGTCTCATGTGACTTCGACACATCCTTGGATGGCATGCTACTTCATGCCAATACCTTATGCATCATCAGGTATGAACCCCATGAAGAAAAGCCAAGAGAAGGAGCCAAACCAAAGCGGACCGGAGCCCCAAGCCAAACCGGTGCCAGGACCGGCGTACCAGACTCCTCGCCAGAACTTCCGGCGCACGCCACAGCGGACCGGACACGGAACCGGAATTTCTGGCACACTAGAACCAACCAGCGCATGCCGAAACGCAGTTCTGCACGCCATCTCGGTGGCCGACCGGAACAACCGGCGCAGACCGGAAATTCCGCCGCCCAGTCCGGTGCCATCGGACTTACCGCCGGAACGCCTCCAGTCTCGATTCGACTAGGGTTTGATGCCCGAGAATATTCCCTTTTTGGTCCAGGTTTACCCTTTTATGCCCAAACTACCCCTAAACTTGTGGCTGGACTATATATAGCCCCCCCAACTCTATTGTAAACCCTAGGCATGATATTTGGAATTAGTGGAAACCCCTTGTGGATCTATATAGTTCTTGCCTCATGCTCCTTTGACAAAGGAGCACCAAATATCCCAAACCTTGTTGGAGTTTGCATCGTGCCTCCGCATTTTACAAGGCCTAGTCATCGGAGTCCCTTTGCTTAGAGGTCAAGATCTCTCCGAGCCTCCCATCTCGCCGTGCCGGTTTGAGAGAGAGTCCTCCGCCCAACGCCAATCCTAGGGATTGCGCCGGACCGGTCACCACCGGTGTGAGCTATTGGTGTGTGTCGTGGTTTTCCGTGTGTGTGTTCATCGTGTTCTTCGTGTGTGAGTTCATCGTGTTCATCCTTCCCTCCTCTCCCCGCACTTCATCCTCGATTTGAGTGGGATTCATGAAAGATCGAGCAACCCTAGAGGTTTGCCCTCAACATATTGGTATCAAGAGCTTCGTTGCTCACGATTTCCCCCACAAATTGTTCTTCTATCCACCTAAAATTCGAAAATCCCCAAAAAATAGCCCATATTTTCCTTCGGATCGATCTCTGGATTGGTGTGTTTTTGTCATTTTGGCCCACAGATCTGTTGCTTTGGGTACCGATCTACCTTCCTAGAACCTTTTCCCAGCCCAATTTGGACAAATTTCCGAAAATTTTGACTGATTTGACTTTTGGAGTTCGTCACGAACTCAAACTGGCACCAGGCTCGGCGAACCGGCCCATCCGCCGAACATTTCGAGGCACGTTCCGGAGAATCGAAACCTCGACCGGAATTTCCGGCGTCAGGCTTGGCGCCATCGGCCGCCGTAATCCCTGTTTCGTCCATTTTTGTCTGTTTTCCTCTTGCGTTGTTCTTGTTTCGTGTGCGTGTCACCCAACTAACTTTAAGCTTCCGCAACAATATTCAAATACCGCGCTCATCGTCACCGCGACACCGAACAACATCCCCCTACACCGGTAGCAAGTCATCAATACCGAAGGTATAACTTGCTCCACCTTGTTAACCCTTCTTCCTTGTGTGTATCTATATGAGAGCAACTCATTTTGTGTTTGCCTAAGCATTGTGCACTTGTCCTTGGAAAGTGAGAGTGTGAGAGAAAATACAAAAGTTAACATAGTTGTATAGAAAGGGAGTAAAAGAATCAAAAAAAGAGAAAAAGAAAAAGCAAAATAAAAATAGAAAGATACATAGTCTCCCAATACAAAGAGAGTCTCAAGCTTGTAAGCAAAGAGAGAAAAAGAGCGTGACCGAGGCAAGTGCACAAATCAGTTGCTTATTTCTCTTTTGGTGAACGAGTTGTGGTCTCTCCTTGCGTTGGCACGACATCGAGCGTAGTCTTCGTTAGGACCTTTTGTGCTCATTTTCATAGTCTTGCTAACCACATCCGTCTCCACGTGTGTGTATCCTAGTGTTTTGTAGATCGCCTCCTATTTGCTTTTGATCTTTTGGTTCTCTACCATGTTTGACAATAACCTTTTCTTTGGATCGTTTCGTCTGGTTTTCCACAACCCTAACCTTCCACCCACAGCTTGTGAGAGTTAGTTCTTTCTTTAGTGTGAGTTTTCTTTGCGATTCCACTTTGCATGCTTATAGCTCTCACTTGTGGTTTCTAGTTTGGTGCAATCCCCAAGGTGAGGTACAAGGCTAACACCACCATATTCCACTTCCATATACAATACTTGTGTGTTTTACATGATGGATAGGCACGGTGAGTCGAGCCAACCACCTCCCCAAGAAGAAGAACAAGGACCGTACATGACGCGCGCAAGTCACTTCGTCATCCGACAAGAGATCCATGATCGTTGCCAAGCCCTTGAGACGCGACAAGATGAACAATTTGGCGAGACGCAATCCGAGTTCAAGAACATCGACAACCGCTTCGATGGCCTCGAAAGGCAAATGCAAGCAATGCATCACAACTTCGGCCATCAAAATGAAGCGCTCCAATGCTCCATCGCCGAAACAAATGACAATCTTCGATGCCTCATCGACGGAATGGTAAGACCGCGCTCACGTGCATCAAGCTCTTCAAGTTCTTTGCATCGTCATGCTCCTCTTCAACAATATCTACATCCAAGTTCTCCAAGATGCAATGACGCCCCCGTGGTTGAAGATGGAACTTCTTCGAACTATGTACCTTCCCCACGGCACGCAGGAACATCAAGACATGATGGTGATTTCTCTTCAAGGCCATAAGCAAGGCGAGGATGTGGCATTCACCCTTGAACCATTTCATACCATTTAGAACAATCAAACATTGCATTCAAACCCTCTTACTTCCTTATTTGATTTCTTTTGACCATTTTAATCCACTAAGCCACTTTAGGTGTTCCTAGAAGTCATTTTCAAATTGAAACTTTCTCAACTCTTTTCACCCCTTGCTAGACCAAGTAAAGATGTACCAAGGCCCACTTCACAAACTTACAAAAATCTTTAGCAAGGCAATTTCTATGACAATTGAAAATTGAATCCAATGCATATGTGAAGATCACCATTTCTCAAAAACCAACCAAACCAATTCACCTTGACGATTCCCAGCAACCAGAGACTACCAAGCATAAGATAGATCACACACCAAAAATCTTTCCAAAATTCGAATTTAAATCTCTTGCAGCCATTTGATCGAACACCTGGTAGATAAAACTAATCTGGCCTAACTATTACTGTTCTTCATCAATGCCTTGTCCACCATTTTGCCCCTTTACACTCCCCTTGTCCCCTTGTATCACAACCAGCACCAATGCACCACTCCTAGTTGCTAGTTGCACCAGTGCCAAGCCACCCCGAGCCCTCCATGCCGGTCGACCATGGGCAAGCCCCAGCAGACCGCCCCGAGCTCGCCCATGATGCCTAGGAGGTAGGCGAGGCCACACCGCCGCCCTTTGTCCTTTCCCTGGGCAGAGTCGAGCCATGGACCACCCATAGAGCGCCGCGCCCAGAACATCTTCACCATGCCGAGCACGCGTTAGAGCGTCGTGCCCGACAAGCGTGCACATGCAACGCCTCGACCACAGCCCGCACGCTCCGCTTCACCACGACCCCAGGAACCGCTTGGACATGCCCGTTTGCCGCCGCTTGACCCGCAGCCACCATGCGCCGCGTTGAACACCGCTTCTGCCGCGCAGAGCACCAACCGCGCCCGATGAAATGCCACTGCCCCGAGCCGCGCCTTTACGCCGTAAATGATCGCCAGCAGACCGTGCACCGTCCCCTACCTCCAGCCACGACGATAGCATGTTGTACCGCCCTCGCCGGAGACGACAACCCATCCCGTTCGGTCGCTATGTCGAACTATAAATAGAGGCCACCCCCAGCCTCATTCTACACACCATCTCACTCCGCTCTCTCCACTGATCCTTCCACCCAATCCCCGGAGCAAGGTGGGCCGCCGTTCACCCGAATTTCACCGGAGCTTGCCGCTGTAGAGGAGAAGAGGCGCCGTCGATTGGAGCTGCCCAGGAGCCGCCGCGACCATGCCTAGGACCGCTTTCGTCTACCAGTTCGATCGACCCCATCGCCATGCCTAGCTGGAGCCCGGGTGAGCCATCGTAAACCCCCACCGTACCGTGTTAGGGTTCATTCTCGCTGGAGCTATTCGCCGGAGACGAGGAACCATAGCCGTAGATTCTTGTTCTAATTGCATGGCTGAGTTTGCCCTGTACCGCTTCGCGTTAGATGTGCCACTGACATGCGGGACCAGCCTGTCAGTAGCCCGCTGTGCCGTGGAGCGCCACTGGGCCGGCCCGTTAGCTTTCCCGCGCTAGCCCACAGATTCAAATAAAGGTTTTTCCATTTAGTTTTAAACTAGATTTTGTCCACTTGTCCAAAAATCTATTCAAAGGTATTTACTTAACCAAATGACATAATTCAAATTGTGTTAGAAAGATAATTAAAATATCTATCCAAGCCCATTGGATTCAAGTCATTTGGAGTTAGAGATAATCTATAGCAAAAATAACAAGACAGATACTTTTCTACATTCAAACATTTTTCAAAAATCAACCATAATAGATTTTGAGTTGATTCCAACTCTCCAAAATCACATTTGACCATAACTATCTGAATATGTAAAAATATTTAGGTTTGCATGCAGTTACTTTTGACTAGTACCAAAAGAATGCTATTAGGGCATTTCTAGTCACTTTAATTGATTAAATAAGAAACTTAAACTTTATAAAATGTGACCAACACTTTAAATCACATTCCCATGTATTATAATATGTGGTGATGACATGTGTCCACATGATCCCATATTTTATTTGGAGAATATTAAATCTTAATTAATTTCAATGAGTAGAAATTACTTTTCTCAAATAAACTAATGAAACTAGTTCTTTAAAATCTTGTGATGATTGTGATGATGCTAGATCATCAAGTATGTGCCTTAGTGTGCTAAATATACTAGTTAAGTGTTGTTTTGTGATTATGTACCCCGTATTCCTTTATAGACGATACTACCGACCAAGTATACGAGGAGGAGCAGTTCTACCCCGAAGAAGACGAGGAGAATTTCAATCACTGCACCAACGAAGGCAATCCATCATTAACAATGTAAGCTAACACTTGCAAGCTTGATAACCTAAGCAAAATGCCTTAAGCATGCTTTGGTTATACTATTTTTTATTTATGCCCATCCCAAGTTTTACTTGCAAGCTTTACTTTCTTTTACTTTACTAAAGTTATTTACCTTTCTTATAGATAGCATAAAGAGTATAAAACTTGGCCTATTTAGTTATACTTAGATGTCATTCTATGGCATGAGATTGAAGATTAGCACCCCCCATTAGTGAACACTCTTAACCTTAGTGGCTAGTGCTAATCATAAAACTTGAACACTGTAGATGGGAATAATTGGTGAAAATGCTTAAGAAAAACTTAGAATGATGAGTCATTCTATTGAGATGTTTTGACATGTGTTGAGAAACACAAATGGTTTATGATGAGGAAAATGTTGAGGCATGAGTCTTAGCCCTTTATAAAAATTTATGGTTGGGTTCGGATGCGATACCATTCCAATTTTACCATACAACCACAATACCTGAATTGGGTAAGGCTTAGCCGGAATTTTATATGCATTAGTATGGGTTCCCGCACGGAAGAGGTTTGAGCTGAGGCTACCTCTTGATGATGCCCACCTATGCAGTGCCCAAGATGGCAGATGGCCATGGCTGGGAGGCCAAGCTCATAGGGGAGATGCCTATACTAGAGTGTGTAATTCAAAGGTTATGATTGATTATCCGCATACTAAGTATGATGATTCAGGGTTATCCCTGAAGGATGTATCGAATTTGGTGGTGAAAGTGTACCACCTCTGCAGAGTGTCAAACTATTCGAATAGCCGCGTCCGCGGTCATGGACAGTTGGAGTGGCCATACTATTCCGTCGTTAGATGTTATCAAAATGACTTATGAAATGATTTGTGACTTAACTTGACCACCACAGGGTTGTGAACATAAATACTAGTTTCCCACTTAAGTGATTTAGAACCTTAATTTAGTTTTCTTTACTTCTGAACTCAGCTTGGGTTTCAAATTTGGTTTTGCAAATAAACTTAGAGTTTAGCATTTCTACTTGGACTACCTTACTTGTTAGTGATAGTCTGTGAGTACTTAAAGAGTACTCATGGCTTTGTCCCTGGCTATTCCCGTGGCCAGACTATGAGGAGGACTATCCGTAAGAAGGACAGTAGGACAACTACGACAACTAGGATCATCTCCCATCATCAGCATTGCCTGTGATACTGAAGATGGAGCCCACCGCTATGCTTATTATTCCACTGCTTGTTTGTATTAAGACTAGATCATGAGATCCTTTATTTTTGTAAGACCTTATTATGGTTTGTAATGGATGATTTGCTATGATATACAATCTGTTATGTCTCGCAAAAATGGTAATCATGGGATTGTGATGTATGGCCTAACAGGCATCTAGGATTAAAAATCCGGGTGTTGACACTCAATACCATGATCTTCGCTGTGAGGCCCATGTGCCTAATCATCATCACCAACCGAGGAACGATCCTCCTCTTAGTCATCAAACGCGTCATGATGCTCCACATCCTCAACTCCCTCATGAGGCCCAAGCGCCTCAACATCGTCAACAACCGCGCCAAGAGCAAGAGCAAGCTACACAACAACAACATCAAGAGCAAGATCCTCACCAACGTCGCGAGAACCAAGTTCCACCGCATCACCAACAAGATCATCAACAAGGTCACCCAGCTCGTCCCAATGACGACAACGATGAAGAAACTTTCGGAAAGATCAAGTTCACAATTCCCAAGTTTACCAGATCCAATGACCCCGAAGAATACCTCTCATGGGCACTCAAAGTCGACAAGATCTTCCGCATGCACAATTATAGCAACGAGAAGATGGTCACCATGGCTTCACTTGAGTTTGATGATTACGCCAACCTTTGGTGGGAATAAGTTCAAGTTGCTCGTGATGCAAGACAAGACCTGCCAATCACAACTTGGCGTGACATGAAGGCTCACATGATATCCCAGTTCGTCCCCGCGCACTACACGCGTGACCTCTTCAACAACCTTCAATCACTTTTTCAAGGGACAAAGACCGTGGAGGAGTACTTCAAGGAAATGGAACTCAACTTGATTCGTGCAAACATTGATGAGCGCATGGAGCAAACTATGACACGCTTCCTTATTGGGTTGAACCACCCAATCAAGCGCATCGTCGAGTTGCAAACATACAACGACATGGTTGAGCTTGTGCACGTTGCAAAAAAGGCTGAACGTCAAGTGCAAGAGGACATCAAGTACAACAAGCCCAAGATGTATTTCACCTACAAGCAAGCTTCAACCGCTACGCCAACAACCTTCAATGGAAGCTCCTCAAGTACCACCAAGCCTTCCTTCAAGCCCACACTTCCCCAAGGAAAACTTCCCCCAAGTGGCAAAGAAGCAAAGAGTGACACACCTTTCAATGGTGAATGCTACAAGTGTGGAGGAAAAGGACACAAGTCGGCCGAATGTGGAAACAAGAAAGTATTGTTCATCCACGACAATGGCGACAAAGAGTACTCGAGTGAAGATGAATTTGATGCCCGTATCAAGGAAGCAATGGCAAGGCAACGAGTGGAAGATGACCAAGAACTCCTAATGTGTGAATATGATGCAAGTCCATCGCTTGTCGTCACAAGGATCTTGACCACGCAAGCACAAGAGCATGAAGACCAACGCTCCAATATCTTCCAAACACGAGCTGGCATCAATGGAAAATCTATCAAGGTGATCATTGACGGAGGAAGTTGCCACAACCTTGCTAGCACCGAGTTGTGTGAGAAGCTCAACCTCACCCTCCATCCGCACAAGCAACCCTACCACGTGCAATGGCTAAGTGACCAAAGGTCCGTGAAAATCAAGCATACCATATCGGTCTCCTTCGCCATTGGCTCTTACAAAGACACGGTGGAGTGCCATGTGGTCCCTGTGACAGTTTGCCACATGCTTCTTGGTCGACCATGGCAATTTGACAAGGCTGCTCTACATGATGGTCGCACCAATGTATACACCTTCAAATGGCTCAACAAAACATGTGTTTTGCAACCAATGACTCCTAGCCAAATAATTGCAGACAATGCAAAGGCTTTAGAGAGGGAGCAAAGCACAACACCTCCTTGTGAGAAGAGCGGTGAGAGAGAGAACCACCTCATAGTGAGTGAGAGCCACAAGCCAAACTCGAGTGGAAAAAATAAGAGTGTTCTCCTTGCCACAAAAAGTGAGATGAGAGAAGTGTGGAAGAACCCATCCATCTTGCACTACGTCCTCATTTGCAAGGGCCTAGCGCAAGAAACTAATGAAGTAACCAATGTTCCTCCATCTTTGATGATTGTTGTGCAGGAATTCAAGGATGTGTTCCCCGAAGAGCTCCCACATGGACTACCTCCTCTTCGCCGCATTGAACATCGCATTGACCTCATCCCCGGTGCACCCCTTCCAAACTGTGTCGCTTACCGCAAGAACCCGGAAGAGCCAAAGGAAATTTAATGTAAAATCAACCAACTCGTCTCCAAAGGTTTGATCCAACTTAGCACTAGTCCAAGTGTCGTACCCGTTATTCTTGTTCCAAAGACGGATGATACGTTACGATTATGCATGGACTACCGTCCAATCAATGCTATCACCGTGCGTTATCGACATCCCATACCACATCTCTATGACAAGCTTGATGAGTTGTGTGGAGCCACTATTTTTTCGAAAATTGACCTTTGTAGTGGTTACCATCAAATACACATGGCTGAAGGTGATGAGTGGAAAACCGCCTTCAAGACCAAACTTGGTCTCTATGAATGGTTGGTTATGCCTTTGGCTTATCTAATGCCCCATCCACCTTCATGCTCCTTATGAATCACATCTTGTTTTCTCTCATTGGAAAAAGTGTTGTTGTCTATTTCGATGATATTCTCGTTTATAGCAAATCACTTGAGGACCATAGAACACATGTCAAGGAAGTTTTACAAATCCTCTAACATGAAAAGCTTTATGCTAATCTTCCCAAGTGCACGTTTGCTAAAGACAAGTTGATTTTTTTTGGATTTATCGTTTCTTCGAAAGGAATTGAAGTTGATGTTTCCAAGGTAAAGGACATACGAGATTGGCCCATCCCAACAAATTTGAGTGAACTCCGAAGTTTTCATGGGTTGGGCGGTTTCTATTGTCGCTTTGTGAAAGACTTTTCAACCATTGCTTGTCCTCTCAACGAGTTGACAAAGAAGAATGTCACCTTCATGCGGGGAAAAGCTCAACAAAAAGCTTTTGATGAACTCAAAAAGAGGCTCACCGAAGCACCTCTCCTTGTGTTACCAAATTTCACAAATTTGAGATAGAGTGTGATCCTAGGTGTTGGCATTGGAGGAGTCCTTATGAAAAACGGATGTCCTATAGCCTACCATAGCGAGAAACTTGATGGTGCTCGCCTTAACTATCTGATTTATGACAAAGAGCTTTTTGCCTTAGTTCGAGTTCAAGTTTGGCAACACTACCTATGGCCCAAAGAATTTATCATACATTCCGACCATGATTCATTGAAATACCTCAAAGGGCAAGCCAACTTGAGTAAGAGAAATGCTAAGTGGGTTGAGTTCATGGAGTCTTTTCCGTACATTGTCAAGTATAAGAAGGGAAAAGATAATGTAGTTGCGGACGCTTTGTCTCGTAAACACACAAGCCTTCTTACGAGACTCGAAATCAACATGTTGGGTCTTGAGGAAATAAAATCTTTGTATGCTTCCGACCCGTTCTTTGAACCAATTTTAGCAAACTGCTCAATTGACAAAGGAGTTGATGATTTCTATTTGCATAAGGGCTTTCTCTTTAAACAAAACAAGCTTTGCATTCCAAAATCGTCGCTTCAACTTTTGCTTCTCCAAGAATCTCATGGTGGAGGCCTCATGGGTCACTTTGGCCGTGACAAGACATTGGACATGCTGTCTACTCACTAATTCTAGCCCAAGATGAAGCAAGACGTGGAGCCCTACGTTCAACGATGCACGACAAGTGTTCAAGCTAAGTCGCAAGCTAACCCTTATGGTCTTTATATGCCATTGCCTATTCCTCATACACCTTGGTCCGACATTAGCATGGATTTTGTGTTAGGATTGCCTAGCTCTAAGCATGGTCATGATTCTATATTTTTTGCTGTGGATCGCTTTTCTAAAATGGCACACTTCATACCATGCCATAATACTGACGATGCTTCACATGTTGCAAATCTGTTTTCAGGGAAATCGGCCGTCTTCACGGGGTGCCAAGAACAATCGTCTCCGACTGCGACGTCAAATTCATGAGCTACTTATGGAAGACCCTCATGGCCAAGCTCGGCGTCAAGCTACTCTTTTCATCCGCATCGCATCCCCAACCCGATGACCAAACAGAAGTTGTCAACCGAAGCCTCATAACTCTTCTATGTGTGTTGATCAAGAAGAACTTGAAGGATTGGGAGGAATGCATTCCACACGCCAAGTTCTCCTACAAACATGCCAAGCACTCAACAACCAAGATGACTCCATTCATTATCGTCTATGGTTTCAAGCCCCTCACCATGCTCGACATCCTACCACTTCCTCTCCATGAGCGCACAAACATGGACGTTGAGAAGCGCGCACAAGCAATGAAGAAGCTTCATGAAGAAACAAGAGCTACTATCGAGCAACAAGTCCTTCACCAAGCTTCAAGGTTAAACAAGGACAAGCAGGAGATGATCTTTCAAGAAGGTGATCTTGTGTGGATACAACTAAGCAAAGACCGCTTCCCCAAGGAATGCGACTCCAAGCTAAAGCCAAGAGGAGATGGTCCCTTCAAGGTCCTCAAGAGAATCAACAACAACGCCTACATCATCGACATACCGGCATCTAAGTACCTCGCAAGCAATACGTTCAACGTCAAAGATCTCTCACCCTACCATGGACATGTTCAAGATGACAACCATGAAGAGTCGACTCTTTCCCAAGGGGGGAGCTAATGCAGCCTGCCCTACGGACGCTCCTACATCTACACCAACAAGTCTCCCAAGTGGACCGATGACCCGTGCCCGAGCCAAGCTCCTACAAGCTAAGGTGAATTTGCTCCTTGTCTCATGTGACTTTGATACATCCTTGGATGGCTTGCTACTTCATGCCAATACCTTATGCATCATCATTAGGTATGAACCCCATGAAGAAAAGCCAAGAGAAGGAGCCAAACCAACGCGGACCAGAGCCCCAGGCCAAACCGGCGCTAGGACCGGCGAACCGGACCCAGAACTAGAATTTCCGGCGCACGTCAGAACCAACCAGCGCACGCCGAAATGAAGTTCTGCACACCATCCCGGTGGCCGACCGGAACGACCGGCGCGGACCGGAAATTCCGACGCCTAGTCCGGCACGACAGGACTTATCGCTGGAACGCCCCCAGTCTCGATTCGACTAGGGTTTGATGCCCGAGATATTCCCTTTTTCGTCTAGTTTTACCCTTTTAGGCCCAAACTACCCCTAAACTTGTGGCTCGCCTATATATAGCCCCCCAACTCTATTGTAAACCCTAGGCATGATATTTGGAATTAGTGGGTGGATCTATCTAGTTCTTGCCTCATGCTCCTTTGACAAAGGAGCACCAAATATCCCAAACCTCGTTGGAGTTTGTATCATGCCTTTGCGTTGTACAAGGCCTAGACATTGGAGTCCCTTTCCTTAGACATCAAGATATCACCGAGCCTCCCATCTCGCCGTGCCGGTTCGAGAGAGAGTCCTCTGCCCGACGTTGATCCTAGGGATTGCGTCGGACCGGTCACCTCCAGCTTGAGCTATCAGTGTGTATCGTGGTTTTGCGTGTGTGTGTTCATCGTGTTCTTTGTGCATGAGTTCGTCATGTTCATCCTTCCCTCCTCTCCCCGCACTCCATCCTCGATTTGAGTGGGATTCGTGAAAGATCAGGTCACCCTAGAGGTCTGCCCTCAACAAATGTACTCACAAACAACCTTAATATAATGATAATAACAAGAGAATATGCCGTATGGTTGTGGTAGTTGGAGGGATGCAATAGAGGTTCTTTTCTAAAACATTTTCTCTTGTATATATAGCATCTACATATCTTTGTTGAAAACCTTTGTAAAACATTTTGGAAACCTTTTGCAAAGTTTTAGGAAATCACTAGGATTGGGTCAGCCATTTGTTTCGTCCTTCCAGTCATACCATGACCAAACTCCTTTCCTTCCTTTCCGACCATCCCATGGTCAAAACATGTATCCTTTCCGACCTTCCCATGGTCAAAAGATTTCCAAAGCCATTGCTTATCTGAAATCATTTTTGAAAACAAAACCATCACCGCTCTACAGTAGTTTGTCCAACCCATCCATAACCGCGAACACGGCTATTCAAATAGATTTACACTTTGCAGAGGTTGTACACTTTACCCACACCATCCAGGTACCCTGCCCTGATCTACACCGATTGTCGGTCGAGTACCCGGTCAAGACCTTCGGAATGCCCACTCTAGTATAAGTGCGTACCCTATGAGAATTGTTCCCCTCAACACCGGGACGCCCTATATAGTTCACAAGCCAACCAGAGCGCTTTTTGCACTGCACAAAGTGTGCGCTTTCAATGAGGGGCTCATAGTAACGCATGGAGGCCCGTAGACCCTTCGTTCCTTCTCCAAGTCGATGTCTTAAATGGACCTTTACAGGAGAAGGCCCACCCTCCAAGATTTTTAAATCCCCTATGGTAGTTGTAGGCAACTTATACCAGAGTAAACCAACATCAATCCTAGCCCTGTCCAATTCCAGAGTAATGTGGTTGCACGAATTAAGTTGTTATAGCTAAAGCTGCAAAGAACCGGGTGCGTTTTCATAAACATTTTACCTCCTCTTTCCTTCAACATCTTTTGTAAAACAAAAACCTTTTTCTTTCTTGAACTTCTCTTGGTAGGTCAAACCTCACCAAGGTTTTATCATAAAACTCTTTGTAAAACTTTTTTGGGGTCTTCCAATCCTATAGCTTTACTTCGGCTAAAACAAGGTCTCCAAAGGGTTATGGTGTTATGCACCATCTATTCTACTAGCGGATAGTAGGTGTCGTCAAGGGGGTTGTACTTAATAGTACAAAAGTGTAATAGTTCAAAGGAGCCAAACCACTACTATACATTAACATATAGTAAAACAGTGCAGTTTTCTTAAATAGTAGATAAAACATGCATAAGTAAAACAGTAGGACAAGGCTTATGACCAAGAAGGTGGCTTGTCTGTGATCAGCAATATGGCAATATATGTCCACGGGCTTCTTCTTAGAATACCATAATAAGCAATAATAATAACCATCTTCTTCTATCTCCGATGTGATCGCAACTATCATCGTCAAAGATGATACATGCAAACAAACAAGACCACAATCAACACCAGGCATACAAGAATCATTGCAATACATCAAGAAAACATACAACACATCAATCAACTCAGTTGGTTTGCTAGATTGAGATTATTGACAGTTGGATTCATCTCAAAATATTTACCAAAATGCCCTTGGGAAAATCCCAAAGTCAGTTTTGCAGTTAATTTGTCTTTTTCACCAGATTAAATATATAGATGATTTTGAGATGCTTCTGAAGACACATAATGGGCATTTGAAGTATATTTCTGTATAAATTGTAATCACTCAATTTGGAGTGGTAGTGATTTTTCTACTGAAACTACCCTAGAAAGAGATGATTAATTCACCAAAAATAAACACGGCCTCGATAAAATTTAGTCTCCTAGATTTTGATAGAATTTTGTGTACCACATCACAGAGAGTTGGAATCAACTCAAAATATGTTATAGTCTGGCTTAAGGAATTTTATGAAGTCACTAAATAAATGTTTCTATTATTTTTACGGGTGTAAAACTAGGGTTCACCTTGACATGATACAAAGCCTAATGGGTAGGTATAGAAAATACCTTTCAAGAAAACTTTGTTTCATCCCATTTGGATATGCATAGCTCACTGAGCCATTTAATTAGTGTAAAGGACACATGCTTGTAGCTTTATTTCCCGTAATTAACTAAGATAAATATTGGCACGAGACTAGCTCTGAATGGTAGGGAAAACCTCATAGGGAATGTCAAAAAAATTATCTAGCCATTTATTGGTATTTTCCATTTTTATTCGTATTTGAACCAAACTGTCAAAATACTGATATGCAAATATTTATTAAAATAAAAAGGAACTAGGCCGGGATTTCCAGTCAAGATGGGCTGCACAGGGGGCATCCTGGCCCATCTAGCATCGGGAGGAGCCAGAGCCCACGATTTTGAACTGGCCGGGATGGACCCGCTAGTCAGCATAACTGTGGCGCCCAAGCGGTATGGGAGAGCCTGGGCCGTTCGATCTATGACATATCGAAGGCTTCTTCTCGTCGTATCCGACGGACAGAACAGCGGCGCGGTAAACCCTAGGGGCCGGCGGAGAAGGTCAGGGTGCTCACCTAGCGAGCTCCCAGAGCTCGGGGAGAGGGCGGAGATGGAGCGAGGCTCCAAGGGGAGCACGGAGAGGGGCAGCATGGAGAGGTTCGTCAGCGGGGAAAGTCTCTCACGACCACACCCGTCTAGTGACTTCGGAGCTCAACAGTGGTGCCGGTACAGAGGTTCCTGGCAAAGAGAAAACAGGGTTAGATGAAGAGGAGGTAGGGGATCATGTTAGGGGGACATGCAGGAGGGTAAGTGCAAGGAGAAGAGCTCTAGGCTCTATTTCTTGAGAGAGGCCGAGGTGCCTTCTCCTCCTTCTTCTGGCCGAGACAGAGCATTGGAGGGGAGGAGGAGTGAGAGGGTGGTAGGTGAGAGCCAGAGGGGGCAAATGACAGGTAGAGTCGTGCTGGGGGTGGCATCTTGCCTTTAAACTGAAGGGAGAGTGGTGCCTTGTGGACCTTGTCCATCGACAAACTTTGGAGGGGTGTTGTCTACGCATTGGGCATCCAGGGCGGAGGAGAGGAGGGTGTGGTGCCAGGAACCAGAGGAGGGGCGGCATCTCTTCCCCAGGAGCCTTGGGGGCTCCACCCTTTTTACCTCGGGTGAAAGAAAAGAAGGGAGGGAGAAAGGTATATGGGGATCTAGGGAAGCTCTCAGTGGTGCAGAGGGGAGGGAAGTGGGGTCATGTATTGACTAGAGAGGGAGAGAGGGCATGCTGCGGTTGCTGCATTCATTAACCAAGATTTTAAAAGATAAGGCATATCTCTCTCATCTTCACTCCAAGCACAAGTGACACAAGGGAGGTGTGCTATAGTACCATTGCAGTAGTAGGGAGTCGACCAGAGATGATGTAGTGGTGCTGTGGAGAAGTGCTCGATAGGATTTTGATCAATTAGGATGAGTTTGAGCTCATGGTTTTAAATATCTCCATTTTTTGCCATTTCGATGATCAAGAAGAACCTCATGATTTTTGATCATGGAAATCTTAGGTGAGGATGTTGGTAGGTGGATATGGTCTAGGTACATCTCAATGTATTATTTGGAAATTATTGGATGAAGTTTGGTCCACTTTATATCACATATTCAAATAGTGCAGAAATGGTACTTAGGATTTGATTTGATATTTTTGAATTGGACTAGGATGCATTTTGGCTTTATATGGTCCTAAATATGGATCCATACTTTGAGTAATTTTTCCATGATTTATTGGTGCATAAAAGTATTTTAAACATTTATTTTATCATTTCTGCCTATTAAAAAAATAGGCAAAAAGAATTATTAAAACTCTTCAAAAATATTTATTTTTCAAGTGGGAGGGTAGGGTATGGTATATATGCCTCAAATTTTCTTAAAGTTAGGCAATTGTTTTGGAGAAAATCAATCTTGCCTTTATAGAAGGAGTGTTGATGTTTTTGTTAATTAAAGGAATTTAACTGTTTTTGGGCCAAAAGAATTATGGATAATATTTGATAAATCTTTATAATAAGGGTAGTTGTTGTACACCAGGTGTATCTAGCATTTTCAACCTTGGGTGTTGAGAATCAAAGTTGATTTTGGTGGAAAACAAGAGATTAGGGATCTAGGGGGATGTTACTTTCATACCAACAAAAGCTTCTTGGATCTTGGAGCTCAGATCTCCCCTTGGGGTATGGAAAATATGGATGGATAGACAAAGTGATGTAGATCACCATGGTGTAGCGTTTTGAGCTTATCATGCTTGAGTTCTCCAAGAACTGCTTTCAAACTTTGAAAACAAATAAGGGTGCCAAAACAGATTGTCAAGTAGCCTTCAAAACCTTGTGGGTGTTTGAAGCACAAGGATCCATTTGGAACAAGTGAAGTAGTTATTTCTAGACCATTATGGGTAGAACACAATCATGTAAATAGTTGGTCCAAAGAAGGTAGGATGAAGGTGTGAGCTTCTACTGAAGTAGGCATGTTGATAAGATTTGCAGGAATTGTTATTTTCTTGCCTGTAAAACCATTAAGGACAAGTGGGTTAAAAGGTTATCTAGCCAAGTTAAGGAGTGGTTCTTGGTAGTCCTTATGATGGTCTACAAGATGGTTCAAGTTCATTACCAAATTTGCACAAGAGTTGACAAAGGCAGGCATTCAAAGAAGGGATATTGAAACAGTTTCCAGACTTGGCCAAATTTAGTAGATTTAGGGTTTTTGACTAGAATATGAGTAGCGATGTTTTTGATGGGTTGCGAGGTATCAAAACATCATCATGTGTATGATGTTGAAGTGTAGATTTAGTAGAATGGATCTATGCTTGATACTGGTCTTCATTGACTTGGAAACTTCTAGAATGGATCACTTCAGAGTTGATCTGGTTAAGGGTTTTAGATGAGCACCGTGTGGCTAGAGATCAGATCCAGCTTAGTTAACTTGTTTAGGGTTGACACTCTTGGACTATATAGATGCTAGATTATGAGCGCCTAGGGTAGCTCATACTACATCTAAATAATCAAGTCAAGTAGCAGATCAAGGCAATTCATCTTAGCAGATCAAGGCAACTCATCTTATAAACAGAACAAGTCTACTACCATGGGTACCACCAAGCCTAGGTTGAGGTGGGGATGGGTATTTTGAAAGGGTAGAGTTTCAATAAGGTGAGAGTCCTTGGTATTTCTACCAAGAGTAGAACTCAAAAGCTTTATGAAAAGGTTTTAGAAAAACCTAGAGGTAAGAGTAGTTGAAAGCTCTATCTTGAAAACATAAGGAGATTATATCATATAGATCTCCGTAATTTTGTCAATAGAGCTATTAGAATAGTTAGGGTTGCAAAGGTAACTTGGCTCAGGTTTTTAAATGCTAGAAGATTTGAGAATATGTAAACTGAGCCAAGATAGTTTTGTTAACTATCTTTTGTCAATTAGTGGTGAGGTAAGGAGTATATCATATGTTATACATTCTGATGCATAAGCACAGACAAACAACAAGCAAACCCTGCAACACTTAACAAGAAAAAGTGTTTGTTCCCCCTGATTTTTGCATTTTGGACAACTAATCAAGGTTGCTAAAATTGGGATGTTACAGACCTTTCCCCCTTCAAAGAATCTCGTCCCGAGATTCAGGACAGTATGGTTAGTGGATTTTGTGTTGGTAGAGGGGAACTTCAATCTTCTTGGATGCACAGAGAGTTGAGAAGGCTTCGGTCCTGATTGTGATGGATGATCTTCCTTCCATAAGGATTTATGGCGTTTCCCTTAAGGGCTTATCGTATCCTAGTTTACGTCTTTGGGTCTAAATCTGAGGTTCCTCCTAATAGATGGTTATTCTATTTGTGTGGGAAAGACACTCTTTCCCCCTTAGAGCTTTACTAAGGTCTTCCGAGAATGGTGCGGATCTTCCGTCTTGAAGTGCTGGCAGGATGCTGAAGATGGTTGTATCTCCTTGGGTCTTGAGTTGAGGTCATCAAGTGTCGTTCTATTGCGAAACCTGGTCGGGGTGGTTTCCTAACGAAACCTTAGGGAGTTAGATCAAGGCAAGTTAGCGGTTAATGTCTCTTCTAGGTAGTCCTCAGTCAGGTTAGCTGCATCCAGCTTCAAAGAGGTTATCTTCATTCTAACTATTGACGTTGCTTTCCCTCGATGGCGTAGTAGACTCGGTGTCTTCATGCATCCTTGTCTTCAGGATTTTGGAGTATTCTGCCTTCTGGTGAGGAACTTCTCATTGGTTTGGGTAAGGTCAACTAGAATAGTTAGTCTTTTAGGGCTATCGGACGTCTTGATATACCGAAGGTTAGTGGGGTGAGGTCTTCACTTCTTTTCTTGGTTAGCAGGTCTTATGGTTTCTTGTGGGTGATGAGGGTCCTTCAGTGGTAGACTTCTGGCTTCAACGGGACTCTTGATGAAATTTGGCAGATGAAGAGTGGAGTGATGCGCTATCGGCGAGTCTTGAGAGGTGAGTTGAACGGGGTATGTGATCCTTTTGAGGAGAAGTCTTCAACTTATCCTAAAGTGGATGTCGAACTCATAGTTCTTGCGATGATTTTCCTCTCGTCACTCTCGAGGCTAGTAGGGTTCTCTTTACCGGCAACAAACAGGGGTGCCGGAGTTATTAGGGTGTATAGATTTTCAACCTCAATGGACTAGGGTCAAGACAGGCCAGAACACATATACAAGATAAACTGAGCGGCGGGGTCACAATGTTCTTGGCAAAAACAACATGAAGGGTTCGTAGCATGGAAAACAAAAAATTTCTACCGCAAGAACGAACAAAACCCAGATCTAATCTAGATAAAAGCCAAGATCTAATCTATTAGACATGAGCAACGAGATAGATAGGAACTAACCCTCGTAGATCCGAAAGTGTTAACGAGATTAGATCTCGTGGTTGATGTAGTCGATCACTTGCCGATCTCAAGATCGTGTGGACGATCCTTCCGGCGTCGCGTTCCGGTAGCGCTTCCGCAGTCGGTCAAGTGGAAGATCCTTCCGGCGCCGCGTTTCGGCAGCGCTTCCGTAGTCAGTCACACGTGCGGAGTCGAAGCAGACCTTCCTCTCCCCGTTCCAGCGAGCAGCGGAGGTAGTAGATCTTCTCCACGGAATCCCAGCAGCACGACGGCGTGGTGGTGGTGGTGGAGTAGAGAATTCTGCAGGGCTTCGCCTATGCCTGTGCAGAAGAAAGGTGGAGGAGAGAGGCGGGAGAGATTGGGATTTGTGAGAGAGGGCTTGGAGGGGGCGCCCCTGTCCCTCTATTTAAGGGGGGGAGGGCGCGCCTGGGGAGGGGGAGTCCTTGTAGGACTCCCCTCCTATGGCCGGCGGTGGGAAGGGGGGAGGAGTCCTCCCTCCCCACGAATCCGTGTCTTGCCCCACCAGGACTCCTTTGATCCTTTCTTGGTTTTCAAGCAAACTCCAAGAAATCCTCGAGAACCTTCCAGAACATTCCGCAACCTTCTAGAATCTCCATGCAAACACTTCGGAAAATTTCCTAACTCAGAAAATGATCCCCTATATATGAATCTTATTCTCCGGACCATTCCGGATCTCCTTGTGATGTCCCGGATCCCTTCCGAGACTCTGAACAACATTCGGTCTCCAACGCACATTCCATATCTACTTAAAACAACTTCGAACCTTAAGTGTGTCACCCTACGGTTCGTGAATATGTAGACATGATAGAGACACATCTCCTATCAATAACCATCAGCGGGACCTGGAGATCCATAATGGCTCCCACATACTCAACGATGACTTCGTGATAGATCGAACCATTTACATACGAAACCAATTCCCTTTGTCACGCGATACTATACTTATCCGAGGTTTGATCGTCAGCATCTCCATACCTAGTTCTTCCTCGTTACTGATAAGTACTCTTTACTCGTTCCGTGATATGTCATCCCTTGTGACCTAGTCAGATGCTTGCAAGCTAACTAGATGACATTCCACCGAGAGGGCCCAGAGCATATCTATCTGTCATATAGATGGACAAATCCCAATCTTGGTCCATGCGCTTCAACACATACTTTCAGAATACCCAGTGACACCTTTATGACCACCCAGTTACGAAGCGGTGTTTGATGTCATCAATGTACCCATCCGGTGATGGTGATTAACACAACCTCATGGTCGAAGGATTAGGTTACTATGCATTTAAAAGCTTACAACAATACGAACTTAATGACTTGATCTTATGATACGCTTACTATGGGCGTGTGTCCATCACATCATTCTCCTAATGATATAACCTTGTTATTAATCACATCCAATGTCCATGATCAGGAAACCATGATCATCAATTAATCAACAAGCTAGTTTAACAAGAGGCTTACTAGGGACTCTCTTATGTTTACAAAACACACAAGTATTAGTGTTTCCTAATAATACAATTATAGCATGGGATGTAAACATTCATCATAAACACAAAGATATAATAATAACTACTTTCATTATTGCCTCTTGGGCATATCTCCAACAGTCTCCCACTTGCACTAGAGTCAATAATCTAGATTACATAGTAATATTCCTAACACCCATGGCGTTCTGGTGTTGGTCATGCTTTGCCCTAGGGAGAGGTTTAGTCAACGGATCTGCCACATTCAGATCAGTGTGTACTTTGCAAATCTTTATGTCACCATCTCGGACATACTCGCGAATAGCGTGGAAACGTAGCATGATGTGCTTCAGCTTGCTATGTGACCTTGGCTCCTGTGCATTAGCTATGGCACCTGTGTTGTCACAGTAGATGGCCATCGGGTCCAACGCACTAGGAACCACGCCAAGTTCAGTAATGAATTCCTTCATCCATACAGCTTCTTGTGCAGCCTCCGAAGCAGCTATGTATTCCGATTCAGTTGAAGATTTCGCCACAACGCTTTGCTTTGCACTCCTCCAGTTCACTGCAGCACCATTCAAAATAAATACGTATCCCGACTGTGACTTCGAGTCATCCGGATCGGTGTTCCAACTAGCATCTGTGTAACCGTTTACAACAAGCTATTCATCACCTCCATAAGAAAGAACCATATCCTTATTCCTATTTAGATACTTTAGGATATTTTTGACCGCTATCCAGTGCTCCATTCCAGGATCACTTTGATATCTGGTAGTCAAACTAACAGCATGTGCTATATCCGGTCTTGTACACAGCATGGCATACATGATAGAACCTATGGCCGAGGCATAGGGAATATTATTCATCTTTTCTCTATCTTCTGCCGCAGCTGGACTTTGAGTTTTACTCAAGGTCTTACCTGACAACATGGGCATGAACCCTTTCTTGCTCTCTTCCATTCTAAACTTCTTTAGAACTTTGTCCAAGTATGTACTTTGTGAAAGCGCTATCAGGCGTCTTGATCTATCTCTATAAATCTTGATGCCTAGAATATATGCCGCTTCGCCAAGATCCTTCATTGAAAAACTATTATTCAAATAGGTTTTGACGCTATTACGAAGTTCTATATCATTCCCAATCAACAATATGTCATCTACATATAGTACTAGGAATGCTACAGAGCTCCTACTCACTTTCTTGTAAATACAAGCTTCTCCATAAGTTTGTATAAACACAAAGTTTTTGATTACTTTATCAAAACGTTGATTCCAACTCCGGGATGCTTGCTTTAGTCCATAAATGGAGCGCTGAAGCTTGCATACCTTGTTAGCATCTTTAGGATCGACAAAACCCTTGGGTTGTACCATATACAACTCTTCCTCAATGTCACCATTAAGGAACGCCGTTTTGAAATCCATCTGCCAAATCTCATAATCGAAATGTGCAGCAATTGCTAACAAAATCCTCATAGACTTTAGCTTCGCTACTGGTGAGAAAGTCGCATCATAGTCAACTCCTTGAATTTGTCGGAACCCTTTCGCGACAAGTCGAGCTTTATAGACGGTAACATTACCATCAGCATCTGTTTTTCTCTGGAAAATCCATTTGTTCTCGATAGCCTTACAGCCATCCGGTAAGTCCACCAAAGTCCACACTTGGTTTTCGTACATGGATCCCATTTCGGATTTCATGGCTTCTAGCCATTTGTCGGAATCTGGGCTCATCATAGCTTCTTCATATGTCGCAGGGTCATCAGCGTTGTCCACCAACATGACGTTCAAGGCAGATTCATACCAATCAGGAGTGGTACGAACCCTCGTTGACCAGCGAGGTTCAGTAGTAACTTCGTTTGAAGTTTCATGATCATTATCATTAGCTTCCTCTCCAATTGGTGCAGGCGGCACAGAAACATCTTCCGGTGCTGCGCTACTCTCAAATCCGAGAGAAGGTTCAATAACCTCATCGAGTTCTACTTTCCTTCCAGTCACCTCTTTCGAGAGAAACTCCTTCTCAAGAAAGGATCCATTCTTTGCAACGAAAACTTTGCCTTCTAATCTTTGATAGAAGGTATGCCCAATTGATTCTTTAGGGTATCCTATGAAGACGCATTTCTCCGCTTTGGGTTCTAGCTTATCAGGTTGTAACTTCTTTACATATGCCTCGCAACCCCAAACTTTAAGGAACGACAACTTAGGTTTCTTACCAAACCACAATTCGTACGGTGTCGTTTCAACGGATTTAGATGGTGCCCTATTTAAAGTGAATGCGGCTGTCTCTAATGCATAGCCCCAAAATGATAACGGTAAATCTGTAAGAGACATCATAGACCGAACCATATCTAAGAGAGTTCGATTACGACGTTCGGACACACCATTATGCTATGGTGTTCCCGGCGGTGTCAACTGTGAAAGTATTCCACATTTCTTTAAATGCATGCCAAACTCATAACTCAGATATTCAACTCCACGATCAGAATGCAGAAATTTAATCTTCTTGTTACGATGATTTTCCACTTCACTTTGAAATTCCTTTAACTTCTCGAAAGTTTCGGACTTATGTTTCATAAAGTAGACATACCCATATCTACTCAAGTCATCCGTGAAAGTGAGAACATAATGATATCCACCACGCGATGCTACACTCATTGGACCGCACACATCGGTATGTATTATTTCCAATAAGTCTGTAGCTCGCTCCATTATTCTAGAGAATGGAGTCTTAGTCATTTTTCCCATTAGACATGCTTCGCATCTTTCAAGTGATTCAAGAAGTCCATCAGAATGAAGTTTCTTCATACGCTTCACTCCAATGTGACAAAGACGACAGTGCCACATGTATGTAGAATTATCATTCAATTTTATTCGTTTAACATCTATGTTGTGAACATGTGTATCACTACTATCGAGATTCAGTAAGAATAAAGCATTCATCTCAGGTGCATTACCATAAAAGATATTACTCATATAAATCGAACAACCTTTATTCTCGGACTTAAAAGAGTAACCGTCTCGCAATAAACAGGATCCAGATATAATGTTCATGCTTAACGCAGGCACCAAATAACAATTATTTAAATTTAAAACTAATCCCGAAGGTAGATGTAGAGGGAGCGTGCGGACGGCGATCACATCAACCTTGGAGCCATTTCCAACGCGCATCGTCACCTCGTCTCTTGCCAGTCTTCGTTTATTCCGGAGCTCCTATTTCGAGTTACAAATATGAGCAACCGAACCAGTATCAAATACCTAGGCACTACTACGATTACTAGTAAGATACACATCTATAACACATATATCAAATATACCTTTCTTCTTGATGTTGCCGTTCTTCAGATCCGCCAGGTACTTGGGGCAGTTACGCTTCTAGTGACCAGCTCCCTTGCAGTAAAAGCACTCAGTTTCAGGCTTAGGACCAGCCTTGGGCTTCTTAGCAGGTGCGGCAGCTTTCTTGCCGTCCTTCTTGAAGTTGCTCGTGTTCCTAGGCTTGCCCTTTCTCTTGAAATTGGTGGTCTTATTGACCATCAACACTTGGTGCTCCTTCTTGATCTCCACTTCAGCAGTTTTAAGCATGGACGATAGTTTAGGCAACGTCTTGTTCATGCAGTGCATGTTGTAGTTCATCACAAAGTTCTTGTAACTTGGTGGCAGTGATTGAAGGAGACGGTGAATCCCCAATTCATTAGGAATCGATATTCCCAACTCTTGGAGCTTATTAGCGTAACCAGACATGGTGAGCACGTGCTCGCTAATGGAGCTTCCCTCTTCCATCTTACAGTTAAAGAATTGTTTGGAGGCCTCATAGCTCTCCATGGCCGCGCGAGTCTCAAAAATTAGCCTGAGCTCCTTAATGATCTCGAACGGGTCGTGGTGCTCAAAACGCTTCTGGAGCTCCGATTCTAAACCGTACAGGATGGCACACTGAACTGTGGATTAATGATTTTTCCGAGTGGCGAAAACATTCTTTTCGTCATCGGTGGCATTATCTGCAGGTGGGTCACCTAGCGGTGCATCGAGCACATAGGTCAACTGACCAGCCCTGAGGACGATCTTCAGTCCATGGAACCAGTCCGTGAAATTGCTTCCATTGTTCTTAAGCTTTTCTTTCTCTAGGAACGCATTGAAATTGATGGAGGGGGTCGCCATAATCTACAACAATTTGCAAGTAGTTTAGACTAAGTTTATGACAAATTGAGTTAAAATTTAATTATTAAACTAACTAGGTGAACTCCCACTCAAAACAACATCCCTCACATTGTCTTAGTGATTACACGAACCAAGTCCACTACACCAAGTCCGATCTTCACGAGAGAAGATGTAGTTTCATCGGCGAACAATCTTCATGTTCATCATATCATTTATATGACTCATGCTCTACCTTTCGGTATTCCGTGTTCCGAGATCATGTCTGTACATGCTAGGCTCGTCAAGATAACCTTAGTTTCCGCATGTGCAAATCTGGCTTGCACCCGTTGTATGCACACGTAGAATCTATCACATCCGATCATCACGAGATGCTTCGAAACGATGAGTCTTAGCAATGGTGCCAACTAAGGGTGAACACTTTATTACTTGATATTTAGTGAGAGGGATCATCTTATAATTCTACCGTCGTGATCTAAGCAATACAAGATGCATAAAGGATTAACATCACAGGCAATTCATAATTTGTGTGATATGATATGGCCTTTTCTTCTTGCGCCTTTGATCTCCATCTCCAAAGCACGAACATGATCTCTATCATCACCATCATTGCGTCAAGGTCACTGGCGTCGCTTCATGGTTGTCCATCATCACCAGCAACTATTACAACTACTTGGAATAAAGCTATTACAAGATGAATAGACACGCGGGTCTTAACAGAATTAAAGACAACCATTAGGCTCCTGCCGGTTATCATATTACAACAAGGATCATTGCATACATCAAATACAATCACAACCACATGATGGCCATATCACATCACAAAACCCTTGCAAAAACAAGTTAGACGCCTCTAATTTTCTTTGCAAGTTTTACGTGGTTTGGGGCTTTCGCATAAGACCGATCTTGCCTACGAACAAGAACCACAACGTTGATACAAGTGTTGTCAAGATGCTCATTGTAAATTGAATCTTAACTATGGTGGGAGAGACAGACACCCGCAAAGCCACTTGAGCAAAGAAAGTTGCACGTCAAGCGTGGAGCAAGTCTCATGTGCGATGACATGTAATGTTAGCCCGAGCCGCTTCATCCCACCATGCCGCAAGATGCAAAGTACACGCTGAGACACCGACAAAAAAAGCATCAACGCCCACAAAAACATTGTGTTCTACTCGTGCAACTGATCTACGCATAGATACGGCTCTCATACCACTAAAGGGTTCGTAGCATGGAAAACAAAAAATTTATACCACAAGAACGAACAAAACCTAGATCTAATCTAGATAAAAGCCAAGATCTAATCTATTAGACATGAGCAACGAGATAGATAGGAACTAACCCTCGTAGATCCGAAAGCGTTAACGAGATTAGATCTCGTGGTTGACGTAGTCGATCACTTGCCGATCTCAAGATCGTGTGGACGATCCTTCCGGCCTCGCGTTCCGGCAGCGCTTCCGCAGTCGGTCAAGTGGACGATCCTTCCGGCGCCGCATTTCGGCAGCGCTTCCGCAGTCGGTCACACGTGCGGAGTCGAAGCAGACCTTCCTCTCCCCGTTCCAGCGAGCAGCGGAGGTAGTAGATCTTCTCCACGGAATCCCAGCAGCACGACGGCGTGGTGGTGGTGGTGGAGTAGAGAATTCTGCAGGGCTTCGCCTATGCCTGTGCAGAAGAAAGGTGGAGGAGAGAGGCGGCAGAGATTGGGAGTTGTGAGAGAGGGCTTGGAGGGGGCGCCCCTGCCCTTCTATTTAAGGGGAGGAGGGCGCGCTTGGGAGGGGGAGTCCTTGTAGGACTCCCCTCCTATGGCCGGCGGTGGGAAGGGGGGAGGAGTCCTCCTCCCCCACGAATCCGTGTCTTGCCCCACCAGGACTCCTTTGATCCTTTCTTGGTTTTCAAGCAAACTCCAAGAAATCCTCTAGAACCTTCCAGAACATTCCGAAACCTTCTAGAATCTCCATACAAACACTCCAGAACATTTCCTAGCTCAGAAAATGATCCCCTATATATGAATCTTATTCTCCGGACCATTCCGGATCTCCTCGTGATGTCCCGGATCCATTCCGAGACTCCGAACAACATTCGGTCTCCAACGCACATTCCATATCTACTTAAAACAACTTCGAACCTTAAGTGTGTCACCCTACGGTTCGTGAATATGTAGACATGATAGAGACACATCTCCTATCAATAACCATCAGCGGGACCTGGAGATCCATAATGGCTCCCACATACTCAATGATGACTTCCTGATCGATCGAACCATTTACATATGAAACTAATTCCCTTTGTCACGCGATACTATACTTATCCGAGGTTTGATCGTCAGCATCTCCATACCTAGTTCTTCCTCGTTACTGATAAGTACTCTTTACTCGTTCTGTGATATGTCATCCCTTGTGACCTAGTCACATGCTTGCAAGCTAACTAGATGACATTCCACCGAGAGGGCCCAGAGCATATCTATCCGTCATATGGATGGACAAATCCCAACCTTGGTCCATGCGCTTCAACACATACTTTCAGAATACCCAATGACACCTTTATGACCACCCAGTTACGAAGCGGTGTTTGATGTCATCAAAGTACCCATCCGGTGATGGTGATTAACACAACCTCATGGTCGAAGGATTAGGTTACTATGCATTTAAAAGCTTACAACAATACGAACTTAATGACTTGATCTTATGCTACGCTTACTATGGGTGTGTGTCCATCACATCATTCTCCTAATGATATAACCTTGTTATTAATCACATCCAATGTCCATGATCAGGAAACCATGATCATCAATTAATCAACAAGCTAGTTTAACAAGAGGCTTACTAGGGACTCTCTTATGTTTACAAAACACACAAGTATTAGTGTTTCCAAATAATACAATTATAGCATGGGATGTAAACATTCATCATAAACACAAAGATATAATAATAACTACTTTTATTGTTGCCTCTTGGGATATCTCCAACACAACACACATCAAGCAACACAAATATGCACTTAGGCAAGCAAACACGGCCTACTATTGGGACCAAGGAGTTAACTACTCGCGATGTAGGGGAATCCTATCTTAGGACTGTTAATCCTATACATCATAGTTCTTAGGGTCTGAGTCACTATCCTGCAGATGAAGCCTTCACCGGTTCATTGCAAGATTCTCAATAGTGCAACACTTGATTTCTTCTGATTATGAGGATTCCGTTGGTAGGGAGATCTTGTAGTCTCCTTGTGTTTGCTGGTAGTTGATTCTATTCATCTCGTCCTCAACATCTTTACCTGCTTGTAGGTCCTAGTTATTTCAAATCCGTAGGTTTGAAATTTGCACGAGGGATATAGGAAACCATTCTTTAAATCATTTAAAATAGAATGAGATAAGAAGTAGAATCTTTCGAAATGTTTTGAGGAATTAGTTTCTGAAAGTCGGTGTTTCCAAAATAGTTTTCCTGTCTAATGACCATGGTAACTAAGGTTTTCCTATAGTCAGGATGGTTCTGATACCAAGTCTGTGGGGCCCCCGGATTAATCCTCCGAGAATCCATGTTATGCATACACCAGGATCCCATGATCAGTTAGTCGTGGCACATAACCGACAAGTATAAAAGTAAACATCCAATACTTAAGTAGCTACATGTCATACCTTACACGCCATTATGGCTACATCAATAATCATCAGTAGTACTTCATCAAGCGTAGAGCCCGAGCCATGCCTTAACCTACAGGCAACTGACTGGGAGAACATCCTAGCTCGCATAGTCGTTATCGTCACCTTCTTCTTGTTATCTGACCAAGTTAACAGCCAGGGACAATGCCAATGAGTACTTTGAATGTACTCACAAACCACCATAAGATAATGCAGTATGGATGTGGTAGTCAGAGGGATCCAATAGAGGTTCTTTTCTAAAACATTTTCTCTTGTAGATATAGCATCTACATATCTTTGTTGAAAACCTTTGTAAAACATTTTGGAAACCTTTTGCAAAGTTTTAGGAAATCACTAGGATTGGGCCACCCATTTGTTTTATCCTTCCAGTCATCCCATGACCAAACTCCTTTCCTTCCATTCCGACCATCCCATGGTCAAAACATGTATCCTTTCTGACCATGCCATCGTCAAAACATTTCCAAAGCCCTTGCTTACCCGAAATCGTTTTTGAAAACAAAACCAGCACCGCTCTACAGTAGTTTTTCCAACCCGTCCATAACCACGTAACCGGTCAAGACCCACACCATCCGGGTACCCTTCCCGATCTACAGAGGTTGTACACTTTACCCACACCATCCGGGTACCCTGCCCGATCTACACCGATCGTGGGTCGAGTAACCGGTCAAGACCTTCGGAATGCCCACTCTAGTATAAGTGCCTACCCTATGAGAATTGTTCCCCTCAACACCAGGACGCCCTATATAGTTCCCAAGCCAACCGGAGCGCTTTTTGCGCTGCACAAAGTCTGCGCTTTTAATGAGGGGCTCATAGTAACACGTGGAGGCCTGTAGACCCTTCGTTCCTTCTCCAGGTCGATGTCTCACATGGACCTTTATAGGAGAAGGCCCACCCTCCAGGATTTTTAAATCCCCTGTATTAGTTTTAGGCAACTTATACCAGAGTAAACAAACATCAAGCCTAGCACTTTCCCATTCCAGAGTAATGTGGTTGCATGGATTAAGTTGTTATAGCTAAAGCTGCAAAGAGCCGGGTGCGTTTTCGTAAACATTTTTCTTCCTCTTTCCTTCAACATGTTTTGTAAAACAAAAACCTTTTTCTTTCTTGAACTTCTCTTGGTAGGTCAAACCTCACCAAGGTTTTATGATAAAACTCTTTGTAACTTCCGGGGTCTTCCCATCCTATAGATTTACTTCAGCTAAAACAGGGTATCCAAAGGGTTATGGTGTTATGCACCATCTATTCTACTAGGGGACAGTAGGTGTCGTCAAGGGGGTTGTACTTAATATTACAAAAGTCTAATAGGTCGGAGGAGCCAAACCACTACCATATATACATCAACATATAGTAAAACAGTGAAGTTTTCAAAAATAGTAGATAAAACATGCATAAGTAAAAAAGTAGGACAAAGCTTATGAGCAAGAAGGTGGCTTGCCTGTGATCAGCAACATGGCAATATATGTCCCTGGGCTTCTTCTCAGAATACCATAATACGCAATAATAATAACCATCTTCTTCTATCTCTGATGTAATCGCAACTATCGTCGTCAAAGATGATACATGCAAGCAAACAAGACCACAATCAACACCAGGCATACAAGCATCATTGCAATACACCAAGCAAACATACAACACAACAATAAAGTCAGTATGTTTGCTAGATTGAGATTATAGAATATGGAATTACTTAAAATGCTTTCTGTATAAATTGGAATCGCTCAATTTGGTGTGGCAGAACATCTATAGTAATTTTTCTACTGAAACTACCCTAGGCAGAGATGATTAATTCACCAAAAATAAACTCAAAATATGTTATAATTTGGCTTAAGGAATTTTATGAAGTCACTAACTAAATGTTTCTATTATTTTTATGGGTGTAAAACTAGGGTTCACCTTCACATGATACAGAGCCTAATGTGTAGGTATAGAAAACACCTTTCAGGGAAACTTTGTTTCATCCCATCTGGATATGCATAGCTCACTGAGCCATTTAATTAGTGTAAAGGACACATGCTTGTAGATTTATTTCCCGTAATTAACTAAGATAAATATTGGCACGAGACTAGCTCAGAATGGTAGGGAAAACCTCATAGGGAATGTCAAAAAATTATCTAGCCATTTATTGGTATTTTCCATTTTTATTCGTATTTGAACCAAACTATCAAAATACTGATATGCAAATATTCATTAAAAGAAAAAGGAACTAGGCTAGGATTTCCAGTGAAGATGGGCCGCACAGTGGGTGTCCTGGCCCATCTGGCATCGGGAGGAGCGGGAGCCCACGATTTTGAACTGGCCGGGACGGACCCACTAGTCAGCGACACGGTGGCGCCCAAGAGGTATGGGAGAGCCTGGGCCGTTCGATCTATGGCAGATCGACCGCTTCTCCTCATCGTCTCCGAAGGATAGAACGGTAGCGCGGCAAACCCTAGGGGTGCTCGGAGAAGGTCGGGGTACTGACCTAGCGAGCTCTCGGAGCTCGGGGAGAGGGAAGAGATGGAGCGGCGCTCCGAGGGGAGCACAGAGAGGGACTACATGGAGAGGTTCGTCGGCAGGGAAACTCTCGCATGACCACGCCCGTCCGGTGACTTCGGAACTCAATGGTGGCGCCGATACAGAGGGTCCTGGCAAAGAGAAAACGGGGTTAGATGCAGGCGGGGTAGGGGATCATGTTAGGCGGACATGCAGGAGGGGAAGTGCAAGGAGAAGAGCTCTAGGTTTGATTTCTTGAGAGAGGTCGAGGTGCCTTCTCCTCCTTCTTCTACTCGAGACAGAGCATTGGAGGGGAGGAGGAGTGCGAGGGTGGTAGTGAGAGCCTGAGGGGGCAAATGACAGGCAGAACCGTGCTGGGGGTGGCCTCTTGCCTTTAAACCGAAGGGAGAGTGGTGCCTTCTGGACCTTGTCCATGGACAAGCTTGGGAGGGGTGTTGTCGAGGAATTGGGCATCTAGGGCGGTGGAGAGGAGGGTGTGGTGATAGGGACCAAAGGAAGGGCGGCGTCTCTGCCCTAGGAGCCTTAGGGGCTCCACCCTATTTACCTGAGGTGAAAGAAAAGAAGGCAGGGAGAGAGGGATATGGGGATCTAGGGAAGCTCTCAGTGGTTGAGAGGGGAGGGAAGTGGGGTCATGCATTGACTTGAGAGGGAGAGCGGGCCTGCTGCGGTTGCTACATTCATTAACCAAGATTTTAAAAGATAAGGCGTATCTCTCTCATCTTCACTCCAAGCACAAGGGACACAAGGGAGGTGTGCTACAGTAGCATTGCTGTAGTAGGGAGTCGACCAGAGATGATGTAGTGGTGCTGTGGAGAAGTGCTGGACATGATTTAGATGAATTAGGATGAGTTTGAGCTCATGGTTTTGAATATCTCCATTTTTGGCCATTTTGATGATCATGAAGAACCTCATGATTTTTTATCTTGTAAATCTGAGGTGAGGATGCTGGTAGCTGGATATGGTCCAGGTACATCTCCATGAATTATTTGGAAATTATTGGATGATGTTTGGTCCACTTTATATCACATATTCAAATAGTGCAGAAATGGTTCTTAGGATTTGATTTGATATTTTTGAATTTTTAAAGGATGGATTTTGGCTTTACATGGTCCTAAATATGTATCCATACTTTGAGGAATTTTTTCATGATTTATTGATGCATAAAAGTATTTTAAATATTTATTTTATCATTTCTGTCTATTAAGAAAATAGGCAAAATAATTATTAAAACTCTTCAAAAATAATTATTTTTGAAGTGGGAGGGTAGGGTATGGTATATATGCCTCAAATTTTCTTAAATTTAGGCTAGTGTTTTGGAGAAAATCAATCTTGCCTTTATAGAAGGAGTGTTGAGGTTTTTGTTAATTAGAGGAATTTAACTGTTTTTGGGCCAAACGAATTATGGATAATATTTTATAAATATTTAGAATCAAGGTAGTTGATGTACACTAGGTGTATCTAGCATTTTAAACCTTGGGTGTTGAGAATCAAAGTTGATTTTGGTGGAAAACTAGAGATTAGGGATCTAGGGGGATGTTACTTTCATACCAACAAAAGCTTCTTGGATCTTGGAGCTCAGATCTCCCCTTGGGGTATGGAAAATATGGATGGATATACAAAGTGATTTATATCACCATGGTGTAGGGTTTTTACCTTGATCATGCTTGAGTTCTCCAAGAACTGCTTTCAAACTTTGAAAACAAATAAGGGTGCCAAAATAGATTATCATGTAGCCTTCAAAACCTTGTGGGTATTTGAAGCACAAGGATCCATTTGGAACAAGTGAAGTAGGTATTTCTAGAGCTTTATTGGTATAACACAATCATGTAAATAGTTGGTCCAAATAAGTTAGTATGAAGGTGTCAGCTTCTGTTGAAGTAGGCATGTTGATAAGATTTGCAGGAATTGTTATTTTCTTGCCTGTAAAACCATCAAGGACAAGTGGGTTACAAGGTTATCCAGCCAAATTAAGGAGTGGGACTAGGTAGTCCTTATGATGTTATATAATATGGTTCAAGTGCATTACCAAAATTGCACAAGAGTTGATAAAGAGAGGCATTGAAAGAAAGGATGTTGAAACAGTTTCTAGACTTAGTCAAATTTAGCAGATTTAGGGTTTTTGACTAGAATATGAGTAGGGATGTTTTTGATGGGTTGTAAGGTATCGAAACATCATCAAATGTATGATGTTGAAGTGTAGATTGAGTAGAATGGATCTATGCTTGATACTGGTCTTCATTGACTTGGAAACTTCTAGAATGGATCACTTCAGAGTTGATCTGGTTAAGGGTTTTAGATAAGCGCCTAGTGGCTAGAGATCAGATCCAGCTTAGTTAACTTGTTTAGGGTTGACACTCTTGGAGTACATAGATGCTAGATTATGAGTGCCTAGGGTATCTCATACTACATCTAAACAATCAAGTCAAGTAGCAGATCAAGGCAATTCATCTTAGCAGATCAAGGCAACTCATCTTACACACATAACAAGTATACTACCATGGGTACCTCCAAGGCTAGCTTGAGGTGGTGATGGGTATTTTGAAAGGGTGGATTTAAATAAGGTGAGAGTCCTTTGTATTTCTACCAAGAGTAGAACTCAAAAGATTTATGAAAAGGTTTTAGAAAAACCTAGAGGTAAGAGTAGTTGAAAGCTCTATCTTGAAAACATAAGGATATTATATCATATAGATCTTCGTAATTTTGTCAATAGAAGCTATTAGAATAGTTAGGGTTGCAAAGGTAACTTGGCCCAGGTTTTTGAAATGCCAGAACATTTGAGAATATGTAAATTTAGCCAAGACAGTTTTGTTAACTAGCTTTTGTCAATTGGTTGTGAGGTAAGGAGTGTATCATATGTTATACATTCAGATGCATAAGCATAGACAAACAACAAGCAAACCCTGCAACACTTAACAAGAAAAAGTGTTTGTTCCCCCTGATTTTTGCATTTTGGACAACTAATCAGGGTTGCTAAAATTGGGATGTTACAGTCAAGATGATTAGTATATGCATGTATGCTTTCTCGATGTCTGTCAATTGCCCCAATGTAATTTGTTCACCCAACATGTCATCTATCTTTAGGAGAATCACCTCTAGCGAACTATGGACCCTGGTCCATTCTTTTACCATCAATCTACCATCTACTATTTACTATTTACTGTTTACTTTCTACAAGCAATTACTATCTTCCACATAATACGTTTAATCCTTTGTTTTTAGCAAAACCGGTGAGATTGACAACCTCACTATAAGTTGGGGCAAAGTTATGTGGTTGTGTTGTGCACGATTCCAAGTTGGAGACAACACCTTGGGGTTGTTTCCTTGCTCCTACTGGTTTGATAACCTTGGTTTCATAACTGAGGGAAAACTTGTTGTTGTGCTCATCATACCTTCTTCTTGGGGTTCCCAACGAGCTCGATATATTTTGAGCCATCACTCGACCCCATACTTACGAAGGATTTTCCTGAAAGTACCTTTCATAAAATGAGTTCCACCATCTGTAAGAAAGCTAGGAACTCCAAACCTAGGAAAAATAATATCTTTAATCATTTTGATGGAAGTGGCTACATCTGCATGAGAAGTGGGTATATCTTCATCCTATTTAGTAACATAATCAACAACAACAAGAATATGAGTGTAACCATTATATGTTGGAAATGTCCCCATGAAATCCAATCCCCGAACATCAAATGGTTCTATTATAAGGTTATAATTCATGTTCATTTCTTGTCTTTTACCTATGTTACTCATACATTGACAGGCATAAGTATGAGAATCTTTAAATAAAGTAGGCCAATAGAATCTGGATTGTAATACTTTAGTGGCCGTACGGTTCCCAGCATGATGCCCTCCATAAGGACTGTCATGGAAAGCTTTTAAAATAGTATTCATCTTGTGATCGGGTACACACTTTCTAATCATCCCATCAAGTATGTGCCTATATAAATAAGGGTCATCCCAAAAGTAATATTTTAAATCATTAAAGAATTTGTTCCTCTGATTATAAGTCATTCCATTTGGTAGAAACTTACCCACAAGAAAATTAGCATAATCTGCAAACCAGGGGTCATGCGATTCTACTATGGCAAGGTATTCCCTAGGCATAGATTCATTAAGAGGAATGGGATCTTCAATTATACCTTCCATACATGATAGCTGATAACCAACAAGATTATCTTTACCTCTTCTATCAACTATTTGTAAGTCATACTCTTGTAGTAATAGAACCCACTTAATCAAATGAGGCTTTGCATCTTTATTTGCTAAGAGATGTCTTAATAAAGCCCGGTGATCGGTATGCACTATTACTTAGGATTTTATAATATAATGTCTAAATTTATCACAAGAAAAAGCAACAGCTAGAAATTCCTTCTCAGTTGTTGCATAATTCATTTGGTTTTCATTAAAAACACGATTATCGTATTGAATAACCTTTAAGTTTAGGCCTTCACTTTATCCAAGAACAGCCCCAATCGCATAGTCCCTAGCGTCGCACATAATTTCAAATGGTTCATCCTATCTTGGTGGTTGAATAATAGGTGTAGAGACTAGAGACTTTTTTAATTGTTCAAAATAAGTTATACAACTTTTGAAACATCGATAAAACTCTGCGTGCCCAAGAAAATTCCTTACTCATGTTATGTCTTATGGTACCGGTAATCTTTCTAAGGAAACAATGGTAGAATCATCAACCTCAATACCTTTTCAAAAACTTTGTGTCTGAATGTTGGTTCGCACCATAGAAAACAAAAAAAATCCTACGAAGTGAACAACTAAGCACCAAGATCTGTCTACCTAGATACAATCAATGGGGGGATATACATCCATAGAGAACATACCCTTGAAGAGCGACAAAGCATTGTTAACGAGTTTGAACTCGTGGATGATGTAGTCGTTCACTTGTTGATCTCGAGATCATGATGAAGTCTAGCAAGTCCAGGACCACAAAGCAATGGTGCATCTGTGATTGCACATACATCCGGTCCAATGAACAACCTCCGCCTCCTCGCTCCAGCGATGCAGCAGAAGCAGCAACTCCTTTCCGGATAAAGCCACCAAGAACATGTATCTCTCTAATCCGAGACCATGGGGAATAATTTACAGAGGGGAGAGAGATCCTTCACGAGGAGGTGTGAGATGAGAGGAGTGAGGGGCCTTTTATAGGGGAGAGGGGGCAGCCCCTCTCCATGGCCGGAGGCCAAGAGGTGCCCCCACCTCTTCCACATTCATGTGGTGGAGCTCCCACTCCCATAAATTTGACTCCACTCAAAATTCCACTCATCCCCATTAAATTTCCACCAAATTTAATGCAAGATCTCATTTAGTAAATCTCCTTTTATTTATTTTATTCAGAATTTTGTTAATTACTTTAATAAATAAACATTCACATAAAACCCCCTGCAACATTTCAATATCACATGTAGAACCAGTTTCTGCAATTTCACCCAAAACAATTCCGGTTTCCATCGAAATGATTCCAACACTTTCTTAAATCTTTATCTGAAACATATTTGCTCCAAATGGTGTCGGTATCCCTTAAGTGTGTCACCCTACGGTTCACGAACAATGCAGAAATGATCGAGAGTCCTCTCCGATCAATAATCAGTAGCGGGACCTGGAGATCCGTACTAACTCCCACACATTCAACGATGACTCTAGTGATCATGTGAAACTTTTAACGTCATAACTAAATCCCGTTGTCTCGCAATATATTACATGTCTGAGATTCTATCATCGGTATCTCCATACCTAGTTTGATCTTGTTACCGACATGCATTCTTTTCTCGTTCCCATGATATATCATTCTAGTGATCACATCACTTGCTTGCAAGCAATCTCAATGTGATATCACCGAGAGGCCTAGAGTATATCTACCCATCATCGAGATGGAAAAATCCCACTCTTGATCCATGAGCCTCTACATAACACCTTCGGAGTATCTGAACCCACCTTTATAGTGACCCTGTTACGCTGTGATGTTTGATGTTATCAAGTTACTCTTCTAGTGTTAGTGATTAACATGATCTCATGGGCTAAGGACTAGAATTACTTCATATGATGTTATAGAAATTTAAACACAATGACTTTGATCGTATTGCTATACTTTGGAAGAATGTTTTCATCACACCATTCAACCAATGTTGTGACCTCGTTATTAACAACATCCAATGTCCATGATCAGGAAACATTGATCATCTTGTTAATCAATGATCTAGTTTATATGAGAGGCATAACTAGGAACCCTTTATTTGTTTATTAAACACACATGTATTAATGTTTCCAATTAATACAATTATAGCATGCAAAATAAACATTTATCATAAACAAGGAATAAGATAATAACCACTCTATTATTGCCTCTCGGGCATATTCCCTTCACTAAAAACTATACCTTCTCTTACCACGAACCGTTAATGCTCCCAATTGAGAACCAATTTAGGTTATAGCGACATTTTTTGAAAGCAGTTCCGTAAACAACAAAGTCGTCCATAAGAACCTCCATCGAACTTTTAACAACATTGTTAAATATTTGTAAGACAAATTCTTGGAATGTTGCAGCTGCATTACTAATGGTTGTGAAAATAGTCATCTTTCTCCATGTTTACATCGCATTTTTAATAAAAAAAATGACCAAAAATCTCTCTAGTTGCCGTGGTATTGCCGATGAGTACGCCATGGAGGGGTCCTCACAGTGCGTGTTTAGATACATGGGGTAAGGCGGAGAGTTTGCGAGTACGAGGTAACACAGCTTACCTAGGTTCAAGTCTCACGACGGTGGTGGAACTCTACTCCTGCTATAAATCACTATAATGCCAATACGCCGAGTTACAGAGATAGGTTCATTGTGCGAGGTGTTCGCATTGCACGCTGTAATCTGATGTCTGGTGCCCTAAAGGCTTCCCACAGGCCGGCTTATAAAGGCGCCAGGACCTAGGGTTTATAGGTAAAGGTCCTTGCCGGATAAGGTAAAGAGTCCTACACCTACACGAACTAGTCTTCCGTGTCTTGTACTCCAAGGCTCCGAGTATGTCGATGACTCCTGTGTAGCCTTCCTTTATCTGCCATGGGCCTCCCTTCAGGATATGTCTAACTGGGCCGCCCAGCTGGCCATAGGCCTTGCTACCAACTATGCGCCACCCGGGTTAGGTGGATTGGTGACATGCTATGAGGATACCCATATAGCATATCCCCAACAGTAGCCCCGGAGGACTTTGAGATCTTGCGCCGTCTTGCTCGGTTATCTTTGGATATCCCGTCTAAGTGATGCCGGCATTCCGTTAAGCAATATCTCAAAGGTCTCCCAAAGAACCCTGCAATCCTCCCCGACTTCACAATGTAGCCGGATATTCCTTGAGTCTTCATTTCCAGAGTCGGGTGATTTCTGTCTTTGATGGAATCTTTCAGACATGACCCTTCACTGCAACTGTCAGGAGGATGATGTAGGGTACAACCTACGTTACCACGAAACTCACAGAAAACAGAGAATTAATCATCAGCTATTTTTACGCGAGCGAAATCCGAAATGGTAGAGCGGCAAAAGACGGAGGACATGGCGAAATTACCGTGCACGTTTACTTCCAGGTCGGCAATGTTCCAACCATCAGATATTTTTGCGCGAATGTTGACGCGAGGCTTATATATTTCCACTGCGGTCAATTTATTTCTTTTTACCCGCATTCACCTCGCAGTATTCATCTTCCTCCAGCCGCACGACCGTTCGAGCTCTCTTGTGAAAACCCTAGCCAGAGCCTTGTCTCTCTCTCTCAACCCTCTCCTTGTCGCAATGGCTTCCAGTAGCTCTGCTCCTTCCATGGCGGCGATTCCCGAGGCTACGACAGAGCCATCCTAGGGAGTGATCGTTCCGCTGGTGGGGGTGGTCGTTCCCGTCTCCGCCGTGACGGAATCCGCCGGCGATGACCAAGAACGGGCGGCACCCGAAGCTACTGAAGAAGAAAGTGACTCCCACAAGGGGGTGTGGAGGTTCTCTGATCTCTTCAACGAGGATCTCCAGGAGCTGGTCGCTGAGGGGTACCTCCCCACGGCGGAGGGACTAGTCTAGCGGGCGGCACCGACCGGCAAGGTGGTACCTTCTCCCCAGTCCGGAGAGAAGGTGTACCTCAAATCTCAACTGGTACGTGGCGTAAGCCTGCCAGTCTCCGACTTCTTCTTGGATGTCCTCCGGTATTTCCGGGTACTCCCCCACAATCTCTGTCCCAACAACATATTAGTCCTTAGCAATTTCATAGCTCTTTGCGAAGGATTTCTAGGAATCAAGCCTAGATTAGATCTGTTCATATACTTCTTCACCGTTAAGAGAGAGTCCGTAGAGTCCAAGGATGAATTGTGGATTTGTGGAACCATTAGCTTTAAGATCCGGCCTAGCCGGTGCTTCCCCGACATTGTAGGGCATGTATCTTGCAAGAACTGGCAGCGCACGTATTTCTATGGGCCAGATGTCCCTTTGCCAGACCTTCTTGAGACCTACCCCGACTTCGTCGATGGAGCTGCCACCGAAGTGCCCACATGGCGGACCCCAGCCACTCTTCCATCTGACGATGAAGCCAATCGCACCGTAAGGCGGATCGAATGGCTCGTAGACGGAGGTCTGACAGGCATGGACCTGGCCATGTGCTGGTACGTTAGGTGGATCCAGCCTCTGCAACACTGCGCCTAGCCGATGTGCAAATATAGCCAAGACAAGAGGGATCCCATGCGAATTTCGGGATAACTTCTCTACTGAATCCATCAAGCTCTGACTAAAGGACATCGTCAGGGTGAAGGACAAGAAGCGAGGCTTCAAGATCACCTATGACATGTTCGACTGCGGTACATGCCCTTAGGTAGCTTCTGTTTCCTTTGTTGTTCATTATATACTCTAAGGTTTTTCCGACTTGAAAGTTGTCCATCTAACACTCCTCTGCATCCCAGTTGGCAACCTTAGCGGCGGATCAAATGGCCTCTTAGGCCTATGATCCTAAGCTGAAAGATATCTAGATGGTGTCCGACGATGACGCCTCCAAGAATCATCCAGCTCCGGCAGCGAAAGCAGAAGAGCTCCACCTCTAACGCTGCTGTCAAGGCCAAGAATAAGAAGAAAACGGAGAGTGGACTCTCCAAACGTTCCACTGCCTCCTTAAAGGAGGAGAAGAAGAAGATGTCCACCGGCATTCCCCTTACCAAGGATCCAGCCATGGAGTAAGTACCTTCATTCTCCGCCTTGTATTTTTCAGCTCACACCTTATTTCAACTCTTGTACTTATACTTTGTACGTTTCAGGAGGAAAGCCGGTGCTAGTTTGAAGCGATCCTCCAAAGATGTTGCAGGGTCAAAAAATATTTGTGACATGCTGACCAAGGGGTCGTCCGCCAAGCCCTCTCCCGCCACCGCCCCCCCTACTCCTGTCGCCATACCATCTGCTCTCCTGCTGGGCCATCATCCCCCGTCATCCCTGAGACCTCCGCCATGGAGACAGATATCAATCCAAACATTGATGTCTCAGGCTTTGTCGAGGCAGACGTTGATCCAAGCGGCCAGGCGACATAGGAGAGCACCTCCTCTAAAGTGGTTGAAACTCTGGCTAAGGATGCCACCGGGAAGGGGAAGGAAGTGGAAGAGGTGGACGTGGAAGCTGCGATCGAGACGAGGGCCTCCGAGCCATCAACTACCTTGAAGGTGCAGGAGGCATCCAGGGCTTCATCCATGCCTCCGGCTTCGACCTCTCCATTGGCTGCGACTCCTCCGACATTGAGCTTGGATGATCTCATCAAGCAGGCTGATGCAATCTATAAGAATGCCCGGACCTTCCATGATTCCTACGCTCATCTAGCCAACAATCTCAGGATCATTTCCATCGTAAGTTCTTTGAACTTCACTTGCTTTATTTTGTGTAGTTTATGCCACTGTAGCCCCCGAGCTCCTAGGCGGATAATCCAATAGTTATTGGCCTGAGTGATCCAAATAACTAAGCGTAGAATTTGTCAGTGTAGCCCCCGAGCATTTAGTTGAAACTGTAAAGTTCCAACTAGATGCTCTAGCGAAACTAGTTTACTTAAAAATCATGTAATGTAGCCCCCTAGAATTTAGTTGAAATTGAATAGTTCCGACTAGATGCTCTAGAGAAACTAAGCATGTTTATATCTTGGTGCAGAATGAGAATAAACGGAGGATAGCCGCCAATGAGAGATTTGCTGCTCTTCAGAAGGAGATGGACCTTGAACAGTGTAAAACCAAATTCCTGAAGGAACATATCAAAAATAGCTAGAGTCTATTTCCTACGACAGATCCTTGCTTTCTCATTGAGTCATTTCTTCCGTCTTCTGATAGCACTTTCTGATTTCCGTCTTACAGAAGCAATTGCTAAGGCCAAGAGCATTGTCGAGCAATCCAAGCATATCCATGAGCTCGATGATGAAAATAAGATTCTAAAAATGGACCTGGCCGATGCCGTCAAGGGCCATGAGGCGACGATGAAAGCTATGCAAGAGTCTGCTGACGCCAAGATGCAGTGCCTGAAGGACGAGATTGTACAACTCAAAGACCATAACCAAGCTGCCAAAGAGCAAAATGCTAGGAGTCTTGAGATTTTCAAATCAGTACAGAAGGAGCGCGATGACTTGGCGGAGACATGTATGCAAGCGGAAACGAGCATCTTTGGTAACCTTTCTCTGTCTTGGTATTTTTTCTATAAGTTGGATAACCATTTGTCTTGTGTATACTCATGGTCCTTGTATGCTTGTGCAAACCACAGCTCCCATTGGCTTAGCTACCTTGGGTGAGGGTGCTCCGAGAACCAAGGAACGCATGATTCTTGCCGGCAACTTCATCAGCACAGCCATCACCCAAGCTAAGGAGATAGCTCAACCTATAGGCATCAATATCAAGGCAACAGACTCAACGGCCAAGTTCTCGGAAATTCTACGCCGAGCCCCCGAGAAAGTCAAGGACTGGAAAGCCTCTTGCATCCAGGCTAGTGCTAGGATGGCCCTGTCCCTAGTCAAGGCTCACTATGACAATGCCGATATCAATTTGGTGACCTTCGGCATGCCTAAGCTGGACGAGGAAGGACAAGAGATCGATAGTGATGCTATTTGGAACTCTCTCGCCGGCTTTGATACCAGGGTTGCCAAGATGGTTAACGTTGATGTCTTCGTGCCTGCCGAGATCCTGGATGAGGACATGGCCTCTTCTGAGTCTAGCCCCTCTCCTTCAGAGTTTGACGAGCTCTCCCGGCCTGGCTCTCTTGATGATGCCACCATGAAGCCCCCTGCAGCAGAGCCATAAAAACAATATCTGTATTAAATGTATCCCTGCAGAATGTATGCGGAAAAAACTTATGTTTGTCTAAGGCGGAATAACTTGTACTCAAGTTTCCTGCAACTTATCTGTTTCCCGCATGTGTATATATTTTTTTAAGCAAGTGTTGTCTTATCCATTATTCTGGTTCATATGCTTGACCTTTCGTGAGACAGAATACTCGCAACACAGAACTATGCTCTCAGGTGATGATGCTTAATAGCACCGTCTAGAACCTAAGAACAAAATCACCGACTTTGAGTGCTGAAAAGTCACTACTCCGGAATCCACATAAAAACTTCAGAAAACGTGTAGACCAGAAAACTTAACCTAACGCCCGTAGGCGGAATTTTCACAAGGGCAAAAGCAACCTTGCGCATAAAGGGTTTATATGATCCAAAAATGAACAACTAAAGGAGGTAAAAGACTCAAAGAATATGAGTGAACCAAATGCTTTGTATCATTGATCATATAAGAAACTTATTACATAATATAAATGTGCTAAGTGTAAAAGGGACGTAGTTGTGCTATGTTCCATGGATGATCTGTCTCCGGGTAATCATCATCGGAGTCACGTTGCTTGCGCTTGCAATTTTTTGGCCTATCTTTCAAGTCGCGAATATCGACGAGGTAATAGGAACCATTTAGCAATGCTTTGCTTATGACGAACGGTCCTTCCCAAGGCGGGGATAGTTTGTGTGATTTCTCCTACTTGAGTCTAAGCACCAGATCCCCTTCTTTAAATGAGTGATGCTTTACACAGCGACTATGGTATCTGCGTAGCTTCTGTTGGTAGACGGTAGATCTCTGGCATGCCAGCACGTGCTCTTCTTCAAGTAGGTTCGGAGATAGTCGCCTGGATTCTTCAGCGTCATCTTCCTTGTAGGCAGAAACTCCTGGTGCATCGTGGCGTATGTCGGATGGGAGAACTGCTTCTACTCCATAAACCATGAAGAAAGGAGTCAAGCCAATGGAACTGTTGGGTGTTTTTCTTAAACTCCACAAGACAGATGGTAGTTCCTCCGCCCAGGCTCCAGCTGCTCTATGTAGCGGTGCCTCTAAGCGTGGCTTGATTCCATGCAGAATTAGTCCATTGGCCCTTTCAACTTGCCCATTTGACTGTGGATGTGCTAGAGATGCTAGGTCAAGGCGGATGCCTTTCTCATGATAGTACTCCTCAACTTCTCCGAGAGATATATTTTTGCCATTGTTGGTGATGATGCTATGTGGGAGACCAAATCTCAGTACTAGGTCCCGAACAAACTTTAGGGTTGTTTACCCATCAAGCTTTCTAATGGGTTTAGCTTCAATCCATTTTGTGAATTTGTCCATTGCTACTAGCAAGTGTGTGAATCCACAGGGTGTTGTTTGCAAAGGTTCCACCATGTCCAGCCCCGAGACTGCAAACAGCCAAGTTATTGGTATTGTTCGCAATTCTTCAGCTGGAACATTTGGTTGTCTCGCATAAAACTGACACCCAAGGCATGTTTGTCACAACTTGTCGGCGTCCGGCTTGGCAGTTATCTAGTAGAATCCTTGTCGGAAGGCCTTGGCCACCAACGATCGGGGAGCGGCGTGATGCCCGCAATCTCCAAGATGTATTTCTCTAAGGATTTCAATACCTTGCTGCTGGGAGACGCATCGTAGGAAAACTCCTGTGGTACTTCTCTTGTATAGCTGGCCGTCAATGATGACGTAGCATTTTGCTTTGCGTACTATTTGCCGGCTTTCGACTTCGTTGGCGGGCAAAGTTCTATCTTGTAGATTATCCATGAACGGCTTTGTCCAAGCCGGAGAGGTCATTGTTACTATGTTAACAAATGAATCCACTCTATCCGGGTTGTCGGGGTCCGCTCCCTTCACGGATGGAGTCCATAAATGCTCCAGGAAAATGCCTAGCAGAATTGGTCAACGCACTGATCCAAGCTTTGACAATAGATCTGCTGCCTCGTTATCCTCCCTTTTGACGTACTTGACTTCGTAGCCGTCAAAGCACTTGGCTATTTCATCTACTTCGTCTCGATATGCCGTCATCATAGAGTTCCGCGTGTTCCAGGTGCCAGCTACTTGCTGGGCAACCAAGTCGGAATCTCCACAGCAAACTATGCGCTTGGTGCCAATATCCTTGGCTACACGAAGTCCGTGAATGAGGGCCTCATACTCCGCCATGTTATTGGTAGCGTTGAAGTGGATCTGCAGGACGTATTGCAACTTTTCTCCTGTTGGTGATTGCAATAATACACCAGCCCTCGAGCCATTGAGTAACTTTGATCCGTCAAAGTGCATGACCCAATACTCTGGCTCTGGCACAGGACTGTCTTCTGGCAGTTCTGTCCAATCTATAAGAAAATCCACCAATGCTTGTGACTTGATAGCGTCGCGTCGCTTGTAGGTGATGTCGAAGGTGGCAAGTTCAATGCCGCACTTTGCCACTCTCCCTGTAGCGTCACTTTTGTTGATGATGTCAGACAGTGGAGCTTTGCTCACTACTGTGATGGGGTGCTCCTGGAAATAATGCCTTAGCTTACGTGAAGCAAGGAAAACTCCATAAGCTATCTTCTGGTAGTGCAGGTAACGCTGCTTGGATTCCGTCAAGACCTTGCTTACATAGTAAACGGGTCGCTGAACTTTGTATTCGTGTGTTGGCTCCTAGCGCTCCACCACGATGAAGATGCTAATTACTCGGTTGGTTGCCGCCATGTAGACTAACATAGGCTCCCTTGGTACCGGTGCTGCAAGTATAGGTGGAGAGGAGAGTATTCTCTTCAACTCCTGAAGTGTTGCGTCAGCTTCGTCCGTCCATGTAAATTTGTCCGCCTTCTTGAGCAACTTGTAGAGTGGCATAACCTTCTCCCCAAGTTGGCTGATGAACCGGCTTACTGCTGCAACGCAGCCTGTGAGCCTTTGTATGTCCTTCAGGCAAGTCGGGCGTTTGATGTCGAGGATGGCCTTGATTTTCCCCAGGTTCACCTTGATTCCGCGATGCAAAACGATGAAGCCCAACAGTTTGCCGGATGGTACCCTGAAGACGCACTTCTTTGGGTTCAGCATCATGTTGTATTTCCGGAGATTGTCAAAGGTTTCCTGCAAGTCAGCGATAAGATCATTTGATTTCTTTGACATTACCACGTAAGCATGTACGTTGCGACCTATTTGTTCGTACAGGCAAAGTTGCATCGTCCGCTGGTACGTAGCACTAGCTTTTTTCAACCCAAAGGGCATTGTGACGTAGCAATACATGCCGTAATAAGTTGTGGTGAACAAAGTGGCCAATTGGTCCGACTTTCGCATCCGGATCTGGTGGTATCCTGAATAGGCATCGAGAAAAAATAGAAGTTCCGAGCCAGCCGTCGAATCAATGACTTGGTCAATGCGAGGCAAAGCAAAAGGATCCTTCAGACACGCTTTGTTCAAGCCGGTGTAATCAACACACATTCTTAATCCATTGGTTCCCTTTTTGGGGACAAGTACAGGATTTGCAAAACCCATCAGGTGTGAATAACTTCTCGGATAAAGCTAGCCTTAAGTAACCTTGTTATCTCTTTGCCTAGAGCCCTTCGTATTTCATGACCAAAGCGTCATAGAGGTTGTTTCACCGGTTTGGCATTGAGATCAATATTCAAGCTGTGCTCGGCAAGTTCCCTAGGTACACCTTTCATGTCGGCAGGTTGCCAGACAAAGATATCCCTATTCTTACGGAGGAACTCGATGAGCGCGCTTTCCTATTTGGGATCCAGGTCTATGCCAATGGCGATAGTCTTGGAGGAATCACCTTCAACAAGCTCCACTTGCTTAGTCTTAATGGTGGCCTTGAAGGCGGGTTCGGCAGCAGTGATCTGCTTCTTCGAAGCCGGCATCTCCGAGGCATCGACCTAGTTCTAGATCTCCTTGAATTCCTCACCGTAGAGGACTGCTTTGGCGAAGGCAGCCTCGCTAAGCTCGCACTCCCGTGCCTTGGTGAAGCTTCCGTCAACGGTGATGACGCCATTTGGTCCGGGAATCTTGAGTTTGTTGTAGACAAAGCATGGCCTTGCAAGGAAGGAGTGAAAGATGTCGTGCTGAAGATGACGTGGTACACGCTCTTGAAAGGCACCACTTCGAAGGTCATGCGTTCTTAGCGGTAACTGTTTACATCGCCAAAAGCGACCGGAAGGGTGATGTAGCCCATGGAATTTGCTTGTCGGCCAAGGACAACCCCATGGAACACGGTGTTGCTCTTCCTTAGCTGGGTCTCCGTCAAGTTCATCTTGTGCAGTGTATCCAGGTACATGATGTTCATGTTGCTTCCACTGTCCACGAGGCACTTGGTGAACTCCGTTGCCGTCAATCAAATGGTTGATGACCATGGCATACTGGTTCTCGATTGAGATGAGTTCTGGATGATCTTTCCTATCCCAAGTAATTGGAACTTCCGAGCACCTGACGTCCTGGGGAACCGGCGGGAGGGTAGCCATCAGTAACCTCAAAGAGGTTTTCTGGGCCCGGATGGTTGGGGTACCAAGGAAGGTGTGGTAACATGGAGCCTTGTTTTCGAAGGGATTTTTCCCTTTATCCTCTCCCTTGTTGGATGATTTTGGGTCCATGTCCTCGTCCATATCACTTGATTCCTTAGGCTCTTCCTCCTTCTTCTTCCCTTTGCCCTTTCCGCGGGGTTTGTTCTTCCAACTTCGCTTGTAGCCGGACTCAGGGTCCTCCTTGAGGTCATTGACAAACTTGCACTGGCGATTGGTGTGGGTGGATTTACCATTGGCATCGAGATGGACGAAGCACGACATATCGTGGTACTCTTTGTACGTCTGGGAATGCGGGGCGCTAAGGGTGTAGTGTCACTCCTCTGCTGTCCACTGCTAGCCCCCCGACCACGTCCACGCTGTCCGCCATTGCCTCTGACAGTGAATGTTGCGGCGACCATGTTGCGGCGACCATGTCGGCTACTTGCTTCTCTTCAGGCGGATTCTTCCGCTTGTTATTGTTGTTTTTCCTGGCCTGGGTAGGGTTTGCTATCGCTGGCAACGATCCACGCACATCGTCGTTAGCAGCGGAAAATTCGCTAGCCATTTTGATCATTGCGTTGAGGTCGAGGTCATTGTTTTCCTGCCTGCGTTTCAACGTATGCTGGAGAAAAGTGCCCTTTTCCATACCATCAATGAAGGCGGCCATAGCGGTCTGTTCGTGCACCCCTGTGCAGGAATTTTTCATATCCATCCAGAGAGGTAGGCACGGGAGGTTTCATCCTTCTCTTGCACACACCACTGTAGGTCTGCAACAGTACAGGGTCGTTTGTACGTACCCTCGAAGTTCTTGAGGAACGCTTCATGCATGTCCAACCAATTGCATATTGATTTCTCCAGTAAGCCATCGATCCATTGTCGGGCGATGCCGGTCAACATAAGTGGGGGAGGTACTTGATGGCGATGTTGGGGTTTCCCCCTGCGATGTGGATCGCTTCGTTGTAGTCCTGCAACCACATTGCCAGCCTGGTAGTGCCGTTGTATGGCTTGATGGTCTTGTCTATCCGGAGGCCCTTGGGGTAGGTTGTGGCCCGTATAACTAGTCCAAAATAACATGGTCCGAGGTATGGGAGCTCCTGAGCTTCTTGGATCTTGTCCAGTCGTGTACGTGCATCGTATGGCTCTGGCTACTTCCCTTTTCCGTCGTGGGGAGGGGAGGTTGTGGCGCGATCTATGAGATCCACCGTGTCCTCCGCCATGATGGCTGCTAGGTGGCGATGGCGGAAATGGAGATGGTGGGTTAGCTCTCTTGTTGTGGCCCTCCTGTGACTCCTCACGCTTGTCGCGATTGCTTATCGGATGCGGCGGTTCCTTGTGGGACCTTCTTCTGTGTCCTTCATGGCCGCTGTGCTCTCCAGCATGCCTAGGCTGTTCGCCCTAATCGCATATGATGATACCGGGCTGGGACCGCCTTGGAGGTGGCATGCTTGTGCGATGGCGTGGCTCTGGTTCCTCGTGACACCGAGATGGTGGTGGAGGTGGCGAGCGGTGGGGACGAGCTTTCTCTCCATGGTCGAAGGATATGGGGATAGCGTCAGTCCTGTTGCGTGCCTCCCTCCGTCTTCGCTCTGTGGAGCTTGTATGCGATTCCTTGTCATGGGGAGATTTTGTCCTTTAGCGGTTGTTCAGGGTTGACTGGCAAAGCTCCGGGTTGGACTCAAGCCTCTGTGAGACGGCCTTTTCCTGTTGCTTGCATGCCTTAGCGACAAGGTCGTACACCTGAGCAACTTCTTCTGGCGACCTGTCCTGCTCCAGGAGGGTCTTGGCAATGGCAATGTTGAGAGAGGGGGTTGGCATCACCTGCCTCCCCTCTGAATCTATGTAAAGGGTGGCTTTTGTCGACTTAGACCCGTTAAATCCCAAGCTTCGTCGAATGCCGGGGTCTTCTACGACGTGAGCTGGTACCTTCTTTGCATTATGCTTTAACAACAATTGCTTGTATTCGGTATCCATAGCTCTTGCCGCCTTGATGGATTGCTACGCCTTAGCCATATCTTCGTCCAGCTTACCACCTTGCTCCGTGATGCACTTGGTCTCCGCCAAGATTTCCGCATGCTTCTCGTTAAGCTCCGTAACGCTCCGGATATGGGCGACGGTGATTGGATCAACGAGGATTGCGCCGTAGATTGCTTTGTCGGCGGGAGTGGCTAGTGGGTTGCCAGCTGCAGACGTTGACGGTGGTATTGGCGGCTGATTTGATTGTCAGGCCGTATGGGGTCGTGGTAAGTTCCTGTGCCAGTGGCGGGCACGAAACCGGAGGAGGCAGCGCCTTGGCCGGAGCCGGAGGCTCAGCGGCTTTCTTAGCTGATGCTGCTCTGGTGACCGCAGGCGTGGTCGGAGCTCTCTCACATTCACGTTCTTGTCCGTCTTCTTCCATCACACTCCCAATGGAGACTAGCACCTGGTGGGAGGTGTTGGTATTCTCGGCGTGCTCCTCCTTCTCGATCTCCTGCTCGATCTCCCTCATAACAACGTCGTACTCCTCTGACTTAGCGTCCGAGCCACCGGCATCCATACTGATGTCGGCGTAAATTGCATCGAGTACGGACTCGGAGTTAGCTTCGGTGTTGGCGATGGCGGATGTGGAGGGTGATGGAGGCGGGCCGTTGTTGTTGTTATCTCCTCCGGCTACGATGGCGATTGCCATCATGGCCTCTTCATTGGCATCCGTGTATTCGTTGACGATGGCAACCATCTCACCAAGGGTAAGAGGGCCTGTGGCCTGCCGCCATCAGAGGGTATGCCGGAGAAGTGTTCCAGGTGTGAGCCCTTCCACGAAGTGGTACACGAGTTCGTCGGCACGGTTGCCCTCTAGGGTTTCCCTCACCCTCATCCATCTGGCAAGGTATTCGCGGGGAGGTTCCCCATCCCTTTGAACGCATCTGGCCAGATCAAAGATGGTGACGATGTCGACAACGTGTGACCTGCGCATCTCTAACACTCGGGGAAGCCAAGCAGATTTGCGGGGTCCTTCCACCTTTATATCCTGCACAGGGGCGGTTTGGGTGGGCCTTGAATTTTCCTGGTCCGAGCCACCATACTCCAAAGAGAGGTATGGCCCAGATCCTTCCGCGAACGTGTCCTGCTCATAGGCGGTCCGTGCGGGGCTTGACGAGTTTCCCACTTTCTGGGAGCTAGGACCCGAGTCAGTTTCGCCGATGAAGATGTGGATGTCTCCGAAGGGGATTACGGAGCAGCACGTGGGTTTCGTCTTTGCCGGTACCCAGAACTCATCTGGAGGGACGATCGGGACATTGCCAGAGAATAGAATGCGACCGATGGCAACAGTATCACCGATTCCCACAAAGAGATTGGACCTCACCCGGTGTAGAGCTCGAAGCGCCTCTTTCCCAACGGCGGGCCCCAACTGTCGTGGTATTGCCGACGAGTACGCCATGGAGGGGTCCTCACAGTGCGTGTTTAGAGACATGGGGTAAGGCGGAGAGTTGGCGGGTACGAGGTAACACAGCTTACCTAGGATCAAGTCCCACGATGGTGGCGGAACTCTACTCCTGCTATAAATCACTATAATGGCAATACACCGAGTTACAGAGATAGGTTCGCTGTGCGAGGTGTTGCGCGTTGTACGCTGCAATATGATGTCTGGTGCCCTAAAGGCTTCCCACAGGCCGGCTTATAAAGGCGCCAGGACCTAGGGTTTACAGGAAAAGGTCCTTGCCGGACAAGGTAAAGAGTCCTACACCCATACGAACTAGTCTTCCGTGTCTTGTACTCCAATGCTCCGAGTATGTCGATGACTCCTGCGTAGCCTTCCTTTATCCGGTGTGGGCCTCCCTTCAGGATCCGTCTATCTGGGCCGCCCAGCAGGCCATAGGCCTTGCTACCAACTATGGGCGACCCGGGTTAGGCGGATTGGTGACATTCTATGAGGATACCCATATAGCATATCCCTAACACTAGCCTTGCTAATAATGATTAATTGTTGCAAAGATGGGCAATCCTTTGTTTGATATTGTGTTGTGCAGGAAATTATACTTTTAAGGCGAAATTAGGAGTTATTAATGAAAATTATGAGGATGTCTGCATAGCCAAGCAAACCTGGTTCGAAACCCAACTTCCAGAGGATTTAGCGACCAACGGTACGGGCAAGGTTCGCCCGTATCGCCATACTCATACCAGGTGGCAGTGGCTCCGTCAAGTCAAACCCTACAACTTTCGTGAAGGCACCTATAATTTTGAGGCCACATCCACCGCACAGGAGACCGCCATTCTCAAATTGCATCACAATACCACCAAAGAAGATCCACCATCATAGTTCATCCTCTCCATCCTCCATCCTCCATCCTCTCCATAGTCATAGCCATTAGCTTGTACTTGAGATCTTCTTGTGATTATGCGACCATTGTAAGAATATTTAATTTTGGTCTAAGTATTTTGCACACTGTTTTTTATCCTTGATCATATTGTTATAAGTGAGTAGTCCTCACGGGCTGCGGGTTGGGTGAAACCTCGCAGTGATTATGTGCATCTAATTTATGGGATTATTGTGTATTGATTGAATGAGATTTTTATCTTTGTTTCTTTGTCTCTTGTCTCGATCTATGGACTTCTTGATAACCAAGAACCCAGAGATTGATAAAGGCTTGAAGTGAGATGCTTGGTGAGCGGCGATCACATAGGAAATCCAGTGACAAAAAGAGGAGTACGATCTTCGTTTAGAGATTTATTTGGGAACAACAACATTACTTTTTAAGGGTTTAATCTATATTTTCACTTATTAATTGGTGTAGCCTGGTATTTCGTGGTATAACATAGGAATGGGCATATAACCCAAAAACCAATCTACCAAACTAGTTTAACCTGAACTAAACCCAAAATGGTCGAAACCGAAGCATTTGATATTGAGATCGGTTAGCAGTTCTTGATAACCGAATTACTTTCGGTGGCTTCGGTTTGTATCATAAGTCCACGGAATTGACTCAAGGACCAAAGCCCAGCCTACTTCATTAATTCCCCTCCTCACAGGCTCTCGTACTACTATAGCACTTAGGCCTTTCACAATAGGGTGTATCTTAGCACGTCATCCTAAGAAAAATAAATGGTTAAAATACAACTTTTCCAATGCATTGTTTCTTAAGCGGTGGGTCTACATTTAATGATTTAGGTGACATGCATGCATTTGATTGGCCTAACCATGGTTTTTGCATATGATTTTGTACAAATGGTATTTCTTAGCTAAGATACAACCTCACTCTCTTTCCTCGTAAACTGTAGTGCCACATAGACAAAGTACCTAGGATATATCTCTAAGAGTCATCCATTGTGAAAGGCCTTATGCCCCTGCCTCCCAAAAGGCACCCCGTCCCAAATCCCCTCCATAGAAATCGCGACACATATCAAGTCTTGGCGCAAATCTCGCGTGTGGGATTACTTTCCTTGGTCGCTTGACCTTTTGCCTACCAACTTCTTATATTAGCCATGATTCTGTGCCATGCTGATGCATCCATGCCAGTGTCAATCCATAGGTGCGGGCCATGACACCGTCCGGCCAGATTCCGCATCGGCAGAACAACAGCGGCCGCTCAAAACCACATCAAGCAGCTGGAAGAATTCCTTATCGAACGCCGCTGCTAGACTGCAACGTAAGTTATTGATTTATACTCATATTTCTTGATTCAATCCAATCCTAGCTAGTTCTTGATTTGATCATGGTTGTGACGATTGATGTGTACTGTTACTAGTATTGTCTGAGACAGAGGAGTCCTAGGCTATTGTGCCCATAGACGTACAGAACACCAGCGAAGGCGCTGCCTCTCTAGTGATGCACGGCGGTGGATGTAGGAAATGTCAGCGGCGATGGTGAGCTACAAGGAGAAGAAGCAGGACCACATGCCATGCACTTTGGTCTGTTCGGTCAAAAACCGACAGCGGGGCCGAACGTTTGGGGCACCGATCTCTCGATTAGCTTAAACTGTAGAGACCGATCGATGCATGTTACGCGGGAACCAATAATTTGAAAACACCGAAGTACCAGACTGTTCGGTTCGGTGGGACCCAACGCCACCTAGTATAAATTATACTGTATAATAGTTGGATCAAAAGGCTATTGCTATATCTGTGACTCACAGAGGCTCTGGTATATTTAGATGTGCTTCCCACAAATTTTATCTTTGTTCAAGATTATGCATGAATATGTGTATTACTATATTCATCTCAGATGATGTGCTGTAGATAAATCTTCAACCATGACCCATCTCCATCTGTTGCAAAAAAAAACATTCTAAAAGAAAACTAGAAAGGTCCGGTAAACAAAGGTGAAACGAACAAACAAGTTATGCAGACATGTCTCATTTAATTTACATTTAGCATTGTTTCCCAAGGTTCAATTAAACCTATATCTACAGGGAAAAATCGACTATACTGCTACAAATCTGGATTGAGGGTATCAATCCTTTTTCTGGCGCCTTGCTGGGGAACCAATTCGCTATCCTGGTGAGGTCACTAGAGACCTTTTTTAGTTTTAGTTTTGTTTGTAGATTATTTATTGTTATTAGTTTACTTTTTTATCTATTAAAAACCCAAAAAAAACTAGTTACTTGTTTATTTATTTCCATTTTTCCAAAATACCAAAAAAGACCCATGGCTCAGAAGAAACTTGGGGAATATGTTACTCCCACTGGTGATTTTATTTGTGCACCTATTACTCAGCCCGTTGTTGATACGAAAACATATGAAATTAAGCCTACCCTTTTGAGTTTTGTTCAACAGAATCAATGTGGAGGCTCATCTGCTGAGAACTCAGGCTTGCACTTAAATACTTCTACTGAAATTTGCGACATGATCCACACTAAAGATGTTAACCCTAGTGCGGTGAAATTACATTTATTTCCTTTCTCTTTAAAAGTAAAGGCTAAGGATTAGTTGCTAACTTTGTCTAAAGGCGCTATTAAAACTTGAGAGGAGTGCACTAATCTTATTGTGACTAAATGCTTCCCTCCAGCTAAGACTCTGCAGCTAAGATCCAACATTACCAGCTTTAAACAAGAAGACCGTGAGCCACTATCGCTTGCTTGGGAGAGAATGAAAGAAGCTGTAATGAGTTGTCTTAGTCATGGGATGGAAGAATGGATTATACTATATTTATTTTATAATGGTCTTAACCCAATATCTAAGTTTATGCTAGATACCGCAGTAGGAGGAACCATCATGGGAAAGTAAGTGAATGTTGCAAAACAACTACTTGATGATATGCAAAGCAACCATGCCCAATGGTATGTAGGGAGATCCTTAAAAAGGGTGAATTCGATCACCGAGGACCATAATGAAGAGCTTTCTACAAAGGTAGATGAGTTACTCAAATGAAGAGCTTACTTTGGCTCAAATTTTCAAAAAATTATTCTAATCCTACAGGTGCTCCACATAATAATAATTTTGATAATCATAGTGGAGAAAATCATGGAAATCTCTCTTTAGAGAATTCTATTAAAACTTTTATGCAAGCTCAAACTGAGCAGAATAATATGCTTATTAAAATCATGGAGAACCATGAAAATAGTATTGGAAAATTATCTAACCATACCTGACATGGGTATACCCTACAGGTACTCGAGTTTGGTATATACAGGCCGGATACGGCAGAAGCCTGCAGCGTTGCCAAGGGCCAATACAGAATTCGGGTGACACACGGACTCTTCGATTGCTTGCAACGCAAGATGAAGCATAAGATAGAAAGTTGAAAGGGGTGAACCCTAATCTGTAACCGACTCGACCTACTACCCGAGACCCGACCTATCTATATAAAGGCTAGGAGGGGTGGCGAGGAGGACAATCTGCGTCCCTGTGTGCTTGTTTGCTAGCCGACTGATGCCTCCAGCGCTCCCTCCTTCTCCAAAACCCAAGTCCATAACAATGGGCATTGACGAGTTAAACCCTCGTCAATTAGCGCCGTCTATGGGAATTGGGAGGGCTAATGTTGCAGCTTCTTTGGCCCCATCAACCGCAATCTACAACTCCACAACAGCGGATATTCGTCAGCTCTTCGGTGCTTTCGACTTCACTGTCCACACGCCAGCCACTTGCCCGGATTTTGAGTCCGTGGGCGATGAGATCAGCCTGGCGATCGGGAGCTTCCTCTTCCAGGTTGGCCAATTGGGCACGCTTTGCATGCCTGACCAGCCGATGACACCAGCGATTGCTCCAGCATCATGGTTCCCTCCACCAATCAGCACCCTCAGTGAGCTCAACGCCTCGGCAACAGCTGGGAGTACGGACAGTGGCAGCAGTCGCGGGTCCGATCTGGGTGATCTAGCCACAGAAGATGGAGCCTACGGCTCCGGATCTGAAAGTTGCGGGAGCAACAGCTTCCCCATCCACTTCATGTGCACCGTCATCAACGTGGGCGATACCACGGCCAATCGCGAAAACGTCGGCACCGGATCTGGCACCGGACCGCCCAACGGCAGCATACCCAACGGCGGCATACCAGTTGTAAACGGCGATCCCACCAACAGTGACAACAGCGTGCCCGTCAACAATGGAACGGGAGGAGAACCGCCAATCATAGTGAATGGAAACATTGGAGAACGTATGGTGATCAGGCTCAATGACAACGAGTGGGCCCTCTATCGAGAAGCTCTACGGGGCAATCCTCTGCCCCTCAATTCTCCACAGGACATGCTGATGGGATACCATTGGCTACTGAAAGAGGAATACAAACGCCAGCTACATGCAATCGTGTAACTCGAGGCATGTAAAAAGGCGGCGGACAGGTCAAGCCTTCGGCGAGCTGGGCTCTCCTCCCATGGAAGATCCTCCTCCAAAGGTAACGAGTACGTGGCCGACAAGAGAAGATCTCGATTGGCCCACCTCACCGAGCAAGAGCGCATAGAATCCGCGAAAGTCCTCGACTTTAGCTCCATGACCGTGGATACGCGCGGCAACATGCTCTCGAAGATGCCGCAAGTTGTGGTAACGGCGACCACCATGTACCTCCTCAACAACCAGCCACCAGTTGGAGATCCACGGCCTGCCATGCACAGATCTACGATCGTGGGCTTGGGGCTAATCGAGGCCTCCCTCGACAAGGAGCTAAAACCGGAGCCAAAGAAAAGCAAGGCTCTGGCAAAATATTATTCCTCGCCCTTGTCTAGCGACGATAGCCACGACCTGTCTCGGCGTCGCCGCTCACGGCGGCACGATCACGACTATGATGCGCGTGATGACATCACACAACGCAAATTCGACAAAATGCGCGTAAGACGCGCTCCTTCGACTGACTCGGAAGACGAAGACGTGGACCTCTGCGGCGCCAGATGCTTCAGCAGAGCCATCAGGCAAAAGTGAATGCCTAAAGGGTTTAAACTCCCATTGGAGAACCCAAAATTCGATGGCCTGCAGGACCCGAAGATCTAGCTACAGGATCATATCTCCCCCGTCAGGCTCCACGGCGGGATTCAAAGCACGGCCATGTAATGCCTACAGCTGCAGCTGCAGGGCGCCGCCCGCGCATGGCTCAACAACCTCCCGCGCGGATCCATTCGCAGTTCGGAAGAGCTGGTCTACAGCTTCGTGCACAACTTCAAGGGAACTTACAACAGGCCCGCATCAATCGAAGAACTAAGAGGTTGCCAACAAAGATCTGGCGAGTCGCTATGCTCGTACATCCAAAGGGACCATCATTAAGAACTCCATAGAAAACATCTCGGAGGACCGTGCAATCGATGCGTTCAACGGCAGAGTCTGCCGCATAGAGCTCATGGAGGAGCTGGGCCGCTCGAAGCCCAAAATGATCGACCACCTAATGGAAATCACGAATCGGTGGGCGGACGGAGAAGATTCGGTGAAAAACCGTGCCCACTCCAACGACGACGACGACCTCGAACGCAGACGCGGCCGCCAAACCAAGCGTCGAATGCGCATCTACGATGACCGCGACGACATTAATATGGTCACAGCCCGCTACGCCGACAAACGCAACGACAACCGCAACAGTGGTTATCGCACTGGTAGATACCGTGACTCCGGAAAAACCATGCAAGTGTGGCCGCGTCGCACTCGCGAAGAGGCACCCGCAACATCTATCGAGGACAAACTATCCAGCCCATGCAACGTGTACTTCTACATCGACAAGCACAACAGCAAGAAGAAGTCCAGCCACCATCTCATGGATTGCCACGAGTTCCTCAAACTCCAAGAGGGCCTGGCTCGGATGAATCGTGACGCGGTCAACAGGGGCTATGGAGCCGCCCAGGCGTTCTGGCACATGGAGGTCCTCCACTACCGCCCGGACCACCACCACCCGCGGCCGCGCTAGTCTAGCACCACAGAGGCGAACCATATCCACGAGTCGTAGGCAACATGATGATCCAAAAAGGGTGTCCCTCAAATCGAGTGCAGAAGGCCATCACTCGCCAAGTCAACTTGGCAATAAACTCCCCACCTTCCACCACTGAGTACCTTAGTGGAAGTGACTCTTGCATCACCTTCGACAAGCGCGACCATCCGCGTCAAGTCCCTTGTCCAGCCCACTGTCCCCTCGTACTCGAGGCATAGATTAGAGGCTTTGATATGAGTCATGTCTTCATGGATGGCGGGAGCGGCATCAACCTCATGTTCGCAAGTACCTTGCGTGCGATGAGGATCCCTCTGACCTGTCTGGAGATCTCAGACATGACGTTCCACGGCATTGTCCCAGGCAAGGGCATATATACCCTGGGTAAAATCAACCTCTACGTCATTTTCGGCATGCAGAAAAACTTTCGGTGAGAACGCATCGACTTTGAAGTCGTCGATTGGCCTTTGCAATACCACTGCATCCTCGGATGTGTCGCGTTCGCTAGGTTCATGGCGATGCCGCACTACACCTACCTGCAAATGAAAATGACAGGTCCAAACGGCGTCATCACAATCCACGGAAGCTTCGAATGATCTGATAGCTGTGACAGGGAATTCAACAGAATCTCCCAATCCTTCGGCATGCAGGAGGAGCTCGCAAGATTGAAGGAGTCGACAGACAATAGTCTGCCTCCCCTGAGCAGGCCAAGTTCACCTGACCTATCATTCGACTTGTCGGTGCACACGAAGAAAGTCCAGGCCCACCCAATGGACCGGACAAAGACGGCCCTCATCGCCAACAACCTGAGTTCCGCATAGGAACTCGTGCTCGTCGAATTCCTCCATGAGCACTAGGAAATCTTCACCTGGTGTCCAGCGGACATGCCAGGGGTTCCCAGGGAATTCACCAAGCACTCACTCAACGTGAACCCAGACGTAAGGCCAGTCAAGCAGACAATACGGCGACTGTCTGAACCAAGAGCAAAAGCAGTCGGAATGGAGATCAACAGACTCCTCGACGCAAATTTCATACGCGAGATCAAGGAAAGCACCTGGCTCGCTAACACAGTGTTTGTGCCTAAAAAAGACACGGATATCCTGCGGATGTGCATGGACTTTACCTCCCTGAATAAGCACTACCCAAAGGATCACTTCCCGTTGCCGCGAATCGACCAAATCATCGACTCCACTGCGGGATGCGAACGCCTCTGCTTCCTCGATGCCTACTCAGGCTACAATCAGATTTGAATGAATGAGGAGGACCAAGAGAAGACGACGTTTACGACGCCCTTTGGTGTGTTCTGCTACAACACCATGCCCTTCGGGCTAAAAAACGCAGCAGCTACCTATCAGCGGTGCATGCAGGCTGCCTCAAGAATCAACTTGGTCGCAACATCCAAGTCTATGTTGACGACGTCGTCATCAAAACTAAGGAAGAAGCATCGTTAATCAACGATCTCCGCGAGACCTTCGCCAACCTCGAACGCTACTAGATCAAGCTCAATCCGGACAAATGCGGCTTCGGCATGCCATCTGGGCAATTACTCGGGTATCTCATCTCCACGAGAGGGATCGAAGCAAACCCGAAGAAAATAAAGGCCATACTGGCCATGGAGAAGCCGAAGAACGTAAAAGGCGTCCAGCAGCTAGCTGGGCGAATCGCGGTGCTTAGGCAATTCATCAGTCAAATGGGCGAAAAGGCACTGCCCTTCTACCAACTCCTCCGCGAGGCTGACAAGTTCGAGTAGACAGACGAAGTGCAAGAAGCATTCGAAGACCTCAAGCGCCTACTATCAACCTCGCCAGTACTGGTGACACCTCGTGAAAAGGAGCCACTACTGCTCTACATCTCCGCCACCAACCAGGTGGTCAGCACTATGCTCGTGGTGGAGCGAGCTGAAGAAAACAAAGTCCACGGGGTGCAACGCCCAGTATACTACCTCAGCGAGGTGCTCACGCCAACAAAGTAGCGGTACCCGCATTACTAGAAGCTAGCCTACGGCATTTTCATGATAGCCAAGCGACTGCGCCGCTACTTCCAGGAGCATCCAATCGTGGTGGTAAACGACACCCCGCTCGGGCACATACTCAATAATCCTGATGCCACCGGATGAGTCGTGCTCTGGGGAATCAAGTTGTCTCCACGAGACATAACATACGAGAAGCGTGACACGATCAAATCATAAGTTCTCTAGGACTTTCTCGTGCACTGGATGGAGAATCAACTCCCCGACAAACCAGATATGTCCTACCTCTGTACAATGCACTTCAACGGGTCTAAGCGAAAGGATGGAGTCGGCGCAGGTGTCATACTGACATCGCCCCAAGGAGACAAGATGAAATACATTCTGCGAATGCAGTTCACCGCCTCCAATAATGAGGCTGAGTATGAAGCTCTAATCCATGGGATGTGGATGGCGAAAGTCTGCAGCGCCAAAAGGCTCATCATCTGTGGTGAATCCAAACTGGTGGTCAACCAATGCACGAGTGTGACGCACTGAGCAATAACATGATCGCCTATCGCGACCTCTACGACACACTCGAAGGAGACTTTGACGCCTATGAGCTGCGACACGTAAGCCGCGAAAGCAGCGAAGAGGCGAACACACTTGCCAACATTGGCTCGACCTACGCCCATATACCACTTGGGGTATTCCTCGAGCGCATCTACGAGCGCTCCGTCAAGCTCAAGGCTCCATCAACGAACTCGGGGGCTTTGCCACCTAACGAGCCAATGGCACTCGACAACATGGAGCTCGATACAGGACTCGAAAGGCCAATGAGCATCATGATGATCGAGCCATCTTGGACACAGCCGTACATCACGTACCTGCTCAGCAAAAGGCTGCCAGAGGACCCGACTGATGTGCGACACATCGCGTGATGATCCAAGGCATTCGCCATCATCAACGGTGAATTATACAAATGTAGCATTACCTGAGTACTCCAACGTTGCATCTCCAATGGGGACGGAAGGGTCGTCCTCCTCGACATACACAAAGGCACCTATGGGCATCATGCTGGCAGTCGCGCCCTTGTTACCAAAGCTCTACGAGGTGGATTCTACTGGCCCACGGCCATGTGCGACGCCAAGGATATCATCCAGCGCTGCAATGATTGCCAGCGATTCGCGGACAAGCCTCATGCACCTGGCATGGAACTCGGGCCAATACCATTGGCCTGGCTATTCGCACAATGGGGACTCGACATGGTCGGCAAGCTCCCAAGGTTCTCGCGAGGAGGTTACGTCTACCTCTTAGTCACAGTCGACAAATTCACCAAGTGGATCGAGGCCATGCCGGTAACGAATCAATCAGGAGCTAGCGCCGTCAAGTTCTTCGAGTCCATTGTCTACCGCTTTGGGATGCCACACAGCATCATCACGGACAATGGGACAAACGTCACCTCTAAGGAGTTCTAGGAATTCTGCAAAAACCTGGGAATCAACGTAAGCTACACCTCGGTGGCTCCCCCACAGACCAACAGTCAAGTTGAAAAGGCCAACGGCCTCGTGTGCGGTGGAATCAAGAAGCGACTCCTTTGGCCACTCGAACAAGCCGTTGGATGCTGGCCAGATGAACTACAATCCATACTCTGGAGCCTACGCACAACTCCAAACAACGCTACGGGCTATACTCCGTTCTTCATGGTGCACGGTGCTGAAGCGGTGCTGCCAACAGAAGTGTACCTCAAAGCCCCACGGGTGATCGCATACAGCGAGAAGGAATCTACCCTCGCACTCGAAGACTCTGTCGACCTCCTTGACGAGGCACGCGAGATAGCAGCAGAGAGGTCAACGATCTACCATCAGAACCTCCGCAACTACCATAGCAGAAGGCTACGCCCCAGATCCTTCGTCGAAGTAGACCTGGTCCTGCGACTAAAGCAACAAGGGAATCTCAAGCTCCAGTCCCCTTAGGAGGGACCATACGTGATTACAGAAGTAATCACAGGTGGCGCCTATCACCTTAAAAATTTCGAGACAGGAGTCGCATACTCCAACCTCTGGAACGTCCTGCAGCTTCGTCGTTTCTACCCTTAGTCATTTTTATATTACAAATAAAGCTATTCAGCCAGGCTACTTAGCCACACATTGTACCTCGTACTATTCTGCGAATAAATAAAGCTAAGTGCCCCAAAAATATGTGTTATCCTTATTTTTCTTGCAATTTTATCACTCGGGGGCAGCGCCACCCTTTACACTTTCGTTCTACGAATAAATCGTAGTATCCTGAGTAGCTGACACAACATCAATCGAACCCTTCATAAACACCAACCCAGTTGCAACGTACCTGACAGGTTGGCAAGGTGCTGAGATAAAACACAAGTCATGCTAACAAAAAGGAACTGCAGAGTACAATAGACTCGCAAAATATAAAAGCTAGCAAACTCTTCACATATCAAATGGGTATTAATTACATCCAATATATTCATACGAACTTTACAACACTTATGCAATTTTGTGCAGGATACAAATCACGCTACTGCTGCAAAAGAAGAACGTTCGATTGCTCCTCGACGAAATCGACAATTTCCTCTATTGGCCGATCAACCGCTTGATAATGCGGAACCATGTTCCAGGTCATACCTTCTGGAGGAGGCGGTGGCCCAGCAGCAATAGACGCAATATCTACGTCTAGCCTATATAGTCGCACCAGCGATAGCGCAGCCTTAGCACTAGCTACTAACTGTTGCCGCACGCACTCGTAGACCACACTCAAATCTTGGAACTTCGCCAGAAGAGCCAACAGGCTTGAAGGGACGGTGTCCAGTGGAAACATCGTTTGATAAATATGCCTAAGGCACGATTGCGCCTTCTTCAAAAAATGAAGTACTCAAGAAGCATGATCCTAGAGGGTCGCAAGTGCGATCGCACGATCGTGGTCCACCCAAAAGTACCCACTCGCCTGCAGTTGCTCCTGGGTCAGGCCATTCATTCGAATGGCAACCTGGTCCTTCTCATCCTGTGGATGACGAGCATTGACAACTACACCAAGCAAAATGGCAAAGTATGAAGACAAGGCATCACCGCGACTGGCTAAAAGAAAAGATGAGAGGGCAGAAAGCTAACATTTGAACTGCTCACTCAGCTGCGCCACTTCCTCCAAGAGATACTTCTCACGGGCAGTGGCCTTCTCTGCCTTCGACTTCCATACATCTGCACTACCACGGAGGATGGGCAACTCACGCTCCAATTGCTTAATGTGATCGCGCAGTCGTGAAAGCAACAACAACTCCTCCACCTTTGAGCGCGGCTGCGCCAAGGTTTCATCGGTGGGCGGAGGATCATGAGGACCACTCAAAGGGACCACTCGACGTACCCTATCACAAATCAAGCAAGAGCAAATGAGGGACCAAGAATACATTAATAAAGGCATAAATGCATTCAAGCACAGCAAAGTCTCGACAGGGACACTCCCACAAAAGCATTATTCCAACACAAAGGGCTAAACACTACAGCTATTACAAATGCAGATTAAGGAGCATTTTGCTTCTTCGACTTAGACTTTGCCTTCGGGGGCTTCATCGCATTTGTGGCAGTCTCCGGACTTGCCGGTGGTAGCCCTATATGCTGTGGGATTCACCGCCTTCGCTCGCCGCCGCTCCTCAGAATACTTGGCGACTGTCTCGATAAGTTGAGGACCATATTTTGCGCAGCTACCAGCGAAGGGAGAAAACACTACATGCTGGCCTCCGCCATCGACAGGCATCGCCTCGGAAATAGCAGCAGGATCCACCTCCGTGCCATGGGCTTGCACCATCGCGAGTGCCATGGTAGCGCCGATAGACCGCTACGAATTCTTGAATTCTGCGGGAATACCTCCAGCGAGGGATTCCACTAGGTCTTCAAGGTTGTTAATCAGCCTAGCCTTGGGAGTCAGATCCTCACGGATGCGACTGAGCACGACCTTGGCCTTTGTCAGCGTCCCCTGAAGGGAAGGGCTGTGGTCCTCGACTACGGCCACGGCACTAGCCAATGCGTCTGCACGGCGAAGGGACTGGGCGTCGAAGCTCAAGCCACCGGCATCTGCATCAATAAGGTATTAGCACCACAATATCAAACAAGGAGGAATACAACATCAAAACTAGCGGTCACCTGAGAGAGCCTTAGCAATCGAGAAAAGTTGTTCTTCGAACAACCACTCCCTTTCGACAGTGGAGGAGCGCAATTCCTCTTCGTGTTTCCGCGACTCCTCTAGGGCCACGACTGCTTCGTCGCGACTCTTCACCACCACAACAAGCACCTTTTCGAGGGAAGCAGCATTACGAAGAAGTTCGTTGTGCTCAACTGCAAAATACAGGACGTATCATCAATCGAATCTATAAACTTCACGAAGACAAAGACAAAGCCAAAACTAACCTTCGACAATGCGATGGCGATTGTCCAGTAGCGCATGCTATTGACCCATGACAAGGACTTGCTCCGCCAGGCGGGCAGCTTCCTTCATGATGAGCTGCCTCAGAAGAAAACAAAGGGTCAGCAAATAGCACCAAGTATAAATTCGACGGCCAAAACAACAAAAGGACGCCTACGTGATCCTCTAGAGACTCTGAAGATGACTACCGTGCAATCGTCTGGGCAACCATCTCGTGTTCCCCAACATGCAGGGAACTCGACGAATTGTGCCCGGAGTAGGCCGCCAATGGAGGAGGAGACCGTTTGGCCACTTCCTTGGCCTTGGAGTCTATGACTCCGGACTCCTTCCCAAATTGGACATCATCAGAAGACGACGATGCCGCTAGACGACAAAATACATCAAGAAAAAACTTTAGGGAAAAAGCAACTCCAAAGAAAACGAAAACAAGGTCGCGAATGCAGAACTCACTAGCGAAATTTATCAAGGTCAAAGGATTGCTCCTCCGACTCCGATGACTCCTTCGGCAGTCGCAGCTTCTTTCGGGCAGGAGGAGCCATGGTGCGCATAGGAAAGGTGGGGATTGGCTCCTCAACAACAACAGAAGGACCTTCCGGCGTTGTCAGTGAAGCAGCGTCAGAATCCTCGCTGCGAGAATGCTTACGAGTGTCCTGGTCGCTGGACTCGGGGGCTTCCTCCTCCTATTCAATTGGGACGGTCGATTTCGACTCGTCCTCTTCATCCACTTCGCGAGGGATAACCCCTTCAGGACGAGGGGGTAAACTGGAAGACACCTTCCAGTCATGTATTCAAAAGATACATCATTATATATCAAGCGCTTGTTGGCAATCGGCAAAAGAAGTTACTTCGTAGCACAAGTTCTACCTCAGGAGGAGGGTTAGAGGCATCAAAAGGAGGCACGACTGGTTTGCCTGGGAGGGCCTCCTTGGCGGTATACTTGGTCACCAATCGCACCCTCCTATCCACCTCACCCGCAGAAATGCCCTCGGTAGATACGCGAGTGCCATCGTCAGCGCCGGTCCAACAGTACATGGGGTGCACTCTGGTCTGAAGAGGCTGGACGCGGCGGTGCAACCACGTGTGAAAGAGAGCAGCGCCACCCTCTTCTTTACCTAAGCGGCTTTCGAGGTTGTAGACGCGCTTGTACAGCACCTCTGTTTCCTCGGACTCGCCAGGCATCACGATGTTCTTCCAAGAGCGCCTCCTCTTGCAAGTTGCTGCGGGATTGAAGGGCGCGAGTCTGTAGTGGTCTCCGTCAGCCTTCAGGTTGCGGATATAAAACCACTTCTCTCTCCACCCTTGGACGGACACGGTGAGCTTGATGGAAAAATAGGTGACAGTGGAGTCGATGTTGATCCCGCAACCTCCTACGTCGTAGACTACCGAACCGGATGCCAACTGGCGTTTCAGCTTAAAAAGCCTCTTGAAAAGGCCAAAGTGTGGCTTGATTCCGAGCTAGCACTCGCAAAGCGTAATGAAGCAAGAGATGTGGAGAATGGAATTTAGGGACAACTGGTGCAGCTGGAGCCCATAGAAACAAAGGAGGCCTCGGAAGAAAGGATGCAGGGGGAGAGAGAGACCTCAGATGATGAATGCAAGAAACATCACCTAGAAACACGGAGCAGGACAAGGGATTACCTCGTCACCGGGCACTCGCGAGTCGTCCTCCGCGGAGGGAAGAACTCCATCTTGGCGATGAAGATGCAACTCGGAAGGTTTGATGATGGACGCCCACTAGGCGTCGTTGGTAACGCGGGTGCCTGCACCTTTCTACTTCCCAGCACCGGCGGCGCTGGTGCCCACAGTGGTAGTATCGCCCTTCTTCTTGGTGGTGGCAATGGCGGCTGCAGATCCAGCTGTGGCACCTCCCTTCTTCTTACCCATATTTCGATGGTGGTGAGAATGGACAAAAGTAGCTGGGGAAGACACGGAGATGGTCCAGTGCCGCGAAGAAAAGGTAGGCAAGGAAGCAAAGAAAGAGTAGCAATGGCAAAGGAGGCACGAGCAAGAAGAGATGGGGAAATTTACTGCAGCTGCGCTTCTACTTAACCCCTTCACGGATGTCATCCAACGGCCAGCAGAAACCTTACTGGACGTGTGGTGCACATTGCCATTGACACGTGGCGAAGCTGAACCACGAACCGTCCCCCACTATTCCCATTACACGCGGAAATTGAGGAGACGCGGTTAAAACAGAAGATTACACACGCCTAGTCAAATCAAAGTCAGGAAATGGGACCCACCGCTCGTCACGTCCCGTCAAGACCACTCACGCGGGCAACTGAAGTCATCATGTCGCTAGCACTGATGTCATCAACTTAGCCAAAATAAGATTTCGACTACTTTAGTCCTTGCTCGAGTCTTCGACTCAACCAAGCACTCGGGGGCTACTCCCATAGGGAGCGCTAGTCGTGCACCCTACGATTTTTTTTATGCAGGTGTATGAACATTCAAGACAAAACCATCACTCGAATCTACGATTCGATTGTGAAATTTGGGTTACTCTCATAGGGAGCGCCGGAAGCAAACTCGACTGAAACAAGCAACAAAAGATGACAGCAGTCGCAAAAAGTTTTTAGTCCCCGCTCGAATCTTCGACTCAACTAGGTACTTGGGGGATAATCCCATAGGGAGCGCTGGAAGCACACCCTATGATTATTTGTACATCATACAGTGTGTTGATAACATCTGCCTCACACTCTCCCTGCAAAGAGACTTCATCTCCTGGGCCACCCGAATCATCTCCGTGATGACAAAATTCGGATGCCATGCTCACAGCGTGAAGATAAGACCTGAATAAGGCCTGGCAACGCATCTGCTGCGCACTACCAGAAATATATCCGTGCCTGTAGGTACGATGAACATGCCTCGACGGACGTGTCGAGTGCTCATACTTATATACTAGAATTCGACTCCTGTACGACCTCCGCGGCCTGAGTCGAATTACGCTAGCACTTTTCCAAATTCGAGTCTGGGGACTCGAGTTTGAGTAGATTGCGTTGTTTTTCCCTAAGGCAGTTAACTGATACGGATACATCAGATAAATCAGGAATGTATGTCAACGATCCCTATGACAAAAACAGAACACTCGAAAATATACTCGGTTGTGCACTCGAAATACTTCATGAAGTCCCCAGTCGAATCTGCGATTCCACTGGACACTCGGGGGCTACTGACATGGGTATACCCTACAGGTACTTGAGTTTGGTATATACGGCCCGGATATGGCAGAATCCCGCAGCGTTGCCAAGGCCCAATACAGAATTCAGGTGACACACGGACTCTTCGATTGCTTGCAACGCAAGATGAAGCTTAAGATAGAAAGTTTAAAGGGGTGAACCCTAATCTGTAACCGACACGACCTGCTACCCGAGACCCGGCCTATCTATATAAAGGCGAGGAGGAGGCGGTGAGGAGGATAATCACAACCCTAGTTTCCACAACTCTCGCCAGATTGCATATGTGCGCCCCTATATTCTTCGATTCCTTCGTTAATTCCAAGAGCAGACAAGCAGGAGTAGGGACCTCTACGAGGCCTGGACCTGGGTAAAACTGGTGTCCATGTGTGCTTGTTTGCCAGCCGACTGATGCCTCCAACGCTCCCTCCTTCTCCAAAACCCAAGTCCATAACAATGGACATTGACGAGTTAAACCCTCGTCAATACCATTGCAATCAGAAATGATGTGCAGGCTCTATAGGAAACAACCAAGACCATGGAGGCACAATTAGGAAAGGTAGCCGAGAGTCAAGCTCTCATACTTGCAAAAATTGCTGGAAAGGCTGAGCGAAACCTGGTAGAAGATCTCAAGATGATGAGGATAGAAAATAAAGATGAGAAGCTTGAAGAGCTATATTATAGCAATGTGCCATCGCCAGATTATACTGTGGAAGATCTACTAAAGATGATCACCATAAAGAGTCCATGTATAAAACAAGGTAACGATGCTAAATATCAACAATTTATAAAAGAAAAAGCATCTAAAGTTCGTGAGCTAGAAATGGAATATAAGAAGCTACCCGATAAATTTCTAGCAAAGCTAGATGATATTTTTTTGCCCACTATTAAGATTAAAATAGGAATCAATGAAATAGCTACTCTTTGTGATGTTGGTGCAAGCCTTTCAACAATTTCTAAGAGTCTATTTGATAAAGTAAACTTAGGGCCATTCACAACTACTGAAATGATACTCCATCTTGCCGATTCAAATTATAAACAAGTTGTTGGTATAAAAGAAAACATAGTTGTTGAAATTAAAGGATATCCTGCGCTTATTGATCTAGTTATAGTAGACATGCCTGAAGATCCCATAGCATCTAAAATTCTAGGTAGGCCATTCCTAAGAACCATTAAAGCGTTGATTAATTTGCATGAAGGGAATCTGAGAATAGGACTACCATCTAGAGATCCTTTTATAGTCCACTTCCCTAGGAAGAAGGACAAGCCTAATGATGATGGTGTAATCACATTAAAAGATAATTACTTTGGAGTGGGAGTTCCACTCGCAAAGCGTAAATAATCACTATCTTGGTCAGGCTAATAGACCTTAACTAGAAGCGCTCCATTGGAGGCAACCCATGTGAAATAAAGGTTTTATCTTGTGTTAGTTTTGTTTTGTTTTGTTTTGTTCGTTTTTAATAAAGAGTATTCAAGAAGGTCTTTTGAAGAGAGGAGTAGAAACTAAGGTAATCCTCACTCTATGATATTCACTAACACATGGACAAAAGGTACTGCAGTTTTATGAAGTTTATTTGTTGTCATTCTTTTGTTAGGTAGGTTGATGAGCCATGCCCGAGCCTCACTCTTTAGGGTGAGAGGCAACCATTTCGTCATGACCCTTTCGTCCCCCTCGTTCCGCTTGTATAGCGGTGTAGTATATATGTAGGAAGTCCTTCAGGTTGGTCTTCCTGTCGTATTTGCCTAGTACGTATGGTCAGAACTTGGGGGGCCAGGTTGCCCACCACCGTTCTGGGTGAAGGCAACGTAGACAGCCGTGAAAGCAGGGGCACTCCACCCGGCTCTTACTAGCTTGACGTCTTCACGAAAGTGACGCTCCCATCAATGATCAATGCGAGTTAGGACGTCTTCTCCTTGATGCTCTTCTAGGACCCTACATAGGTCCTTGAATTACTAGTCCGGGAGGAGACTACCAAGGCATGGTCATCACCTCTATCCACAACTAGGTTGCGAGGAGGTACTCCCTCACGACGGCTCTCTAAGAAGCCGTAATTTTTATGGTCATGAGTGTTCTCAGTAGCTTCTCTGTGGGAGGGGCGAGGGGTCCTAGAGCTAATAGTGGGGTGCTGGGTGGTTCCCCGTGCCCCCAAGGTAGGAGCCCCCCACATTATCAATCGTGAGACGTCCGTTCCTCCTAGAGACGGGCGATGCTCCCAAAGTGCACCAACCTCGCTAGCCACACATTGGTGCACGAGTTGTCCCCAACTTATTCTAGGGGAACTCAAGCATGGCTTCCGCCATGGTGAGCAAAATGATGGGACTATGGGTCCCAAGGTGAGTTAGGGTAGGACACTGGCTTCCAACATCGGTCAAGACCCCTGGGGCCTACCACCCTCCTCACGGTTGCGCGGGTGCGTCTAGCTAGGTGAGCACTACCTCGCAGGCTCACCGTATTCTCATACATGCGTTCACGTGGTGCGCGTGCACCCTTATGAGTGTTGTTTGATGAAGGGTGAGTGTTCTGGTGATGCGTCTCCATAGGAATGGCGGTCCGACGGAACCTCCAATCTGGCGAGGTTTGACTAACAGCTTGCTCCTCCTGGCACTAGCACTTTGCCCTCCATCAGGCGGTGCTAGCACAGATGGTGGCCCAGTCATGCCTCGGGTGGCTCCTAATGAGCTCCTAGGAATGGTTGTTGGGGTCAAAGGTGAAGATGTTGATGCAGGTCGTCATGGATGTGCCCCCTACCTAGTGCGCCAGATGTCATGTATGATATTTTGATATCAGGGATGGGAGGTCCCTTTTTAGTTTAGTTAGGGGTTCAACTGAAGGAGATATGCCCTAGAGGCAAATAATAAATAGGTTTTTATTGTCATATCTCAATTAGTGCGTAATAGTTTCATACTATGTTATAACTGTATTAATATGCAACGTTAATACACGTGCGGTATGTAAGCAAAACCAGTCTCTATTTACCTCTAGCGAACTAGTTCATTGGTCATGAGGATGATCTAGGGTTTCGAGAACATGGGCATTTATGCCAATTGACAATGAGGTCACATCATTAGTTGAATGATCTGATTGACAAACAACCCAACCAGTTGTATCTTAATGAGATCTGGTTACAAAGTTCACCATTAATGATAAACTAAGGAAACCTCGCAACATGATCCTTAGACTATGAGATAATGCAAATCACCGTTCTGGAGGGAGCTTAGATGGTTATCAAGTATCACACCGTGACTAGGTGATCGAAAATGTGCTATTCAGGTTTCCCAAAGGGGCGTGTAGAGGAGTACATATCAAGACCAGGATTTGCCCATCCATGTAACGGACAGATACATTAGTGGCCATCTCGGTGACGTTGCATTAACGAAGCTTGCAAGCGTGTGACTGGGTCACGGAATGCAACGACACGGAAACGAGAAAACAAGTTCATCGGTAATGAGATCGAACGAATGTATGGAGATACCGTAGATCAAATCTCGGGTGAACTAGGTATCAAGTGGCAAAGGGAATGGGAAATGACTGTTTATGGTTCAAACGACTTTATCATCGTGGAATGCACAGGGGTCATTATGGGCATCCCGGTCCCGCTATTGATCATTGATGGAGATCATGTCTGTGCTATTCCCGAGCCGTGGGGAAATACACTTAAGGGTATGACGAGCTAGAGATCCTCTGTAAGTTGGAATCACCATATGAAAGAGAAAAGGAAACCGGAAAAGTTCCATGAGAGAACCGGAATCGTTCCGGGAAAGATCCGAAGTCGTGCGGAGGAAATCGAAAGGGACCCGAAAGGTGTTTCGGGTCAAGTTGGATTTTGTAATATGTATTTACATATTAATTAATGTAACTAATACTAAATATAATATTAAAATTTAATTTGAAAGGGTATTCCACTAATGGGCCAAACTCCCTAGAGAAAAAGGGCCCATGAGGGAAAACCGAAGGAGGGAAGGGCCAAGGGCCAAGGCCTAGCCACCTCAAGGGGGCCCACCGGCCAGCCTAGGGTTGTGCGTGGGGTGGGGCCCTTCCCTGGCCGGCTGGCCCATGAGGCCCATGCGCCTCCCCCCTCTCTCTCCCTTGTTTAGTCCCACATGGGAAACCCAAAGGGGAGGGCACACCCCTCCCCCTATATAAAGGGGTGCCCATGGGTGGGAATCGACACACCAATATCTGGAGAAGTCCTTTGGTTGACTTTCTCCTTCCCTCTCTCTCTCGTCTCCATGCGTTGGCACGGTCCCATGTAAGGACTGCCCGAGCAAGAGACACCACACCTGATTCCAAGACGGAGATCTACTTCCGCACTCCCGGAAAGGATCAAGGAGCCAGAGGTCGTCATCGTACACCGTATGTGTACGAATCCACGAGGGCCGAACTTGAGGCACCTTGGATGTCGTGATCCGGAGCTGCTGCACGATGAAGAAGGAGCAAGGGGTGACTTGCGAGGAGCATCACGACCTTGAGGTCGGCTACGAGTTCGACTACTTCAACCACGTTCCCTTCGGAATGTTAACTGCGTACGGTTTATAAGGGTATGTATTCTATACGCTCCTGCCGTTACCGCATTACTACATAGATAGATCTTGGCAGTATTAGGCAGTTCCAACATAGGAAATTTTTTGTTTTCTGCCGCGGAACCCTTTAGTGGTATATCAGAGTCGATCTATGCGTAGGAGTGTTGTATGGCTAGTACGCACAAATATTGTGCAGGCATTGATCCCTTAGTTGTAACCCTCTAACATGTACTTGTTTATATCGCGGTATTGTTTGATGAAGCGGCCCGGACCGACCTTACGCGTATTCGTACGCGAGACTGGTTCCACGCTAAACATACGGCTTGTACCATATAAGTGGCTAGCGGGTGTATGTCTCTCATTCAATAGTTGATATAACATTTACAACAGAGGTCCGCAAAAGGGATGTAGTAGAGACAACTGGTGGATCCATGTTGTGGTTGGAAAGTTCGTAGATTAGAAACGGTTCTATTGAGAAATTCCTAGCAACCACGTAAAACTTGCAAAAGATAAAGTAGAGACATCTAACTTTATTTTGCAGGAGGGCTTGTGTTATGATATGGCATTGGTCGCTACAAAGGTAAAGTAATTTACTTTTCTGTTACTAAGTAGTATAGTAATAGTCATCGTTCCGATGGAGGACCGGGTGCTGGCATCGTGGACTTGGCGTCAAACCAGGGGCAAGATAGAGATCATGCCGAAGCGCTCGATGGAGATCAAGGCGCAAGAAGAAGGACCATATCATATCACAAATTTACATTTGATGTTGATACATGTTTTATATCTTATTATGTGCTAGTATTAGATACTCAACGGTAGCAAATAAGATAATCCCTATATAATTCCAATGATAGTGTTCCCCTTGTGTATGCACCACCAAGAAAGATTGTCGTTATGAAGGTGGTTGTGATGATTGGGGGCTAGACATATCTACATTCGCATACAGTGGGTGTAAGCCATGTTGCATAGTGAATACACACAAGTTAGATTTGGCAAGCCTAGCATGTGTAGACATGGCCTCAGAACACAAGAGATCGAAAGATCGAGCATGAGTCACATGAGTGATGTGATTGACATTGGGGAATGTCTACCTTTGATGCTGCACTGATGACCATTGTAGCACACCGGTAAAACCACTACTAGAAAATTGCTTGTTATTTGTGTTTTGTGCATCATCATGACCGCATGCTAATGTTATCATGCTACATTGCATTTGAGCATCGTCATGTCATCATGCATATTTTGCTAAAACTATTTTCTAAAAGCATATCTTTGTTTCTAAATTTCCTTGTTTTTATTTCAAATATAAAACCCAGTCCTTCTGGATATTTTATTTTGTCTACAAACTATTTACAAGAAACTTTTGTTCTAAAAATAAAAATAAAACTATTTTATAAAACCCGGGGAGGCAGTTTGGCCGGCCAGGCCAGAGGCCCAACCGGCTAGACCACCTACTACCTGGCCCAACTAAACTAACATTAACAAGTCCCTAAATCTAATCCCCATCCCACCTACCGCACACCTAGTCCCAACCCGCTTCCGCACTCATGCGAGGCAGCACACACACCTAACATAGCAGCGCACAGCACTAGTGCACATAACGCGCATGCGACGTGCCGCTCGCACCTGGCCGCTACACGCCAACCCGACCCCGCTCCTCACCTGGCCCCACCAACCATCGCCGGTCCCACTATGTCCGCCTCACCCTGTTCGACCCCCATCCCGCGAGCAACCCCACCGCTCGCCCTCGCCCACCTTCTTCCTCCCTGTCGGCAGCTGCCGCCGCTAGCGCCGCAATCCCCGGCCCGGCCCCGCGCAAGCTCGCCAGCCTACGAGCCCTCGCCGCCCTGCTTGAGTCCATCCCACGCCCGCCTGTCCCCTTCCTCCCCAAGAACAAGCGCCCCTGATGCCATACCATCTCCCCGCGAGCCGCCGTGAGGTCTCCCTCCACCACGAAGCTCCGCCTCAGCTTCCCTTCACCAGCTTGCCGGAGCCTTGTGGGTCGCCACCTCCGTCGCCATGCCGTCTCAAGCCGTGGCTTCCTGCTCGATGATGCCGCCTCCCTGAGCGGAGCCCGGCCTCGCCCTTCCTCGACCTGGCCACCGTCGTCGCGAGCACCGCACCGTAGGACCCCCTCGTTGTCCTTCCTTCTCTGGTCTCCAACGTCCGTCCTCCTCGGCCACTCCCCGGAGTCGCCTCGGAACTCTGGCCCTATGCGGCCACGCCTGCGAGCTCTTCTCCACCCCTGCAACCTCCTGCCTCGCCAGCCACCCGTGAGCCAAGCTGCCGTCCAGCGCCCTGCAGCACGCTGCCGGCTCGCGCTCCTGCATCGCCTGCGTCCCTCTCGTCACCGCTCGAGCTCGCCGCCTTCTGCTGCAACCGTACCGCAAGGTGCTCGGGCCAATGCCCGAACGAGACATGGGCCTCCTCGCAGCGTATATTGTCCTCCTTCTGCTTTTGTCTATTGCTCTAAATCCATGTTTTGGTGGTCTATTGTACCGGTGTCGTGTAGCTGCTCTTAGCCAAGATCTTTACGGCTAAGGCATGTTACTCGATGACCACCGAAGCCAATTTTTGCTCTGCCACAGATCAAGAAGTACAAGAGAAGAGGCGCCGTAAAACGTTGGCACCGGTCCAAGTGCATCCCCGATCGAACCTGAGTTCTACATCATGGATAACAAGATCGTCATCATGGAATGCCAACTTCTCCTTAATGGAATCCGAACACCCCGATCACTGAACCTTGGCATTTCTCCTTCCTCTCCAATCCGCAGTGCCAAGACCCCGAAGACTGATCCCGGAGTCCGAGACCGATCCCGTCGAACCCCAAACCCCAAGACCATCGATGCTGAACCCTAATGTGATTCCCTTTCCGAGACCCTTATTTTTATAATATGACATTCTCACTTATTGCATATTAAATTGTTCATACTCGCATACATATTGTGGTTGTTTGGGGGTATTTAGACTATTCACCTAAATTAAATATGGAGACTATATGCAGGCTAGTCTAGTCTTATATGGGCCCATTTAAATTTGCGTAGCGAACTGATGCCATGTTTTGCCTTGTTAAGTCAACATTTAAATTGTGGGGGTATCTAAACAACTTGAATCATATAATTAATTGTCGGGACCCTGGTTCCGCTTAATATTGTCTAATTGCATCGCATCTTTGCCTTGGCATGCATCATACATACAACATGATGGATCTTCTCCCATAGTATTAAATAGTGCATCCGGTGTTTCTTTTAGTGTTTGCTTCTTAACGGACTAGGCCGATGAGTTGATGCGAGTGTCAACAAGTTCTTTGGATAATGTATCTTCGGTAGTGTTTCTCAGGCGAGCAATCTCCCCCTTTCTACCTATTTTGCATTATAGTCTTTACTTCCTCCCGTTGATCTATTGCTATCCGTATTACGATGCTTTAGTTTCCGTGCACCATTTATATTCCTTGCAGCCTCTATATTGCCTTGAACATATGCTATTGCCTGTTGCTTGATAGACAGTCGGCCCTGCGAGTCGTAGTTGCTTGCTCAGGTGCTGCTTTGCGTCGTTATCGTTCCATCGTTCATGGAAGGTTGGCACATGCTTAATGGTGGAGATATGTTGGAGATGCTTAGTGGTAGAGATGATCATGACTTTAATTACAACTTGATATTAAAATGCTGGGAATAGATATAACTAATGCAGAGGCATCGGTGGGCAATAAATAATATTTGGTTCTTCCACGCTCACTTGTGTCCCGTAGGCCTCGAGTACTTGATACATGTTCCTTGAATATCGCACTATCCACATGCCATGAATCCCCTTAGCCAGAGCTTGATTCATTTCTTATTTCTTAGGGCCACAAATTAGTTTGGGGCTTTATTACTATCATGTACTTATGCCATGTTTTACTGCTTTATTTATGATTGTGCATGGAGCACCTGTACTGTTTTGGATGCGGTGTATTTTTGCGGTATTGACAAGCCTAGTCACACTTTCGGGTTCCCAGTCGTTTACAGCCATCAATGCAAACCTTGGGTCCATCTCGGAGCCGGCCAACTTCGTTGCGGGTAGCTTAATGGGGTGGCCCCTGAAATATTTTATGAATCATATGATTGCTTTGTCGTGAAAGCCTCGTTGGGTTTTGATTTGGTTTTTCCGAGGTTGATCGTGTGTGTGTTGCTATTTGTGCACCCCTGCAGGGTAAATCTTTCTGAAAGCCGTGTCCGCGGTTATGGACGACTTGGAGCATAGTATCTCGATCAGAGACAAGCATAACTAAAGTAGTGCTATAAATTTGACTTTTACATGTCTAGTAATCTGTTTCACTACAACGGAATGAGTAAATAAAAGTGCCAACCACTAGTGGTATTGGGGTGCATCATGTCATATTATACCTGCCTAGTAAGTATTGCAACTGCAACGGAACAATTAACTAAAATTGCCCACTACTTATGATATCCGGATGACTCATGCTATCTATATCTGACTAGTAAATGCTGCAACTATAATGGAATGAATAAACCTGCCAATCCTGTGAGTTCCTTGGTTTGACTTCCTCGTTTGGTCTCGAGGGGAGACCAGGATGTGTATGATTGGTGTTAGTATCAGGTTGGATTCGAATAGGTCTTTCTTAACCCTCTCTAATAGCTGAAAGATGTATCGAGTCTCTATAGGTTGTTTAGTGCATGCTGCACTGCCGCTTCAGTCCACCATTCCTATGTAGGCGAGAGCCGCCGAATTCTAGACTCGCCGTGTACTGGCCTCAGTACTGACCGCTCCCTTTTTCCTTTGCCCTTTGTCGGCACCCCTTTTGTTTTAGCAGGTATGAGATCGACGTTGTTAGCAGGGTTGCCCTTCTGGCTTGTCCTGGGCAGGGTTATGGACGTCATTGGTTATTCTTCAGGGCTCTTAGCCCCATTTGCATATTATCCGTACTCGGATGTTGTATCATTTTCAAGGTGATTTGGATCTTTGTACTGTATATCTGTATTCTTGACTCATGGAGTCGTTGTTGTATATAAATGTTTTGTGGGTTGCATCATGGACTAATGTGTAATGGTATTACTTCGTTTTCCACCCGCACGCAAGTGCCTAGTGGGCATCCTTGAATCGTTTATATGCGGGTTTGGCGGGAATCGCAAAAACTTGCATAGGGCCGATTCGAGGGTGTTACAGCCGTGACGATCGGGGGAGGTGTGGAGGATTGGGATCATGTGATCACTAAAATCGTCCAGGGGATGATAATTTTAGTGGGAGCTCAATTAGGATTGAACTCATATTATGAAGTTAGTCTAGATGTCTGTTTGCAAATATCTTAGTAGATCATGCCCTATTCCATTGAGGTCCTTTGCGACCATGGGAAATTTTGATGGGTTCGTAGCATGGAAAACAAAAAATTTCTATCGCAAGAACGAACAAAACCCAGATCTAATCTAGATAAAAGCCAAGATCTAATCTATTAGACATGAGCAACGAGATAGAAAGGAACTAACCCTCGTAGATCCGAAAGCGTTAACGAGATTAGATCTCGTGGTTGATGTAGTCGATCACTTGCCTATCTCAAGATCGTGTGGACGATCCTTCTGGCCTCGTGTTCCGGCAGCGCTTCCGCAGTCGGTCAAGTGGATGATCCTTCCGGCGCCGCGTTTCGGCAGCGCTTCCGCAGTCGGTCACACGTGCGGAGTCGAAGCAGACCTTCCTCTCCTCGTTCCAGCGAGCAGCGGAGGTAGTAGATCTTCTCCACGGAATCCCAGCAGCACGACGGCGTGGTGGTGGTGGTGGAGTAGAGAATTCTGCAGGGCTTCGCCTATGCCTGTGTAGAAGAAAGGAGGAGGAGAGAGGCGGCAGAGATTGGAGTTATGGGAGAGGGCTTGGAGGGGGTGCCCCTGCCCTTCTATTTAAGGGGGGGCGCCTTGGGGAGGGGGAGTCCTTGTAGGACTCCCCTCCTCTAGGGCCGGAGGATTGGGGAGGGGGGGAGGAGTCCTCCTCCCCCACGACTCCTAGTCTTGACCCACTAGGACTCCTTTGATCCCTTCCTTGGTTTTCAAGCAAACTCCAAGAAACCTTCCAGAACCTTCCGGAACATTCTGAAACCTTCTAGAACCCTCATACAAATACTCCAGAACATTTCCTAACTCAGAAAATGATCCCCAATACATGATTCTTATTCTCCGGACCATTCCGGATCTCCTCGTGATGTCCCGAATCCTATCCGAGACTCCGAACAACATTCGGTCTCCAACGCATATTCCATATCTACTTAAGACAACTTCGAACCTTAAGTGTGTCACCCTACGGTTCATGAATATGTAGACATGACAGAGACACATCTCCTATCAATAACCATCAGCGGGACCTGGAGATCCATAATGGCTCCCACATACTCAACGATGACTTTGTGATCGATTGAACCATTTACATACGAAACCAATTCCCTTTGTCACGCGATACTATACTTATCCGAGGTTTGATCGTCAGCATATCCATACCTAGTTCTACCTCATTACTGATAAGTACTCTTTACTCGTTCCGTGATATGTCATCCCTTGTGACCTAGTTACATGCTTGCAAGCTAACTAGATGACATTCCACCGAGAGGGCCCAGAGCATATCTATCCGTCATATGGATGGAAAAATCCCAATCTTGGTCCATGCGCTTCAACACATACTTTCAGAATACCCAATGACACCTTTATGACCACCCAGTTACGAAGCGGTGTTTGATGTCATCAAAGTACCCATCTGGTGATGGTGATTAACACAACCTCATGGTCGAAGGATTAGGTTACTATGCATTAAAAAGCTTACAGCAATACGAACTTAATGACTTGATCTTATGCTATGCTTACTATGGGTGTGTGTCCATCACATCATTCTCCTAATGATATAACCTTGTTATTAATCACATCCTTATGTCCATGATCAGGAAACCATGATCATCCATCAATCAACAAGCTAGTTCAACAAGAGGCTTACTAGGGACTTTCTTATGTTTACAAAACACACATGTATTAGTGTTTCCTAATAATACAATTATAGCATGGGATGTAAACATTCATCATAAACACAAAGATATAATAATAATCACTTTTATTATTGCCTCTTGGGCATATCTCCAACAGTCTCCCACTTGCACTAGAGTCAATAATCTAGATTACATGGTAATATACCGAACACCCATGGCGTTTTGGTGTTGGTCATGCTTTGCCCTAGGGAGAGGTTTAGTCAACAGATCCGCCACATTCAGATCAGTGTGTACTTTGGAAATCTTTATGTCACCATCTCGGACATACTCATGAATAGCGTGGAAACGTAGCTTGATGTGCTTCAGCTTGCTATGTGACCTTGGCTCCTGTGCATTAGCTATAGCACCTGTGTTGTCACAGTAGATGGCCATCGGGTCCAACGCACTGGGAACCACGCCAAGTTCAGTAATGAATTCCTTCATCCAAACGGCTTCTTGTGCAGCCTCCGAAGCAGCTATGTATTCCGATTTAGTTGAAGATTTCGCCACAACGCTTTGCTTCGCACTCCTCTAGCTCACTGCAGCACCATTCAAAATAAATACGTATCCCGACTGTGACTTCGAGTCATCCGGATCGGTGTTCCAACTAGCATCGGTGTAACCGTTTATAACAAGCTATTCATCACCTCCATAAGAAAGAACCATATCCTTAGTCCTATTTAGATACTTTAGGATATTTTTGACCGCTGTCCAGTGCTCCATTCTAGGATCACTTTGATATCTGCTAGTCAAACTAACAGCATGTGCTATATCCGGTCTTGTACACAGCATGGCATACATGATAGAACCTATGGCCGAGGCATAGGGAATATTATTCATCTTTTCTCTATCTTCTGCCGCAGCTGGACTTTGAGTTTTACTCAAGGTCTTACCTGACAACATGGGCACGAACCCTTTCTTGCTATCTTCCATTCTAAACTTCTTTAGAACTTTGTCTAAGTATGTACTTTGTGAAAGCGCTATTAGGCGTCTTGATCTATCTCTATAAATCTTGATGCCTAGAATATATGCCGCTTCGCCAAGATCCTTCATTGAAAAACTATTATTCAAATAGGTTTTGACGCTATTAAGAAGTTCTATATCATTCCCAGTCAACAATATGTCATCTACATATAGTACTAGGAATGCTACAGAGCTCCCACTCACTTTCTTGTAAATACAAGCTTCTCCATAAGTTTGTATAAATCCAAAGTTTTTGATTACTTTATCAAAACGTTGATTCCAACTCCGGGATGCTTGCTTCAGTCCATAAATGGAGCGCTGAAGCTTGCATACCTTGTCAGCATCTTTAGGATCGACAAAACCCTTGGGTTGTACCATATACAACTCTTCCTCAATGTCACCATTAAGGAATGCCGTTTTGACATCCATCTGCCAAATCTCATAATCGAAATATGCAGCAATTGCTAACAAAATCCTCACAGACTTTAGCTTCGCTACTAGTGAGAAAGTCTCATCATAGTCAACTCCTTGAATTTGTCGGAACCCTTTCGCGACAAGTCGAGCTTTATAGATGGTAACATTACCATCAGCATCTGTTTTTCTCTTGAAAATCCATTTGTTCTCGATGGCCTTACGGCCATCCGGTAAGTCCACCAAAGTCCACACTTGGTTTTCGTACATGGATCCCATTTCGGTTTCATGGCTTCTAGCCATTTGTCGGAATCTGGGCTCACCATAGCTTCTTCATACGTCGCAGGGTCATCAGCGTTGTCCACCAACATGACGTTCAAGGAAGAGTCATACCAATCAAGAGTGGTACGAACCCTTGTTGACCTGCGAGGTTCAGCAGTAACTTCATTTGAAGTTTCATGATCATTATCATTAGCTTCCTCTCCAATTGGTGCAGGGGGCACAGAAACATCTTCCGGTGCTGCGCTACTCTCAAATCCGAGAGAAGGTTCAATAACCTCATCGAGTTCTACTTTCCTTCTAGTCACCTCTTTCGAGAGAAACTCCTTCTCAAGAAAGGATCCATTCTTTGCAATGAAAACTTTGCCTTCGGATCTATGATAGAAGGTATACCCAATTGTTTCTTTAGGGTATTCTATGAAGACGCATTTCTCCGCTTTGGGTTCTAGCTTATCAGGTTGTAACTTCTTTACATATGCCTCGCAACCCCAAACTTTAAGGAACGACAACTTAGGTTTCTTACCAAACCACAATTCGTACGGTGTCGTTACAACGGATTTAGATGGTGCCCTATTTAAAGTGAATGCGGCTGTCTCTAATGCATAGCCCCAAAATGATAACGGTAAATTTGTAAGAGACATCATAGACCGAACCATATCTAAGAGAGTTCGATTACGACGTTCGGACACACAATTACGCTGTGGTGTTCCCGGCGGTGTCAACTGCGAAAGTATTCCACATTTCTTTAAATGCATGCCAAACTTATAACTCAGATATTCACCTCCGCGGTCAGAACGCAGAAACTTAATCTTCTTGTTACGATGATTTTCCACTTCACTTTGAAATTCCTTAAACTTCTCGAAAGTTTCGGACTTATGTTTCATAAAGTAGACATACCCATATCTACTCAAGTCATCCGTGAAAGTGAGAACATAACGATATCCACCACGCGATGCTACACTCATTGGTCCGCACACATCGGTATGTATTATTTCCAATAAGTCTGTAGCTCGCTCCATTGTACCAGAGAATGGAGTCTTAGTCATTTTTCCCATTAGACATGCTTCGCATCTTTCAAGTGATTCAAGAAGTCCATCAGAATGGAGTTTCTTCATACGCTTCACTCCAATGTGACCAAGACGACAGTGCCACATGTATGTAGAATTATCATTCAATTTTATTCGTTTAGCATCTATGTTGTGAACATGTGTATCACTACTATCGAGATTTAGTAAGAATAAACCATTCATCTCAGGTGCATTACCATAAAAGATATTACTCATATAAATCGAACAACCTTTATTCTCGGACTTAAAAGAGTAACCGTCTCGCAATAACAGGATCCAGATATAATGTTCATGCTTAACGCAGGCACCAAATAACAATTATTTAAATTTAAAACTAATCCCGAAGGTAGATGTAGAGGGAGCGTGCCGACGGCGATCACATCAACCTTGGAGCCATTTCCAACGCGCATCGTCACCTCGTCTCTTGCCAGTCTTCGTTTATTCCGCAGCTCCTGTTTCGAGTTACAAATATGAGCAACCGAACCAGTATCAAATACCCAGGCACTACTACGATTACTAGTAAGATACACATCTATAACACATATATCAAATATACCTTTCTTCTTGATGTTGCCATTCTTCAGATCCGCCAGGTACTTGGGGCAGTTACGCTTCCAGTGACCAGCTTCCTTGCAGTAGAAGCACTCAGTTTCAGGCTTAGGACCAGCCTTGGGCTTCTTAGCAGGTGCAGCAGCTTTCTTGCCGTCCTTCTTGAAGTTGCCCTTGTTCTTAGGCTTGCCCCGTTTCTTGAAATTGGTGGTCTTATTGACCATCAACACTTGGTGCTCCTTCTTGATCTCCACTTCAGCAGTTTTCAGCATGGACGACAGTTCAGGCAACGTCTTGTTCATGCAGTGCATGTTGTACATCACAAAGTTCTTGTAACTTGGTGGCAGTGATTGAAGGAGACGGTGAATCCCCAGTTCATTAGGAATCGATATTCCCAACTCTTGGAGCTTCTTAGCGTACCCAGACATGGTGAGCACGTGCTCGCTAACGGAGCTTCCCTCTTCCATCTTACAGTTAAAGAACTTTTCGGAGGCCTCATAGCTCTCCATGGCCGCGCGAGTCTCAAAAATTAGCCTGAGCTCCTTAATGATCTCGAACGGGTCGTGGTGCTCAAAACACTGTTGGAGCTCCGCTTCTAAACCGTATAGGATGGCACACTGAACTGTGGAGTAATGATTCTTCTGAGTGGCGAAAACATTCTTTTCGTCATCGGTGGCATTATCGGCAGGTGGGTCACCTAGCGGTGCTTCGAGCACATAGGTCAACTGACTAGCCCTGAGGACGATCTTCAGTCCACGGAACCAGTCCGTGAAATTGCTTCCATTGTTCTTAAGCTTTTCTTTCTCTAGGAACGCATTGAAATTGATGGAGGGGGTCGCCATAATCTACAACAATTTGCAAGTAGTTTAGACTAAGTTTATGACAAATTGAGTTCAAATTTAATTCTTAAACTAACTAGGTGAACTCCCACTCAAGACAACATCCCTCACATTGTCTTAGTGATTACACGAACCAAGTACACTACACCAAGTCCGATCTTCACGAGAGAAGATGTAGTTTCATCGGCGAACAATCTTCATGTTCATCATATCATTTATATGACTCATGCTTTACCTTTCAGTATTTCGTGTTCCGAGACCATGTATGTACATGCTAGGCTCGTCAAGATAACCTTAGTTTCCGCATGTGCAAATCTGGCTTGCACCCGTTGTATGCACACGTAGAATCTATCACATCCGATCATCACGAAATGCTTCCAAACGACGAGTCTTAACAACGGTGCCAACTAAGGGTGAACACTTTATTACTTGATATTTAGTGAGAGGGATCATCTTATAATGCTACAGTCGGGACCTAAGCAATACAAGATGCATAAAGGATTAACATCACAGGAAATTCATAATAAGTGTGATATGATATGGCTTTTTCTTCTTGCGCCTTTGATCTCCATCTCCAAAGCACGAACATGATCTCCATCATCACCAGCATTGCGTCAAGGTCAGTGGCGCCGCTTCATGGTTGTCCATCATCACCAGCAACTATTACAACTACTTGGAATAAAGCTATTACAAGATGAATAGACACGCAGGTCTTAACAGAATTAAAGACAACCATTAGGCTCCTGCCGGTTGCCATATTACAACAAGGATCATTGCATACATCAAATACAATCACAATCACATGATGTCCATATCACATCACAAAACCCCTGCAAAAACAAGTTAGACGCCTCTAATTTTCTTTGCATGTTTTACGTGGTTTGGGGCTTTCGCATAAGACCGATCTTACCTACGAACAAGAACCACAACGTTGATACAAGTGTTGTCATATGCTCATTGTAAATTGAATTTTAACTATGGTGGGAGAGACAGACACCCGCAAAGCCACTTGTGCAAAGCAAGTTGCACGTCAAGCATGGAGCAAGTCTCATGTGCGATGACATGTAATGTTAGCCCGAGCCGCTTCATCCCACCATGCCGCAAGATGCAAAGTACATGCTAAGACACCGACAACAAAAGCATCAACGCCCACAAAACATTGTGTTCTACTCGTGCAACAGATCTACGCATAGATACGGCTCTGATACCACTGATGGGTTCGTAGCATGGAAAACAAAAAAATTCTATCGCAAGAACGAACAAAACCCAGATCTAATCTAGATAAAAGCCAAGATCTAATCTATTAGACATGAGCAACGAGATAGAAAGGAACTAACCCTCGTAGATCCGAAAGTGTTAACGAGATTAGATCTCGTGGTTGATATAGTCGATCACTTGCCGATCTCAAGATCATGTGGACGATCCTTCCGGCGTCTCGTTCCGGCAGCGCTTCCGCAATCGGTCAAGTGGATGATCCTTCTGGCGCCGCGTTTCGGCAGCGCTTCTGCAGTCGGTCACACGTGCGGAGTCGAAGCAGACCTTCCTCTCCTCGTTCCAGCGAGCAGCGGAGGTAGTACATCTTCTCCACGGAATCCCAGCAGCACGACGGCGTGGTGGTGGTGGTGGAGTAGAGAATTCTGCAGGGCTTCGCCTATGCCTGTGCAGAAGAAAGGAGGAGGAGAGAGGCGGCAGAGATTGGAGTTATGGGAGAGGGCTTGGAGGGGGCGCCCCTCCCCTTCTATTTAAGGGGGGAGGGCGCCTTGGGGAGGGGGAGTCCTTTTAGGAGTCCCCTCCTCTAGGGCCGGCGGATTTGGGAGGGGGGGAGGAGTCCTCCTCCCCCACGACTCCTAGTCTTGGCCCACCAGGACTCCTTTGATCCCTTCCTTGGTTTTCAAGCAAACTCCAAGAAACCTTCCAGAACATTCCGGAACATTCCGAAACCTTCTAGAACCCTCATACAAATACTCCGGAACATTTCCTAACTCAGAAAATGATCCCCAATACATGAATCTTATTCTCCGGACCATTCCGGATCTCCTCATGATGTCCCGAATCCTATCCGAGACTCCGAACAACATTCGGTCTCCAACGCACATTCCATATCTACTTAAAACAACTTCGAACCTTAAGTGTGTCACCCTACGGTTCTTGAATATATAGACATGACAGAGACACATCTCCTATCAATAACCATCAGTGGGACCTGGAGATCCATAATGGCTCCCACATACTAAACGATGACTTCGTGATCGATTGAACCATTTACATACGAAACCAATTCCCTTTGTCACGCGATACTATACTTATCCGAGGTTTGATCGTCAGCATATCCATACCTAGTTCTACCTTGTAACTGATAAGTACTCTTTACTCGTTCCGTGATATGTCATCCCTTGTGACCCAGTCACATGCTTGCAAGCTAACTAGATGGCATTCTACCGAGAGGGCCAAGAACATATCTATCCGTCATATGGATGGACAAATCCCAATCTTGGTCTATGCGCTTCAACACATACTTTCAGAATATCCAATGACACCTTTATGACCACCCAGTTACGAAGCGGTGTTTGATGTCATCAAATTACCCATCCGGTGATGGTGATTAACACAACCTCATGGTCGAAGGATTAGGTTACTATGCATTAAAAAGCTTACAGCAATACGAACTTAATGACTTGATCTTATGCTACGCTTACTATGGGTGTGTGTCCATCACATCATTCTCCTAATGATATAACCTTGTTATTAATCACATCCTTATGTCCATGATCATCAATCAATCAACAAGCTAGTTCAACAAGAGGCTTACTAGGGACTTTCTTATGTTTACAAAACACACATGTATTAGTGTTTCCTAATAATACAATTATAGCATGGGATGTAAACATTCATCATAAACACAAAGATATAATAATAATCACTTTTATTATTGCCTCTTGGGCATATCTCCAACAAATTTATTGCTTGATATGGAACTTAGAAAAAGGGTCCGAGTACATAGATTAATACCCACGCCTGAGGGATATCCTCATAAAAAGGTGATCTTCTCTTCCCGATACAATAACCATTAGGAGATAATCCGATGACTCCACAATATTTGTGTGTTCTCCGTAATCATCCAATAAGCCGTTCTCCATTTGATGGAGACTTGGATTAAAATCTTGTATTCTACAAGATCAGGCACATAAAGTATGAGCCATTGGATGAGTTTTCTTCCATGATGTATGAAAAAGGGAATATTTGGATAAACACTTAGCAATCTTGCATTAGAGTTATGAACTCTAAGAACGGCTTGATTGAAATGGATGTCATGAATGAAAAAAGGGTATATGTAAGATATACAAATTATAAATGTAGTTCTTGGAAAACTCATTGCAGTTTGTAAAGTATTTGATACTTGTCCCGTTTTGTGAAAACAGGATGGTCTGCTTGAGAATTGCTGGAATTGAGGCAAGGTGGCAAGATGACAGCAAGAAAATAGTTTATGGCCGACATCACCCCTTTCCTCAAAGATTATCATTTGGATTAGTGGACTTGAATATAATTTTGTAATCCTTGTTTGTGTGTCTTTCTTTTAGCAAGACGATTGTTCATATGAATAAGTTACAAGCCAGTTGTACTATTCTTATGAATAATACCTTTATGGTCACATTACGATTATAAATGAATTATTCTCATCACTATGTTAATGATAATAGTTTAAGCATTTATAAAGGATTAGAATGCTAAAAGATATCCAAAGTTTTAGTAATGACATGACCCTATAGTTTAAGTCATTTTGGTTACTGCATGTTCTTCATTCTAAATGAAGATCGGGGTCCTAGATGCTTAATCTAGAGACTTTGCAAAACCATGCCTCTTGGGCAGAATGACTAAAACTCTACATTCTGTTAAAACGGTGATATGCAAAGAAATGTTGAATCTTATACATAGTGATGTATCGTATTTTCAACAAGTAGTGGAAATCATCACTTAATTGTGGACTTAAGTGAACAAGCGTATTTACTTAATGAAACATGAGTTTTAAACGATTTGAATTGTTCAAATGAGTTCACAACAAAGTGGGATATTGAAATTAACAAGAATACAAAGTCTCTTCGATTTGATCGACATGACTAAAGTATTTAAGTTAATTTTGGCATAAAATTACATGTGAAATATGTTTCACAAATTATGATAATTGGACGAATTTCAAAGTGTATTGAAATGTATAAATATCATAATCATTATCTATTAGATACATATGGTATAATATTATCTCTTATTGGGGTTGTAGTTATCTTTTAGAGTTAGAGATCGAAATGAGCAAACACTTGGTTGAAATACAAAGGAACATCTAAAGATTCGTGGAAACAACACCATAAGAGTTATGGCATGTTCGAGTTTCTAGAGGTTTCGATAATTCAAAATCGTGGTGAATGAACAAGTCTTTGTAGTGTATTCTTAGGCAACTATGAATACATCTTCCAAAAAGGGGCAAACCTGCTGTTGTCCAAAGTTGACGTGTCTTGGTGAAGATATAGGTGGAAGAAAGTAAAAGATCAAAACAAGGTATTTGACCTTGCCTCCGAATTGTTGAGTGGCGCAGTGGAATTTGTTTCGTGAAACTGAACTCTACAAATAGAGGAGAAACTAACGATAATGATCATAAAGTTTCAGTGAATACTTTTACTAAAGAAAGTAGGATTCAACAATATATACTGTGTAAGTTCGTGGAAATATATTATTGTTTTACTTGTCATGTTTATGAACAAGACATACCTACGAATTACAAAGAAGTGTGATGGACCTAAGTGCGAGAAATGACCAGGAGTCATAAAATCCTATATTAAGTTACATTTGCGATTGCGAAGTAATATGTTACTTGATCTTATTAAGTAAAGAAGTTTACTTGATATTTCTGAATGACTTCAAAGTCATAATATGGAAATGAAACTTAATGGAGACGTAAAAGCTCGATTTGTCACAAAGTATGGACAAATTTAAGGAGTTGACTACAAATGTAGCGATGCTTGAGTCTATTGGATTTACACTAGCAATATATGGATAGTGAAGTATCGTAGCTAGAATTCTTAATTTGATGATGATCAAAGAATTTTGGAATGTCCAAGATTATCGAGAGGACCTACATTTGAGGGGAGATTTTAGCTTGGCCAAATCTTAATATGTAAGAGATATATTTTGAGTGGGAGCTAAGTAGCTTGGCTGACTCATAATATGTATCAGACATATTTTGAGTGGGAGCTAACTGAAATCCCTGGATCTCAAATATGGACGCCATATTTGAGTGGGAGAGTGAAATCATTCTAGGATATGTGGACGACATATGTGAATGAAGTGATAGGTATTAATAACATTTAAGTAGATAAATTGGGATGAAGTTGAAGTTATTAAACAATGAGATCTATCGAGATAGATTGGTGAGTTTAATAAACATTGAATGTCAAAGGCTTCTTGGACTTGATTCTGAAGTTGTTCAGAATGTCCTAAGCAAGATTCTGAAGAAGTTCAGAATGGAAGAAGGTAAGAAAGAAGTTATTACTATATGAAGCATTGAGTTAGTATTGCAACTATGGTTAAAAGAAAGAAAGAGATGTGTTGCATCTCCTGTGCCTTAGTCACAGGTTCTTCCATACAACCATATTGTATACTTGACGTAATGTGACCCAAAGTTCTGGTTGGAAGGACTAGCTCTTAACTGTAAGAACATGTCTTGAAGTGATTCTTGAGTTAATCACTGAACCAGAATTAAGTTTGTACTTAAATGGTAAGAAGCAAAGTAAGTGGCACAGTTGCATTTCATGCACTAGGATATACATAGATATAGAAGTATAAAGGCTCCATCTGATGTCATGTATATTGTTATGGCTGCGCTAGTTTGCTTTTAACGTAGAATGATGTGTCCTAGGGCATAGTTACCATGAGAAAGCCCTCGAGGTTGATCTAAAGTCACTGTAGGCTCCTCGAAACCGGCCTTGTTCTGCTCCCATAACTGCCGTATATACACAAAGGATTACAAAGTATGTTTCAAATTTTAAATGACAACAGTGAAAACGGCCGTCATTATAAACACTAGAAACAAAGTCTCACTTTGTGGCTAAACGAGTACTTCATCCCATTATGAGATAATGGTATCAATGTCAAAGTTAGGAATACATTTAACGATTTGTAAAGACATAATGATCTAGTAAAATAGAACATGGACATGACATTTCCATAAGCATGCATGATCAATAAACGCATAGGTGATATGGTTTATGATGATTAAAATGCAAGCTAGATTATTTGTAATCTAGTGCAAGTGGGAGACTGAAGGAGATATGCCCTAGAGGCAAATAATAAATAGGTTTTAATTGTCATATCTCAATTAGTTCGTAATAGTTTCATACTGTTCTATAACTATATTAATACAAAAGGTTAATACACATGTGGTATGTAAACAAAACCAGTCTCTAGTTACCTCTAGAGAACTAGTTCATTGGTCATGAGGATGATCTAGGGTTTCGAGTTCATGGGCATTTATGCCAATTGACAATGAGGTCACATCATTAGTTGACTGATGTGATAGACAAACAACTCAACCAGTTGTATCTTAATGAGATCTATTTACAAAGTTCACCATTAATGATAAACTAAGGAAACCTCGCAACCTGATCCTTAGACTGTGAGATAATGCAAATCGCCATTCTGGATGGAGCTTAGATGGTTATCAAGTATCACACTGTGACTGGATGATCGAAAAGGTGCTACTCAGGTTTCCCAAAGGGGCGTGTAGAGGAGTACATACAAGACCAGGATTTGCCCATGCATGTAATGGACATATACATTAGTGTCCATCTCGATGACATTGCATTAACGAAGCTTGCAAGCATGTGACTAAGTCTCAAAATGCAATGACATGGAAATGAGAAAACAAGTTCATCGGTAACGAGATCGAAAGAAGGTATGGAGATACCGTAGATCAAATCTCGGGTGAAATAGGTATCAAGTGGCAAAGGGAATGGGAAACGACTATTTACGATTCAAACGACTTTGTCATCATTGTCGTTGGATTGATGACAAGTACGCCATGAGGGGGTCCTCGAGGCGTGCGGAAGAGAGGGGGGTGAGACATACAGTATTCCGAGACGGTGAGCACACAAGTTTACCCAGGTTCGAATCCGCCGGCTTTGGACGGATCCTAATCCAGCTAGCAATCCAGTAATACGGTAGAGCCGGAATATGGGTTACAAGGGTTTCGCCAGTGCGAGTTGAGATTGTAGACTATGTTATGCCCTAAAGGCTCTCCCTAGGACGGCTTATATAGATATCCGGCCTAGGGTTTACAGGAGAGATCAATCCGGCTACGACTAAGAGTTGGTTACAGAGTACATCTTGAACTACAAGTAACATTATGGGCCTAATTCGGTAAGTCTTCTGGGCCTTCCCGTAGCCGGATTGGACTCCGTCTTCTCTCTCTCTCTCTGACTGGGCCGCCCATGAAGCAAAGCTCTAACCCGAAGTGGGCCACCGTGGTCAGTGAAGAACTGTGAGGATACCCGGAAAGTATATCCCCAACAGCAGCCCCCAGAGGCCTCCAAGATCCAAAGTCGGATTTTATCATCGTCTAGCTTGATCTTCGGCTTGCAGAATCTTGAAGGGTTCCTGAAACTTCACAAAAAATACGATCCGGGTCTTAAAAATAAGGCGGACCTATCAATTAGTTACTCGGATTTTCTAGCTCGATTTTAAACTAAGCCGGAACTTGGTTTCTACGCCACCTGACACAAGCATGGTCAAGTCACGTCATCTGACAGGCGTGCCGTCAGCATGACCGTTGGTGGGTCCGCGGTTCGCGGAACCGAGGTGCCGTTTCAATGCGAGCGTGGAGATCGAGGAGACGCAATCATCGCGTGGGTCCTTCCTAGTTCTTTCCACGACGCGTGGCGGTTACACTGTAGCATTTGCACGAACCTTGGCGTAGTTAGGTGGATATAAGAGGTTTGGATTTGTCCTTCTCCTTTCCACCAGTCTTTGCCATTTCCTTTCCTCCCAATCCTCCTGCGCGCTCAGAGCTCTCTCGTTGTTCCCCCACAGAAACTCCCAGCGCCGCCACTTTCAGGTCATCTTCTCACCGGAGAAATGGCTTCATCGTCTTCTTCCTCCGGTTTAGCGGCAGCAGCGGCGACGGCGACGGCAGAAGCAGCAGCGGAGAAGGAAAGCTTCCGGGGAATCTGGATCGCCTGCGCCCTTGACGAGGACAGCCTCAAGAACGTGGAGAAGGAGGGGCTTCTTGCCACTGGCGACTGGCGGACCGGCTCTGGCGAAACCGTCCCCAACCCGCGAGGGCAAGCGTGTCCACTTCGGCACCCATCTGGATCGAGGTCTGTCTTTTCCTCCCTCGGAGTTCTTCTCCGAGGTGATAGATCACTATGGAGTTCAACTCCACAATCTTCCTCCCAATTCTCTTCAAGAAATGAGCGCATATGCTACGCTTTGCGAGGGCTTTCTCGGCATTAGGCCGAGTTTGCTTCTCTTCCGATATTATTTTCATGTCCGGAGAAATTCCATCACTGCCGGTGTTCCTTACATCACCGGCACTATTAGCTTTTCACTTAGACGTGACCGGGCATATCCCAAAATTTCTAACAGTGACTCGGTCAAACAATGGTCAGCCACTTTCTTCTATCATAGGGATATTCTGGCTCCCGGCAAAGCTACTGCTTTGCCGGCTTTTGTCGACGGAGCTGCCACGGCTCAGCCTTCCTGGGACGAGGCTGCTCCGGCTCTCACCAACGATCTGATCCTCGCTAAGAGGCGGATCAAATATCTGATCAAGCACATGGGTCTGAAGGGATCCGACTTGGTCCAGTGATGGGTCTCACGTCGGATCCAGCCACTTTAGTACCACGGGGATAGACTGATGCACTCCATCACGTCTTCCGAAAAAGACTCCCTCCGCATCAGCCCCAAATCCTACACCACTCAAGGCTACATCAGCCAGATCAAGTGACTGATCAAGGAACGGATCGAGAGGAGGATTCCGGAGATTTCTCTGGATATGTGCACAGCAGAAAACCCCGTGGTGCCGGTAAGCTTCCATCAATACACCTTTTATGTGTTTCGATCTCTAAGTTATATAGTGCAATGCTGATATGTTTTCTTGTTTTCAGCTTGCTGACCTCCCCGAGTCGAAGCTTGCTCCACTCGAAGGATATCCTCCTGAGTTTTCTCAGGAGACTGAAGTGGTCCCATTGCCGGACCTTGCGCTCAAGAAGCGCAAAGCTCCGACATTGGCTGTTGGCACAAAGAAAGTGCCTGTTGTGAAGAGGTAACTTTCATTCACAATTTCCGCCTTTGTACCTTTCTCGAATTTCTTTCTGAGATGTAACGTTTCCGACTTTACTACATTCTCAAAGCAAAGCCTCTCATCAAGGGTAAGGGGAAAGGGATTCCTGCGAAGCCCCTGCGACAAACGAAGCTCACCATAGCTTCTCCTGCCGTGGCTCCTCCAACTCCTGCCCCTCAACCTTCTGCAACTCCGGCGATCATTCCTTCTCCGGTGGTCGCAGAAGATCCGGCTCCTCCAACGGAGCCTGCGATCCTTGGGTCGCAGACTGACGTCTACGTGGGTGCGTTAGCTCAAGATAAGGGTGAACCCTCTTCGGGTAATGATCCCTCGGCTGAAGTCTTCGCCGAAAACCTCCTCAGCAATCCGAGACTTGCCAAGTTTGGCCTATCCCGGAAATCTGCAGAGGAAATCCAGCGGCTGGCCAGGCAAGTCCTGGACAAAAGCCATCTATCCCCCGAGGAGGAAGCGCAAGAAGCAGAGGACGTCAAGTTCTCTGACCTTCTCGCTCAAGTCCGCTTTCGCGATGAGAGGATCAGGACTGGCAAGCTTCCAACAACCCCAGTAATCCCTCTTACCCTCACCGAGAAGGTGGCAGCTGAAGTGAACACAGGTTTAGACAAACTCATCCGCGAGCAATATGTAAGTCAGAATTCCAACTCTTGTTTTTACAATATGTTATATCATATCCTATAGCCCCCAAGCGTGAAGTAGGATATAGAATCCGAGTTTATGCTTCATTAGGATGCCAAATAACGAACTAGTGTAGCCCCCAAGGCTCGTGCTGATATTTAGCAAAAAATATTAGCCCGAGTCTTAAGTAGCTTTTTGAATTTCAGTATTCTGACTTACAGAAAGTATGTTCCTATAACCAGGAATTATTATCCAATGTCTGTGATAAGTGGAGAGAGATCAAAGCTCTCCGGCTTAAAAATGCTGAGCTCAAGGTAGCCAAGGATGAAGCCGAAGGTAAACATTTTGAGATTCAAACCTTGTCTTTTGCTTTTTCAATGTCGAATTTTTCTGAACTGTTGTTATTTTTGACTTACAGCGTTGGTGAAACAATCCATCGCTATGATTGAAGAGGCCGAGAACCACAAGACCCTGGTGGTGGAGAACAAGGGACTTCGCCAAGAACTGGATAAGCTCAAGGCGGATCATGAAAGGAGCCTAGCTCAAGTCCTGGAATCCTCCTCCATGGCCACTGAAGAGCGTGATCGCAAGATTGCTGCTCAGGATAAAATTATCTCGGACCTCAAGAATGAGCCTGGCAGAGAGAAAGATCTCTCCGAAGTGCTCCGGGCTGAACTCCAGAGTCTCCGGGAGGAGAAGACCAAGATTGACGACGTCATTCTTGGTACGTTCCATCTGTCTGACTTATCATTTCTTCAACTTTCATCAATGTCGGATTTTTATTGACTTGTTTTGTGTATAGGTCCTCTGAACTTGACGGACTCTTCCTCCTCCGAACCCCGCACCCACCGTCTTACTCAAGTCGGTGATCTTCTGCATGACTTCCGCCAGTCTATTGAAGACATTGGCGAGTCTCTCAGGATTCTGGACATGCCAAGCATGTCGGATTTTCAGGTGCGGGACAAGGCCAAGGAGATGTCGCAGCTTGTTCGGGACTGGAACATGTCCTACGCGCGGACTGCTACGCAGAACGCTCTCACCATGGTCATGAGCCACCATGGAAACATGGAGATATGGCAAGTGACCAGAGGGTACTACAAGGTAGACGAAGACGGCCAGGAGCAAGACCACGTAGCTGATCTGACCAGCTACGAGATCTCCTTCTTCACCAGCGTAGATACTCTGCCGCCTCCTCCAGAAGAAACCGAAGAAGTTTCTGACGATGAATGGACCACCTCGAATCCGGACATCTCAGAATGATATCAAGGCAGAGTAACTAGCGAGCTGACAGCTCCTTCATCTCCTCCTGCATCATAAACCAGAAAACTATGTATTATTCCGGAAAGACATGATGCGTTTTTGTAAATATTAAGTACTATTGACTTTTGCTAGTGCTAAGCTTTTAATCTATTCAGCACTTTTTGGCTTTTGAAATTTTTGCATGCCTGAAATGTTCACATAAGCACTTGGAATTTTCCGTCTCTACTTATCATTTATCTGGCTTTCCACCTCGTCCCTTTCGTGGGCCGGCTAAACCTTCAGCCGGAAACTTTGCCGAGCAACGGAGCTCAATTGCTAAACCAGTTTAAAATCGGAAACAAAGCCGGCTTCCAGTACCAACAATTCACTACTCGGAAAATACCCGCATCCAGCAATCAGAAAAATAACTGAAGTAAAGACTAGAATTTTTAGAGTTATACCCGAAGGTAGCAGTTTTAGAATCGGAAATCTAAACTAGAATGAACATGAGCCTAAAGTACTTTCAAGCATTCTGGGATTTGCGACTATGACATGATCATTAGGAAATAAGATGGTAAAAACTTCTCAGAAAAACTTTGAGGTAACCAAAACTTTATTTCTCACAAAACATGTACATATGTATGATTACAAAGAAGGATAAACTAAGAATAAAAGGGACGTATCTGAGCAATATTCCACAGTCTGTCTAACTCATCCGGATTTGTACTGCATCCAGCTCTCTTTCTCTTCTTAGTAGCAGGTCTTTCTTTGACTGGCCTCATGTCAGTTAAGTAGTACGATCCATTGTGCAATACTCGACTAACTAAAAAGGGCCCTTCCCATACTAGGGAAAGTTTGTGATTTCTTTGTTGCACAAGCCGGAGAACCAAATCACCTTTATTGAAAGATCTAGTTCAGACTCTCTGGCTATGATACTGGCGTAACTTCTGCTGATAGGCTGTAGATCTCATTTCAGCAATGACGCGAACTTCTTCGACTAAGTCGAGATCATTTTGTCGAGAAATCTCGGCATCCTCTTCGATATATGCGGCCACTCTAGGAGAAGGATGAATTAAATCGCTAGGAAGAACTGCTTCTGCGCCATAGACCAAGAATAAAGGTGTGTATCCTGTTGACCTATTCGGAGTTGTTCGTAAACTCCAAATTACAGAGGGTAATTCCTCTGCCCAAGCCCCCGCAGCACGTCGTAGTGGTGCTTCGAGTCTTGGTTTCAAGCCTTGCAGAATTAAACCATTTGCTCTTTCGACTTGTTCGTTAGCCTGTGGATGTGCGACTGACGCAATGTCAAGCCAGATATTTTGCTCATCGCAGAATTTAGCCAATTCTCACATGGAAACGTTACTCCCGTTGTCCGTGATAATACTATGTGGATAACCATACCGGATTATAACATCCTCGACAAATCTTTTGGCTGTTGCTCCATCACAACTAGTGACAGGTTTAGCCTCGATCCACTTTGTGAATTTGTCCACCATCACTAAGAGGTGAGTGAATCCACTTGGGGCTCGTTTAAAAGGTCCTACCATATCAAGCCCCCAGACCGCAAAGGGCCATGTTATAGGTATTGTTCGCAGCTGATTAGCTGGAACATGAGCTTGCTTGGCGTACTTTTGGCAGCCTTTGCATGTCTTGACTAATCGTTCGGCATCTGCCTAAGCTGTAAGCTAGAAAAATCCATGTCGAAAAGCTTTTGCCACTAAATATTTGGCTGCAGTGTGGTGACCACACTCGCCTTCGTGGATTTCCCTTAAGATTTCCACTCCTTCTTCCGGAGATAGACAGCGCTGAAAAACCCTAGAAACACTCCGTTTATGGAACTCACCTTTAACAACAGTATAGGCTTTTGCTCATCGGATAATCTGTCGGCTCAGTACCTCGTCTTCGGATAATTTTCCATCTACCAAATAATCGAGGTAGGGTTGAGTCCAGCTAGGTATTACAGCCAGAACTGCTATCAAAGGTGAGTCGGATTTGGTCAGATATTCCTCATCTACTCCCTTTATCGAGGGAACTTTGAGGTGTTCTAAAAATGCGCCATCCGAGACCTCTTTCCGTGCAGAGCCTATTCGAGATAGTGCGTCTGCTTCCTCATTTTCTGCTCGAGGGATGTGTTGAACTTCAAACCCCTCGAACGATTTCGATAGATCATCCACGACAGCTTTATATGCTGCCATGTGCTTATTTGCATTACAAATATCCGAGACTTGCTGAGAAACAAGATCCGAGTCTCCGTAACACATCAAACGTCGGATGCCAATATCCTTAGCAATCCGGATTCCATGCAGCAGTGCTTCATACTCAGCAATGTTGTTTGTCGCTGTGAAGTGGATCTGCAACACGTATAAAAGTTTATCTCCTTGGGGTGATTTAAGCACCACGCTAGCCCCCGAGCCCCCTCGAGTCTTAGACCCATCGAAAAAGAGGGTCCAATATTCCGACTCAGGGAGGACCATGTTCTCCTTGGTCTCTGTCCAATCAGCGACAAAGTCAGCAATGATCTGGGATTTGATTGCTGTCCGGGGTTTGTACTCAATATCGAAAGCTGCAAGCTCTATGCCCCATTTGGCGACGCGTCCTGTGGCGTCGCTATTGTTGATTATATCTCTCATGGGAGCTTTGCTCACCACGGTAATTGGATGCTCCTGAAAATAGTGTCGTAACTTACGAGATGCTAGAAAAACACCGTAAGCCAACTTTTGATAGTGCGGATACCGCTGTTTTGATTCTGTCAGGACCTCGCTGACAAAGTACGTCGGACGCTGCACCAGGTGTTCCTGATTTCTTCTGGTCTCTCCACTACCATAACGATACTAACAACCTTATTTGTCGCAGCAATGTAGAGCAACATCGATTCCTGAGGTTCCGGCGCTGCAAGGATAGGAGCAGATGAGAGTACTTTCTTCAGGTCTTGTAGTGCAGCTTCAGCTTTGTCAGTCCAGACAAAATCCTTGGTCTTCTTCAGGAGTTTGTATAATGGTGCGGCTCTTTCACCAAGCCGGCTTACAAATCGACTGACCGTAGCAATGCAACCAGTTAATCTTTATACGTCCTTCAGGCGATTGGCCTGGAAATATTGAGAATAGCCTTGATCTTGTCACGGTTCACCTCTATGCCTCTTTGAGACACGATGAAACCTAACAATTTTCTGGTTGGTATTCCAAAGAAGCATTTCTTCGGGTTAAGCATGATGTTGTATTTTCGTAGATTGGCGAACATCTCCTCCAAGTCGGAAATCAACATTTCCTTATTTTTGGACATGACCGCGATATCATCCACGTATGCATGTACATTGCGTCCGAGTTGATCATGGAGGCAACGCTGCATCGTGCGCTGGTACGTAGCTCCTACGTTCTTCAGCCCAAAGGGCATCGTAACAAAACAGAAGGTTCCGAAGGGGGTTATGAATGAAGTCTTGACTTTTTCAGATCCCTTCATCCGGATTTGGTGATAACCGGAATATGCGTCGAGAAAACAGAGGAGTTCCGAGCCTGCCGTAGAATCGATAACTTGATCAATTCTAGGCAGAGCGAACGGATCTTTTGGACAAGCCTTGTTCAAGGCATTATAATCAACACACATCCTTAAATCAGTGATGTCCTTTTTAGGGACCATTACAGGGTTGGCTGACCAATCAGTATGGATGACCTCTTCTATGAATCCAGCTAGCTCGAGCCGCGCTAGTTCCTTATCTATTGCCTTACGCTTTTCATTGCCAAACCGTCGTAAGGACTATTTGACGGGTTTAGCGTTCGGGTTTACATTTAGAGAGTGCTCGGCAAGTTCCCTAGGTACTCCGGTCATGTCAGATGGTTGCCATGCGAAGATATCTTGATTTGCTTGGAGGAACTTGACGAGCGTGCTTTCCTATGCGCTACTTAGTCCTACGCCTATCTGGGTCACCTTAGAGGGGTCATCCTCCTTCAACGGTGTCGTCTTCGTCTCTTGTGATGCCTTGAACTCCCGATTTGGCTTTGTCACCCCTTCTTCTTTGCGGGCATCTCGGACGGATCTATGCTCTTCTTGATATCCTGGTACTGCTGGGCGTGCAGCACGGCTTCGGCAAAGGCGGCATTTCCATCTTCGCACTTTCGCACCTTCTTCGGGTCTCCCCTGATGGTGATCACGCTGTTGGGACCTGGAATTTTCATCATATTGTAAATGTAACATGGACGAGCCATAAAAGCCCAGTAAGTCGGACGTCCGAATATAGCGTGGTATGCGCTCTTGAACGGGACCACTTCGAAGGAAAGTGCCTCCGTCCGATAATTCTTTGGAGTTCCAAAAGTAACATCAAAAGTGATCTCTCCCAGGGAATTAGCTTGTCTTCTTGGGACAACTCCGTGAAAGATCACATAGCTATGGTTCAGCTGTGTTTCCGAGATCTTCATATGGCGTAGCATTTCGGCATAGAGAATATTGATGCTGCTACCACCGTCCATGAGGGTCTTGGAGAAACCATAACCGTCAATAAGTGGATTGACGATTAAGGCGTATTTTCCTCGCATGTGTAGCTTAGGCGGATGATCAGTGCGGTCAAATGTGATTGCCACCTCCGACCAGTCCAGATATTGAGGGACAGCCGGAACTGTTGCATTGAGCTCGTGGAGAACTGCTTTCTTGACCTTTGTTGGTTGAGATCCGAGGAAGGTAACATAAGTGTCCTTCTTGGTGGGAAAAGTCTTCTTCCCTTCCGACTTGGGATTTGAAGCATCAGCTTCCTCCATGTCAGAATCTTCCTTGGTCTCCTTGTCTTTTTCGGGATTTTTCTTTCCCTTCTTCCGCTTAGATTTTTAGCCCGCGGTATCATCTCTCTTGATGTCATCATTAAAACGACATTCAGTGTTGGTGTGGGACGAGCCCCCATTGGCGTCTAAGTGATTCACACATGGGTTATTAGCAATGTCGGCCCAAGTGTAGGTTTTGCATGGTTATTGCTCTCCTCTTCCTTGGACCCTTGACGTCCCACGGCTACGCCCGTGGCCTCCGCCACGTCCTCCTCGTCCTCCAGACCCGGAAACAGTAGTGACCACTTCTGTCTCCGCGTTGGGTTTTTCTTCCGAGGTATTTTTGTGCTTCTGAGCTTGTTGCTTTGGTTGTTTTGCCGACTGAGGCCCAGCCAGGACATTGAGTAATCCCTCTGCATCATCGTCAGCATCTGCATACTTGCTCGCTGTTTCTATCATCTCTCCCAGATCAGTAACCTTGTCACACTTCAAGTGATGGCGCAGTAAGCCAATTGGGAGACCTGCGATGAAAGCTTCAATCGCAGTTTGATCATTTACTCCTTCGCAGGAGTTCTTTGTGTCGATCCATCGTCCAAGCTAATCCCGGCAAGTTTCTCTGGCTTTCTGGGTGCAACGTTGTAGGTCTCCAACCGTACAGGGCCTCCGATATGTGCCTTCGAAATTCCGAAAGAACGCACTTTGTAAGTCATACCAGTTGTGGATGGTGTTTGCCGGAAGTTCATTGAGCCATGATCGTGCCGTCTTCTGCAACATAAGTGGGATATATCGGGTTCCGACCAGGCTGTTTCCGCCTTTAGCGATGCAGCAAGCTCGGAAGAAATCCTGTAACCAGGTGTCTAGCTGAGCAATGCCGTCGTAGGCTTGGATATGTCTTGAGATAGCAAATCCTTCCGGGAATTTTGTAGCTCTGATGCGTGGTCCGAAGCACTTTGGGCCCACATACACGTCATCGTTTTCATAGCGCCGAGCCTCTATGTTGGAGTTGATCATGTGCCTTGCGTCGTTCGGGGATAGAGATCGTCCCGAATGTTGGCTGCGGCTGCGGTGCCCTAGAGCCGGACTTCGGCTTCTGCCACCACCTCCTCCGCCATGTCGTCCTCCTTGAACTCCTTGGGGGCCGTTGTGATAACTGTGTGGTGGAGAGGGTGGTGCAGCTGGATAGGTTCCGGCTGATCGTCGGTCTCCATCTGGAGCGTCATTATTCCGGTTCGGGGGAGGTTCTTTACTATGACGAGCCCCCTGCCGGCTTGTTCCAGCGTGGTTTCCGTCGTTCCTTCGTCCGTTGTTCCCACCATGGTGAGGCTCAGTCGGACGGCTCTCATGTCTAGGAGGTGGCATTCTCTGACGATCCTCCTCCTGACGTTTCTCCTTATCTTCTCCCTTTCGATCATTGAATTCTCGTCAGGGAGGATTCCTCGGATTCAGTGCAGCGATCGCGTCTTTCTCGGCTGCTGGAGCGACATTGCTCCAGTTATGTGTAGCTCTGCGATGCTGTCCCAACGATCCAGTTCTTGAATAATTGTCTTCCCTACGTTCGGGGTGATGGTACTACGCCCGAACATAATGGGATCTTACGTTAGCCCATGCCGGATCTGTGCGACATTGATCAGAATCCGATACCAGTTTTTGACTTCCGGACAGGGCGACCTTCTGCTGCTCCAGTCCCTTGTTGAGTAGCTTGATACCCAAGCATATCTCATCTGGCCCTGGATTAGCTGATAGAATTTCACGAGCTTCCACGGTATTTTGCACTGGTGTTGGGTATACCCAATCTCCGTTGCTATCCTTCCGTGGCTTCCCCATCTCATCTCCAAAAAGGACGGCATGGACACGTGGGAATTGGTTGTCATCTATGTGACGCTTCCGTGTCTTCTGATGTAGACGGGACATGTACTCCTTGTTTGACATGTGCTTCTTCTCCACCTCGATGTTTTTGGCTTCATCAAGGAGTTGTTGACGACGCGCTTCTAGGGCCTGGGCCCTTTCGTCCAGCTCATCTGCAGTAAGTTCTGTAGCTGTAGGGATAGGTGTGGTTAAAGCAGCATCGATGAGTTTACGCGCACCTTCAGTGATCACGTGTCCTTCCACCGATGCTTCTTTTTTCGGCTCGTCTGGGATAAGTGCTCCATCCGAGTCTTCTTCGTATTCCTCGGCGATTACCTCCTCTGTGAGGGGGTCTTTTGCCGGGGTCTTTCTCTTCTTGTTCTTCTTCTTTGCCTTCTTGGCAGCACTGGTAGCAAAGATGGCTTTGGGTCCATTTTTCGGAGTCAAGCTCTGATCGGTACTTTCGGACATCTGGACTTCGGGATTATCTCCCACGTCCATGTCATTCTGCGCTTTGGGAGAGTGTTCCCCAGATCCTTCATCCATGGCTTCTCCTTCTTCTGCAGCTTTGGAGTTGTACTCCTCTTCATATTCCGCAGGGAACTTTCGGAAATCTGTCGATGTCATAGATTCATCCGAGGATGCGGGAACGTCGGTGTTTGTTCCAATTGCCTCCAGCACAGAGTCGATGTTTTCTCCAGCATCGGCAGAGCTGGATTCGGATCCGACATACCCGATGAAGTGCGATGCGTGCTTCCTGAGGTACCTGCGGCTTTCGCGATCAGCCATATCGAAACTTTTAATGGTTTTGAGGATTGCATCTGCGCTAACGCCTTGCAGTATCATACGTCTTAGTGTGTACCTGAGGAAAGGCTTGTCTGTCCCGGCATCGCCAGAGCCGGAATCAGTGTCCTTGATATGCTCCTCCTGGATTTCGACTTCCACGGGTGGGTCGATCTAGGATCCGGCTTCTCCAGGGAGATCCACTCCAGATTCGACTTGGACCGTGAGGTCTTCTTCAGGCTCAGATTTCTCCACTATCTCCGCAACTGGTGCGGGCTGAGTGGGATTAGGGTTTTCTGAGATCCGGAACTCTGCCGCCTCCGCGGACAAAGGGGACTCAGAAGATTCTTCTACCTCTATCATCACCGCTGGGGTGGGTTGGGCAGGTTCAGTGAAACCGATGTAAACATCGATCTCACCAAAAGACATGATTGTATAGGCAGTCACGGCCTCCCTAGCCGGAATCCAAGTCTCGTCGAGAACAATGAGAGGGACGTTGCTGGTGTAGAGGATGCGACCGGCGGCGATGGTCTCGCCGATTCCGATTCTTGCAGATTCTGCTCGGAACGCAGATCCGTAGCTCACTTGCCCCACGGTGGGCGCCAACTGTCGTCGGATTAATGACAAGTACGCCATGAGGGGGTCCTCGAGGCGTGCGGAAGAGAGGGGGGGTGAGACATACATTATTCCGGGACGGTGAGCACACAAGTTTACCCAGGTTTGAATCCGCCGGCTTTGGACGGATCCTACTCCTGCTAGCAATCCAGTAAAACGGCAGAGCCGGAATATGGGTTACAAGGGTTTCGCCTGTGCGAGTTGAGATTGTAGACTATGTTATGCCCTAGGATGGCTTATATAGATATCCGGCCTAGGGTTTAGAGGAGAGATCAATCCGGCTATGACTAAGAGTTGGTTACAGAGTACATCTTGAACTACAAGTAACATTATGGGCCTAAGTAGGTAAGTCTTCTGGGCCTTCCCGTAGACGGATTGGACTCCGTCTTCTCTCTCTCTGACTGGGCCGCCCGTGAAGCAAAGCTCTAACCCGAAGTGGGCCACCCTGGTTAGTGAGGAACTGTGAGGATACCCGGAAAGTATATCTCCAACAATCATGGAATGCATAGGGGTCATTATGGGCATCCCGGTCCCGCTATTGATCATTGATGGAGATCATGTCTCTGTCTGCGGTGACCCAGCATACCACTGCATGATGTAGTACACTATAGTCGTTGACATAACTCCAATGAAACTCCGTTCACTAGTATTACATCCCTCAGAGTGGTACAATAGAAACACATCAGGTCCAAGACATGACTATAGATTACAACTCGACTCTTTACAAAATATCTAGAGAACATTCTAGGTTAAAGAGAGAGGAAGAACTTCTTACAAAGAAGAACTAGAAATAATAACTCAAAACTATCTAGTAACTAAGACTAGCATCTAAACTATCAGGCTTGCCATTGCTGCCATTGCATTGCTCTACAGAAGTAGGTTTTATGGCTAGAGGATCTACTCCTATCTACTTAAGAACTTTGTCTTCACTTTGGTTGATGTATATGTTGACTTCATTGACTCTGTTGAAGAACTTGAGCTGTCAATGATGGTTTCTTGAGCATAAATTGATGTTGACATTGTCTTCAACGGCTTAGAACCTAGCAAGGGTTAAGAAGGTACGGTTGAGTATGAGCGTACTCAGCAATTTCACTAAAAAGGAGTGTATGATGCACTATCTCTATAGCCACAGACCAAAGGTCGTAGGCAATGTAGGTTTTCATAAACATTTCTTAAAAGGCTGCTTTTATTCTGAAAACTAAGTCCGATAGATTTTACAGGTTGACCAGAACCTTCATGGGGTTCCATTCCTACCGCGTCCGTAGCTCCTTCCCGGAACAGGGAGTAACATGTAACAATTCTTACACTCTCCAGAGGTGCGTCACTTTTTCCATAAGAGACCTTAGCCTTGTTGCACAACCAAGCCGCGAGCTTGTCCACACTTCCTTGGTATGGGGCCAGTCTAAGATCCAAGCCAGTATTGCCCTCTCCGCGACCCCGCATGAAGACACGATCCCCCAAGACGGACTACCACAGTTACTCTTTGGGTAGCCTCTCGAGGACTCTGTAAGCAGCTCTGTCTGGCGGTCACCATCAGCTATGGTGAACTCTGACCCAAACAGCTATGCACAGATAATCTATACAGCTAGCTCGCGGGGAACTAAGGGGTCCCACCCATGTGCTGGATTCTCTGAAACTCCACGAGAAATCAACAGCCTCACGATAAGGTCATCCGTCATGCGAAAGGGAGAAGATATAGCTGACTTTCCCGTCCCATTCCAAGTCTTATGGTTGACGCGTAATATACGGCGCTAGAATCACCAGCGACATTGGTTGTTAAGTCCTAGATATTATGTTCCTTTACCACTGGAACTGTATCATAGATTATTACCATTTGGTAAATAATCCATAATCATATTATTATGAAAATAGTGTTTTCTGACCTTTTTGAAATGCAGGTGATGACAACATTTGAGTTACAATCATTTGATAGAAAATAATCAAAGGACATGAGCAAGTTGTGAACTTGCCTTTTGTGATTGCAAGATTATGCACTCACGGTCTTCGAGATACTAGAAGATCCAAATTCTGTAAATAGCATCATTGGTCCAGTAAGGACAAATGTTTAAAGAAGCAAGATGCAATTATGCATAAGTAATGTAATGAAGTTTGATAAACGCGAATCCCCGGAATAATTGTATCTCATCTAGGGTTTGCAAGCTTGTGGTGATATCTTTAGAGTGTGTTGCACTTTTATATTTGGTTCACACTTGTGCTTATTATTAAGGCTTGTGAGTGTGTGAGACAATATGTAAATACAATAAGTAGTATGCAATACTAAAGCACTCAAATGGGGCAGGGTATCTAGAAGATTTCTTAAGCAAGATATTAATCAATTACGGCTTTTAGAAAAAATATGCCAGGATTACTTTTAATATTTCTTAAAATAGTTAAACCTTTGTTAACTTCATTTAAACATCAATTGAACTTGTTGTTACACTTTTAGATTTTAAACAAATAATGCTAAAGGCAAAGTGAAGATTTTTGTATTTCTAACCCATTAAGATATTAGAAAAAATAGTTTTCATCAAGACTTAATAAATATTCTCATTTTATTTACTTCAAATGTGAAGAATTATATTTTTAGTGCGTATATTTCATTTTTGTGATCATTTTGGTATATTATAAATATTTTTGTGATTTTTAAATAATAAGATATGATTTTTAAAAGTTTCCATCATTTTATAATTACTAATAAATAATAAATATTGATTTGAGTATCACAAAAATTTACAAAATAAATTTATGAATGTATATTTTGTTTTTCTAAGAATTTTGATATATTATACCTATTTTTTATGAATTTTAAATAATAGAATATATTTATTTAAGATTTATTCCTAATAGGTTATTTGCTAATAATAATTATTATTTTATTTAAATTGGAAAATAGAATATGATAATAGGTTTATATTGTAGATTTTATTTTTCTAAACATTTTGATATATAATACATATTTTTCTGAATTATAAAACACAAGATATTGATTTAATAATATTTATTCAATTTCTGGAATTAAAAATAAATAACTAAATGCATTTATGAAGTAATGTTGATGTCAGCATGAGGTTGGTGGGTTTGTTTCACCGGGTTATTTCTTGCCCCAGCCACTGACTGGTGGGGCTCCCGCCACATCAGTAGCCACGCGGCTCGGACCAATCAACGATGACGCAAGACTGACGTCAGCGCGCTGGACCCTCGCCGGAGTACGGCGGTGACGCCAAAATACGGCACCAGAGATCTCGCGAAGGGGTGCGTTCGAACGGGGACAACGAGACGAAGCTGTCTACACGTGCGCTGCTAGGTTTTGGTCACAGGAACAGTAGCAGCGATGAGAACCTGCGGCAGCGGACGGCGAGCTACGGTGACAGGTCGATCTAGGGCAAAAGGAAAACATTGAAATGATGCCTGAGCACCACAGGCTCACCGTGATGCTGTTGGTGGGGTCGATTTGGCCGTAGGAGCACTATAGCGGTAATAATCGACGGTGAGGTTGCGACGGCCAGCGAGATGTGAGGCTCGATTCCGCTCGACACAGTGTGCGCCTGCTTGCTAGCCTTGCTGGAGATGAACGAGGAGACAGAGGTGAGATCTGTGGTGCGCTCAGATAGGCTAGGGGAGGTACGGAACGGCGGCGAAGGCATGCTCTGGTCGGAGCTAGGGTTTCAGTCGAATGGGGAATACGCGAGAGAGTGGTTGTTGGGAGAGAAAAGAGATAGGGACGAGGCAAAGGCGTCGACGACGGTTCTTATCCTCTCCCGGGCTCGACGGATGGCAGAGAATAGGCGGCAGAGATCAACGGCGAGGCCGACGATAGGCAGCTGCTTGGCATCAGATGCAAGGAAGAAGAAAAGAAAGAGACGTGAAGGGATACAGGCCGGTTTGGGCTGCAATGGGCCTTGGCCAACTGCTCGGGAGTTTACTATTGCTGCTCGCGAGTGACAAACATCTCAAAGGTTTGCTGGGCTGCGGGCTGGTTACTATATATTCTTCCTTTCTTTTTGTTATTCTATTTTTTTCTATTTTATCATTTCCTCTCCAATTTGATTTCTACAAGAGTTTTAAAATGTACAGAAATTTTGTAAGACATTGATATATGATAGAGGTTAATTATAACCCATTCCTCTACATTTCTTGTTGTGTATACAAAATATGTTATTATATGAAGGGTTCTTTTATTTAATAAAGTAAATATAACTTCGGGTTTTAGGGTTTACTTCCTATAATAAAATCTTATAGAAATGATTTGTATTACCACTAAAAGAATTTATTAGTAGTGGTTTAAGAGGCTAATAATTTATGATGGTGAGTGATAGGCATGGAATATATATATATATATTTAACCTCTTTTAATAACCATATTAGATGTTGGTTTAAATCCTGGGTTTATAATATGGTGATTTGAATCCCAGGGTTCTCCCTAATTGGTGATTTCACCAAATCCAATTCTACTTGATTTGTAGAGTTTAGAAACACCATGAGTTTTAGGAAGGTTCATTAGACTCATATTCTATTATGAATATGAATAAGGTTCAAGGTTAAGGGACACTACTTCTAAATCTATGAGTAGATTTGATACCTTAACTTAGAGTGAGATATTGGAATAATTCCTAGAGCAATCTTGTTGGTTCATGGGTATAGATTTATATTAAGGTTTAAGTTAATAAGGTGGACAAGACTTCCATTTATAAACACTCATTTGTTTCTCTAATTATTTCTTGGAAGCTTCATTTGTCCAGGAGATATTGTTCAATGGTTACCTAGGAATAGGAATTACTCTCACTGCTAGCTCCATTCTAGGGTTTTGGACAAATATGTAGATAGGGTTATATTTATGGCTTGATAAGACCTTGTTTAAGGCTTCTAAAGAATCCTTACCTTAATACCTCACTAAGGTTATCTTCAGATAAAGAATTCATTTCCTAAATATACTCTAAAATATCTCTCATCTTATTCACAAAGATCACATCTTCCTGAATAAGTCGATCATCTGAATCCACCATATCCATAATCATATGATGACATGGTCATGACATTTAAGCATCAATAATTCTCCATTATTACTTTAATAAGAACTTCCATTTCTTAACTACCTCTAATGATCCCAGCAATGCAGGTACTACTAACTCCATCCATTAACTCCTTTAAATCCATCTTGCAACTACCACCAAGGATTGCAAGAATACAATCCTTACTATCTATAACAAAGGATATCCATCCTCTGGAATAGGTATAATACTTCTCCCATAATACAATTTTGTTATTGTACTAGCTTGGTTAAACTACTATGCCTCTAGCTACTCCATACAACTCATATTATATACTCCATCAAACTCTAGCTTGACTTCTCATGATCAAGCTAGATGATTTAGTTTACTAGGACTTGCCTAACTTGGTATACTCACAACTCTTCTTCAACACCTATTCATCTATTCTCAAGTGACTTGAGAATAATGACCACCGTCCTTTGATCATACAAAGCTTAGGCTTCTAATTGTTTGATGAAGATCTATAATCAACTAAGTAGTAGACTTGTACTAGTCTCTCTATAAACCTTATCTTGTTAAGAAAGCTTACTCTAAGTTTATACCCACTTGTCTTAACAAGATCATTATTGGATGTACTAATACTACTAGCCTTCTCATAGATCCTCAAGCACAAGTTACTTCTTGGGTGTAGATACTTCTTCTAGTTAACTCATGAGTGGGTTAACTCCTTCAACATCCAATGGTTTGATCACCACTAAGGATCTCATTCCATTGATGATGGTACACACTACCATAACCAGTTCCTTCTTCTTATTCATTTACTTAAGGTTTTTGGAAGGTCAATATAACAGGGGAAAGCTAAGAGTCAATATGTGCTTGGTCAAGAATTGATCACTCACATTGATGATCAATAGACACTAGGTCTTGGTTAAATAGGATTGTCATCTATTAACATGACACTAAGGTGTGTGATGAATGGTCTTAGCTTGACTTCCCTTTCTACTCTATTTGTGATAAGAGTTAATGTTTAAGAACCACCATGACACCCATGGTAGGAATAATTATGGCAAACAAGTGTTTCAAGATTTAGTTATGAGTTTCTTTTACTTAAGTTATATACTTGACTTGGGATTCAGGGTTTGTGGTAGATAATACCTTGATATCATCTTTAGAGTATTAAGTCTTTATCCTTGAGTTGTTGCAGGAAATACCATGTAATGATCTCGAGAAGATCAAGTACTCCTTATTAAGTAGTGTGTTGTGACTTAGTTTTATTACATTTGATCTACCCTTAGATCAAATTATATTACCCGAATATAAGGTTTTAGCAAAGGTCATATTAAAACTTATCGCAATCAACTTGATGATGTACTTCATTTCCACCAAGTTAAGAGAAGCTTCAATCACTATGATAAGTTTTATTTAAAAGCGCGAAAATTATCCGGATTTTCTATGCATGAATGCAATGCACACATCTTATCTCAGCTTATTTCTAAGCTCTAATGATGGGGTGTTATAGTGCCATTCCCGAGCCATGGGGAAATACACTTAAGGATACGATGAGCTAGAGATCCTCTATAATTTGGAATCACCATATGAAAGAGAAAAGAAAACCGAAAAAGTTCTGTGAGAGAACCGAAATCGTTCTAGGAAAGATTCGAAGTCGTTCTGAGAAAATCGAAAGAGAACCGAAAGGTGTTTTGGGTCAAGTTGGATTTTGTAATATGTATTTACATATTAGTTAATTTAATTAATATTAAATATAATATTAAAATCTAGTTTGAAAGGGTATTCCACTAATGGGCCAAACTTCCTAGGGAAAAAGGGCCCATGAGGGAAAACCGAAGGAGGGAAGGGCCAAAGGCAAAAGGGCCAAGGCCTAACCACCTCAAGGGCGCCCACCCGGCCAGCCCAGGGTTGTGCGTGGGGTGGGGCCCACCCCTGGCCGGCTGGCCCATGAGGCCCATGCGCCTCCCCCCTCTCTCCCTTGTTTAGTCTCACATGGAAAACCCAAAGGGGAGGGCACACCCCCTCCCCCTATATAAAGGGGTGCCCATGGGTGGGAATAGACACACCAATATTTGGAGAAGTACTTTGGGTGGCTTTCTCCTTCCCTCTCTCTCGTCTCCATGCGTTGGCATGGTCCCATGTAAGGATTGTCCAAGAAAGAGAAACCGCACCTGCTGTAGGGATTCTAAGCCAGAGATCTACTTCCACACTCCTGGCAGGTATCAAGGAGCTGGAGGTCATCATCGTACACTGTATATGTACGAAACCACGAGGGGCCTCACTTGAGGCACCTTGGATGTCGTGAGCCGGATCTGCTGCACGATGAAGAAGGAGCAAGGGGTGACTTGCGAGGAGCTTCACGACCTTGAGGTCGGCTACGAGTTCGACTACTTCAACCATGTTCCCCTCGGAACATTAACCGCGTACGGTCTACAAGGGTATGTATTCTATACGCTCCGATTGTTATCGCATTACTACATAGATAGATCTTGGCAGTATTAGGCGTTTCCAACATAGGAAATTTTTTGTTTTCTGCTACGGAACCCTTCATCAACGTCTAGCATGGCGAGCAAGGCGAACACACAATCACATAGAGATACACGGTTTTTACCCAGGTTCATGCTGCGTTGTGCGGATCACTATGTCATGTAACTATCGGGTGGATGATCACAGGATTACAGAATCTATTCTCGGGGAAGAACTCAGCTAGTTCCCTTCCCTTTTTCATCTCCCCCTCTCGATCAGCATAGGCCTCCTTTTATAATGGCAAGGCAACACCACAGATACTGGAGCCACGCGGCGAGACTGGCTCAACACGCGATGGGCGATATGTGCATGGCCTTGACGTGGCACGGTTGTCCTGCTATCCACCAGCGCGTGCAAGCAGGGGTAGTCTGGCGCCTAGGTCGGGCATCGTTCGCCACATGTCTCTTTTGTCCCCAAGCTCTTATTGTGGGGCATTGGGTACTTCCTTGTCTTGCTGCTCCGAAAAATGATCTTCGAGCGCCCTTAGTTGTAGGGGCACTTGGGCTATCGAAAGGATCTGAGCGCGCTTTGTCTGCCTAGGATGAGCTTGTGCAGGTTTGGTCTTCTCGGGCGCGTGGGAGGGCTCGCTGCTAAGAGGCCCCGTGATAACCCCCTTTCTCCACGGGACCGACAATCTACAACTTACTTTCTTCGGCTTAAACCACTGTATTTTTTATCGACCTAAAGTGGGTACTAACATAGTCTACATGCAAAAGGTAATGGTAAAGATTTTTGGGGGGGGGTTTGATAGTGAATGCAACGAGTAAAACTATTTTTTCATTTTTTGAATAAATAATTATAGAAAATAAAATATCAAGCACATGATAGTAAAAGTGTTTTATTATGATTAAAAAGGACCAGGGTTTATGGGTTTACTTGTTTACTCTCCCATAAACATGGTGGGATCAAAACAACCTTAGATAGATCATAAACCTTGATGGAACTTTCATGTTAGTGTTTGGTTTGCATTCATATAGGCATCATGTCCTATATCAAATATGATGCGACACATCCTCCTCATACTCCTCTAATAAGGGAAAACTCATCAATACTAAATTTAAGATAAAACAGAGTATAGCCATCATAACTACCTCGAGCAGAAGAGACCATCTTTTCTGTCACTGGATGAATATAGCATAAGTATTCCACTCTCCCTAGTAAGGCAACAAAGAAATAGTAAAAACAATAGTAGATCCCAAATTTTCTATCACTATCTAGTTACTACTATAGGCTTCTCCATCTAATGCACACTTAATGCCCTTATGTCTATAGGAAATATGCCCTAGAGGCAATAATAATAATGATTTCTATTTATTTCCATGTTCATTATGTATGTTTATCATTCTATGGTAAAACTTATATGTGTATGGTTTGTGAGAATCAAAGGAAAACTTATATGCATGTGTAGAAATATGAACACCAGGTTGTTCCCAGTACCCTCTAGGACTAGCTCATGTCTTGTGCGCTAATCGAGTTTTCAGATCATGTGTATAATTGTTATAGTAACATAGGATATCATTTACTATGGAAGTATATTGTTGGCTGAACAAGGGTACTAAACTAATCCACTCAATGGTTTACTATGAGATGTAATCGTCAAAGTTAATAGTTAATTATCATCATTAACTTATGCATTAAATCCTTGAACCATGAGAATATCAGATGTCTTCATACTAGAAGGTGTGTATTGACTACCATAAAATGTTACGTTTAACCGGGTGGCTAGAACGGTGCTATTTCAGATACATTGGAAACATATGTCTAGGCACATGATAGTTCAAGAATGGTATCGTGATCCTCCTAACAATGAAGAGATATACTCTAGACCCACTAGATATTACAATGTCACCCAGTCATCTACGTAGACAAGTTATGGTGTTGATCATAGGGACATTGGAATAAGGACGAGCAAAAGAGAGTGAAACATGAACGAGGATAACGGATATAGTGATCACAAGGAGTTGTTTCACAAGGATAATGACAACTTGCCTCCCAATTGTCACTTATATACCATAAAAAATAGGATTAGCACTTGTATAATATATGGGTTCACTCGATGATTGGTGTAATATAAAAGAGCCGTCATGGGCGCTCAGGTCTTGTTATCGGTTATTGATCTAAAAGAGTTTTCTGAGTCATGTATGCATATTACCGAGCATGACTAGGTTACACGCTTAAGGCATTATAATCAATTTGTGGTAATTTCATATATGTTATGTGGCTCAGAGAGTTGTCTAGAATAAGTTCCTGAGATACCGAAATAATTCCAGAGAGAAACGGAATCATTCCGATGACATAACCTAAACTAGGAAGTTAGTTTCAAAATCATCGAAAGTGTTACCAAGATTCATTGGAATAATTTCGGGGTTTGTTTCATATCGTGGAGTCATCTAAAGTGTTTTGAATAATTACCTGAAGTGTCTATAAATATATAGTGAGGAACTTCTAAGTGTTTTGGAATTATTTCATAGGAAATGAATCGGAAGTGCAGCCCATGAGAAGGGGTGGCGCATGGGCCACCAAGACCGATCATGGTATGGCACATGGCTCTCCATGGGTATGCACCAAACCTTCCTATTTTTCTTGATGACAGTTTTGGGAACTTTGGATTGAATCTTCTAATTGGGTATGGGATTATTTCGCATTAATATGGAGATACCATATCTTGTATAGAGGGATGGGAATGATCCACATTTATTATAGAGATCAGCACCTACCATATGGGGGAGGCAAGACCATGGACGCCGACCACCCTAGGGGAACCCTAGGGTGCCCTACTTATCATGTACCCTTCTATATAAAGAGGGAAAACTCCTACCCATGGAGGACATATCATTCTCTCCACCTGGTGGCTACACCTATCTATCCCTTGTGGATATTTCTCCACATATGCAGTGAGGCTGTGAGATTATCACTACCGGCTCAACGCTCTGGATAGCGGGATGTTGCACTAACTGGAGGGTTGTAAGCATGTAAACCCACAAAGGGATCATGCTTTTGATCCTCAAATTGGGTGGGACTTCTATCATGTCTAGGAGGGATACGCCTATCTACGGGGATTGACATGATCCTCATTAACAAACTTCACCGATATCTCTTTATTGCATTCGTCTATGAGTTTATATAGATTCAAACTTTACGTGTTTCTCCTTAGATTGATCTTGGGTGTATTTTGTAGGTTGGATTTTTTTCCCTATGCAGATCCTAACAATGTCTAGCATACTAGTTCAATTAGAAAACGTATACAATACGTGATAAACATATGAATCTACCAATACACGACATGAGATCGTGAAAGGGGACATATATATAGTCATTTTATGTCAAGACTGAATAGATTGACGTGAAGATGGTAGATATCAAAGCCATGAAGCCAAAAGTGATCCCCATGGCATATCATGCCTCTTTGGTCGTGCTATGGGCTCCCAGATGAGCCTCATGTAGTTCCTCTTCTAATCGAAGTGCTCCTAGCCTCCGTCTTGATGAAAAAATTTAACATAAAAAATCTCAGGTCCTTTTGAGTTCACGAAGGTCCCTGAAAGTCAAAAATACGCAAAACATGATTTTCCTATCCTAGAGAGTTATAATGCAAATAAAGGGGATCTTTTGAAAAGTCCCCAAAATAAATGTAAAACATGGTTATAATAGTAGACTAGACTTCTATTCCCCCCCCCCCCCTCCCCGGGACGCAACGATCAAACGGAGTGTTGATTATTGTAAGTCTAACTATGCATGGGCAAGATTGAAGTGGGCATATAATCGCGGACATATTTGTCGAGCGAACATGAGAGGCTATGTCATGAAGCTGAGAATCACGCGTTGATCGCGTCGTAGGCCGTATAAGCATGCAGAACATACTCTCATGTTGTTAATCCATACAGACACCCTGATGTGTTAGGCAGTTAGCATGTTCACACAATTGATCTTCTCTTCAGGTATTGGCGGTCTGCGGTAAAATGTGCATCGGTCACATCATGGACCATGAACGCACGCAAAATATGCTCCTAGAACGCTAAGTGATAGCGTGTTTCGGGAGCCATTTCATGTTCTTATGTTGTGGGTCCTAGCGTGCATGAAAACCGATCTGGCACCGCTAAATCGTATGCAAGTCAGTCTTCAGTTTGTTTAAAAGGCCCACCACAACTCATTTAGTAAAAAAATTGACAATCTAAAGAGCAAGTGTATCACATTGTTTACTTAGTTTGACGATTACGGCATGAACCTGATAAGTATAAAACATTAGAATCATGCACCATGTTCTGAAGTCGCACGACAACCACATATGCATCTGCTATCCCGAGTACAATCTCGATAGCGAATTTATTTCATTGATAACAAAAGACATACATTGTAGGATATTTAGAGCTGCTTTTTTCCTTTATGATAGAGAAGACATGCATAAACACAAAAACTGTTTACAAACCTACGATATGTGAATAATAATTGCTAACTATGCTACATCCATCATTAGCACAAACAGAAGAGCTCTATGAAACTTTGTATACTACTTCTTGTTGCTTCAATCATTGTCGGCTTGCACACGCGGCAAGAGAAGTGCCTGGAAGCCTCTTGCTATGGATTGTATGATGTTCCGATGGAAGTTAAACTCAACCGCTTCACGTCGTCGCAACCGGGGACGCACTAGTGGGCAAATAGCATGTCGACGACGAAAACGTGTCGTCCACCACACGTAACCTATGGCGCCGGCTACCAGATACCCATACTGCACATTTCTCACTCTCCCGCAGACAGAGCGAGTCGATCACGCTGCGCCTTCTTCGTTGGGAACCGACATATTTCTCTGAAGCAAAACGCAGAAAAGACATGCTTAAGTGCGCGTGTAAAAAGGAAGAAGTGAAACTGTCGTACTCGTACTAACCTTTCACCAACGCGACCGTGGAACCACCAGCGATCCTCCCTGACGTATGCTCGCCGCCCTTGATCCTTGCCAGTGGTGGCCCCGTGTCGCCATTCTCCCAGGCCCCACAGCATGGTCTCACCGCATGTCGGCACAGAAGCTCCCGGGGTACCCCGTTTGTGCCAAGGCACGCGGTCCACCTGGATGAGGTAAGATAATAGACTAACCGCACCTCGCACGTTCGAGTATGTGCCTCTCTAGGTGCAGGTAACCCGGTGAGAGAAGCATGGTGGCCTAGAAGGTATACATCTGATAGGAAGAACCCCTGCAAGGCTAGGGGTTACGGGGCACAGATCACCTGGCAAGCGCGGGTGGGAAGGAAGCACACCCCCGCATCCACAGTGGACCAGAAACCCAATCAACAACGCGAGTAGCTTTGGCACTGCGTAGGACGGCATGACGCACACGTGATATGCATATCTTGGCGGCTCTTCCCAAGGATTTATAGTGTTGTAGGCGCACAGTCTACGAAGGAGTGTGGTTTGTTCGACAAATTTCTACCTCTATATCTATCTCTGAGGTGTTTGGGTTTTGCAAGACCTCTACTTTAGTTTTGGGCAAGTTATAAGAGAGAATAGGAAATATTTTCTTATTTCTTATTTCTCATTTACCGACAACTAATGGGACGTATTCCCACTTTGATAGGAAGGGTCACCTAGGGCAATCGGTGTAGGGGGGACAAGCGAAGAATATTCGCTATCGGTAATTATGTTTGTCAACGGTTGCTGAAACCATCTCGGACAAAACAGGACGATGTCTGTCAAATCCCATCATCATCGAGTACGACTTCCCTGCTCAAATAATGAGAGAGTCTCGTAGGGACGTCCATCTGCATCCATTGCAAGTGGCGAGAAGTTCTTGACCCCGAAACCCCGCATGTCACGCATGCAGGACAACAATGTGGTGACCCATTGTCATATAAAAGGATGGCTTTTGTCCGTAGAAGAGGAGGTTGTCCATTGGCATAGTAGCATTGTGATATGTAAGACATACTCCTATAAGAGAGAGTAGTAGAGTAAGGCTCGGCTAGCGAGAGAGAAGATTGAGATAGTGGAGGTAAAGAGAAGTGAAAATAGAAAAGGGTGAAGAGGAAGCCCGGAAAGCACTCATGTTGGCTGGCAAGAGAGTTTATCCACTTTATAACACTATATATCACCAGATAATGCAGAAGGCAGGACGTAGGATTTTTCCCCGATGGACGACCCAAACTAGGATAAAAAAATTCCGTGTTTGTTGTGTATCATCATCATCGAGCTCAGAGAACCTCGTGCCCTTACCGAACAAATAGAGGGTGACACCAATCCTCGATGTACGCATTCTCACATGCGACATCTGGCGTGCCAGGTAGGGGGCACATGTGTTGCAACCTTGATTGATCAGCACTTTGAGATTCATGCAGAAGAAAGTGAACATGGAGCCGTAGAGGACCGTCTGTGCTACGGAAAGGGACATTGTTGTCGAGGGCATGCTCGCCTTGAGCACCCGGGCCTTAAACCCAGGCACCACCAGGGGCTCTGCGTGCGGATAGATTAAGCAGTTGAGCGGTGCTGCGGAGGACAACCGCTCTTGCTCATGGCCGAACACGTCCCCGCCTCCGCGGATGCAGCTGTGGCTCATCGCCATGGAGGCCAGGCAAACCAAAGGACAAGCAGAAGAGCATAAGGGCACACTGCACTGAGGAGTTGGGGGAACCACTTACCCGGCTAAAGAGGGTGGCGCCACCGGCAAGATCCTAACCATCCAAAAACCTGAGAACCAGCCCCGCGCTTCAGCACCAGCCGCGGGCCAACCACAGCACAGCGCAAAACCTACCATTGTCGGGGACTCACTGTGCTCCACCCGCCCGCGAGCAGCCATCACTCATCCAATGCACAGGAAATTTCACTAGGGACGAGGCCTTAGTCGCCATTCCCACTTTGGTGAAATACCCGCCGGCGCCAGGGACATTCACGTTCGGGCGGTGGCGGGTGAAAATGGAAGCACAAATAGAGCTCGAGCAGTAGCTTCCTGATACCCTTCTCTCATTGTCGCGCCCAGTCCCCGGGCCAGGGGCTGGCCCGTGCGCGGCTGGAGCAACGGGGCTTGCGTCCACCTCCAATGAAGCCTTCTTGGGATAAGGTTTCCTCGCCAACAAGAAATCTACTCCACCGCCATGGTCGCAGTGGAGCTTAATGTCATGATCGTGGAAAGCTGGCTGCTCGCGGCATCAAATAGCATCATCATGATGTGTCTAGGGGGTCTGACGAAAGGCTCCGCCAAGCCGCACACTAAGCATCGCACCCAAGCCACAAGCACGGCACCCGGCGGACCTTGTCACTTGGTACTAATGTACCCGCTTCAGAAATGGGAAAAACTGTTACGAGATTTTATGCTAAGATTTTCATAGGTTGCACAAGTCGTGCCCAGGATCATAGACACCATGATCATCAACACCTTTGGTAAGAACATCTAGAGTCCAAAAATGCGCGAAGGGATAAATATGCACCGCATCACGATGGCAGGCCTGCTATGGACACTGGTGGGTGATGTCTACGCACTTCTATTCTTGTAGACAGTTGTTGGGCCTCCAAATGCAGAGGTTTGTAGAACAGCAGCAAGTTTCCCTTAAGTGGATTACCCAAGGTTTATCGAACTTAGGGAGGAAGTGGTCAAAGGTATCCCTCTCAAGCAACCCTGCAATCAAGATACAAGAAGTCTCTTGTGTCCCCAACATACCCAATACACTTGTCAGGTGTATAGGTGCACTAGTTCGGCAAAGAGATAGTGAAATACAAATGGTATGGATATAAGACAACGGTGCCAAAAAATAGCTTGATGGCATGGAAGAGACTAAAGTCAAACTAAAATAAAGATGGAAGCAAGCAAACATATAACAGATCTAGTTGCAAATGGTGTTTCAATGCTTAGAAACAAGGCCTAGGGATCATACTTTCGCTAGTGAACACTCTAATATAAATATCTTCTCTTCATGATACTACTCTGAACTACTCTCCGGTTGGACACTCTAATCCATGGTAGGGCTATAACAGCACTCCTCAAAGTTCGCTTTCCCCATCTAGATAACCCCACACTGTCACCTTGAGCACTATATGGTTCCAACAAATACCACAATTTCATAGAGACATCCAACTCCAAATATAACTCATAACACGTATTTGTAATCTCTAGCCTAAGTGCCACCCTGGTGTGCACGCTGTCACTTTCACACACATGGGGAGAGCAAAGATCTATTAAAGCACTTGAGTAGCAAGGTTGATCTACTTTATTACAAAGCTCATGATCACAATATGATCATGCATAGAGAGAGAGATGAACACATAGCTACCGGTAGAACCCTTAGCCTTGAGGAAGAACTACTCCCTCATCATCATGGGAATCAGCAACGGTAATGGAGATCAATGGAGATGGCTCCGGGGGCACTTCCTCGTCCACAAGGTGCCAGAACAGAGACTTCTGTCCCCCGAATCTCCCCTTCGGTGGCGGCGGCGCTGCGGAACTTTTCGTGGATTTCTGATCTTGTCTTTAGGGTTTTCGTCCCGGGAGGCATATATAGGCGAAGGGGCAAGGTCGGTGGAGGCTGGAGGGGCCCACTCCACCCCTTGCCGTGGCCTGGCCTGGCCCACGGCACCAGGTGGTGTGGCCAGCCCCTGGCCCCTCTCTGTCTCGTCTTCTGGCTCCATGTGTCTTTCGATAAAATATCTACTTTGGCTTTTATCCCGTACAATTCTGAGAATATTCATTTTCTGACTTTTCTAGAACCAAAAACAGCAGAAAATAGGCAGCTGGCACTATGGCATCTTGTTAATAGGTTAGTCCAAGAAAGTGTAAAAAATACTCCAAAGTGTGGATAAAACATAAGAAAGTAGATATAAAACAAGCATGGAACATCAAAAATTATAGATACGTTAGCAACGTATCAGTGGGCCTATGCGCTGGCGGTGGAAGGACGTTCCCTTCTTGAGGCGGTTGCTAGGGAGGGATGCGGCCAAGGAGGACCCTCCAATGCAGTGGGCGAGGCCCGCAATCACGACGCCCAGATGTTGGAGTAGGGACATGAGGTGCTAGAACGGATAAGACGGACATGGCTTCGGTCGACTCTATAGCTGCAGTATCCTCCTCAATGGTCATCTACCAACTGCCTTCCCTCGAGGGCTTGTTCTCGAGAGAAACCTCCTGAGTGAATACTGCACATCAGCGAACCGAGACATCCACCGTATTGGCAATAAGTCGCCCCCCAAGAGTAAGATCCTCTATGTAAGAAACAAGCACGGGGACTGCGTTTCTCTAGAGAAGGCTAAGAGGCAGCATTTGTGGGACCGACATGAGTGTAATATGTTGTACTTTGGGGTTGTCCACGTCTGCCTTATGATAATGGGTTATTCCTTCAAGAAATTATGGTTGCCCATTTTCGTGACGAGGGCTAACACCCTGTCTTCATGGGAGGAGGTTGTTGTAGAAGGCTTCACTCGAATACGGAGTTGTCTCACAATAGGGGTGGTGTGTGCGCCAGATCCACTCTGGGGAACATGCACCATGCACTAGATCTGCTTTGGGAACTCACCGAAAGCGACACCAGTATTCACGTATAGCGCCCAAAAGCAACATCTCTCTGCTAGAGGAATAATAAGGCAGGAATGCAAGTATGAAAAAAAGCGCTTAGAAAAAAGTTTCACTGTGACTTTTGAAGCTTGCAGGAGAGTACCCAAAGGACATAATGAAAGGGACCCTCAAGGCAGGTCAAGGAAGAAAGCTAAGTTTTCTCTCACGCAATGTTCATCGAACGTGACTGGGCCTGGTCACCTGTAATGGGAAACCTCATGCGATGAATGGCTAGAGTGTGAGATGGGCATTCCAGGGAAGTGTGGTTCTCACCAGGCATCCCGGGGCCATCCCAGGAGCAGTATGCATGGAAATAGCTTGCCTGGGAATGGAGTAATGACTGGGAGGCACCCTACCCAGCGGATAGACGGGCTGGATCCAGTCTAGTGTCACGCGGTCCGGTAGAGGGGTGGACCCAGGGTGTACCCCGTATACACAAGGCATAACATCATTTGAAAGTTGTGGCGACCCATTGTAGGAACAGGGCCACCAAGTTATAGCAAAAGATAACAGTAAAACCACTCGGGAAATTAAGCTATTACAATAGTTTACTTAGAGCTATATGCGTTGCAGGGAAAAAAATAAAAAAGATAATCCACAGGGCTGGGAACTAATCCTACCTACTCGCCCTATAGCCACTTCTTTACTTCGTCAATATAATATACCATTGCATGCTCTGTGGTCTCGTGGTCATCATTTGACCTAAACACGTCGAAGAGCTCGTCATATAGGAAGTGGGGAGAAAGGTGATGCACACAGGCGTGAATCATGGTAGCGACGGTCTTGGTGTCCTGCTCGGCGGCCCTCCTAGCTCCACCACGCCACCGTCAAGCCTAATAGCGCTAGCCTTCCTAGCACATCTGCAAACCAGTGGGAGATATTGGAGACGTCTCGGTCATCACAGGGCGCAGGAACAATACCCAGCACTGGCAAGACCGTAGCCATCTCTATGGAAACCCTTTGTAGGCGGGCAAGCTCAAGGCGGCTCCCTTCCTCCAGCTTTGCAATAGAAGCCGCTGACACGGCGCGGGCATCCACCAACTCCTTTATCAACCATCGATGCAAATGTTCTTCTCTAAACTCGTCGTCTCGACATCGAACATGGAATTTTTTGTAGTGGTGAGTTAGTCTTGGACCTCCTTGAGCTGCCTCTATAGGTCACCTTCCTGCCTAGCGGTGGCCTGGGTCACCGCTTTCTCCCGAGAGACATCATCGTGCAAATCACGGAATGATCACACCATATGTGCTAATCAGCTCCGTCTGGTCGCAAATCTGGTCTTGGGCAGAGGCCAACTGATGGTTATGTGCTTCCTCTATCGCCTCCCACTCTTTCTCAGCCCATAGAGAATCACTGGTGCAGGCGGCTTTTTCATCCTCGAGTAGTTGCTAAAGTTGGACTATTGCTTCTAGGGGAGTAGACCTGGAAGCAATGGCCTCTCCCTGCACCGCGGAACAAGCCCGTGACAGCTCTGCACAATCCTCTTCCATATCTCGTTGTTGGAGCACCAGGAAATCGTCTTTCTTGTGTTGTTGCTCCTCCTTCTGGAGGGCGGTGGCCATGAAGTCATGCTCCTGCTTTTCCATGCGGTCTAGGGCTTGGTGCACCATGTTGCAGGTGGTCGGGTCCACCCGCAATCTTTCAGGAATGCAGGATACCTCATGGAGGACCAACTCGCTACTGGTCAAAACTGCATCCCCAACAATTTGGATGCGCGGGAGAACCCCGTCAATTGTCCCTGTGATTGTGCCTAGCTCCAGCTCTAGGGCTACTACTACAACCTGGGGGCTACTATTGGAGGCGTGTTGAGCGGCGTCTGGTGTGGCCCCCTCCAAGTTGCTACCCTTCTCGATGAGTACCACCTCCTCAGAAATGGGGCCTAGGTGTTAGGAAAGAAGAACATAAACCCTTCATATCAGATATCTAATCAAATGCACACAAAAATGTGTTATATACCTGTGGGAGCTATCTCCGCTTGCCTCTGCTGCTTGTGGCCACTGGGCGGAGCCGCGAAGGGTCTTGGGTAGTTGCGGACCCTCTTCTCAGTGTGAGAGCTCTTGAGGTCTTCACCCTGAGGACTCTTCTCCGCGGAACGCGAACTAGTGAGTCAAGAAAGACATGTAATCATAAGAAATGGGAACTTGGATATATATGCAGGTTTGCGTGCATATACTCACCTCAGGGGGCCAAGCTGGAGGGTGAACATGGTCAGGTTCAAAAAGGAAGGATGGGGATGTGTCGGGCCCACCACGCCTAGAGGACCCCTCGGAACCTGTAATGTCGCACCTGAGATTGCCCCAGAAGCGATACCGTGTACCAGCATCATGGAGGTTGCCGGGGCTTAGGGAGGAGCCTTGTTGTACACCGACAACATAGCAGTTGCGCTGGCTAGGGGAGGACACCTGATGGGAGCGCTTGATCCGGACCTCGAGGCTAGAGACACCACCCTAGCCAACAGTTTGGCGGCCGCCAGTGGCGCCTCCAAAAAATCAATAGCTCATCATCCCTAGAATCCTCGTCGGATTTGGCCAGATGTGCGTTCCATCCGCTTCGGTGCTGCTGCTACTCCCCAAGAGTTGTGAGGCGTCCATGGCGTGTCCCTGCCGCAGAGATCTCCCCTCTGCCACCGCTGGGGCTTTTGCCCACAGCATCATCCTGATGATAGAAGGTGTAGTCTTGCGATGCCACCTAGTTCAGATTGATTCTTTGCTCATTGCACATGAGCATGCGAGCGATGATGGCGCTGATGTTCTCCCCATCTTGGTACAATAGTGTGATGATCAGCGGTTGGAGAATCCCTTCCCCCTGATACATTGCAAATGTATCTACAATTTTTGATGTTCCATGCTTGGTTTTATCTACTTTCTTGTGTTTTGTCCACACTTTGGAGTACTTTTCATATGATTTCTTAGACTAACCTATTAACAAGAGCCACAGTGCCAGTTGCCTATTTTCTGTTGTTTTTTGGTTCCAGGAAAGTCAAAAAATCAATATTCTCGGAATTGGACCGGACAAAAGCCAAAGTTGATATTTTCTAGGAAGACTCACGGAGCCAGAAGGAGAGTCGAAGAGGGGCCCCAGGGTGGCCACACCACCCCTAGGCACGGGTCCACCTAGGTCACGCCAGGGCATGGTGTGGCCCCCCTGGCCGCCCACCGACCTTGCCCTCTGGCCTATAAGAAGCCTCCCGACGCGTAAACCCTAACGATTCAAGCCTCCAGCCACGAAAAGTCCCACAGCGCCGCCGCCACCGAAGGGGAGATTCAGGGGACAGAAAGTCTCTGTTCCGGCACCCTGCCGGGGCGGGGAAGTGCCCCCGGAGCCATCTCCATCGATCTCCACCGCCATCTCCATCGCCATTGCTGATTCCCATGATGAGGAGGGAGTAGTTCTCTCTCGAGGCTAAGGGTTCTATCGGTAGCTATGTGTTCATCTCTCTCTCTATGCATGATCTTATTGAGATCATGAGCTTTGTAATCTAGTAGATCTACCTTGCTACTCAAGTGCTTTATTAGATCTCTGCTCTCCCCATGTGTGTGAAAGTGACAGCGTGCTCACCATGGTGGCACTTAGGCTAGAGATTACATATACTTTTTATGAGTTATATTTGGAGTTGGATGTTTCTATGAAATTGTGGTGTTTGTTGGACTCATCTAGTACTCAAGGTGATAGTGTGGGGTTTTCTAGATGGGAAAGACTTACTTTGAGGAGTGCTGTTATAGCCCTACCGTCGATTAGAGTGTCCAACCGGAGAGTAGTTAAGGGTAGTATCATAAAGAGAAGATATTTCTATGAGAGTGTTCACTAGTGAAAGTATGATCCCTAGGCCTTGTTTCTAAGCACTGAAACACCGTTTGCTATTAGATCTGTTACATGTTTGCTTGTTTCCATCTTTATTTCAGTTTTACTTTAGTCTTTTCCACGCCTTCAAGCTATTTGCTATCACCGTTACCACTTATAATTATCTATACCACTTGTATTTCACTATCTCTTCGCCGAACTAGTGCACCTATACACCTGACAAGTGTATTGGGTGTGTTGGGGACACAAGAGACTTCTTGTATCTTGATTGCAGGGTTGCTTGAGAGGGAATACCTTTGACCACTTCCTCCCTAATTCGATAAACCTTGGGTAATCCACTTAAGGGAAAACTTGCTGCTGTTCTACAAACCTCTGCACTTGCAGGCCCAACAACTGTCTACAAGAATAGAAGTGCGTAGACATCACCCCCCATCTAGGAGCATGTTCACTAGGTAGCATCCATCACCGGGAAGATACATTACTCCGATGAAGATCCTGGTGCGGTTCTGGTCCCCCTCGTGTAGCCACACCGGGTGATACCGTTCTTGCAAAGGGGTGGTGGCACGGAACAACCACAAAGTCACCACATGGCACATGGTCAAGCCCATGCCCGCGAGATCCACGATCAGCTAGCAAATAGGCTAGAACTCTACATCCCGATCACCAAGGCTTAGCCAGTCTTCACTAGGAACCGGCCTAGAGCTGGGTACAGTGCGGCAATCTTCAGGCTAGGGCATGTGCACGAAGCACTAGTACAATCTCCACTCAATCCATTCCCACCACTCTAGCTCGATGAAGTCACTCTCAACCTCGGGCCATATGTGGAAGATCACCACACCAGAAATCGGGCCACCAGAAAGAATTTTAGAGAAGAGATAGTGGCGGAAGAGGGCGACCGATGAGAGCATGCCGACAAAGTACTCGCACATACATTAGAAGACTATGATCATGATGATCGATGTGGGATGAAGATCTGCTAGGTGAAGCCTGTAGACCGTGAGCATGGTCTGCAGGAACACCGACATCGGTGGCACCACTCCAGCCGTCAGAAAGTCTAGAATGATCTGCATGTCGAGAACCGGGCGAAGCAGCCCGAGGCGGTCCGTGGGTGTTGCAGGATGGTGGTGCCATGCTCGTTATCCCCTGAGGCGACAACAATCTGATATGCTTCGAGCTCACTATCACTCAACTTGGACGGGAAGAAGGCCTCCTGAGTGATTCGCTCGTCATTGCTTGACCCTGTCGCCTAATTTATTGTACCTCTCATGTTGGAGGCCATGGGTTGGGGTAGGAACTAGAGCAAGGGAGGAGGGACGTGCTGGGAGGGGAATAGAGCGAGGAAAGATGAACTGGTAAAGCCCTGGCCATGGCTCTACACCCACCTTTTATGCAGGAAGAAGACGTGCGCACGTGGGCAGTTGCTCTGCCTCTTAGCGGCATCCCCCACACGTTCCCCATAACACAGTAAATGGGCAACTTCCCCAGTACGGACATGATCATAGCTTCACATGGAAGCCGAGGCGCAGGCAGTCATTGCATGGAGCCCGAGCTGTTAGGGTCACATCACGTCGCCTCAGTCCGGGTGCCACTTGGGTATGCTGGGATAGAGACACAACTGTTGTGAAGACCAGGCACTGACTGTAGCGTCAGGTTACGAATCTCTCACAAATCGGGGCCATGCGCCTCTTGGGGCGCAGAACGGTAACCCGCGGCGCGAAATATGCATAAGGTAATGCGTTGGGAAGTTAATGGCCCATGCCCTGGAGCTACTATCGGCACAGAAAGTTCCGGGGTACCCCATCTGTGCCAAGGAGCATAGTCCACCTCTATGAGGTAAGATACTGGACTAACCACACCTCGTGCTTTCGACTATGTGCCTCTCTCGGTGCAACTAACCCGGCGAGAGAAGCATGGAAGCCTAGAAGGTATACATCTGATAGGAAGAACCCCCGCAAGGCTAGGTGTTGTGGAGCGCAGATTGCCCAGCAAGCGCCAGGTGGGTAGGAAGCACGACCCTACATCCACCATGGTATAGGAACCCAAGTCAAGAACGAAAGAAGCTTTGGTGATGTTTCATGATGCAAGCGTGGTGTTCTTGTCCCAATGGCTCTGTCCAAGAATTTATGGCGTTGTAGGCGCGCCAGTACAGACAATACGGTACGAAGGCCGTCCCATCCCATCGTCATCGAGCATGGGAGAGGCTCGCAGCGCTGCCCATCTACATCCATGGCATGTGGCGAGAAGTGCCCGGCCCTGGAACCCATGCGTGTCACACAAGAAGTACATCAATGTGGTGACCCCTTGTCATATAAAAGGAGGGGCTCTATTTGTAGAAGAGGAAGTTGGACATTGTCATAGTAGTTTTGTGATAAGTAAGACACATAATGGAGAGTAGTAGAGTAAGGCTTGGCTAGCGAGAGAGGAGATGGAGATAGTGGAGGGAAAGAGAAGAGAAAATACAAAAGGGGAACATGAAGCCCGAGAAGCACTCTTGTTGCCTGGCAAGACAGTTCATCCACTTTGTAACACTATAGATCACCAGATAGTGTAGAAGGCAGGACGTAGGGTTGTTAGCCGAAGGGCAGCCTGAACCTGGGTAAAAAATATCTGTGTTTGACATGTTTCATTGTTGTCGAGCTTGGATGACCTTGCGCCCTTAGCCGAAAGATGGAAAACTTGTTGCCAACACCTCTAAGGCTACTAGGCCTGGTCCTAGGCCCGGCACCACGTGCTACTACTGCAAAGGGAATGGGCACTGGAAGCACAACTGCCCCAAGTACCTTGAGGACAAGAAAGTCGGCTACGTAGCTGCCAAAGACAAAGGTATATGTGATATACATGTTATAGATGTGTTCCTTACTAGCGCCAGGAGTAACATCTGGGTATTTGATACCGGTTATGTTGCTCACATTTGTAACTCTCAGCAGGAGCTGTAGAGTAAGAGGCGCATGGGAAGGACGAAGTGATGATGCGCATCAGCAACAGCACGAAGGTCGATGTGGCGGCCATCGGCACCTTACCTCTATGTATGCCATTAGGATTAATTTTGGTATTGAATAAATGGTACGATGTACCCACATTAAATATGAATATTGTGAGTGGATCATTCTTGTTGCAAGATCATTATTCATTTAAATCCGGAACAAATGGTTGTTCTATTTATATGAATGATGTTTTCTATGTTCATACGCCTATGTGTAATTATTTATTCTTACTGGATCTTGATTGAAATACTGACATCCATAATATTGATTCTAAATGTTGTAAGCATAATGATGATAATTCCATGTTTATGTGGCATTGCCATCTTGGTCACATCGGCGTGAAGAGCACGAAGAAACTTCATTCATATGGACTTCTTGAATCATTAGATTTTGAATCTCTTGATACATGCGAGCCATGCCTTATGGGCAAGATGACTAGGATACCCTTCTCCGACATGATGGAGCGGGTTGCGGAGCTACTGGGAATCATACATACAGATGTGTGCAGACCAATGAGCATCTCAACATGCAATGGTTATCGTTATTTTGTTACCTTTACTGACAATTTGAGTAGATATGGATATATCTACTTGATGAAGCACAAATCTGAAACATTACAAAAGTTCAAGGAATTTCATAAGGAAGTAGAGAATCAACTTAACAAGAAAATCAAGCATCTTCGATATGATCAGGGAGGCGAGTATTTGAGTTATGAGTTTAACATGCACTTGAAGGATTGTGGGATCATACCAGAGCTTACGCCAGCCTGGACACCACAGCGTAATGGTGTGTCAGAACGGCATAACCGTACTCTACTAGATAGTGTGCGGTCCATGATGTCTTTGACTGATTTGTCCATCTCGTTTTGGAGCTATGCGTTAGAAACTACTGCATTTATTTTAAATTGAGCACCGTCCAAATCCGTGGAGACAACCCCATATGAGATATGGTATGGCAAGAAACCAATGTTGTCATTTCTGAAAGTTTGGGGATGTGAGGCTTACGTCAAGAAACTATAGCTTGAAAAACTCGAACCCAAAGCGGAAAAATGTATCTTTGTGGGATACCCAAGAGAAACTATTGGGTATACATTCTACAACAAGGCCAAAGGCAAAACATTTGTCGTGAAGAACGGCACCTTTCTTGAGAAAGAGTTTCTCGCTGAAGGAGTTAGTGGAAGGAAAATTGAGCTAGATGAGGTTGTTGATCCTTCTCTCCAAATTCCAAGTAGCGCATTGGAAGCTATTCCGAAACCTCTCTCCAATGTGGAAGAATAATCTAATGATGATGATCAAAACAACCACATCGAAACTCCTACCGTTCGCAAGTCTAAAAAAAATATGTGCCACTCCTGATTGGTATAGTAGCCTTGTGATGACTGTCATTCTAAATGAACAGGAAGAACCTGCAAACTATAAAGAGGCTATGTTAAGTGTTGACTCCGAGAAATGGCTAGGAGCCATGAAATCCGAAATAGTAACCATGTACGAAAACCAAGTTTGGATCTTGGTAGATCTTCCGAAAGGCCGCAAGGCCGTGGAAAACAAATGGATCTTTAGAAAAAGACAGATGTGAATGGTAATGTGACCATTCACAAAGCTCGACTTGTCGCAAAGGGGTTTAGACAAATTCAAGGAGTTGACTATGATGAGACTTACTCTCCCATAGTGATGCTTAAAGCTGTCCAGATTCTACTAGAAACTGCTGCTCATTTCGACTATGAAATCTAGCAGATGGATGTCAAAACCGCATTCCTCAAAGGTCACATTGATGAAGAGTTGTATATGATGCAACCGGAAGGTTTTTCTTATCCTAAGGATCCTAGGAAAGTATGCAAACTTCAGCGATCCATTTATGGACTGAAGCAAGCATCTCGGAGTTAGAACCAACATTTTGATCAAGTGATCAAGAATTTTGGATTTGTCCAAAATCAATAAGAGTTATGTGTTTAGAATAAAGCGAGTGAGAGCTCAGTGGTTTTCCTAGTAGTATATGTGGACGACATATTACTTATAGGAAATAATGTGGAACTTATGGAAAGCGTGAAAGCATATTTGAGCTATCAATTTTCCACGGACTTAGGTGAAGCTACGTACATATTCGGCATCAAAATCTATAGAAATAGATCGAGACGCCTGATGTACTTACCTTGAGAATATTTTAAAGAGGTTCAGAATGGTAGATGCCAAAAGGGGTTTGGTGCTTGTAAAAAAAAGGTAGCACACTGAATTTCACTCAATGTCTAGCAACAGATGATGATAGAGAAAGAATGTCTTACATTCCCTATGCCTCAGCCATAGGATCGATCATGTATGCAATGCTAAGTACTCGACCTGATGTGGCATTGGCTCTTATTTTGGCGAGCCGATATCAAAGTAATCCAGGAATGGATCACTGGATAGCTGTGAAAAATATCCTAAGGTATCTCAAGAGAACAAAGGATATGGTCCTAGTCTATGGAGGTAATGATCAAGATCTAAATTTAACTAGTTACGTGGATGCGAGCTGGCACTCAAATCCTGATGACTCGAAGTTTTATACAGGATTTGTGTTACTAGTGAATGGTAGGGCGGTAAGCTGGAATACATAGTTGCTACTGATGCGGCAAATGAAGTTGTTTGGCTAAGGAATTTCGTCATCGAACTAGGAGTTATTCCAAGTGCGCACGACCCCGTGACGATCTATTGTGACAACACGGACGCTGTTGCAAATGCAAAGGAACCAAGAACTCATTACACAGCAAAACACATCAAGCTACACTTTCATGTCATCCGATAGAATGTTCACAAAGGTGAAATCAAGATTTGCAAAGTGCACACAGATCTGAATGTTGCAGATCCTCTGACTAAAGCTCTCCCACAAGCCAAGCATGAGAAACACCGGGATGCCATCGGTGTTAGGTTCCTACCTATTGTAAACTAGATTAATTTGTACTCTAGTGCAAGTGGGAGACTGAAAGAATATTGATACGTTGCAAACGTATCTATAATTTTTGATGTTCCATGCTTGTTTTATATCTACTTTCTTATGTTTTGTCCACACTTTGGAGTACTTTTACACATTTTCTGGAATTATCCTATTAACAAGATGCCACAATGCCAGTTGCATGTTTTCTACTGTTTTTGGTTTCAGAAAAGCTAGTAAGGAAATATTCTCGGAATTGGACCGGACAAAAGCCAAAGTCAATATTTTACCCGAAGCAACATGGAGTCCAGAGGAGAGACGAAGCAAGGAACTAGGGCAGCCACACCCTAGGGTGGCGCGGCCAGCCCTAGTCGCGCACCACCAGGTGTGGGCCCCTGGTGCTCCACCGACCTTGCCCCTTTGCCTATATATTTCCCTCGGGACAAAAACCCTAATAAGTACAAGATTAGCTTTCCACGAAAAGTTCCGCAGCGCCGCCTCCACCGAAGAGGAGATTCAGGGGCCAGAAGTCTCTGTCCCGGCACCCTGCCGGGATGGGGAAGTGCCCCCGGAGCCATCTCCATCGACTCCACCGCCATCTCCATCGCCGTTGCTGACTCCTATGATGAGGAGGGAGTAGTTCTCTCTCGAGGCTAAGGGCTCTACCGGTAGCTATGTGTTCATCTCTCTCTCTATATATGTGATCTTATGAGATCATGAGCTTTGTAATCTATAGATCTATTCTTCTACTCAAGTGCTTTAATGAATCTCTGCTTATCCCCACGTGTGTGAAGTTGACAGTGTGCACACTGTGTGGCACTTTGGTTAAGGTTACATAAATACTTATCATGAGTATAATTTGAGTTGGATGTCTCTATGAGATTGTGGAGTTCGTTGGAACCATCTAGAACTCAAGGTGACAGTGAGGGGTTATCTAGATGGGGAATGTGAACTTTAAGTTGTGTTGTTATAGCCCTACATCAGCCAACCGGAGAGTAGTTCAGGGTAGCATCATGAAGAGAAGATATTTATATGAGAGTGTCCACTAGTGAAAGTATGATCCCTAGGCCTTGTTTTTAAGTATTGAAACATCGTTTACAATCAGTCATGTTACATGTTTGCTTGTTGTCACTCTTATTTCAGATTGCAATTACCACTTATAATCATCCATATTACTTTTATTTCACTATCTCTTCGCCGAACTAGTGCACCTATACACCTGACAAGTGTATTGGGTGTGTTGGGAACACAAGAGACTTCTTGTATCTTGATTGCAGGGTTGCTTGAGAGGGATACCTTTGACCACTTCCTCCCTGAGTTCGATAAACCTTGGGTGATCCACTTAAGGGAAACTTGCTGATGTTCTACAAACCTCTACACTTGGAGGCCCAACACTGTCTACAAGAATAAAAGCATGCGTAGACATCAAGCTATTTTGTAGCGCCGTTGTCGGGGAGGTAAGGTAAAAGGTACTCACATCCTCTGGCTACTAAGCTATCTTCTAGTACGGTTGTTGGTGTGTGTGAGTGCCTAAAGTTATTTCCTTTAGATTCTACAATTATATCTTTTTGTTTCTTGTTTTTATTTTCACTGGTTAGGCTTAATGGAAAACAACAACAAAATTAGAGAGATTTATAGTATTTATCTTGAGTTAGGACATGAGTGTTTGAAGAGAAAATTAAAAAACCTATGGAACTTTATTTGCATGCTAATAGCAATGTTATTAGTATGAATTCTTTGAACACCATTATTACTAATGCTATGGAAAAGTCTAAGCTTGGGGAAGCTAGTTTTGATGAGCATGATATTTTTAGTCTCCCAAGCACGGAGGAGAAAATTTACTTTGATGATACTATACCTCCAATTTATGATGATTACAATGATGAATATGATAGTTTCATCCCACCTACTATTGAAAAGAACATTAATTATGATTAAAATATGCCTCCTATATTTGATGATTATGGTGATGAGAATAATAATGATAGCTATCTTTTTGAATTTGTTCTCACTACAATTAATAAGAATGACTATGCTTATAGGGAGAGTAATAATTATTTTATGCATATGGCTCATGATAAGAATGTTTTATGTGATATTTATATTGTTAATTTTATTCATGATGCTACTAAAAGTTATTATGAGAGAGAGAAACATGGTTTTATGTATCTCAACAATATTAAGTTCCCCTCTTTATGTTGAATTTTTTTAAGTTGCACTTGTTTTACTTTCCTATGCTTGTTGCTTTGTGCTTTCATGACTTGTTTCTTTACAAGATTATTTTTCATAGGAAGTGGGTTAGACTTGAATTTGGTCTATATTTGCTTCTTGATTTTCTCTTTTACTTCAATTCATATTTCTTATGTGAGCATCATCGAAATTATCATGCCTATCTTAATGGCTATAAAGAAAGAGCTTTTCGGAGACAACCCATTATATTTTTACTTTCAGTTTATTTTAGTTATGTTGAGTCTTGGAAGTTATTGCTTCAGTAATAACCTCTCATTATCCTTTTTGTGTGGTTTTTGTGCCAAGAATAACCTCTAATGAGAGAGAAGACTTGGGAAAGTTGCTATCCCGAAACAGATTTTTGTGCTTCAATGTAAAAAATCGTGAAAAATCCCTGTACGTAGGATTGAGCTGTAATTTTCTGTGCTTATGACCCAGGTTATTATCTAAGTTTCGTTAATTTACCACTTTTCGATTTGAGCAACATAAGGTTTTCGAAAAAATCGGTTTTTACCTGCTAGTATGTTTTGACAGAGTTCTGTCATTCTTTGCATTTGCCTCTTAATCTCTTTCTTTTTGAGTTCTCTTTGATCACTTGAGCTTTTAGAAGGAATTGCTACAGTGGCTTGTGTTTTAATGGAAGTTTTACTTATGTTGAAACTGAATCCAAAGACTTATTATCTTGAATACACTAATGTTGCTAGTGAAGATTGTGTGAAGTTTTGTATGAATGAAATTTTCAAGTGTAGGGAAGAATAATGTGATGAGATGAAGTATGGACAAAAGCTCAAGCTTGGGGATGTCACCCGTCTCACCCCAAGAAATATTCAAGAAGTACAAGCGTCAAAGCTTGGGGATGCCCAAGGCATCCCCTTCTTCATCAATAATCTCAGGTCTTCTTTCAAGACACTTTATTTTTATTACCTTATGCACTATGTGTTTTTCTTGGAGCGTCTTTGTTTTTGTTTTTAGTTTTCTTTTGTTTGGTTTGCTTAAATAAGTTGGTTGGATCCCAACACACTTCTTTTGGAGAGAGACACACCCTGGTATTCATTGCCTAGAACACTCTAGTTTTCACTCTTATTGTTCTGTGAGTGTTCTCCTTTGCTAACACTGCGTTTAGCTTTAGTTTTCGATTGGTATTAGTAAAGAGTAGGAAGTTCATGGTTATAAGTGATACAAAAGGAGTTTTGTTTTGACTGTGGCCTAGACTTTATCATGTCATGTTTTATATTGCTTTGACTTTACGCTTAGTAATTATTGTTGTAGCATGGCTTGTTCCAAACAATTGAGATTGCTTAATGTGCCTTGAAAGAATCATGCGTTGTTTTAGCATACAAAAGCATAATATTGTGGTTTTCTCCTTTGATGCTTTATTTGGGTTGACTTGGCGCATGCTTACACCATGTTAAGACTATACCAAGTCACCATAGCCTCTATGATCATTTAGTTTTCGACGTGTAATATATCACTTTATGCTTTAATTAATAATGTTTTGTCGCTTTGCATGATTATGGCCATTATTGCTCTCTTAGTTGGTCGCTCCCAGTCTTTTGCTAGCCTCCATACCAAGTATGAGTTCCACTCATGCATCCAACTCCAAATAAAACCAAGTTATTCCAAAGATTCCACCATACCTACCTATTGGCATTTCCTATTCCAAGTATATTCATGTTTTTATCTACCTTCCGAATTAAACTTGTTATGTGAAAATTAGTGATTAAAGCTCTCACAAACTTGATGGCACACTTTACTTTTCTTGCACTTAATAAACTTAAACCATTGTGCCCATCGAGGATGCGTATATGCTTGCGCTTTATAAGTTGTGAATTAGCATAACCATGTTACCATGGGGAACGCTTCCAACATTGCACTTTATTTGGTTGATATCATGTTCTTTTGCTTATGGATCCTGGCGGTGTGAAATAAAAGGGAGCTTGTAAGCTCATGGAGTTTGTATATGTGTTAGAGAAACGCATGGGCAGCTAGCCTAAGCCATGCCTAATCATGGTGGAAACTTGCAGGATAACCATAGTGAGCAATGTATGAAGCATCCTTAATAAAAAACCTATGCAAATAGCAAATAAAAAGATCGCTGAGATGCTCATTGTCTGCTTTCCTTATCATTTTGATATGGGAAAGCTCCTGTATCATGGGGCAAGGGGTATCCCGTTGGCGGTTCTCTATGATACACATGTACTTACAATGACAAGAACTTACTCGTGACTAAAGTTGAGTAGCATGAGGTTCGTACGTAAGTAAGGGGCATGAGATTTCAACTTATAACTTGTCAAGCATATCCTCATATTTTTTCACTTTAACCTTAACCACCTAAAGATGCTTATGATAGGGGCAATGAGAGCTGAAAGCTAATAAGTACCATAATTTTTGGAAGCTCTTTATGAGACTTGAATCCCTGCTTCCTTCTATGAAGGCCTTTCTTTTACTTTTAGGTTGAGTCTCCATCTTCTATCTTTATGCACCTATTGAGAGAGCATAGTGGTCATTCTTAGTTTAATATGCATTGTCCCAAAACTTGTTGATTGATTCATAACTTCGATATTGCTTGTTCTTAAACTATTTGTATCTAGTCACCCTTATGAACTTTGAAGGTGTCCTATGCATTTATGTTTTGCTACACTATGAGGGACAAGCTGAATACCATTCTCATTATGTTTTCTATATGTGAAACAAACAAACGTCTTTCAAAGTGTTGTTATTCATGAATCTTTTCTTTGTACCTTTTTATGTTACAACATAGTTTCTATGTCTTATTGTTAGAACTATATCTTTTATGCTATGTTAATGTACTTTGATCCCAGATATCAATGTTTTACAAATGCCTTGATCAAGATTGTGATGGTGCATGTCACCTCAAAAATTATTCTTCTTTTTATCACTTGCCTACTCGAGGACGAGCAGGAGTTAAGCTAGGGGACGTTGATACGTTGCAAACGTATCTATAATTTTTATGTTCCATGCTTGTTTTATATCTACTTTCTTATGTTTTGTCCACACTTTGGAATATTTTTACACATTTTCTAGAACTAACCTATTAACAAGATGCCACAGTGTCAGTTGCCTATTTTCTACTGTTTTTGGTTTCATAAAAGCTAGTAAGCAAATATTCTCGGAATTGGACCGGACAAATGCCAAAGTCAATATTTTACCCAAAGCAACACGGAGTCTAGAGGGGAGACGAAGCGGGGAACCAGGGCGGCCACACCCAAGGGTGGAGTGGCCAGCCCTAGCCGTGGCACCACTAGGTGTGGGCCCCCTGGCGCTCCACCGACCTTGCCCCTTCGCCTATATATTGCCCTCGGGACGAAAACCCTAAGTACAAGATCAGATTTCAACAAAAAGTTCTGCAGCGCCGCCGCCACTGAAGAGGAGATTCGGGAGACAGAAGTCTTTGTTCCGGCACCCTGTTGGGATGGGGAAGTGCCCCAGAGCCATCTCCATTAACTCGACCGCCATCTCCATCACCGTTGCTGACTCCTATGATGAGGATGGAGTAGTTCTCTCTCAAGGCTAAGGGCTCTACCAGTAGCTATGTGTTCATATCTCTCTCTCTATGCGTGATCTTATGAGATCATGAGCTTTGTAATCTATAGATCTATTCTGCTACTCAAATGCTTTAATGAATCTCTGCTTATCCCCACGTGTGTGAAGTTGACAGTGTGCACACCGTGTGGCACTTTGGCTATGGTTACATAAATACTTATCATGAGTATAATTTGAGTTGGATGTCTCTATGAGATTGTGGTGTTTGTTGGAACCGCGCTCAAGGTGACAGTGAGGGGTTATCAAGATGGGGAATGCGAACTTTAAGGTGTACTGTTATAGCCCTACATCGTCCAACCGGAGAGTAGTTTAGGGTAGCATCATGAAGAGAAGATATTTATATGAGAGTGTCCACTAGTGAAAGTATGATCCCTAGGCCTTGTTTTAAGCATTGAAACACCGTTTACAATCAGTCTTGTTACATGTTTGCTTGCTGCCACTCTTATTTCAGATTGCAATTACCACTTATAATCATCCATATTACTTTTATTTCACTATCTCTTCGTCGAACTAGTGCACCTATACACCGGACAAGTGTATTGGGTGTGTTGGGGACACAAGAGACTTCTTGTATCTTGATTGCAGGGTTGCCTGAGAGGGATACCTTTGACCACTTCCTCCCTGAGTTCGATAAACCTTGGGTGATCCACTTAAGGGAAACTTGCTGCTATTCTACAAACCTCTGCACTTGGAGGCCCAACACTGGCTACAAGAATAAAAGTGTGCGTAGACATCAGATATGCCATAGAGGCAAATAATAAAGTGCATTGTTTGATATATCTCTTATGTTCATAATGTGTTTCATACTGTGTTATAATTATATTAATACAAAACGTTAATACACGTGTGGTATGGAAACAAACCATGTCTCTACTTACCTCTAGCAAACTAGCTCATTGGTCATGAGGATGATCTAGGGTTTCAAGATCGTGGGCGTTTATGCCAATTCACAATGAGGTCATGTCATTGGTTGAATGATGTGATAGAAAAACATCTGACAATTGTATCATAATGAGATCTAGTTACAAACTTCACCATTCATGATAAACAAAGGAAACCTCACAACCTGGTCCTTAGACTGTGAGATAATCTTAATCACCGTTCTGGAGGGAGATTAGATGGTATCAAGTATCATACTGTGACAGGGTGATCAAAAATGTGCCACTCAGGTGTAACACCCCAGTTTTAGCTAATATTATTTAGGGTTGATTGTGCAGTAATGAGCATCATCCCTTAAAATGCATGCAAAGAAAATAATGCAACCCATAAAACCCTAGTTTCTTCTCTCTCTCAAATCACTTCAAAGGGGTTTTGGAAACATTTGAAGAGTTCAAAATGTATGGAGCCCAAATGGACTACAAGGGCCTTTGAGTGTTTTCAACCTATTTTGAAATCTCTGGTATTTTTCAAATGATTCAAAACAGAAAAAGATTTGAAATACAAATGGAAAACAAAAAATAGGAAAAGGTTTTGTGTAAAAAAGAGCTAGCAGCAGAGCAGGCCGCAGCTCACCTCTTCCCTCTGTTCTCCCTGTCGCCCACGCGCAACACCCCGTAGCCGCAGCCGGCCCAAGCCAGACCAGCTCCCGGCCTAGTACCGTTTTGGTGTTCTTCTCTTTTCTTCTTCCTCTAGCCAGAAAGACAGCGAGGAAGAGCATCTGCATGTCGATGCCGGCGCCGTCCCCGCCTCGCCGTGATGCCCACTGCGAGGAGATGCACGCTACCATCCTAGAAGACGCCTATAAGTACCCCTATACCATGGAGGCAAAGCCTAGCTTCCTCTCTTCTCCAAATCCCCCTCCGGCTGAACCCTAGCCGCAGGTGCCACAGGTGTTCTGCCATTTCCGTGCTCCCCTCGCATTCCTGATGCCGCCGTTTGAACTGCCTCAATGAAATACGCCGCCTAGAAGAAGGAACCGAGCTCGCTCGTTGTAATTTGAGCTCATGATAGTCATCCCCTTCGACACCAGCCACCATCAATTATCCACCGTCCGGCCTCCTCCGACCTCGTCGTCCCTTCGATCGTGCCCAGGGTGAGCTCATGGTTCTCACGCACCCCTCCTCCGGCTCCCTCTCGCTCTGACCGAGCTCCCACCAAGCACCACCACCGTCCGCCACTAGTGGTTGTTGCTGTCGTTGCTCTGGTCACCCAAAATCAGCGGCGCCGCTATATTCTGGCTCGCCTTGCTCCGCTGAATCGAACGCAACCAGCCCCGCACGCCAGCATGCTCCCGATCGATGGTTTGAGCAACGATCTGAGGATCAATCCCCGGCAAACGTCAACATGACTTCATCCATATGTCATAATCCCTTTTTTCTTTTATTTAAATGTTTTATAAATTCTTTTCTGGAAAATATAAATACCCTACTGGCCCATTAACCGTTGACCGCCAACGTGGCTGATGATGTGGCCCAGGCCCACCGGTCAGCCACAGTGGCTAGCCAGCCCTCGGTGTAAAAAGGTTTTTAATACCTATGCTGACGTCAGCCTTGCGCAATAAAAGCTTTTAATTGTTTTAATAATTCCAGAATTTGGTTTAAATCTTATAAATTCATAACTAATTATATACAAGTCAGAAACATATGTATAATATATCAAAATGTTCAGAAAAATGAGATCTACACTTTATCATCAAAATAATACATTGTTCAATAACTTTATTCACAAGTTTAATTAGAGAACAAAGAGAACCCCCGCAGGTGACTCCGAGGTTCCCCCTGTCTTAGGGTTTGCACCCCTCGGACCCCACTTAACTTGTCAAGCCTATTTTAGGGTTACATGTCAATGCTAGTAAAATTGCCATATCATCATATTTGCTTGAGCATTGCATTGATGCCATGTGTTGATTGTTTCCTCTTTCTTTCTAGTGTTTGCTTCTTCCCGGTAGAATATGATACCGACTCCGAGATCGAAGACCGAGGTTAACACCATAGAAGATCGACGAACAATACTTGACCAACTATAACCAAGTCAAGTACAAGGATTCTGAAGATCTATATCTGGGTATCAACAAACAAGGAAAGCATAGCCCCACCATTATACAATCCTATGGTTTCGAAAGCATTTCAATTCTTGCCATGATGCATATGATTCTACTGTGGTCTTTTATCGATAGATAGAGTATCCTATATGTTGCATTACTCCCTTTGATATTATATTACCTGATCCACTGCTCCTAGCATAACTAGGTTTGGCTTGTGTGCACTGCTAGAGCTACTATCCGTGTCTTGCTTAGCCATGCTTAGCTATCAATGCTGGTTCATCCAGATGATGTACCAAATGCAGAGAATCTAGTATGACAGGAGAATGAGATAAGGTAAGATTAGTGGTAAAGGTTAAACATGCTACGGCTTGTATGGTAGGCCACGTGGGATGTGGTTTTTGTAGTCCCATGCTTGCCACTACTAGGATCCGAGTTCTAGCCTCTTGAAGCAAGTCGAGCGTACAGCCACAAAAAACCTCACGAGTAACTAACTTGCCTAGTAGATTCCATGAGTCACATAGTTCGGGCATTCCATTCAACATATGCATACAAAACATTTTGAAAGATTTGGCGGGTGAAGGTGCATCATAACAAGTAGGTAAGCATGGCGGGGATTGCTTGGGGTCAATGGAGCCCCTGGTAAACCAACCTCACCTCACATCTCTAGGGACCGGCTTCGGGATTTGATCCGTTATGGCGGAACCCTCCTTAGGGCGTGACTCATGGTCTCGACGAAAGCAAGGTAAAGGTCGTGTCTAACCACCCTCTGCTGGCCTTCCAAGGAAGATGGCTAATGATTCTAGCATTAAGAGTCGGTTAGTACATGTGGGTAAAGTCGTACACCCCTGCAGGTTTAAATATTTTTGAAAAGCCGTGTTCGCGGTTATGGACGACTTGGGAACAGACGTGAAGATCATAAAGAACTTTGACCTAATCGTAAAACTTGGCAGATCAACGTGTGCTTAAGGATGCTTCATCATGGGTACGAGGGGCTGATCCTAGTTGTGAGATGAGGATTACCTTGGTGGATATCAAAAGATGATGATCAATTCTTCGGAGATGTCGCTCTCTTATCCCCTTTTAAAGTATTCTGATTAGACGAGCTTCTTCTCCCTCTTGTTTTATAAACAAAGATGGCTTTCTGCAAAATAACCCCACCAGCCATAAGTCTTGTGGAGTACACCATGTACCCACCCTTGCTTTGTTGATACTTTTTGTAGCAGATTAAGTGTTCACCTAAAGACAAGTTTGATACGACATCGACACCAACGAGTAGCTTGGGGTTCCTGGCCGGCAGTCTGGAATCTATGGGCTGGGACGTCATCGTTATGCTTCAGGCCTCTTAGACCATTTGTTAAGTTTTCTATACTTAATAGCATAATTTTTCTTCCGTTGTTTGATGTTTGTGGTCAGTGACCTCTGCTTGTAATATTCTGGTTCTTCGCTCAGTTATGAGCTTGCTTTAATATTTTTTGTGTCGCAGGGTTACTGTTGTGTTACCGATTCTTCACTGGATATCCTCGAGTTCTAGGTTAAGCTTATGCCAGGCTAATGTCTGGATTTGTTTAACCCTGACCCTGGGATGTCACATCAGGTTTCCCAAAGGGGCGTGTAGAAGAGTACATATCAAGACCGGGATTTGCCAATCCATGTAACGGATAGATACATGTGGCCATCTCAATGATGTTGCATTAATGAAGCTTACAAGCGTGTGACTTGGTCACGGAATGCAATGACATGGGAATGAGTAAACAAGTTCATCGATAATAAGATTGAACGAAGGTATGGAGATACCGAAGATCAAGTCTCGGATGAACTAGGTATCAAGTGGCAAGGGGAATGGGAAACGATGTTAACGGTTTGAGCGATAAGATTCATGGAATGCACGGGGGTCATCATGGGCACAAAGTCCCGTTAATGATCATTGATATGAGAGAGGTCTCAATCATGTCCAGAGTGTTCCTGAACCGAAAGATGTCACGCTTAAGGGTGGGGACGCATAGGGATAGATGCGGTATTGTAGGAGAAATAGAGAGAGAAACTGGAATAGTTCCGGGTAACACCGGATGATGATCGGGGGGTCCAGAAGGAGTTCCGGAGTGAAGGAACATAATAATATGTGTGTTTTATATTAACTGTTGAATTAATATTAAAAATATTTTTTATTTTATTTTTATAGGCAACCCATTGCTAATGGGCCTCACCCGGAGGGGAGGCCTAAAGGGGCAAGGCGCCTAGAGAGGAGGGTCATCCGGACAAGGCTTGGTGGGATACCCAAGTGGGGCCCACCTAGGGTCGGCGGCTCCCCCTTGGTGGCTGGTGGTTGTGGGGTTTCATCCCACACCGCCTGCCCCTTGGGTGGTGCCCCTCCCCTCCCACTATATATAGGGGTCTCCCCTTCCCTTGAATTCATCCCATTCTTTCTTCTCTCTCTCTCATTTCCTTTGAGGATTTCTCCATAATATTGGAGAGGACCTCGAGGGTTTTGATTTCTCCACTTTGACACTACCTTCGTGTGATTTTTGGTCCACCATCTTCCTCTTCCACTGCTCGACTGGATTGGAGCCCGGGAGATGCCGCCTACACCGAACGTGTGTAGTACTTCGGAGGAACCACACTTGGGGTGCTTAGAGTTGCTCGTGTTTATCAACATACGCCTTCCCGCGTAAGGTGTTCCTCGGTCTTCAAAGGTATGAATACCTTCTTCCTTTCCCGTTACTTATGTCTACATAGTATAGATCCTGGTATTAGTGTTTGCATAGTTAGAATTTTTTGTTTTCGGCTACGGAACCCTACATTTTAGGCTTCATCCAAAGAGAATAAAACTTGACAAGATACTTACCATGTTGTTGTATAAATTATGCTAAGTAAATACATGCCGGCTTCAGAAACATTTGTCACATATAAGAATACACACTTGAGCTTGTCCTATTGCTACATAGAGGATTGGACTTTCTCTAATAAGATCATTTACTTTATTGCAATTGACTTTTCTGCAAACTATGAACCCAAAAACACCAAACATTTGCATCTTTCATTGTTTTACTTGTCAGACTTGCTAACAAATACCTTAAGCTCCTCATGGGTTCGACATCCTTTTCTTTATTTAAAGGAACTACAATAGATCTCCAGCACTTTGGAGACATCACGGACCAAATTCGTTGAGGTATTTTTTTAGTAAGAAAATTCATTGATGTTTGATGATAAGGGACCAAGTTCAAGCATATGTTTGATGGTATGGGACCAAGTCAGGGTGCTTTCTATTATAAGGACAAAGTTGAGATGTGTATGATCGCGCATATCAGTCAAACTAAAACAAAAAAGAGTCAGTGTGTATATGAAAAAACTAAAATAAAAAAGAGTTTGCACATATTTGGAAAATCTTAAATAAAAAGAGATTATGCATAGCTAAAGAACAAGATGAACCTTAAGAATTTTCATTAATAAGCATCGGGATTCTACATAAAATGAACTCAATGCTATATGACACTAGAACCCAACCGAAACACCATCCTGCTTTGTTACTCATTGCCTTCTGCTGGTCTAGCGCTTCCTCACACCTAATCCTACTCTGAAGGCCACCACCAGATCCATAGAAAGATCTGGGTAGACTATGTGGATGAAGCATCTATCGTTGGGGTACTGGTCCTAGTAGTTGGTGTGGAAGTTTGTGACACCCTCGGGATTATGGTTAGACAAATCCTAGACCTCTTTCGGATATAAGCCTAACCTAAATCTTGGAAGCATACAGAGGAAGAATCGGTAACAGTATAGTGACCCTACGACACAAAAATTATTACAGCAAGCTCATAACTAAGCAGAGAACCAAAATATTACAAGAAGAGGTCACTGACCACAAACATCAAACAACGGAAGGCAAATTATGCTATTAAGTATAGCAAACTTAACAAATGGCCTAAGAGGCCTAAAGCATAATGATGAAGTCCCAGTCCATAGATTCCAGGCTGTCGAGCGGGAATCCCAAGCTACTCGTCGATGTCGATGATGTAACAAACTCTTATTCTATGGTAACACTTACTTGTTGCAAAAGTATCAACAAAGCAAGGCTGAGTACAGGGTGTAATCCGCAAGACTTATGGCTGGTGGAGCTATTTTGCATAAAGCTATCTTTCTTTGTAAAGGGGGTAGAAGTAGAAGCTCGACTAAATAGATCATTTCAAAAGGGGTAAGAGAATGATAGCTTTGATCTTCTTTTGATATCCACCGAATCTTTATGAGCTGAACCTACCAACTAGGATCACCCCCTCAATCCCTGAGGAATCATCCTTAAGCACACCTCACATCTCTTGTCAAGTTTTACGATTAGGTTATTCTTCTCTATGATCTTAGAATCCATTCCCAAGTCGTCCATAACCGTGGACATGGCTTATCAAAAAGATTAATACCCTGTAGGGGTGCACAAGTTTACCCACACGTACCAACCGATTCTTAGTGCCAGATCATTACCCCTCTTCCTTGGAAGGCGAGCAGAGAGTGGTTGACCACGACCTTTACCTTGCTTTCGCCGAGACCATGAGTCACGCCCTAAGGAGATGTCGCCGTAATGGGTCAAGTCCCGAAGCCGGTCCCTAGAGATGTGCGCAGGGTTCAAGATTACAGAGGTCGTGCCTCTCTTGTTCCTGGCATGCTTACCTACCTGTATGAATGCACATCCTCCACCGCCTTCGAGAACAACCAAAATGCATATGTCGAATGGAACGCCCGAACTATGTGACTCATGGAATCTACTAGGCAAGTTAGTTGGTCGAGGGGGTTTCCAGGCTCCCGTGTGGTTGTACGCTCGTCTTGGTTCAAGAGGCAAGAACTCAGATCCTAGTGGTGGCAAGTACGGGACTGCAAAAACCACAACCCGACGTGGCCTCCCATACAAGACTTAGCATGTTTAACTTTCATCTCTGATCATACCACGTCATCCTATCATACTAGGTTCATTCGCAGCTCTGATTCATCAACCGGATGGATCAGTGGTATCAGCTAAGCATGGCTAAGTACAAACGAATATAGTAGCTCCAGCGAAGCTCATAAGACAAATCTTAGTTATGCTAGGATTAGTGGGTCAGGGAATATAGGTTACAAAGGTAACATGCATCAGATAGGATTACTCTATCTATCGATAAAAGACTTTGGAATCGTATTCACATGGCAAGAATGAAATACTTTGAAATCATAGGATTATATCATGTATGGGTTTCGCTTTCCTTTTCCTATTGATACTCAGATAAGATCTTCGGGGTTCATCTGCTTGGCATCATTTGTCGTTATCCTTCGATGTTATTGATCTCGATCTTCAATCTTGGACTCGATCTCGTTGCTCACATCAACTCCGAGGTCCACCGAGAAGAAGCAGAAAGACCGGAAAGGAAAGCAACAATCAACACATGGCATCGATGCAATGCTCAAACAAGGATGATGATATGACAAGTCAAAGTGTATTGAAATGAACCATAGTACATGCTTCGTCATTTTAAACAGGGTCCGAGGGGTACAAACCCTAGAAGAGGGGGAACCTCAAAATCACCTACGGGGTTCAATTAGTTCTTCTAATTAAACTTGCATTTAAAGTTGTTGAACAATGCATAATTATGAGTCTATTGTGTAGATCTCATTTTTATGAACATTCCGATATATTATACATATTTTTCTGATTTAAAATGAATTAGTTAAGATTTTTCCCAATTTTAATCCATTTTAAATCATTATTAAAACAATTAAACATATTTGAATTATATTAAATATTTTTCCAACCTGGACCCACCTGTTAGCATTTTATAATTACATAAATTATTTCAGAAAACATTTAAAACAAAAACAAAAAGGGGTTACTGTGTCATGTTGATGTCAGCATGACGTCAGCAATGGCGAGCTCCCAGGCGATGGTCAAATCGAGCGATAAGAGGCGCCCTAGACAGCAAGAGCAGGCGCGCTGGAACGAGAGGACGTGGGGGAGGCAATTGGTGGTGATGCCGCTTAGAAATGGTCACCGGAACAGGAGCTACGACAGCGACCAGCGGCGGAGCTCGGTGTTGCACGGTGGGAAGCCAAAACAGGAAGCAAGAGGAGCAAGGGAGGGTGTTGGCGTGATCAGCGGCTCATCGTGGTGCTCAAGGAGGGCTTGGCGAGGCCGGGCGAGGTCGGAGGCAGTGGTATTCGACGACGGCGATCATTGGGGAGAAGAGGATGGCATGCTCGATTCTAGACGACTTGGAGCACGCCTGCTTGCGTGGTTGGTAGGAGGTGAACGAGGACGGCAAGGATAACCTCATGGGACTGACGGCGAAGCTCGGAGCGAACGGAGACGGTGGCGGCAAACGGCAACTACCGCGCTAGGGTTTCGGCCTGGGGACGGAGACGAGGGAGAGAGGGAGAACTAGCGTGCTAGGGTTTTCCAGGGGCGAGGCAGGTTCCTTATAGGCACTGGATGTCAGATGCGTGAATCTTGACGTAGCTCCGGCGGCAGACGGCGAACGACGCGATAGCGACCTGCTTCCTCCGTCGGGGAGGAAGACGACAAACAGGGGAGATGGCCGAAGCGGTATCGGGCTGGGATTGGGACGCTCTTTACTCAGAAAAAAGAACCACTTAGAATAGCTAAACAGATTATATTTGTCAAGAAATGCAAAATGATATGGAGATGATCCTCATTATCTATTTTGACCAATTGTATTATTTCCTTGTGTATTCCTATAGGAGGTTTTTTTACATGTGTCTTTAGTTTCTCTTTTATCATCTTGTCCAAGAGAGAAAGTTCTTCTAATTCTATGAATCTTTCTAGAATCCTTTTCTCTTGAATATCAGTTAAGAGAGTTTCGGATTGCCTGGTATTCCACCAATTCTTAATCCAAAGTTCCAGACATTTATTAAATGAGAAAGAGACCCCCCAGGGCAAAAGTACGATAAATACAAGATATAGTAAAGAAGGCAATGCTTTCTTTTTTCATTTTTGATATGTAAATTGAGTTGTTAATGAACCCGCTTCATTCGCTGACTCTATTTCATTCCCGGACTCTATATGATATTTCTTTTTCTTTGAAGCAAAAACTCTGTGGGTCGGGGTGGGCTGCAGATGGGCTGCGGCAAAGCAAGCAGAGTAGAGGCGTTGTGGCTGCGCTGGGCGGCAGGTAGAGAGGAGGGAAAGATGGGTTGCAGCCCAGTTAGAGTTAGAAACTAGTTTTTCTTCCACAAATCCTTTTCTTTTTCTGTTTTCATTTTCCTGTTTGTATTTTCAATTTCTTTTTTATTTTCAAACATTTCAAAAATACCAAAGGTGTGTAAAATATAACAAAAACACTCAGGGGTCCTTGATATTGATTGGGCTCCATACATTTTGTGTTTTTAAAAATATAAAAGCCACCCTTTTGAATTCATTTTCAAAGAAAGAGGGGAATATTAGGATTTAGGGTTTCTTATTTCTCTTGATGCAATGTTTTTCAAGCAATGATATGCATGCTATGCTCATGATGCAAAAAACCAAATCCTAATTACTATTGGTAAAACTAGGGGTGTTACAGTTCTATCCCCCTTAACAGAATTTCGTCCCGAGATTCCTAGGTAGGAAGATAGAAGGAACGGGATTACACTAAACTTCGAAGATCTTCTCGAGGAGGTTGATCCATGCCACCATTATTGAATGAATGAAACACTGCATTTTCTTCGAGGTAGCTTTACACACTAAGGGAGAGAGGGAAAGACACATAACCACAACGGAGTATCTCATGGTCAACTCATGGATAGATGTTTCATAACATCTCTGGAGCTAACAAGCATGAAACACGTCAAAGTAATAGAAGAAACAAAAAGAGATGGTTTCAAGGTGTTAGATAGCTGGTCTTCATAAGGATTGAGACCATGGAACTTCGTAAGAGTTTAAGCTTCTAAGAAGGAGAGCGTACAACGAAAAGAACACAACCACAGACTTCAAGAGATGAACCTCTACTATATGGCTTAAGTAGAGATTTCACGGGTACAAAGATACGGATAACCAAGCTATTGAACTTCTTTGATACAGAAGGATCACTCTTTGGTTCAACAGACGGTTAAGACATAAAGGTTGGTTTATGAGGAGGACCCATAAGAGTCACAAGGCACATGTAACAAGAGAAAGTGTTGATTATCAGAATCATAGTCGCTCTTCGAAAATTTTAGAGGAACCAAAGGAAACTCTTTATTCATCCAGGTCTATCGAAATCTTTACCAGAGATCATGATATCACTTTACACCACCAGATGAATAAATACGAAGATTCCTAATGACACGGGTAAAAAGAAACTTCATTCATAGACTTCAATTACTTGGCTCAACAATACGCTTGCCAACCTAAAAGGGTCTGGAGGATCGATCGAGAGACATTTAGCAACTCTACTTTAAATGTTCTCCTTGATGTTCGAGACAGGAGACATCAAGTAAAGTTCAGACTTTGAATACAAAAGAACCCATAAGCGCAACTCCTATAACAAATAATAGATGAAGTCTTATGAGGAGTGGTTGTTATTTGTTGATTCAAGAGAATGTGACAAGAGGTCTTTCGGCTAATTGTGTCAACCATTACATCAATCTTGCTGGATTTACAAAGAGACCTATGTCAAAAACCTTGATGAACACTAACCATTGTTGTTGCTTGAAATTCATCTCTGGTTAAGTGGAAGGATACTTCAGACTCGGCATGTCTGAATAGAAAGGTTGCAACATTTACCACAGAGGTGAAGTCATTAGATTCTCAAGACATGGACTACATTGTCAAGCTTTGAAAGATGAGCTAGGTTGCGAAACCCATGCATTAGCAAGTTATCAAAAGATAATTGCTCCTGCATAGAGCGTTTGCAACGGACCACAATTGAATCCTTATTGGAAAACATTTAGGAAAATACTGAAGTTTTAAAGACTTCTTCTCTTCTATGACAAATCATTAGTGGCTTAACATGCTCAGATGATGTTCTGGAGATGGAAAGGTATCAACCTACCATATAAAGAGTACTTCACACATGCTTTATTGACTTGAAATGATTCCCGAGAAGTTAAATATAACTCTTCTCAAATCCACGACGACATCTTTCAACAATTGCACGTGAACTAGAGAAGGTCACTTCTAACATCCAGAATACATACTTTGAGATGACTCAAAGAAATTTCTCAAAAGTTTCCAACATTAATGCCAATTGTTCCATATGAATCTAATATAGCATGGAGAAGATAAGGATGTCATCGAGGGACTCAATAACAAACTTATCAACATACTCCAAGAATATGGACTCATATATTGTATGAACAAGTCATCGATACTGGTCAGGCGAAAGAACATGAAGATGTACCCAGGTGAGACATCATGAGTGAATACATCATTAGGATAGTCCCTGGGGCTGAGTTTGATTTGACAATAGCCCATATCAAATCAAAGGTGGGGACGATAACATTTCCATGAAGGAAACACTATATTTCTTCAGCACGAACAAAACTAGACATCCCATTAAAAGGAACAAGTCTGGTAGAACTTTTGTCTTACAACTCTCCAATTTGTTGTTTAAGCTCGACCAACTAGTTCAGGGGTATCTAGTACAGATTCTTGGAGAAGGGAGCAGTTCATAAAACTTGCATGCGCAAGAACTTGACAAACGCGGTCACATGGCAACATGGCGATACTTCTAGAAAGACATCTAGAATATCACGAACCACCGATATGTCACTTAGTTCGAGAGGAAACTTGCTTGGTAAGGCAAGAAGACATAGTCTCAGAGCTTCGGCACAAGCCTAACTCTTTGACTAAGGAGAGTGTACCAGAATGATGGACTTGGTAGCACAATCAAACTTTTCTTAGTGATAGGTTAACCATCACGCTAAGAATGACACAAATGTCCTTGTTGAGGTCTAGAGCAATAGTGATTGCTAAGAATATCAGATGGCCACATTATTATGCATACGCATCATTCATGAGCAAGAAAGCTCAGAGGAAGGGTGGGTAAGTATGTGTAAGAGCATCACTTCATTAAGGGAGTCATCAAACTCAGCACGACCTCTTAGTATAAAGGAGTGTGACATTCTAAGGTGGAACAGAACAAAAGCTAATCAATGCTTATTGATCTGTGGATTAAAAAACACCTTGACCTGGTCCTAGATATGACGAGGTACTGGAGTTTGTTTCTCCTGACATCCCAAATGGTTTGCCTTGACGGACCACAAGAGTATCTTGCACTGGAAGACATCGATACACATGTACTACTTGGCTACCAACTGGTAGACAATCGTCAGAAACAACAAGGGAAAAGGAACATGCTCAGGATAGAATCTCGAGATGTGGATGCATAAGTCAACAATCTTCCGAGGACCAATGCACGAAAGGGAGGTGTGGCAGAGTCACGAATACAGATGTGAGACTCACGTGGAGCTCTTTTGTCATGATATATTTGGTTCCATTAAAGAACATCTGCCATAACATGTGGTAGGGGAAGTCCTTAATTGTCACAGTTCAATCACGACATATACCACAAGCTTGAAGGCTATACTAGAAGGTACTAGCCATCCTGAGGTAATGTTTGAACATTAACAATAGAGATCAACAAAATGGATCTTAGGTTAAAGGTAAGCTTCATCTCTAGCTTTGATCTTCTTTTGATATCCACTGAATCTTTATGAGCTGAACCTACCAACTAGGGTCACCCCCTCGATCCTTGAGGAAGCATCCTTAAGCACACCTCACATCTCTTGTCAAGTTTATGATTAGTTTATTCTTCTCTATGATCTTAGAATCCCTTCCCAAGTCATCCATAACCGTGGACATGGCTTTTCGAAAAGATTAATACCCTGCAGGGGTGCACAGCTTTACCCACACGTACCAACCGATTCTTAGTGCTAGATCATTAGCCCTCTTCCTTGGAAGGCCGGTAGAGAGTGGTTGACCACGACCTTTACCTTGCTTTCGCCGAGACCATGAGTCACGCCCTAAGGGGATGCCGCCGCAACGGGACAAGTCCCGAAGCCGGTCACTAGAGATGTGCGCAGGGTTCAAGATTATGGAGGTCGTGCCTCTCTTGTTCCCGTCCATGCTTACCTACCTGTATGAATGCACCTCCTCCACCGCCTTCGAGAACAACCAAAATGCATATGTCGAATGGAATGCCCGAACTATGTGACTCATGGAATCTACTAGGCAAGTTAGTTGGTCGAGGAGTTTCCAGGCCCATGTGTGGCTATACGCTCGTCTTGGTTCAAGTGGCAAGAACTCAGATCCTAGTGGTGGCAAGTATGGGACTGCAAAAACCACAACCCGACGTGGCCTCCCATACAAGCCTTAACATGTTTAACTTTCATCTCTGATCATACAACATCATCCTATCATACTAGGTTCATTCGCGGCTCTGATTTATCAACCGGATGGATCAGTGGTATCAGCTAAGCATGACTAAGTACAAACGAATATAGTAGCTCCAGCGAAGCTCATAAGACAAATCTTAGTTATGCTAGGATTAGTGGGTCAGGGAATATAGGTTACAAAGGTAACATGCATCATATAGGATTACTCTATCTATCGATAAAAGACTTTGGAATCGTATTCACATGGCAAGAATGAAATACTTTAAAATCGTAGGATTATATCATGTGTGGGGTTTTTCTTGCATTTGCCTGTTGATACTCAGATACAAATCTTCGGGGTTCATCTGCTTGGCATCATTCGTCGTTATCCTTCGATGGTGTTGATTTCGATCTTCAATCTTGGACTCGATCTCGTTGCTCACATCAACTCCGAGGTCCACCGAGAAGAAGCAGAAACACCGGAAAGGAAAGCAACAATCAACACATGGAATCGATGCAATGCTCAAACAAGGATGATGATATGACAAGTTAAAGTGTATTGAAATGAACCCTAGTACATGCTTGGTCATTTTAAACAGGGTCCGAGGGGTACAAACCCTAGAAGAGGGGGAACCTCAAAATCACCTACGGGGTTCAATTAGTTCTTCTAATTAAACTTGCATTAAAAGATGTTGAACAATGCATGATTATGAGTATATTTTGTAGATCTCATTTTTCTGAACACTTTGATATATTATACATATTTTTTTTGTTTAAAATGAATTAGTTAAGATTTTTCCCAATTTTAATCCATTTTAAATCATTATTAAAACAATTAAACATTTTTGGATTATATTAAATATTTTTCCAACCTGGACCCACCTGTCAGCATTTTATAATTACATAAATTATTTTAGTAAACATTTAAAACAAAAACAAAAGGGGTTACTGCGTCATGTTGACGTCAGCAATGGCGAGCTCCCAGGCGGTGGTCAAATCGAGCGATAAGAGGCGCCCTGGACAGTGAGAGCGGGCGCGCTGGAACAAGGGGACGAGGGGGAGGCGATTGGTGGCGGCGGTGCTTAGAAATGGTCGTCGGAACATGAGCTATGACGGTAGCCAGCGGTGGAGCTCGGTGTCGCACGGCGGGAAGCCAAAACAGGAAGCAAGAGGAGGAGAGGGTGCTGGCATGATCAGCGGCTCACCGTGGTGCTCAAGGAGGGCTTGGCGAGGCCGGACGAGGTCAGAGGCAGTGGTATTCGACGGCGGCGACCGTCCGGGAGAAGAGGACGGCGGGCTCAATTCTGGTCGATTTGGAGAACACTTGCTTGCGTGGTTGGTATACTACAAGAAATGTGCTCACTAGTGAACTTTTTTTAACGACCATGGATTTTTGGTCATAGATTTATGACCATTCTAAACCAATTGGTCGTGGGGAATTTAGGAGGGTCCAAACCTTTCAAAATAACGACCAGTTTAGTCAAAAAGGTCATGATATACTGACACGAAAAGGTCATAGATAGATACGACTGGTTTGGAGCCATTTATTTGGTAGACTACGACCAATTTAAATGGTCGTTATGGTTAAATTCTAAGGCAAAAAAATTACAAGATTGCCAACTCGGCAATATCACCTTTATGTCATGTCTATGTGTCATTTTTTGCCTACTTGTCATATCTAGGTGGCATCTCGGACCAGCTGGCGTTTGGGAATTATTTTAACAAAAATAAAACCGAGGCAGGGGTACGAACACAACACCCGGCTGATTTCCACAGGATCCTAACAACTACACCGCTGGTCTCAGTCGTGCTAATTAGGGAGCTCGGCCCAAATAATATGTTCAAGGTACACGCTCGAAATATTAATAAAAAAGGAGGAGGGTGGAACAGAAAATCAAACCCGTGACCTCTCAGCCCCCGCCGAAGGAACCAGACCACCCCTCTAGGGGAACCTTGTTGTTGCAACTTCCCATGTCGCCCTCTTTATTCAATGTAAGCTGCTGTTGGGCCTGGGCCTCAAGTGATCGATCCATGTCCTACTCGGTCGGCTGGCTAATAGCCCATTAGAGCTTTAGCATGTCCATTTTATTGGAAATTGTAGGGTTTTTACAAACTTTGAGCCCACACAAATGGATGGACTTCATTTTTTTGTAAGTATACAAATGGAATTTCTCTATAATTTTTGCATATCAAGTCGGATTGAGATGATATAAAAATAAATTTGGTTCACCTTTAGGAGGTTAAGCTAAAAAAGATTTTTTCAAAAAATCATGGTCATTAGATCATGTACATGTAGTTCAAATCGGACCCACCTCCTACCGATTCAGTAGACATTTTTCTTTTCGCGAGGGGTGGACCAAAAGGTTTTAAATACCCCGGTTGAGAAATTGTGCATGTAACATGGTATAGTATTTTTGAAAAATGGGATGGTAGCATTTTAAAACTTTCATTTGATGGTTGCTTCATAAAATGCCCTGTTTTTTGCGCTTAGAAAATAGAAACGGGCTTTTTTGTGTGGCAAAAAGAAAAACTTCCTTAGAAAACATTGTTCGCTATCCTATGATACACGTGCATGCACAATATGAGAACATTATCACAAACTATGCCGCGATTCTAGCCATAACATTGGTCGTTTGACCTGAAAGCCATGAAACCTCAAACATGATAGGTCATTTCTGAGAAGGTTTTTTCGATATGCAATCGATATACCAAGTTTGATATTTTTTCTTGAAAATATGTCACATAATATGACACCACGCGAAGGTTTCACCTTGTTCAGACCATTTTTGAATTTTTTATGCCCGTTTCAAACTATAGTCAAAACGGCCGGCATGAAGGTTCTTAGCTAGGGGATGAGCCTCGCTAAACCTACATTGGATCTTTGAGAAAACAACATATTGTGAGTCTAAAAATGATTTTTTTTCAAAAAATCATGAGCATTAGATCATGTACCTGTAATTCAAATCGGAACCACTTCCTATCGATTTGGCAGTAATTTGTCTTTTTCGTGACGGGTGCACGGAAAGGTTTTAGATACCTCGGTTGGGACATTGTCCATGCAACATGGTCTAGTATTTATGAAAAATGGGGTGGTAGCATTTTGAAACTTTCATTTGGTGGTTGTTTCACAAAACGCCCTGTTTTTGGCACTCAAAAAATGGAAAATACATTTTTCGAGCGACGAAAAGGAAAACTTCCTCTTGTAACATTATTCGTCATCCCAAGATGCACATGCATGCACAATATGGGAATATTATCACAAACTATGCCACGATTCTGGCCATAACATTGGTTGTTTGACCTGAAAGCCATGAAACCTCGAACATGATAGGTCATTTCTGAGAAGGTTTTTTCGAGATGCAATTGATATACCAAGTTTGATATTTTTCCTTGAAAATATGTCACATAATATGACACCATGCGAAGGGTTCACCTTGTTCGGACCATTTTTTAATTTTTTTATGCCTGTTTGAAACTATGGTCAAAACGGCGGGCATGCAGGTTCTTAGCTAGGGGATGAGCCTCGCTGAAATTGCATTGGATCTCTGCTAAAATAGCATATTGTGAACCTAGAAATGATTTTTTTTTAAAAATCACGAGCATAAAATCATGTACTTGTAGTTCAAACCGGACCCACTTTCTACCGATTCGGCAGGAATTTGTCTTTTTCGCGAGGGGTGCATGGAAAGGTTTTATATACTCCGGTTGGGACATTGTCCATGCAACATGGTCTAGTAATTATGAAAAATGGGGTGGTAGCATTTTGAAACTTTCATTTGGTGGTTGTTTCGTAAAACGCCTTGTTTTTGCACTCGAAAAATGGAAAATGCATTCTTCGAGCGACGAAAAGGAAAACTTCCTCCTGCAACATTGTTCACCATCCCAAGATGCACATGAATGCACCATATGGGCACAATATCACAAACTATGCCGCGATTCTGGCCATAACATTGGTCGTTTTACCCAAAAGTCATGAAACCACGAACATGATAGGTTGTTTCTGTGAAGGTTTTTTCGAGATATTTGCAATATACCAAGTTCGGTATTTTTCTTTGCAACTATGTCACATAATACGACGCCACGCAAAGGATTTGCATTGTTTGGACGTTTTTGATTTTTTTATGCCCGTTTCAAAATTTGCTCGTTTGAAACTATGGTCAAAACAGCCGCATGAAGATAGGGGATGGGCCTCGCTAAAATTTCATTGGATCTCTGATGAAACAGTGTATTGTGAACCTAAAAATAATTTTTGTTAAAAATCATGAGTATTAGATCCTGTACCTGTAGTTCAAATCTGGCCCACTCCCTACCGATTCGGTAGAAATTTGTCTTTTTCACCAGAGGTGGGCAGAAAGGTTTGAGATACCCCTGTTTGAACATTGTCCATGCAACATGGTCTAGTATTTTTGAAAAATAGGGTGGTAGCATTTTGAAACTTTCATTTGGTGGTTGCTTCACAAGACGCCCCGTTTTTTGTACTCGGAAAATGGAAAATGCCTTTTTCATGCGACAAAAAGGAAAACTTCCTAATACAATATTGTTAAAAATTTCTATATCTACATGCGTGCATAATATGAAAACAATATCACAAACTATGCCATGATTTTGGCTATAACATATGTCGTTTGGCTTGAAAATAGAAAATTACTTTAAAAAGCCTCTCGCGCATGAGGTCCTTGTAGGCGGTGAGGCAGGGTCCTTGTAGGCACCGGTTGTCGGGGGGAGTGAATCTTGACGCAGCTCTGGCGGTGGACGGCGAACGACGTGACAGCGCGACAGCGAACTGCTTCCTCCATCGGGGAGGAAGACGACAAATAGGGGAGATGGCTGAAGCGGTATCAGGCTGGGATTGGGCCGCGCGTGGGCTAGGGTGGGCTGCAGATGGGCTGCTGAAAGAATCGTATGGGCACCTAGAAGGGGGGGTGAATAGGTGCTACTCCAAATTTTACTCTTTTACAATTTAGGGTTTAACACAAAAGGTAAATTCTCTAGATTATGCAACTAAGGTGAATTTACCTATATGACAACCTAGCACAAGAACGAAGCAAGAACTAGATAAGTAAAGTGTGGTAAAGGATAGAGGTAACCAAAGTGGAGCGCTCGGAGACACAAGGATTTGTTTCCCGTAGTTCCTTCCTTTTGAGGGGAAGTACGTCTACGTTTGGAGAGGGGGTGGTATCAAACCACCAACGCCACGAGAGGCCTCCCTTCTTCTCCGATGAACCTCACCCCAAAGGGTTTGATTCACTTCTTCCACTATACGGCAACCTTCAAGGTGGTAGCCGGCACCTTTACAAAAAGTTTGGGGCACACATCCACAACTTAATCGGAGGCTCCCAAATACAAGCAAGCTGTCAAACAATCAAAGACAAGCTTGTAAGAACCAAATCAAAACCTAGGGTTTCCAAAGAAACACTAGACCATGGGGGCCCTCAAGTGAATGAGGGGGAAATGAAGATCTCTCTTGGTGAAGATATAGATCAAGGCCTCCTCCTTCGATTCTCCAAAGATCAATGACTTTGGAAGGTTGGATGAAGAGATCTGATTGATTTGGTGGCTCAAATGGATATGGTGTTCTTGAGGTGGATGAGCAACTGGAGGAAGGGGATAAGGTCCTATATTTATAGCCCTTCGCACTAGTGAACCATTTTCTGACCGTTGGAGAATAGTCAGATCGGAGACTCCGGTCTGCACACAGGAGACTCCGGTCTACACCGGAGACTCCGGTCAATCTCCAGACCAGCCTCCGGACCGTCAATAGAATGACCCAGCCCACTTGGGAGGCAAGTGGACCGGAGACTCTGGCCCCTCCACACCGGAGACTCCGGTCGGTGGCATGGACCGGAGACTCCGGACCACCTCTCTGGCTGACCCAGGCAGGAGAACAGAAGCCCCCTCCGGAGACTCCTGGGGAAACTCCGGACCACACCGGAGACTCCGGTCTTGGTAGACCGGTGATTGTGGTCTTGGTAGACCAGAGACTCCGGTCTGGAATTCCCAAGAGTCAAGTAATAATGCAGGGAATGTTCCGCAGGCCAATGGTCCTTTTCACTTTGTAATATATCAACTTGTAGACAATAGCAAATTGTAAAAAGGTCTACTAGTTGTTAACGAACACCAAAAGTGATTATGATAGTAAATGTCCTTTCAGCTGCGGCAAAGCAAGCAGAGCAGAGGCGCTGCGGCTGCGCTGGGTGGCAGGTAGAGAGGAGGGAAAGATGGGTTGCGGCCTAGTTAGAGTTAGAAACCAGTTTTTCTTCCACAAATCCTTTCTTTTTCTTTTTTCGTCCTGTTTGTATTTTCAATTTATTTTCTATTTTTAAACATTTTGAAAATACCATAGGTGTGTAAAATATAACAAAAACACTCAGGGGCCCTTGATACTGATTGGGCTCCATACATTTTGTGTTTTTCAAAATATAAAAGCCACCCTTTTGAATTCATTTTCAAAGAAAGAGGGCAATATTAGGATTTAGGGTTTCTTATTTCTCTTGATGCAATGTTTGTCAAACAATGATATGCATGCTATGCTCATGATGCAGAAAACCAAATCCTAATTACTATTGGTAAAACTAGGGGTGTTACATAGTTGGCGCAGGCAAATACCACTTTCTCGCAGCCGCAGTGGTAGGAGCAAAACTAGAGAAGATGAGCATCAAGGGGGTGACGAAGTGGACCTTCAGTGTTCCGTCTGCATTCCATATGAGGTCGTGCATGCGGTGCCTACAACGGCGCCATAGCCCTCATTGAGTAAGTCCAACACAAGCTTCCATTCCTATTTACGTTGAAGTCCCAACATGTTGGGGTATTATCACTGTCCATGCCCGGCTGGGAGAGGAGCTCATGTACGGTGGGCGGCAGCTGGAAGGTGGCCATGGGTGTGTTGTTAGGGATGGAGATATTTTCTCTGAGTGGGGGATTGGAGACGGTGTGGTGTGTTGGAATTATGGCGAAGGGTAGAGCATAAATAGGAAGAGAGATAATTCAGGATTAACTAGGCAGAGAGTGAAACTGAACCGAGACCTAATGTTGACGATGTATATGATGTGATGCCGATGGTATGGTACACTGACACTGCTGCGAGGACTCGATGGCACAACCATAATTTTTTAGTGCATCAATGGTGAAAGGGCGGCGCCATGTGTTCATCGAGCAGGGAATCCAAGGGGAGGTGAATCTTAGCGGGTAAGTCATCTGGAGGTTGGCGCCTATTTGCAGAAAAAGGTCTCAAATAAAAAAAATCCATGATGTAGGGATTTAGTGCTAAATTTCAGTATTTATACTTCCGAAGAATTTCCAACGAAGAAGAAGTCTCATAGTACGGTTGAAGAATTCTTACACGAACCGAAGCAACACCGAGTGAATGGCATGCATGTTAGGAATAGTGCCCTAGAGGCTCCACTTTCTGACTTGTATCTGTTTGTTTGTCCAGATTGAACTATTTGTACTTGTCATTGTATATGATACAGCTGTGGAACCTTGTACTTACATTTTTAGTTCATGGTGTCTTTCCTTAGTCGTTAGAGGTTGTGTTGGACACCCACTTCCGAGACTAATGTGTTAGCCGGAAGATGACTAAGTTCTGCTAGTCATGTGCATAGAGATGCTACCCAACTTGCATTTGCTAGACGAAAGACGTGGATTAGTCGAACTGACCCAAGGGCTAGTCGGCATGAGAAATCCGCCATATGTCTGAAGAGAACAATTTGAATACTTAGACCTTAAGTGATCACATAATTCGGGTTATGAATTAGCCGAACTTTGAGTCTACCTTCCGTTGTCCATTACTAGTAACCATAAGGGTGGTCTTGGGCTGACTAAGAATCAAGCCGTGTGATGTGGATCAGACAAGACAAAAATTGGTCCTCCATCATAGAGAGATATTCTCTGGCCCCTCTCGTGTGATATGATTCGGAAGCATGACCATTTGCCACTCGATCAAGTGTTGATCGAGATAGTCCTACTAAGTTAGACGGATAGAGATCTTGCTAACGTGATGGAATCACTTATCATTGGAATGAGAAAACAGAGTAATACCGCCCTGGGATGGCAGGATCTTCCCTGCGGCTTATCACCAACATCATGAGCCAAAGGACTCTAACAGGTCGTCACATTGAGGGCACTAACATGTATCCATGAGTCGACATGCTTTGCTAGAATCCGCTATTGACTATAAACACGGTTAATAATGATGGATTCATTGGAATATATATTGTTAGTGCCCTAGTTTATGTGAATATTATATTCATTTGCTCAGGTGTGTTGGTGTCAAGTTAGATCCCTAAAAATATCTACTTTATTTTGATATACAAGTATAAAAAATGTGGTAGTAGCAAGGTTGGATCCATCTACTCTATTGTGATATACTTTATTTGTGGTAGATGTAAAAATGTGTTAACTAGATCTAATTTACTGTGAAATATTGAGAGGATCCAATATATACTTATTCATGTTATTAGATCTATTATTCTCACATGATAAATATTTTATATCTAGGTAGTATTTTATCTCTAACTATATCTAGCTAACATTTTATCTCTAGCTAGGCTAGATATACAAATTTATTAATTACTATTTTTGCTACATGTTTCACATATTTAACTCTAGGTAGAATTTTATAATAGCGATATTATTTTAAAAACATTGCATAAAAGGAGTTGCTTACCGATCTTATGTCATTTTCTTAAGATCTGCTAAGAACAAATAGTTAAAGATGTAACCAAGAGGTAAGGTGTGCAAGGTGAAAGTGACCTTTCTTCTCTGCTCATTGCAGTGAAGTTGATTTCCTCCTCCTCGCAGACAGACTTAAGAGTAAGTCAAGAATTCATTTGAACTTGCATTTATGTAGTTTACCTTTTATATGTTTATATTCTTACATGATAAACGATTTGTGCAGGTATTCAATCTTGTGTTGAGGATGTCAACAATAGCAGTGGCGGTTATGAAGTACCAGGAGGGAGTCCATGCTGAAATGAGAGGCTCAAGTGCCTCTCTTTCGTGGAGCATTGCCACGAGCTTGATTTAGCACGCCATGATCACATGAGGGATGAATTGTCTCACTATTTGAAATGTATGTTGTTTTTGTGCTAACGAAAGTGTGAGTATCTAAGCTGAGGAATTGTTTCGATTGTACATTTGATTCACTTCTTTATTTCTATATAAAGAGGTAAGACACTATGAAGTCTATGAGTTATACCTCATCCATGATCCTCTCCAATTTCAAAAGTAAGGTTCCCAACGAGGTACAACAAGGGATAATACCGTAGCAAGAAGATAAAGAGGTAACCAAGAAAAACTAAGTTCTTGTCTCTCCCATTTGCATAGCTAGAAATTGGATTTATATGGAAATGCATGCAAGTACATGTAATGTATCAAATGTACAATCCAATATATTTGATATTTGGTACTATAGTTTTATGAAATATTGCATGGGTTGTTGGTATAACTGATGATGTAGCTTGTACTAATAGGTGCAGTACCGACACGACAGTTAGCACCGTAAAATCTTTTGCCATATTTATGTTGATAGCGTAATTTGGCTAGACAGTTCGTATGATCGGCTAAATTAATTTAATAGTCGTGCAAGCTAATCAGTGGATATTATTTCTAAGAATTGCAACAGGGATTAGTAGGGATAATCCTCTAGAGTATTGGGTGAAACCTCTACCTTCACCCAATGCCCATAAAACTCCACCCACAATTCACTAGATAGGGGTAGAGTATTGGGGATTGAGAAAAATACACTAAAATATAGAAAAAGGTGGGGATAAACGGGGATTAAACTCGCCCAATACTCTAGTGCCAAATGTATTTTTAGAAGTAAGTGGGGATTTGGGGTTTGGTGGGGATTATTCCTACTAATCCCCACAAAAACTCTAGTACCAAACAAGGCCTTAGGATGGAAAATCACGTCGGCATGAGAGCAATAACGGTGTAATTTGGCTACGGTTGCAGGGCTGGTCAAAGTCCAATATTGCATCGGTGGATCAGGCATAGCAAATTATTTACTCAGGCCAAATATATATGGAGTTCCGCAGCTACAGAGGACAAGTCCTGGGCATATTCAGGTATGTGTTGAGGTAAAACACAGATGCCTAGAACAGTCTTAACTGATCACGGATGGCTAAGACGTGTAGATTCGAAAGATTGACAAAGCACGTAAGGAAGAAGTCCACTCGTTTTGGATCGGTCGAGCTAGCAAGTTGTACTAGTACTTTCATTAAGAGAACATATGTATTCTATGCTTAATTACATGTACGGCCGGATCAATTAGAAATAGTTTATTCGGCTTGTACGTCAAGAAAACCAAATCATCCGTTTCATGTTGTATATGCCAAAGACCAGGCGTCCTATATAAGACGGGTACATGGCCGATTGAAAGGGGACCAACCAATCGATCTAATCACAAAATATCTATTACTTTTTACATATTATTTTTTGTATTGTTTTTCTCATGCCGAGCCCTAGCAGATCTAGGGTTTGGTGATTTTTGCCGTTTTGCGCTGAAAAGCGGTCGTCTCTCCTCCGCAAAAGTGAGGAAATCCTTTGTTGCTTTGCTCCGTTCGTCGTCACGAAAGCACGACGATTATCCTGGTGTTGCGCGGCGATTTCGCGTGCCAACACAATTGACGACTCCGCTGGGGACGAAGTATTGAGCGGTCTACAGGCTGTTCCTGCTACTTAGAGAGCGTTATCAAGAGGCTGCAATCTACAATAGTAACATGAATTCTCAATCTTCTTACGTAGATGCAAATAGTAGATGCAAATAATTCTTACGTTGATGCTGCTAGATCCTTTGTTATGCATACTATATCGGCTAGCCGTAGTTCTTACTATGTGCAAACTCCGATGGAATATAATATTCATGCTTCAACTTCGTATAATTTTAGCAATTTCCAACATGTATATTCAGATTCTCATGCGTCGGCAAACTCAGAAGTTCATATACCGATGAACAACGTGATGTGTTCAGTTAATCAATATGAAACACCCGATGTTATAAATTTCAATAGCATGCAGAATAGTGTTTCACCCTTTTATTCATCGGCAAATAACTTACAATATGTTGGTTTACCTTCGCACTTACCAATGGATGGAGCGGTTGGCCATGCTACTTGCTATTCGGCCAATTATCCTCAACCGTCATATGCTACACCTCATGCTACTAATTATTTTGCACCGTATGCGACTAGTGATATTAATATTTTGGCTCCGCACCTTCACAATGATTGTAGCCGAATAAGTGAAAATTTATTAGGGGGTCATTTGCCTTTATCTAATATGCCGTATGTGATACGTCCCTTACCCAATCGCTAAATTTCGGTAGCACCCAAGTGCCATTGCCGAAAAATACTGAGAGATCTGAGGAACGGTCATCAAAAGAGTGGGTTGATATATATCTCAAATCTTGTGAAGATATTGCAAAAAAGTTTCTCGGAGCTATACGAGCCAACCAGCAGAAAATGGTTCATTCGTTCACTACGGCTTATTCGGATAAGGCCAGGTTGGACAATACATGTGCCGAGTCAAATCAACAAAAGATGATTGACACGGCCGCCACGACTGACCTAGTTGAAGATGAATTAAATTTCAGTAAATCTGAGTCAGACCCACCCGCTGAGTTTGTCAACCTGGTAGATACAAGCTTCGTTGAGCAAGAACATGATGAATGTGAAACAACGGTGCTTGATTTTTCTGGATGCAATGGAGCTTACATGTTGCCCTATGAATTCCGTGCCAAAGAAATTGAAGAACAGCATTCGGTTGAAGAGGAGCATCAAAGTGAAGAGGCACAATATCTAGAAAGAAGGAAGACAGGACGTTGGAAAATCATCAAGCAGTGGAGCAATATATTGTCCAGGTCCAACCACCGTACTCTCCCAACGTCTTTAAAGAAGTGCAAACGGCTATTGATGACGGACTATTGATATTTATAGAAAGTTCAAAGATGAAACTCAATGGGGATTCTTCTCCTATCAATATGATCAACTTTGATAACAAAAAAATACTTATTCGGTCGAATCAGGCCGAAACTACTAAAGAAAAAAATGTTGTCATTGATGATAATGCTGCACCGAGGATGAGGAAAACGAAAAATTCAGAACTAGTAGTGTGGAGAAAAAATGAAATAAAGAGACAATTAACTCCGAGAACAAATACGATTGTTAAACAGTTGTTGGACAAATATACTGCACACAAGGCCAACAGCGTGTTTAATCGGCTTGAAGGTATGTATCCTTCTAGACCTGGGGGCCATGAGCATCAGCGAGGTAAGTCATATGTTCGGCAGCCGTATTTTGCAATGGAGCCGACATATTGGGGCGGTGCACCTCATGTTTATCCACGGTTACCTTCATGGGGTTTTCCGCACTGTGGGTCACACCCTACAAAGTCAGGAGGTTATTTCCGATCGGGATATATTTCACCTAGGCCTATGTTCAGACCACATTTTAATGAGAAAAGTGCTCGGTTCAATTAGGAAGCTAGCTCACATGATGCTGTTGTAATTCGAGCAAGGCAATCACCCGTACAGACTATAGATGGTAAAAATAAGAAAGGTCGCCGCAAGCTCGTGTGGGTGCCGGTGTTACTAAAAGGTTCAGATGGTTTAGATGCTGCTCATGATTTAAAACATGGAGAACACCAACCAGCTGAAGGTGTCGTTGATAATCCAGAAACAAACAACGTTGTTGGACTAGGTTTGGAAGCTGCTAATGGAGAGAAGGATGGTAATCTGCAGCAGGAAGGATCTTATCAATTTGCGAAGGAGTCTAGTCTAGATGATCACATGCAGAACGGTAAAGATAAAGCACCCATCGTGCGCACTAGTATAAGTCATAAATTATATTCGGTTGGCACACTTACCAGTTCAGTCATGAGAAATAGTAGCTCAGGAACGTCCACGAGTTTATTTCAATTGAGTTCCAAATATAGTACTAACGCGCCTATGCAATGCGGGAATTCAAGTACGTGGCATCCCGCTAAAACCACTACTAGAAAATCGCTGTGTGCATTGCATCACCATAACCGCATGCTCATGTCATCATGCCACATTGCATTTGAGCATCGTCATCATCATGCATATGTTTTGTGTAAAACTATTTTCTAAAAGCCTAGTTTTGTTTTCTAAAATATCCCCCGTCTTTATTTAAATTAAAACTCCGGCTTTTTCGGATCTTCTATTTATCTAAAAAACTAATTATAAAATCCTTTCTAAAAATAAAATAAAGAAAATAAATATTTTTCTAGGGGAGGCCGCAAGCCGCCAGGCCCAAAGCCTAGCAGCTAGCAGCCTACAACCCCGATCGAACAACCTCCAAACCCTAGCCAAAACGCCCCACCCAAACCCTAACTTCCAGCTAGCCTACCCTAACCCAATTCCCTCCCAGCCGCCACCTGCAGGCCACCATCGCCCCCTCCACCGCATGCCATCTCCATCCACTCCACCTGGCCCCACCCCCTGGCCAATCCCCACCACTCCACCCTACCTCACCAACTCCCGCCCGCACACACACACACACACGCACAACACGCACGCGCTTGCCGCCCGACCGGCCCAACCCCCGCGCTACCACCCTGCCTGGCCCCACCGACACGCCCGCATCGCACGCAGCCACGCATCCGACACCCCCTGGCCTCACCACGCGTCGCACACCACCGCCCCGTCCCGCTCCTCGTGAACCACCCCGTCCCCACTCTCCCTTGGTCGTTTCCTCGTCTTGTGCCCACCCTCCCTGCGCGAGGTCCTCTCTCCCACCTACCCTATCCCCGGCGCGACCGAACCCCTCACCGCCGTTCTCCCCGCTCCTCTCTCCCCGCGTCGGCTGGCCGCGCGCCCCGCCCCAAGCCCCAGCGAGCTTCGCCTCCTCGTACCCGCTCCGCGCCTCCCCGAACCTAGCTCGCAACACCGCGTGTCACCGCCGTCCTCTGCCGCCCGATCGCTCCTCGTCGACCATCCCGGACGAGCCCGGCCGCCAGGCCCTCTGCGTCGACATCCCGCTAGGGTCCAGCACCGGCACCCCTCCGTTCACCTTCCTCTGCGCCCTCTCCCTGCGCCTCTCCGCCGCCAGACGCGCCAGGCTTCGCGTTGCCGCCCTCTGCTCCTCGCGTCCGCGAGCGTCGCCGTGCACCCCGCCCTTGGCCCCTTCGTCCTCCACGCCGGTCATGCGCAACACCGCCTCCCCAAGCCATCCTCTGCGACCGCCGCAGGCTGCCCTTGCCCTTCCCCGAGCCCGGTGCCCCGTCCCCGTCGATGCAGCAGAGCCTCTCCGTCCGCCGTTGGCATCTGCTGCCGTGCCGCTCACCTCTCGGGCCTTCCCGTGTCGGCGAGTTTCTCCCCCCGAGCATCTGCGGCCCCCGTGCTTCGTCTGTTCGTCGGTGCGTGTAAGCTAGGAGGTGCACGACCGTGTCCGTGCATGTACGTGTTGGTGCTTCTGTGTTGCTTGTATTCAAGGCAGTGACCTCGCTCCATATTCATATTCACAGTACCCGGACCTCTGCCTAGATCCCATCTACGCTATCAACATCCCAACACCGTGTATGAGTGCATCTGAAGACCATGGTGCCAAACCAAGTCCACCATCATCACTCGGAGCCAAAACCTAAGTACCCCGTCATGGACGACAAGATCGCTGATAGGGAACCGAAGGACAACGTCCATCAAGATCTTCATCTAAAACACCAAGGCCACCAGCGCAAAAATTCAAGTCCATCGCCGTCTAATCAAGCCGGAGCTCCAAGTTCTACCCGGAAACCCAAGATCTCCTTTTCGGACGCCAAGTCGAAGACCCCGAGCTCTCCTCCCCAGGACCCGAAGACCGATCCAGTCAAGCCCGAACCTCGTCGACCCCTGGCGCGCCAAGTTCTTCGACCCCGAGGACCGATCCACAGATGCGACAAGTACTTCTTCCCGGATCCGATGCCCGAGAATCCGGACGCCAAGGTCGTCGACACGGATACGCCAAGTACTTCCTCGAGGACGCCAAGTTCTTCACCCCGAACGCCAAGACCGACCCGATACGCGGACCCGACAAGATCTTCGCGATGACAAGATCGACACTGACTAGGGCGAATCCGATGTGCCCCCGACGCCAAACCAAGTCCTTCTTCTCAGAACGCCAAGATCTACTCCGTTGTCCGAGAACGTTCCCGCCGAGACCGATCCCCGTCGAACCCTGTCGAACCCGGCACCCCCCAGAACCCATGATCTGCCGAACCCAGATGTGTGACCCTAAACCCCTATTTTTATAATATGACATTATCACTTGTTGCATATTAAATGGTTCATATTCGCATCGCATCTTGTGGTTTGGGGCATTACGCCGATTCATCTCATAATTAAATATGGAGTCGATATGCGGAATATTGTTGTCTTATTCTGGACTCCATTTAAATTTGCGTAGGGAACCGATGCCATGATCTGCCTTGTTAAGACAACATTTAAATTGCGGGGTAGCTAAATAACTTGAACCATATAATTATTTGTCGGGACCCCGGTACCGCTTAATATTGCCTAATTGCACCGCATCTGCATCATATCATAATCATGCCGGATCTTCTACCGTGGTATTAAATAGTGCATCCGGTGTTTCTTCTAGTGTTTGCTTCTTCGCGGATTAGGCCGATGAGTTGATGCGAGTATCGACAAGTTCTCCGGATATGATTCGTCAGCAGTGTTTCCTAGGCGAGCATCTCTCCTCCTTCTACCTATTTTGTATTTATAGTATTTATTTCCTCCTGTTGATCTATTGCTATCCTTGTCGCGATGCTTTAGTTTCCGTGCACCAATTGTCTTCCGTGCAGCCTCTATATTGCCATGGACACCTCCTAATACCTGTTGTTTGGTAGATAGCTGGTCTTGCGAGTCGTAGTTGCTTGGTCAGGTGCGATCTCGTGTTGTCGAGTACCCCAGTTGTTGGAATGTTGGCAGATGTTTATGGTGGAGATGATCATGACTTCAATTACCACGATTAAAATGCTGGATATAACTAATGCAGAGGCATCGGTGGGCAATAGATGTTATTTGGTTCTTCCACGCTCACTTGTGTCCCGTAGGACCCCGAGTACTTGATACCTGTTCCTTGACTATTCGCACTATCCACATCCGGGAGGCCTTATGGACCCCCCTGAGCAAGAGCTTGATTCATTTCTATTTCTTGGGGCCACAAAGTAGTTTGGGGCTTTATTACTATCCTGTACTTATGCCATGCTTTACTGTATTATTTAAGATTGTGCATGGAGCACCTGTACTGTTTAGGATCGTGACACGTTTTCGCTGTATCGACAAGCCCCGTCACACTTTCGGGTTCCCAGTCGTTTACAGCCGTCCACACAAACCCTGGTCCGTTCCGCAGCCGCCCAACTTCGTTGCGGGTAGCTTAGTGGGGTGGCCCCCTGAAATATTTCTGAATCCTGTGATCGCTTTGTCGTGAATGCCTCGTTGGGTTTTGAGTTGGTTTTTCCGAGGTTGATCGAGTGTGTGTTGCTATTTGTGCACCCCTGCAGGGTAAAACCTTTCTGGAAGCCGTGTCCGCGGTTATGGACGACTTGGAGCACAGTATCTCGATCATAGACAAGCATAACTAAAGTAGTGCTATAAATTTGACTTAATATGTGACTAGTAATCAGATTCAACTATAATGGAATGGATAATAAAAATGCCAACAACTGGTGGATCTGTGGTGATCTGTGTCATACTATACCTGCCTAGTAAGTATTGCAACTCCAATGGAATGTGATAAAAGTGCCAACAACTGCTGGGTTTTGGGATTCCTCAGGACAATTATATCTGACTAGTAAATGTCCCAACTACAATGGAATGGTAATTAAAATTGCCACTACTTATGCTTCAGGATGACTCATGCTATCTATATCTGATTAGTAAGTGCTGCAACTAAAACGGAATGAGTAAAATTACCAACTGTGTGAGTTCCTTGGTCCGACTTTCTCGTTTGGTCTCGAGGGGGAAATACCAGGATGGGTTTGTTTGGTGTCAGCTTCAGGTTGGATCCGAATAGGTCTTTCTTATCCCTCTCTGATAACCGCCAGTTGTATCGAGTCTCTATAGGTTGTTTAGTGCCGCTGCGCTGCCGCTTCAGCCCACCATACCTATGTAGGCGAGAGCCGCCGAATTCTAGCATCGCCGTATACTGGCCTCAGTACTGACGCTCCTCTTTTTCCTTTGCCCTTTGTCGGCTTCCCTTTTGTTTTAGCAGGTTTGAGGTCGACGTCGTTAGCAGGGTTACCCTTCCGGCTTGGCCTGAGCAGGGTTATGGACGCCATTGGTTATTCTTCAGGGCTCTTAGCCTCATTTGCATTTTGTCCGTAGTCGGACGCCCTATCGATTTCAAGGTGATTTGGATCTTTGTATTGTATATCTGTATTCTTGACTCGTGGAGTCATGTTATATATATATATATATATATATATATATATATATATATCTGTTCCATCGAGGACTGTTGTGTAATGGTATTACTTCGTTTTTCACCCGCACGAAATTGCCTGGTAGACGTCTTTAAATCGTTTCTACGCGGGTTTTACGGAAAGGGCTAAAATTTGCATAGGGCCGATTTGAGCGTGTTACAAAGTAGCAGTGTCAGCCAGAAAGTTGGAGCCGGTGGTACAGCTGCTCATGGTTTGAAAGCTGGTGGATACACATCAACTGAACGTATTGTCTTAAATCCAAAAACAAGAGACACCGATGGAGTCGGTTGTGGTCTAGTTCAAGGAAACATTGCTGGTACAGAAACGGAATGTCAAGATAATGCATTTGCTGCATCCTACAGTACAAGTACAAGTACAAGCCAGAAGTTTGTATCGGCTAGCCTGCATAGCGTTTCAGCTCCTATGAGTTTATCTCCAGCTGTTTTCAAGTCTGGTATTAGCACATGTACACGACGCTGTGATTCAAGCAGTAGAGGCAGCCACCAGGGAGTGTTTTCGGCCAAGCAGGAAATATTTTCTCCATGAACAACAGTACGTCAGTACAGGCCGAGAAACTCGGGGGACAACATGATTTGGTCAGTTGCACCAGGAACTAAATCGGGACCTCGATGGTGCCCGACGCGACTCACACATACTCAGAAACGATGGGTGCAACGGCTACGACCTTCGGAAATCAGAAAAGCAACGGTTGTGAAAAAGCGCGACGAGTGGTTTAATCGAAATACACCAATAGTGCATCCGAGGATGACTTGGAAAGAGAAGCGCATCACGGCGGACGAAAATAGAAATGCGGATGACACTGTTGCTGCTCAAAATTCAGAAAATAACAGAGATACACCTATTGATATGAAAATTGATCTGGGCGGATAATATGGCCTGCATCGCGTTAATAGAGGCATCGGTTGATTGGCAACGCAGTTAGATACGATGTTTGACAGATGCAAGTGTTAAGTAGCCGCAAAGTCGTATTAAGGATTATCGTTCCGTAGAGAGTGATATGCTTGAAATAATTGAGGATTTTGATGACATGGAGAAGCTCGCTCGAGAATTTTCATCGGCTGGTCCACTTGAAAAAATAGATATTGATGATGGAAGCATTACAAGACCTACATTAATGGATGCCGATCAGAAAAGCAAGGGAAAGTAGAATCGTTTGTTCTTTTACTTCGGCTAAAGCATGAAGCCGAATTTACTTGGGGGGCAGAACAGCGGGATGTCCTTTAATAGTATAAATAGATACTTGTTGATTCCTCCCGTATGGCGATCAGCCAAGTCTGGTGTACCGTTCAGGTTATATATTGCTACACAAGATACAGTGATCGACGCATTGTTGGCACAAAAGGACGACGGGAGGGGTACATCATTGTATATCTAAGTCGTCGTTTGCTCGACACCAAGACTCGGTACGTGTTTATTGAAAAGTTATGTTTGTCTTTATATTATGCATGTGCCAAGTTTTGGTCGTATCTACTTTCTAGTACATGTTTGGTAGCTTATCAAACCGACGTAATTCAGTATATGTTGCAATAACCGATTCTTAGTGGTAGAATTGGAAAGTGGAGTTATGCGCTAATAGAATATGATTTAGTATATGAATCGTTGCGTGCTATGAGGAGTCAAGTTATCGCCGATTTTATTGTTGATCATATAATTGAGTATGAGGAAAATATTAGTTTTGTTAGTCTTTGCTCATGGAATCTTTATTTTGATGGATCGGTTTTGTAGACATGGACAAGTTGTTGGCAATGTTTTAATTTAGCCCAACAATGTTGTTGAAACATCGAGTCTGTTTTAAATATCCTTGTACTAATAACCAAACTGAATACGGGGTTTTATTGTTTGGTTTACAAAATCTAGAAATATGGGTTTAAAGGATATATGTTCTTTTGGGGATTCGTCTGGTCGTACATCAAGTTAAAGACGAATTTTAGTATTTTGACGGATTAATAGAAGCTATACTTGGACCGATATTTAATTATTGTTAATTCTCTGGATATTTTCAGTCAATCATATATCTAAGGCACAAGCATCTGGTTATCAGATTGGCAAAGGAAAACTCTTCGTGTTAGAAAGACCGATGCTAGCTATTGTTGGAAATGATTCCAGCCTGTTGGACGTTAGTTTGATACAGAGTGTAGCTGGTTCTGATTCACTTTAGCAACTAGCAGTATATGTTACAGAGAGGATTCGGTCCATGAGTCATAAACAACCGAATTACCAAGTAATTTAGAACCAGGTGATTCGAGAGTTCCACACGTTAAATATTCAGATAAGAGATAAGAATATTTGGCGACAAGCTTAAATATATTTGTTGATGAGTTGTGTTGTCAAACAATTAGTAGATGGGTTACAATTAAATTGCTTGAATTCTGACCGGTCAAGATTAGCTATGGGAGATAAGTGCATGAAACAATATGCTGGACACATTAGTCGGCCTATGAGATACAATGGTTGTTAAAAACAAGGGGGTTATATTGGCCGACTTTGTTAGAAGATTGTTTTCAGAATTAAAAGGAGTGTGACCTACTGGGACTAAAGAACAAAATTCAGCAAATCATCACCTAGTTGGGAATGCCTATATATAGTTGTAGAGATTGTTCATAAAGAAAAATCATATATTTGTACAGTCTTTGTCGGGTAGAAATTCCCAAAAGATCTCAAAGAACAATATTTGAAAAAGTACTATCAGAACATGTGGATGTAGGCTCGAGATACTACGGCCGATATTTATTTGACATGTCGCCCTAAGAAAATATGGCTGATGAGTTATTTAGGCATCACTGTAAGCAAAAAATTGATCGATATTGATGTGTTATTTAAACATATCCCTAAGCAGTTATATGGCCGGTGAAGTTATTTTCATCCTTCTATGGTATTATAGATATGTTTTTGGTAAATTCAATTATGCCAAAAACAATTTAGTAAAAAAACAGATGATAACGTTTAAACTCGTTGTGTGCGATTGTAGGTAAACTCACGCGTCAAAACATTGCTAGCCGTCTCCAATCTTCCGTAAACCCACGTTACAGGGAACCCAAAGCGTGTGCGGAGCTGTCCTGTTTCACCGACGGTACTCTTTTCGGAATCATGTATGACGAGCAAATTTAGTCATATATCAAGGCGTCTTATGTTCTAGTGGTTGAGCATTTGAAAAATTCTGTACCGGTGGCGGAGTATCTGAAAAGTTCCGCTCTAACGCACCTCTAGTCTTAAAATAGTTATCAGAAGTTTATCTAAATTTGGATGAATCTATATACTTTCTCTGATCAAATTAATATTTTCGGATCTGTCTAGATTCAGATGTATCTAGCACTAAGAACATTGATATGGATCAGAGGGATACTAATTAGTGTCTATATTTATCCAAATTTTAATAAATCTGTGACATCTATTTTGAGACGAGGAGAGTAGTTTATATAGGTAGATGGTAGCTCGAGCTATCTTTTTCGGATTGGTATTGGTGAACCGAAAAGAGGACCGCTCTACGCCGCTCCCCACACGAGCGACCGGAGCGGCCCACATCCAACCCCTCCCTCCCCTAGCACCTTCCTAACTGTAACACCCCAGGATCAGGGTTAAACAAACCTCAGACCTTTGCCTGACATAAACTTAACCTAGAGCTCGAGGATATTCGATGTTAAATCGGTAACACAACAGTAACTCTGCGACACAAAAATTAATACAGCAAGCTCATAACTGAGCAAATGAACCAAAATATTACAAGCAGAGGGCACTGACCACAAAGATCAAACAACGGAAGGCAAATTATGCTATTAAGTATAGCAAACTTAACAAATAGCCTAAGAGGCCTCAAGCATAACGATGACGTCCCAATCCATAGATTCCAGGCTGTCGGTCGGGAACCCCAAGCTACTCATCGGTGTCGATGTCGTACCAAACTTGTCTTCAGAGGAACACTTACTCTGCTACAAAAGAATCAACAAAGCAAGGGTGAGTACAGGGTGTACTCCGCAAGACTTATGGCTGGTGGGATTATTTTGCATAAAGCCATCTTTGTTTATAAAACAAGAGGGAGAAGAAACTCGTCTAATCAGAATATTTTAAAAGAGGATAAGAGAGCGACATCTCCAAGAATTGATCATCTTTTGATATCCACCAAGTAATTCTCATCTCACAACTAGGATCACCCTGTAGTACCCATGAGGAAGCATCCTTAAGCACACGTCGAACTGCTAAGTTATAATTCTGCAGGGGTGCACAACTTTACCCATACGTACCAACCGACTCTTAGCGCCACTTGACACACTTCCTTGGTGTGCTGGCAAAGAGTGATTGGACATGACCATTTTACCTTGCTTTCGCCGAGACCATGAGTCACACCCTAAGGATCAAATCCCGAAGCCGATCCCTAGAGATGTGGGCGAGGTTGGTTTATCTGGGGATCCATCGATCCCAAGCAACCCCCGCCATGCTTACCTACCTGTTATGATGGACCTCCTTCTCCTACACTTTCGAAAACATTTTGAATGCGTATGCCAAATGGAATGCCTGAACTAGGTGACTCATGGAATCTATTAGACAAGTTAGTTAATCGTGAGGTCCCCATTGTAACACCCTCGAATTGGCCTATGCAAGTTTTAGCCCTTTTCACCAAACCCGCATAGAAACGATTCAAGGACGCCCACCAGGCACTTTCGTGCGGGTGGAAAAACGAAGTAATACCATTACACAACAGTCCTCGATGGGACTCACAGAACAGATATGTACAACAACGACTCCATGAGTCAAGAATACAGATATACAATACAAAGGTCCAAATCACCTCGAAACGATAAAGCGTCCGACTACGGATAAGATGCAAATGGGGCTAAGAGCCCTGAAGAATAACCAATGGCGTCCATAACCCTGCCCAGGCCAAGCCGGAAGGATAACCCTGCTAACGACGTCGATCGCAAACCTGCTAAGACAAAAGGGGGTGCCGACAAAGGGCAAAGGAAAAAGAGGAGCGACAGCACCGAGGCCAGTACATGGCGAGGCTAGAATTCGGCGGCTCTCGCCTACATAGGTATGGTGGGCTGAAGCGGCAGCGCAGCGCCACTAAACAACCTATAGAGACTCGATACAACTGGCGGTTATCAGAGAGGGATAAAAAAGACCTATCCGGATCCAACCTGAAGCTAACACCAGACAAACCCATCCTGGTATTTCCCCCTCGAGACCAAACGAGGAAGTCGGACCAAGGAACTCACACAGTTGGCAGTTTTATCCATTCCGTTATAGTTGCAGCACTTACTAATCAGATATAGATATCATGAGTCATCCTGAAGCATAAGTAGTGGGCAGTTTTAATCACCATTCCGTTATAGTTGGAACATTTACTAGTCAGATATAATTGTCCTGAGGAATCCCAAAACCCAGCAGTGGTTGGCACTTTTATCACATTCCATTGGAGTTGTAATACTTACTAGGCAGGTATAGTATGACACAGATCACCACAGATCCACCAGTTGTTGGCATTTTTAATATCCATTCCGTTATAGTGAGGCTGATTACTAGTCACATATTAAGTCAAATTTTATAGCACAACTTTAGTTATGCTTGTCTATGGTCGAGATACTGTGCTCCAAGTCGTCCATAACCGCGGACATGGCTTTCAGAAAGTTTTACCCTACAGGGGTGCACAAATAGCAAGACACACTCGATCAACCTCGGAAAAACCAACTCAAAACCCAACGAGGCTTTCATGACAAAGCAATCACAGGATTCATAAATATTTCAGGGGGCACCCCACTAAGCTACCCGCAACGAAGTTGGCCGGCTCCAGAACGGACCCAGGGTTGGCAACGACAGCTGTAAACAACTGGGAACCCGAAAGTGTGACCGGGCTTGCCGATACCGTGAAAACGTGGCACGATCCAAAACAGTACAGGTGCTCCACGCACAATCTTAAATAAAGCAGTAAAGCATGGCATAAGTACAGGATAGTAATAAAACCCCAAACTAGTTTGTGGCCCCAAGAAATAGAAATGAATCAAGCTCTTGCTCAGGGGGGTCCATAAGGCCTCCCGGATGTGGATAGTGTGAAAAATCAAGGAACAGGTATCAAGTACTCGGGGTCCTACGGGACACAAGTGAGCGTGGAAGAACCAAATAACATCTATTGCCCACCGATGTCTCTGTATTAGTTATATCTAGCATTTTAATAGTTGTATTTAAAGTCATGATCATCTCCACCATAAACATCTGTCAGCATTCCAACAACTGTGGTACTCGACAACATGAGATCGCACCTGAGCAAGCAACTACGACTCGCAAGGCCATCTAACTACCAAACAACAGGTATTAGGAGGTGTCCATGGCAATATAGAGGCTACACGGGATATAACGGGTGCACGGAAACTAAAGCATCGCGACACGGATAGCAATAGATCAACAGGAGGAAATAAAGACTATAAATGCAAAATAGGTAGAAGGGGGAGAGATGCTCGCCTAGGAAACACTGCCGGAGATTCATCCGGAGAACTTGTCGATACCCGCATCAACTCATCGGCCTAATCTGCGAAGAAGCAAACACTAGAAGAAACACCGGATGCAATATTTAATACTACGGCAGAAGATCCCGCATGCTTATGATATGATGCATGATGCGGTGCAATTAGGCAGTATTAAGCGGAACTAGGGTCCCGACAATTAATTAAACGGTTCTAGTTATTTAGAACCCCCGTAATTTGAATGTTGGATTAACAAGGCGAAACAGGGCATCGGTTCGCTACACAAATTTAAATGGAGTCCGGGATAAGACTAGAATAGCCCTCATATAGACTCCATATTTAATTATGAGGTGAATCGACAACTTAACCCAAACCACCAGATGACATGCATGCAAGAAAGATGATTTAATTATGCGACGGGTATATGCCATTTTATAAAAAAAATAGGGGCTTAGGGGTCACACATGTTAGGGGTCGAAGGTCTTGGGGTGCCGGGGGTCCGGGGTTCGACAGGGTTCGACGGGGATCGGTCCGACGGGATCGGTCTCGGACCACGGAAGGAGAGCTTGGCGTTCCGGGAAGAAGGACTTGGTTTGGCGTCGGGGGCGCATCGGATTCGCCCTGGTCGGTGTCGATCTTGACGTCCCGAAGATCTTGTCGGGTCCGCGTATCGGGTCGGTCTTGGCGTTTGGGAAGAAGATCTTGGCGTGCTGGGACGGTGACCTTGGCGTCTTCGGGTCCGGGACTTGTTGTCCAGGAAGGGGTACTTGTCGCATCTGTGGTCTTCGGGGTTGCTTCAATCGGATCCATGACGAAGTACTTGTCGTCCCATGTAGAAGTCCTTGTCGATCCGTGGCGACGATCTTCGAGTTCGGGTCTTCGGGGTTCATGAGGAGAACTTGGCGTGCCGAGGTTTCGGACTTCGGATCCTCTGGATCAGGCTTCGGGTTCGGTCTTGCCCTTGATGACGGTCTTGGCGAGATATCCGGGTTCGACACGGTTCTTTGGCTTCGCTCCAACCATCGGTCTCGGTCACCCGCATGGTATCGTAGATCTTGTCGGGACACCCCTCAATCTTGTACATTGCGAGGGTCTACTAACCGAGTCAGCATCACCTCTCCTTCTCACAGCAACAACATCAGCAATCTGGACACAACGCAACCCCAAACACGTTTACACCACCGACACTATTTTTCACCGACGGAGCGGGCACGGACGATGGGAGGCCTTGGCTGCGCGCGGGTCGAACCGTGCAGGCTGGCGCACAGACGGCAGTTGCGGGCGATGCAGAACTCGCAGGAGGGGCCACGAGGGCACGGCGGCCGGAGAGGGTGAAGCGCGGCGGCGTCGACGGCGACCTGCAGAGGCGGCCGGCGGCGGCTTGTGGGTGAGGTGACCGGCGACGTGGAGGTAGGGGAGCGCCTGGGCGGCGACGCAGGTCGCGAGCCGGGAACGAGGTGAGGCCGCGGGGAGCAGCGGTGAAGCGCCTGGCAGCACTCAGGACAAGGAGAGAGCCCGCGGGGCCGACGAGCTCCATACCAATCGCAGCGGCGGCGGTTGATGGCGAGGCAGACGGCGGCGCAGGGAGGCGGCCTCGGGGTCGAGGAGACCGTGGCCAGCGCGGGCGAGGGGAGGGCCATAGCAGCGGAGGTCCTGGCTGCTCCGGGGAGGCGGCGAGGTGGGGCCTGAGCTAGCGGCGGCGGTCGATGCGGGGGGAAGAGGCGGGACGAGGCCGGGTGGAGGGACGCCCGCGGTGGCGGTTGGTGAGATGCAGGCGAGGTCACAGACCTGGGAGGGAGGCGACCGGAGGGTCGCGGCGGCGCATCACGCAGGGCGCGGGGCGGGAGTTGGCGACCAGGTGGGAAGGTGGAGAAGACAAGGCGGGGTGGGCTGGCGAGGTGGGGCTGGGTCGCGTGGTGGGATTTGGGCAGGGGCGAGCGGGAGCGGGCTGGTAGGGCGGTAGGTGGGGCGACCAGGTGGGCGGAAGCGGCGCGGATAGGCACGGGGTAGCGTGTCCACTAGGGTAGACCGGGTCGGTGGGGGGGGGGTAGGTGGCGTTGGGGGATGGAGCCAGGCGGGGTCGGTGTGTGGGGTGGTGTGCGGTGCACCGCGTGTGCGCGTGTGTGCGTGGCAGGCGGGTGGGCAGGAGGTGAGGAGGTGGCGCGCAGGGAGTGGAGGAAGTGAGGTGGCGGCTGGGCCAGGTGGTGAAGTGGACAGGCGGGTGGGAGAGAGAGAGGAAGAGAGAGAGTGGCGGGGTGGGGATATGGTGAGGCTGGGGTAGGTAGGATAGGATAGGATTAGTTTTTAGGGTTTGGAGGTGGCCGGCCAGGCTTTCGGGCCTGACGGGTTGCCTCCTGAAAATAATCTAACCTTTTATTTATTTTATAAAAGTCTTTTGTAAACCGTTTTTAGACAAAACAAAAATATCTGGAGAAGTCCGGTTTTAAAATTTGAAAAGAAGACGGGGATATTTAGAAAACAAAACTAGGCTTTTCGAAAATAGTTCTAGACAAAACCATGCAAGGTGATGACGATGCTCAAATGCAATGCGGCATGATGACATGAGCATGCGGTCATGACGATGCAATGCAGAAAAACAACGTGATTTTCTAGTAGTGGTTTTGCGGGATGCCACAATTCGACACCACTAACAAGGGATCTCGCCCTCGAGATCCGCCTCATGGTACCGGGAAGAAGGTCGGCGATCTGAATCTTCTCGCTTCGTGTAGATCCTCGTGACACCACTAACAAGAGGTCGTTGTCCTTGATCGTCGAGATTACACTCCGGGAACACAGGGCGAAGGTAGAGGCATTAGAAGATAAATCCACCTCTAACTTCCAGGGACGGAGTAAAATTGCTAGATCTACCGATTCAATATACAAGAGCGAATGCTAAGAGTAGTCAGATGGTGATCAGTCCATCGCGCACCCAAAGCATTACTCTACACATGAATAGGAGAATTATGCAACCAACTCTCGGAATCAGACTAAAGATCTCGACAAGCGAGGTTCGGAACAAAGGAGCGATGCAGACTCTGCATCGGATCTGGCGTAGCTGATGTCGTCGCGTCGGAAAAAACCAGAAGGCACGAGAAGGAACAAAGAGAAGTCCAACAGATGAAGGATTCCTCAGATAGCATGAAGACCGGAGGTAGAAACACCGTTGACAAAGGAGGAAGCGAAACCCTGAAGGTATGACGGAACCCAACAACGAGAATTCCTGGACTCGGAGAAAAGGAAGAGAGCAGATTCAAAACACGCAGAGGTAAGAGGAGAATAGCAGCGGGGTAAGGAGTAAAAGCAGACCTAATCAGATCTATTCAACCGATTTTTGCAAAATATTTTTGACACTCTACTTCGGCCGTTAGCTAGGTTATCCTACAGGCTGGACTTGTGGGGTATCGCAACTGCTGAGCTCTGATACCACTCTGTAACACCCTCGAATCGGCCCTATGCAAGTTTTAGCCCTTTCCGCCAAACCCGCATAGAAACGATTCAAGGACGCCCACCAGGCACTTTCGTGCGGGTGGAAAAACGAAGTAATACCATTACACAACAGTCCTCGATGGGACCCACAGAACATATATGTACAACAACGACTCCATGAGTCAAGAATACAGATATACAATACAAAGGTCCAAATCACCTCGAAAACGATAAAGCGTCCGATTACGGACAAGATGCAAATGGGGCTAAGAGCCCTGAAGAATAACCAATGGCGTCCATATCCCTGCCCAGGCCAAGCCGGAAGGGTAACCCTGCTAACGACGTCGATCGCAAACCTCCTAAAACAAAAGCGGGTGCCGACAAAGGGCAAAGGAAAAAGAGGAGCGTCAGTACTAAGGCTAGTACACGACGAGGCTAGAATTCGGCGGCTCTCGCCTACATAGGTATGGTGGGCTGAAGCGGCAGCGCAGCGGCACTAAACAACCTATAGAGACTCGATACAACTGGCGGTTATCAGAGAGGGATAAGAAAGACCTATCTGGATCCAACCTGAAGCTAACACCAGACAAACCCATCCTGGTATTTCCCCCTCGAGACCAAACGAGGAAGTCGGACCAAGGAACTCACACAGTTGGCAGTTTTATCCATTCCGTTATAGTTGCAGCACTTACTAATCAGATATAGATATCATGAGTCATCCTGAAGCATAAGTAGTGGGCAGTTTTAATCACCATTCCGTTATAGTTGGAACATTTACTAGTCAGATATAATTGACCTGAGGAATCCCAAAACCCAGCAGTGGTTGGCACTTTTATCACATTCCATTGGAGTTGTAATACTTACTAGGCAGGTATAGGATGACACAGATCACCACAGATCCACCAGTTGTTGGCATTTTTAATATCCATTCCGTTATAGTGAGGCTGATTACTAGTCACATATTAAGTCAAATTTTATAGCACTACTTTAGTTATGGTTGTCTATGATCGAGATACTGTGCTCCAAGTCATCCATAACCGCGGACACGGCTTTCAGAAAGTTTTACCCTGCAGGGGTGCACAAATAGCAACACACACTCGATCAACCTCGGAAAAACCAACTCAAAACCCAACGAGGCTTTCACGACAAAGCAATCACAGGATTCATAAATATTTCAGGGGGCCACCCCACTAAGCTACCCGCAACGAAGTTGGCCGGCTCCGGAACGGACCCAGGGTTTGCGACGGCGGCTGTAAACGACTGGGAACCCGAAAGTGTGACCGGGCTTGCCGATACCGTGAAAACGTGGCACGATCCAAAACAGTACAGGTGCTCCACGCACAATCTTAAATAAAGCAGTAAAGCATGGCATAAGTACAGGATAGTAATAAAACCCCAAACTAGTTTGTGGCCCCAAGAAATAGAAATGAATCAAGCTTTGGCTCAGGGGGGTCCATAAGGCCTCCCGGATGTGGATAGTGCGAAAAATCAAGGAACAGGTATCAAGTACTCGGGGTCCTACGGGACACAAGTGAGCGTGGAAGAACCAAATAACATCTATTGCCCACCGATGTCTCTGTATTAGTTATATCTAGCATTTTAATAGTTGTATTTAAAGTCATGATCATCTCCACCATAAACATCTGTCAGCATTCCAACAACTGTGGTACTCGACAACATGAGATCGCACCTGAGCAAGCAACTACGACTCGCAAGGCCATCTAACTACCAAACAACAGGTATTAGGAGGTGTCCATGGCAATATAGAGGCTACACGGGATATAACGGGTGCACGGAAACTAAAGCATCGCGACACGGATAGCAATAGATCAACAGGAGGAAATAAAGACTATAAATGCAAAATAGGTAGAAGGGGGAGAGATGCTCGCCTAGGAAACACTGCCGGAGATTCATCCGGAGAACTTGTCGATACCCGCATCAACTCATCGGCCTAATCTGCGAAGAAGCAAACACTAGAAGAAACACCGGATGCAATATTTAATACTACGGCAGAAGATCCCGCATGCTTATGATATGATGCATGATGCGGTGCAATTAGGCAGTATTAAGCGGAACTAGGGTCCCGACAATTAATTAAACGGTTCTAGTTATTTAGAACCCCCGTAATTTGAATGTTGGATTAACAAGGCGAAACAGGGCATCGGTTCGCTACACAAATTTAAATGGAGTCCGGGATAAGACTAGAATAGCCCTCATATAGACTCCATATTTAATTATGAGGTGAATCGACAACTTAACCCAAACCACCAGATGACATGCATGCAAGAAAGATGATTTAATTATGCGACGGGTATATGCCATTTTATAAAGAAATAGGGGCTTAGGGGTCACACATGTTAGGGGTCGAAGGTCTTGGGGTGCCGGGGGTCCGGGGTTCGACAGGGTTCGACGGGGATCGGTCCGACGGGATCGGTCTCGGACCACGGAAGGAGAGCTTGGCGTTCCGGGAAGAAGGACTTGGTTTGGCGTCGGGGGCGCATCGGATTCGCCCTGGTCGGTGTCGATCTTGACGTCCCGAAGATCTTGTCGGGTCCGCGTATCGGGTCGGTCTTGGCGTTTGGGAAGAAGATCTTGGCGTGCTGGGACGGTGACCTTGGCGTCTTCGGGTCCGGGACTTGTTGTCCAGGAAGGGGTACTTGTCGCATCTGTGGTCTTCGGGGTTGCTTCAATCGGATCCATGACGAAGTACTTGTCATCCCATGTAGAAGTCCTTGTCGATCCGTGGCGACGATCTTCGAGTTCGGGTCTTCGGGGTTCATGAGGAGAACTTGGCGTGCCGAGGTTTCGGACTTCGGATCCTCTGGATCAGGCTTCGGGTTCGGTCTTGCCCTTGATGACGGTCTTGGCGAGATATCCGGGTTCGACACGGTTCTTTGGCTTCGCTCCAACCATCGGTCTCGGTCACCCGCATGGTATCGTAGATCTTGTCGGGACACCCCTCAATCTTGTACATTGCGAGGGTCTACTAACCGAGTCAGCATCACCTCTCCTTCTCACAGCAACAACATCAGCAATCTGGACACAACGCAACCCCAAACACGTTTACACCACCGACACTATTTTTCACCGACGGAGCGGGCATGGACGATGGGAGGCCTTGGCTGCGCGCGGGTCGAACCGTGCAGGCTGGCGCACAGACGGTAGTTGCGGGCGATGCAGAACTCGCAGGAGGAGCCACGAGGGCACGGCGGCCGGAGAGGGTGAAGCGCAGCGGCGTCGACGGCGACCTGCAGAGGCGGCCGGCGACGGCTTGCGGGTGAGGTGACCGGCGACGTGGAGGTAGGGGAGCGCCTGGGCGGGGACACGGGTCGCGAGCCGGGAACGAGGTGAGGCCGCGGGGAGCAGCGGTGAAGCGCCTGGTAGCACTCAGGACAAGGAGAGAGCCCGCGGGGCCGACGAGCTCGATACCTACCGCAGCGGCGGCGGTTGATGGCGAGGCAGACGGCGGCGCAGAGAGGCGGACTCGGGGTCGAGGAGACCGTGGCCCGCGCGGGCGAGGGGAGGGCCATAGCAGCGGAGGTCCTGGCGGCTCTAGGGAGGCGGCGAGGTGGGGCCTGAGCTGGCGGCGGCGGTCGATGCAGGGGGAAGAGGCGGGATGAGGCCGGGTGGAGGGACGCCCGCGGTGGCGGTTGGTGAGATGCAGGCGAGGTCGCAGACCTGGGAGGGAGGCGACCGGAGGGTGGCGGCGGCGCATCACGCGGGGCACGGGCGAGAGTTGGCGACCAGGTGGGAAGGTGGAGAAGACGAGGCGGGGTAGGCTGGCGAGGTGGGGCTGGGTCGCGTGGTGGGATTTGGGCAGGGGCGAGCGGGAGCGGGCTGGTAGGGCAGTAGGTGGGGCGACCAGGTGGGCGGAAGCGGCGGGGATAGGCGCGGGGTAGCGTGTCCACTAGGGTGGACCGGGTCGGTGGGGGGGTAGGTGGCGTTGGGGGATGGAGCCAGGCGGGGTCGGTGTGTGGGGTGGTGTGCGGTGCACCGCGTGTGCGTGTGTGTGTGTGGCAGGCGGGTGGGCAGGAGGTGAGGAGGTGGCGCGCAGGGAGTGGAGGAAGTGAGGTGGCGGCTGGGCCAGGTGGCGGGCCAGGTGGTAAAGTGGACAGGCGGGTGGGTGAGAGAGGAAGAGAGAGAGAGAGAGAGAGAGAGAGAGAGAGAGAGAGTGGCAGCAGGGTGGGGATATGGTGAGGCTGGGGTAGGTAGGATAGGATAGGGTTAGTTTTTAGGGTTTGGAGGTGGCCGGCCGGGCTTTCGGGCCTGACGGGCTGCCTCCTGAAAATAATCTAAACTTTTTTTTATTTTATTAAAGTCTTTTGTAAACCTTTTTAGACAAAATAAAAATATCCGGAGAAGCCCGATTTTAAAATTTGAAAAGAAGACGGGGATATTTAGAAAACAAAACTAGGCTTTTCGAAAATAGTTCTAGACAAAACCATGCAAGGTGATGACGATGCTCAAATGCAATGCGGCATGATGACATGAGCATGCGGTCATGATGATGCAATGCACAAAAACAACGCGATTTTCTAGTAGTGGTTTTGCGGGATGCCACACCCATAAGCCCTGTGTGGTTGTACGCTCGTCTTGGTCCAAAGGCAAGAAGTCGGTTCCTAGTGGTGGCGATCATGGGACTACAAAAACCACATCCCACTGTGGCCTCCCATACAAGCCTTAGCATGTTTAACCTTTACCACTAATCTCCTCTCATCATGTCCTCCTGTCATACTAGATTTTCTGCATTTGGTACATCATATGGATGAACCAGCACTGACAGCTAAGCATGGCTAACAAAGACTCAGATATAAGTTGTAGCAGTGCACACAAGCCAAACCTAGTTATGCTAGGAGCAGTGGATCGGGTAATATAAGCTCAAAGGGAGTAATGCAACAGATAGGATACTCAATATATCGATAAAAGACCGCAGTAGAATCGTATGAATCATGGGAAGAATTGAAATGCTTTCCGAAACATAGGATTGTATAATGGTGGGGCTTTGCTTGCCTTTGCATGTTGATAACCAAAAAACAGACCTTCGGAAGCCTTGTACTTGACTTTATTATAGTTGGTCAAATATTGCTCGTCGATCTTCGATGGTGTTGATCTCGGTCTTCAATCTCGATCTCGATATCGTATTCTACCGGGAAGAAGCAAACACCGGAAATAAAGGGGAACAACAATCAACACATGGCATCGATGCAATGCTTAAACAAGTATGATGATATGACAAGTTAATTAACACTTGAATGAAACCCTGGGGAATGCTCGACCATTTTAAACGGGGTTCGAGGGTGCAAACCCTAGAACAGGGGAAACCTTAGAGTCACCTGCGAGGGTTCATTTGTTCTTCTAATTAAACTTGTAATAAAAGTTGCTTAACAATGCATGCTTTTTATGCTATGAGATAGATCTCATTTTTCTGAACATTTTGATATATTATACATATTTTCTGACTTATAAATAATTACTTATTGAATTTATAAGATTAAACCAATTTCTGAAATTATTAAAACAAAAGGGGTATACTTTTTACACCGAGTCTACCTTTAGCCATGGTGGCTGACAGAAGGGCCCGGTGCCACATCAGCTACCACGCATGCAAAGAGGGACCCGGGCCAGGGTTGACTAGGCCAGACCGGCGCGCTGCTGACATCAGGGTGACGTCAGCGTGAAATCACCATGTCGGTGCTCTCAGATGGACGGCGGGGACGGCGACAGGGTGCTCGCGAGACAACGCGGTTACATGGGTTGGACGCAGTGCGGCAACGGGAACTAGAATAGGGCGGCGCCGCTGAAATGGATCGTATGGGCACCTAGAGGGGGGGTGAATAGGTGCTACACCAATTTTTAATTCTTTTTCAATTTTAGGCTTAGCACAAAGGTAAATTCTCTAGATAAACTAATGTGTGGAATTTCCCTATATGCAAACCTATCTACTAGCGAGCAAAGAGCGAGTGGAAGAGGAACGAGTGAACCGAAGTGAAGCACGCGGAGACACAGGATTTGTTTGACCGCAGTTCCTTCCTTGTTAAGGGAAGTACGTCTGCGTTGGAGGGGTGGGCGGTACTAAGACCACCACGCCATAAAAGGCCTCACCCTGTTCTCTGATGGATCTTGCCACAACAGCTTGATTTTTGATGTTGATGATGCACTTCTCCTCCTTCAATTCCACCAAAGATCAAGACCTTCGGGTGGTTGAAGTGGGAGATCGAGATTTAGAGCCCTTGCACAAGGTCTGGTCAAATTCGAGTGAATCAAGTGTTCTGGACGTTGGGGAAGAAGGGGTACTTATACCCCCTTCCAAAAACCAGCCGTTGCACACTTTGGGTGCCGGATTATCCGGCCCAAGTGGGGGCCGGATTATCCGGTCTGGAGAAACTCCACCCCAGACTTGGAATATCCGGCAGAAAATCCGCCCCCTCACAGTGAGACGCGCCGAGCTTGCCCTTGATCATCTTCTGGGGTCGGATTATCCGGTCCTATGCGAAGGCCAGATTATCCGGCCTAGGGAAGAAAAACCACCCCAGTTCGGATTTTCCGGGAGAAAAGTCGACCGGATACCGAGCGACGCGCCTTGGCTCCTTTTGCTCAAAAACTGGGGGCCGGATTATCCGGCCCTTGCGAAACCCGGATTATCCGGCCTGGGGAGGAAAAACCGCCCCAGTTCGGATTTTCCGGGAGAAAATCCGACTGGACACAGAGTGACGCGCCTTGGATTCCTTGAGAGGTGAGGTAGGCCGGATTATCCGGCCCTTGGAGGGGCGGATTATCCGGCCCCCCTCAAAACTTCATGCACACTTAGCACACATGAAAAGTCTCCATAGTATTGTTATCTAACACGCAAAACAAAGGAAAACATGAAATGTTCTTTCAATCTCCCCCTTTTTAGTGTTAGATGGCAATACCAGGATTTGCAGGAGAAAGACACAAGACAAACAGAGATAACTACGAAAGGGACTCCCCCTCAATGTGTGCATAATAGAGTTTTGCATTGGAATACAAATGCACACAAATAGGTGAATCTATTCCATAGACATAAGGGCAAAAGCACATACCACCGAAGTAGAGAATAGGCATCCTTGACAAAAATCACAATTATTATTGGATAACCATTATGAGCGCGCGCCTTCCGTGATAAACCTCCAGCAATAGGATATGAATAGATATAGCCATGAGCATAATCCATGATATGAAGTCCATAGGTATCATCCAGACAACCACATAAAGTCTCAACCACAAATCACAAACCACGAATTTAAAAGTTCAACGCTAAATGGGCATAAGCAAGAAATAACAAATAAAAAAGTGCAAGTGCTTATGCCCGACCCATGCAAATCCACGGACAACCTAATAGAACTACTTCTCCCCCTTTGGCATCGAGACACCAAAAAGGGAGAAGAGCGATGCTAGTGCCCCATGGGATCACTCATCATAGTCCTCGTCCTCGTCCTTGTCCTCTTCTTCATGCTCTTCCTCATCCTCATCTTCAAGCTCCTTAGTGTCACCTTCCTCATCCTCATCTTCAAGCTCCTCCTAAGATGGCTTAGGGGTAGGGAAGGCTTAGGATTGAGAAAGCCAAACTGAGATGGTACTAGACACTCAAAATTGCAAAATCCAAATCAAATAAAAGCCAAGATTGAGTGTGATTCCCAAAAGAACATGAGAGAGCAAATAACATCCAAAAAGATCCAATTCTCCACAAGGGAGAGGGCGGTGGCCGAAGCCACCTTGTTGGAGTGTATGGTGTGACACCGCGAAGATATATCTTGGGTTCACGACCAATACTCATCAATAAGCTCACATATCACAACATGATATTAAGAGAAATGATATAAATTGCTATTGGCATTATGGGGGGAGGGTTAGCCCAATAAGTTAGGACCACACTCCCCCTATATCCATGCCCACACCTAGACCAAACAAGGATTGAGACATACGAGTGAGTGCATGGGTAATCAAGACAAACTCTCGGAATCAATGATATTTAGATCATTCCTCAAATAGTAGAATCTTGCTTCATCAAGTGGCTTTGTAAAGATATCCGCCAGTTGGTTCTTCTTGCTCACAAAAGATAGATCAATATCGCCTCGAGCAACATGGTCATGAATAAAATGATTCCGAATCTCAATATGCTTCGTCCTTGTGTGTTGAACTGGATTGTACGCAATTTTGATAGCACTTTCATTATCACATAAAAGGGGCACTTTGTCACAATTGACACCGTATTCCTTTAAAGTTTGCCTCATCCACAATAATTGAGTACAAGTGCTGGCAGCAGCAACATATTCAGCTTCGGCGGTGGAGAGAGATATACAATTCTACTTTTTGGAGGACCAACATACAAGAGATCTTCCCAAGAATTGACAAGCTCCAGAAGTGGATTTCCGATCATCCTTATCACCAGCCCAATGTGAGTTAGTATAACCACATAAAGAGAAATTGGAGCCCTTGGGATACCAGAGACCAAAGTTGGGGGAATGAACCAAATATCGAAAGATCCTCTTGACCGCCACTAAGTGGCTTTCTTTAGGAGCTGCTTGATACCTTGCGCACACTCCCACACTCAACACAATATCGGGTCTAGATGCGCAGAGGTAAAGAAGAGAGCCGATCATGGACCGGTATACCTTTTGGTCCACATCTTTACCATGAGGGTTGAGTTCGAGATGACACTTTGTTTGCATCGGAGTAGCGACACCATTTAGATCCGTCATCTTGAATCTCTTGAGCATGTCTTGGATGTACTTTGCTTGATTAATAAAGGTACCTTCTCTAAGTTTCTTGATCTCGAATCCAAGAAAGAACAAAACTGGCCAATTCTCTTCTTGTAGACACCCTTCGTCGAAGATCACCAACAACCTTGTCGAGAGTGTGATCCCGCAACTCAAGGTTACGATCAGCCCGAGCCTTGCAACGAAGCTCAATAAGTTTGTTGTCTCTTGGTGGAGGAGATTCATCACTTGAGTCTTCATTGGAAGCATTTTCTCTGCCTTTATCAGTAGCTGGAACATCAGTAGCAGGTGGTGGAGATGCATGCCCTTGAGGTGAATCCGAAGCCATAACAGGAGGCTGCAGAACTGGAGAGTCAGGGCCGGATAATCCGGTCGATGAAGAGGCCGGATAATCTGGCCTGGGAGAACCTGCAGCAGCTTCATCAGGAAGCCTGGGACTTGCTTGAACTGGCGAGGAGCCGGATAATCCGGGGTTAGCCGGAAAATCCGGCCTGGAGCTTGTATTGATGTCTTCACCACCAGGAGCTGCATGGTCAGCTGGAGCAGGGTGGCCGGATAATCCGGTATCCAGCGGAAAATCCGACCTGGAGCTTTCTGAAGCATCTTGACCTTCAGCAGTTGATGGAGATGGTGTAGAAGTTGCCCCCGTGGTTGGAGCATGTTGCGTATGTGTAGATGAGGGCTCTATATGAGTAGAGCATTGTCCTTCCCGGTCCGTCACAAGGGGTTCCTCAATGGGGCAGAAGAATCCCACGCCCATTCTTCTTATGGCATATTTTGGGGTATTTCAACATCTGCATCACAAACACCAACTTGCTCCGCACGGGAACCGTCATTTTCCTCGAACACCACACTACAAGATTCTACAACAGTTCCGGAGAGCTTATTGTAGACTCTATAAGTGTGGGATTCAGCACCATAACCAACAAAAATACCTTCTAGAGCCTTAGATTCAAACTTAGATAAACAAACTCCTTTAATAAGAAAGAAACACTTACACTCGAATACCCGAAAGTATGAGATGTTTGGCTTGTTACAGGTAAGTATTTCATACGGAGTCTTGTCCAAAATCTTGCGGAGGTATAAACGGTTGGATGAATGACAAGCAGCAGAGATTGCTTCAGCCCAGAAATTATATGGAGATTTGAATTCGGCCAACATTGATCTTGCCATGTCCATTAGAGTTCGATTCTTACCCTCGGCTACACCATTTTTTTGAGGGGTGTACGCAGCGGAATATTGATGTCTTATCCTCTCTTCACTTAGGAACTCATTTAAGGTGTAGTTCTTGAACTCCGAGCCGTTAGCACTCCTTATAGCCAGAATGAGGACGTTGTGTTGACGTTGAACCTCGTTAGCGAAGTCGATGACAGTTTGTTGAGTTTCACTCTTCAACTTGAAGAAATATACCCAAGTGTATCTTGAGTAATCATCAACAATCACAAGACAATACTTCTTCCCACGGAGACTTGCATGAGATGGAGGTCCAAAAAGATCCACATGAAGGAGCTCCAAAATCCTTTTTAAAGAGATAATAGTTTTCCTTCGATGAGGAGAATCATGCATTTTCCCTTCAACACACGCCCTCCAAACACGATCTTTGGCAAAAGAGACATTTTCTTTTAGTCCAAGAATGTGGCCACCCTTGTGGAGACTTTGCAAAGTTCTCATACTGACGTGGGCTAGTCGGCGATGCCATAGCCAACCCGCGTCAGCCTTTCTGAAAAGACACATCGGACCTGTAGTGGTTTTCCCCGAAAAGTCCACCACGTACATGTCGTTTTCGACATATCCCACGAAAGTGACTTTTAGAGACTTGCTCCACAAGAGTACCACTAAATCAGCATCAATGTAAACTGCAAAGCCCATCTTACCAAGGGCACGAACTGAAAGTAAGTTATACCCGAGGGTATCAACAAGCATGACGTCCACGAGAGAGATATCGTGAGCCGCCACAACTTTGCCGAGACCCAATACCTCAGATTTTGACTTGTCACCATAGGAGACGGTAATGTGATCAAGGTTTGGCCGCATCTCCGTGATGATCTCCTTGCTTCCGGTCATATGACTCGTACAACCGCTATCGAGTACCCATTTAGAACCACCGGAAGCATAGCCCTGCAAGAAAATTACTTCTTGGTTTACCCATTTTTCAATGGGTCCTCTCATGTTAGTAACAAGGGTCTTGGGAACCCAAATAGACCAAGGAATGTAACAATCATAAGGCCCTACATAACTAGCATAAACATCACCATAAGAATCACAGTATAGTTCGAAGTTAGGATTGTTGATCCCTGCAAAACCATCATAATTAGTCTTGTCATTGGTAATGTTGCTAGTCTTCGATTGAGCAGTCTTGTTCTTCTTCTTGTTGTTTTTCTTGCTCTTTATCTTGGGTATGTAACCAAGACCTTCTTTACTGTTGTTTGTCCTTTGCCTGCTCAGTATCTCATCAATAACCCCTTTACCTTTGTGTTGAGAACTCCTTGCAAGATCTTCTTTTCCAAAGGATGAAGAGGAGGTACTTGGCACATCATACCATTTCAATTGAGTTTGGAGCTGGTCATGAGACTCATTTAGAGTAGAATGATCACTCTTCAATGCCTTGTGAACACTTTCAAGATCATCAAACTTCTCCAAAAGTCTAGCATGAACAACCCCAAAATCAATCTTTTCTTTCTTTAGTTTCTTTACCTTGGCAAGAGCATGGTCACGTTATTTAATGAGCTAAGCTACAGCTTCTTCTTGTGACTCCTCTAGGGATTCGAGTCTTTCTTCCAAAGAAACTCGAGTTTCCTCTTCCTCTTCCAAGGCATTCTTCAAAGAGGCTATCTCCAAGGCATCTTCTCTTTCAATTCTGCCCTTTTCTTCAAGGAGATCTTCGGCTTGAGAAAGTTGACTCATAAGAGCATCAAAATGGATTTTGTGCTCACCTTGTAGGTTAGTGAAAAAAGTATCCAAGGAAATAACTTCTTCTTTCATTTCAAGACTGTCATGATCATCCATATCCAAAATTATGTTAGTCTTAGGAAATGAGGAGTTAGAAGTTGATACCTCGGATCCTCTTGCCATTAGACAAGTGGCGTTGTTGTTGATGGCGTTCTCGTTCGGCGAGTCGAAGAGAGAGGAGGGAGTCAATGTGGTGGCTATAGCAGCCACTTCGCGGGAACTATCAGCATCCTCTTCATCTTCACTTGCGGAGGAGTATTCCTCTTGAGCTACAAGGACCATCTTGGGTTGCTTCTTGAAAGGGTCATTCTTCTTAGCAAACGGCTTCTTCTTCGGAGCTTTGGATTTCTCTTTGAGAATGAGCCTGCCACCATTGTCTTCTCTATTTTGATAAGGACACTCGGCTACAAAGTGCAGTCTATCTCCACAGTTGAAGCAAGTTCTCAATCTTGGGCCACTTTCTCTTCTTCCGTTTGACCCATTCTTGCGCTCAAGTTCAGACTTGGCTTTGGCAGGGTCCTTCCAAAAGTTCCTTGCATAGAATGCCATGTACTCACCATGAGCACGTTTGACCTCATCGGGGCAGTCCATGGATACCCTCTCAAAAACTCCTTTATCGTCCTCTTGCTCAACAACATTGGCTTTGAGAGCCACATTGACACCCTTTTGCATTCCAATGGCCCGAGCACGGGCATCTTCAGCATTCTTTGCCGCCACTTTGAATGACGCCATTTCTTGCATGACTTCATTGGATATCATTTGATGATAGTTGTGTCTACCTTGCAAGCTCTTCAAATCCGTCGGTTCGAAAGGCATTAAGGCACTCACATACTTTCTTTTTATCCATGCATCATCAATGTGAGTGGCCCCATGCTTCCGAAATGTTGTTGCGATGCCCTTGAGTCTTCTATACATGTCCTCATGGTTTTCACCATCCAACATGTAGAATCCCTCAGCTTCGTTACTAAGGGCATCATACCGGTTTCTTCTCATGCTTTAATTCCCAACAAAAAGGTCCGTAAGAGCATCCCACGCCTCTTTAGCTGTGTTGAGATGTTCAATGTGTGGCATGTCCTTGGGACCCACACCCAGCTGTATCATGTGGAGAGCAGTGGCATTCAACTGGCTACCCACAACTTCCCTTCTTGTTTGATTGGTTTGATCTCCAATATGAAGACCTTCTTCAATAATCCTCCATAATTCAATAGAGGAGCTGCAAACATGAGATTTCATTAGAAATTGCCATTGGTTAAAAGAAGATGTAGTGAGCTTGGGTGGATCACCCCTATTGTTTTTATGAGGATGAGGGATAGGTGGGTCGGGGGAATATATGTGGCGAACCTCACTATATTCCTCCTTACCACTTCCCTTTTTGGAGGTGGAGCCATTTAGTTTTTCACCTTCCACATCATCATCCTTGGATCCGGTGTTACCCTTTTCCTTAGATGATGGTGTGGGAACCTCAGAGGAGGATGGAGATGGGGCTATGGATGATGTAAGGCGAGCAATCATTTGATTCATCTCCTCCATCTTGGCCTCAAAGGATTTCAACAAGGTTGCTTCCAACGACTTGAGATCATCCATTGTGACCTTATCCACAGCCTCATTTCCATCATCCCTGGTACCCATACTACTCTTAGGCGGTTAAGCCCGAATTAAGAGTCGGGGCTCTGATACCAATTGAAATGGATTGTATGGGCACCTAGAGGGGGGTGAATAGGTGCTACACCAATTTTTAATTCTTTTTTAATTTTAGGCTTAGCACAAAGGTAAATTCTCTAGATAAACTAATGTGTGGAATTTCCCTATATGCAAACCTATCTACTAGCGAGTAAAGAGCGAGTGGAAGAGGAACGAGTGAACCGAAGTGAAGCACGCGGAGACATAGGATTTGTTTCACCGCAGTTCCTTCCTTGTTTAGGGAAGTACGTGTGCGTTGGAGGGGTGGGCGGTACTAAGACCACCACGCCACAAAAGGCCTCACCCTGTTCTCTGATGGATCTTGCCACAACAGGCCTGATCCACCTTCCACTATAGGTACCCTTCGAGGCGGGCACTGGCGCCTTTACACAACTAGCGGGGCAACAACTCCACAACAACTTAGAGGCTCCCGAAATGACAACAAGCTGCCACAAGAACAAAGTTGTCAAATACAATAACAAGATCTAGGTATTAACAAGAATACTAGATCAGGGATTTCTCCAAGTGAATGGAGAGGAGTTGAAGTGCTTGATTCTTGATGTTGATGATGAACTTCTCCTCCTTCAATTCCACCAAAGATCAAGACCTTCGGGTGGTTGAAGTGGGAGATCGAGATTTAGAGCCCTTGCACAAGGTCTGGTCAAATTCGAGTGAATCAAGTGTTCTGGACGTTGGGGAAGAAGGGGTACTTATACCCCCTTCCAAAAACCAGCCGTTGCACACTTTGGGTGCCAGATTATCCGGCCCAAATGGGGGCCGGATTATCTGGTTTAGGGAAACTCCGCCCCAGACTCGGAATATCCGGCAGAAAATCCGCCCCCTCAGAGTGAGACGCGCCGAGCTTGCCCTTGATCATATTCTAGGGGCCGGATTATCCGGTCCTATGCGAAGGCCGGATTATCCGGCCTGGGGAAGAAAAACCGCCCCAGTTCAGATTTTCCGGGAGAAAATCCGACCGGATACCGAGCGACGCGCCTTGGCTCCTTTTTCTCGAAAACTGGGGGTCGGATTATCCGGCCCTTGCGAAACCCGGATTATTCGGCCTGGGGAGAAAAAACCGCCCTAGTTCGGATTTTCCGGGAGAAAATCCGACTGGACACAGAGTGACGCACCTTGGCTTCCTTGAGAGGTGATGTAACACCCTCAAATCGGCCCTATGCAAGTTTTAGCCCTTTCCACCAAACCCGCATAGAAATGATTCAAGGACGCTCACCAGGCACTTTCGTGCGGGTGGAAAACGAAGTAATACCATTACACAACAGTCCTCGATGGGACCCACAGAACAGTTATATATACAACAGTGACTCAACGAGTCAAGAATACATATATACAATACAAAGATCCAAATCACCTTGAAAACGATAGAGCATCCGACTACGGACAAGATGCAAATGGGGCTAAGAGCCCTGAAGAATAACCAATGGCATCCATAACCCTGCCCAGGCCAAGCCGGAAGGGTAACCCTGCTAACGACGTCGATCTCAAACCTGCTAAAACAAAAGGGGTGCCGACAAAGGGCAAAGGAAAAAGAGGAGCGTCAGTACTGAGGCCAACACATGGCGAGGCTAGAATTCGGCGGCTCTCGCCTACATAGGTATGGTGGGCTGAAGCGGCAGCGCAGCGACATGAAACAACCTATAGAGACTCTGTAAAACTAGCGGCTATTAGAGAGGGATAAGAAAAACCTATTCGGATCCAACCTGATACTAACACCTAACATACCCATCCTGGTATTCCCCCTCGAGACCAAACAAGGAAGTCTAGCCGAGGAAACTCACACGGTTGGCAGTTTTATTTAATCTTTCTATGGCAGTTATCCCACTTACTAGTCTTCTCACATACAAGTCAAATTATAACAGTAAACTTTAGTTATAGTTGTCTATGGTCGAGAAACTGTGCTCCAAGTCGTCAATAACCGCGGACACGGCTTTTCGAAAAGATTTGACCCTGCAGGGGTGCACCAAAGTATCCACACGCACTTCGACCCTTTTTGCCAGATCAATTAACATACACCCATCGGTATGTCGGCAGGGCCTAAGTCATGAAGTTTCCTAGACCCAAAGCAAGTACATGGGGAGCCACCCCACTAAGCTACCCGCAACGAAGTCGGCCGGCTCCGAGGCGGACCCAGGGTTTGCGACGACGGCGGTAAACGACTAGGAACCCGAAAAAGGGGGACTAGGCTTGTCGATACCGCGAAAACGTGGCGCGATCCAAAACGGTACAGGTGCTCCACGCACAAATTAAATAAAGCAGTAACATGGCATAAGTACAGAATAGTAATAAAGCCCCAAACTACTTATGGCCCCCGGTACAATCAGGTAGTAAGCCGACGGGGTGCGCACACACCCCACCTGTGGTTAGCGCGCTCGATCTCGGAACAGGTGTCAGGAACTCGGGTCCTAGGGGACACTAGTGAGTGGTTAAGAACCAAATAATTACTATTACCCACCGGTGCATCTGCATTAATCTACCATCAACATTAATTAATAAGCCGTAACTAGGAACATGATCACACCACCATTAAACATTTGCCAACCGCCCAACAACTGTGGAACATCGACGACGCGAGGCAACACCTGAGCAAGCAACTACGACTCGCAGGGCCATCTGTCTATCAAGCAACGGGTAATAGGAGGTGTCCAACGCAATATAACGGCTGCGAGGAATATGTCTGGCACGGAACACTAAAGCATCGCGACACAGATAGCAATAGATCAACAGGAGGAAATAAAGACTATAAATGCAAAATAGGTAGAAGGGGAAGAGATGCTCGCCTGGGAAACACTACCGAAGGTTCACATCCGGAGAACTTTTCGATACTCGCATCCACTCATCGGCCTAATCCACGCAGAAGCAAACACTAGCAGAAACACCGGATGCAATATTCAATACCACGGCAGAAGATCCGGCATGATCATGATATGATGCAGATGCGGTGCATTTAGGCAATGTTAAGCGGAACCGGGGTCCCGACAATTAATTAAAAGGTTCAAGTTATTTATCTACCCCGCAATTTAAATGTTGTATTAACAGGGTGAAACATGGCATCGGTTCGCTACACCAATTTAAGTGGAGTCCGGAATAAGACAAAGATATCCCGCAGGCAGACTCCATATTAATTATGAGGTGAATCGGCATAATGCCCCCAACCCACTGAATATGTATGCGATCATGAATGATTTAAAGCAACAAGTTGGTATCATATATTATAAAATAGGAGAATGGGTCAGGGTCACACATTAGGGGGGTTCGGATCCGAGGTTCGACGGGGACCGGTCTTCAGGGTCTCGGTCATCGGATCTGTGAAGGAGATCTTGATGGTCCAGGAGGTAGATCATGCCGTCGGAAGGGTCTCAGTCAAAGACGTCAACAAGGGATCATCATCAAACAACAACACCATGTTTCTGTGTCGCGAGACTGAAGTAGTCTGGGTAGCAACACCAAGCGCTGTCTTCACATGGTTGTAGCTGTAATACACCACACCCCATCTTCTCTTGATCAGTACCAATTCACAACACATAGATACAACCCACTTGTACTAGAGAAACCAACCTAAATGATCCGAACCACATTGACAGCAGGCAGGTGTTAGACAGGACGGCCCGGTGCTACTCGTTGCGGGGAAGCACGGGAAGGTGGAGGACGAAGGGCCGAAGGTGCTCGGGAGGAGGACCTGGCAGCGGCGGCGCGCTTTGTGGAGCTAGAGAAGGGCCCGCAGGCGCAGGCGCTGCAGGGACGGCGAGGACCCGAAGCTGCGTGACGGCGCGGTGAAGAGCTCGCAGGGCATGCTCGCGGGGCGAGGGTGGCAAGGCGGGGTCGGGCTATGGCCGGCTACAGGACGGCGGCCGGATGCGAGAGAGAGGCCGAGCAGATGCGCTCGCGGGCGGCGGGCGCGCCGGCCGGCAGAGACGAGGGGGCGACCCCCGCGGCAGGGCGAGGTGGGGCTTGGCCACGGCCACTGCGAGGAGACACCGACAAGGGCCTGCAGGAAGCGGCAGCGCCTGGGGAGGCCAGGGCGCTCTGCGGGACGAGAGGCAGCAGGGGTCGAGGAGGTCGCGGACGGGGGCGATGGCGTGCAGGGGCCGGCGAGGGGAGGAGAGAAGCGGGGCGCCGGTCGAAGGAGAGGCGGAGGACGGAGGCGATGGAGGCGGACAGCGGGAGGAGGCCGCACGGACGGCGGAGCCCGGCGAGGCAGGGGGTGCGCGGGACGGGCCGGTCACGCTCCGGCGAGACGACGCAGACGGAGAGGGGAGCGAGGCCCAATGGCCGAGGTGGAGGGCGACGGCCGGCGAGGGAACGGCCGCGCGGCGGCGGGATCTGGTGGCGGGGCAGGCGATGGAACCGAGGCAGGGGCGGGAGTTGGCGACCAGGTGGGGAGGTGGAGAAGACGAGGCGGTCGGGGTGGGGCCGGGTACGGAAAGAGAGAGGGTAGGTGGGGGTTCGGTCGGCTGTCCACCCGAGAGAGGTGGGACCGTGCGTGGTTGGTGGCTTGGTACGTGCGGGCGGGGTGTGGCCAGCGCGATGGGGGCGTGCTGCTGTGTGTGCGTGTGCGGTGGGGGTCTTCCAGGTGGTCGCGTGGGGTGGTGGGGAGTGGGCCATTTCGGGGGGTGGGGCCCAGGGACCAGGGGGAGGAGGCGGGTGGTGTGGTGGACAGGTGGGATGATGTGGCGTGCAGGGATAGGCTGGAGTGAGGTGGAGGGGAAAAGGGAGGGCTGGCTGTGTGGAGTGATGAGGTGGAGGAAGCGGTGAGGTGGCAGGCTGTGGTTGGCCGAGGTGATGTGGAGGGGGGCTGGATAGGATAGGATTGGTAGATTAGGGATTAGACTAGGTTTTAGTTTAGGGCTTGGAGGTGGTCGGCCGGGCTTTCGGGCCTAGCGGGCTGCCTCCTAAAAAAATAAAGGAAATTTTTTATTATTTAAAACGGGGCTTTTGAAAACCGTTGGTAGACGAAACAAAATAATCCGGAGACCCAGGTTTTGTATTTAAATAAAGACGGGGCGTTTAGAAAACAAAACCAGACTTTTCGAAAATAGTTTTTAAACAAACCATGCAAGATGATGACGATGCTCAAATGCAATGTAGCATGATTACATGAGCATGCGGTCATGATGATGCAATGCACAAAAACAACGCGATTTTCTAGTAGTGTTTTGCGGGGCGCCACAGGTGAGGTTGGCCGGATTATCCGGCCCTTGGAGGAGCGGATTATCCGGCCCCGCTCAAAACTTCATGCACACTTAGCACACATGAAAATTCTCCATAGTATTGTTAGCTAACACGCAAAACAAAGGAAAACATGAAATGTTCTTTCAGCCGCTCCTATTTGGTCACCGGAGCGACCTGCACGGAGACGGCTAGCGACGACGCACGACAACACACGACGGCAGGCGGCTACGATGCGAGAGGGAGACAGAGAGGTGGTCCTTGAGGACCACCAACTAACTAGGAGCGCGGATGTAGGGTCTACGATGACGGGGAAGGTCGAGGACGAGCGAATCGACGATGACCGGACCTCGGGGAGACAAGCTCGATGGAGGCAGTTGGGGATGCACGGGCTCGATTCCTTTGGCAGGGTGACGATGTACAGCACAGCGGAGGTCGTGGGCGCATCGGCTTGGCTCAGGGCAGCCTCTAGCGGTGGCGTCGCGTGGTGACTAGCGGCAGTTAGGGTTCGGTGTCGAGGAGATCACGAGAGAGAGGGCACGGGAGCGAGCGGGAGTGGATGAGGGGAAGAGAGACGTGCGCGGGGTGGTTCTTATCCTCTCCAGGACGACAGCGAGGATCTCCACGCGGCCGGGGCGACGGACGGCGACGCAGCAGCCACTGAGCTGCTTCTCTCCTTGTTCGTGAGGAAGAAGAAAAGAGGAGGACGGCGAAGAGGTATGGGCCAGGTGGGTTGCGGCTGGGCCAAACTGGGCTAGCTGCGGGTGTGCGTGAGCGGCAGGGAAGGGCGGGGAAGCTACGGGCCGACCTGTGTGGCTTCAGTTTTCCTTTTTTTTACAGAAACAAATTTTTGTTTAATTTTCCCAAATTCTATTTGTATTTTCAAATTGTTTTGTGTTTTGCACATTTTGAAAATACCAGAGGTCTTTGTAAAATATTTGAAAAACTCAGGAGCCCTTGTAGTCAATTTTGGACTCCATTATTTTTTTGTGTTTTCAAAGTATTCAAAACCTTTTGAATTATTTTCAAGAGGGAGGGAAAACTAGAGTTTTACGGTTTGCATATTATTTTCTTGTTTGCAAATTTTATCTTAGCAAAGATAGATGATGCTTATGGATGCACAAACAAACCCTAATTAAGATTAATTAAAACTGGGGTGTTACACCAACATCTCCCTCCCCGCCGTCGCCGGCGGACGACGTCGCCGGTGGACGCCGTCGGGCATTGCCTGCACGGTGCCGCAGCGACGGGTGCTCCTCTTCCCATGCGCACGAGAGTCGGCCCAGAAGGGTAGGCTGCCGGCGATGCCCCTCAGCTGCGGTGGTTCGGCACGGCGGCAGGGCAGCTCGACGCCGGCTGGGAGATCGACGGCGCGGGGCGCGGCCGTTGGGGGCGACCACTGTGGAGGTTGGCGGCGGTGCCCGCTTGGCCTAGATCTGGGCCCTTTGGGCCCCATCTGGGTCCAGGCGGGCCGGACGTCGGGCTGCGGCAGTGGTTCCCGGAGGTGGTGGTCAGCTCATGTGGGCATCTAGGTGGTGGCGGCGGTGCTGCTGGCCTGCTGCAGCGAGGCAGTGGGGGCTTTGCGGGCCCGATCTAGGCCTGGTCGGGCCCGACGGGGCCTGGTGTGACCCTGCTACCATGTTTGGTCGGCTACCGCGACACGGTGGAGGTAGTTCCCTCCCGTCGGCGGTGTTGCTGGCACCTCAGATTCCTGCGGTGCTATCCTACTCCTCTAGGCCTCGTGTTGGTGATCTCAGGGACACAACAAGGGCGGCGTATCGATCGTGGTGGTGCGTGTTGGTGGACAGCAAAGTGTGGTGGAGCATTTCTGAGCGTCTGGGGGAGTGGTTTTTTGGGGGTGGAGAGAAATCCATGCCGGCTCGTCCGACACCGACGCAGTGATGCCTGCGGGTGCCACCATTCCTTCCTACAAGACGTCGGGTGTACCCCTTCTCCGCTCCCCTCCGAGTACCGGGGGAAACCCCTAGGACTAGTCCGGGTAACAGCGGCGTCGACGTCACGCCCCTTCCTGAAGGTGTTGCTTGGTACGCGGCGCTCCAGAATTCTAGGATCGTGGTGGTACATCGCCGGAGGACGCAACGACTGCCGGTCTCCCTTGTTTAGTCGATATGTCATTGTTGGCTTTCGTTTCTTTTTTCTTTCTCTCTTTTTCCCTTTGGGTTTGATTGTGCTGCTGCCTGGTAGTTGTATCGTGTGGTTGCTATATTAATATGGCGGACTCAAAGCCTATTTCGAGGAGTGTTTATATAACGCCAATGTTGACCAACAAAATTTGTCGTTATGTTTGTACCTAACGCACTGTTTAAATACTGGAGTACAACTTCCTACCTGCATGCGTTGCAACTTGTGACCCTCGGAGAAGAAGCAGTTGACATTCTGAATCCTGACGCCTCTGTCTATCCACTAAACCGCGTATACCAAAACACAAGAAGATTCGTACGTACGTACTACATTCCGCTAGCTCTGTGTGCTGCCTACATGGCCACTAGTCCACTACCCACTAGGCGTGCATCAGCAGCACACTTTCTTTCTTGAACCCTCGTTCAAGAAAGAATACTAAGCTCCCAACGCACCAGTTAATCGAGCCAACCAAAACCAGGCATATAAATGTCCATCCATGTCGCCCTATCTAGCCGCACCAGTAGCTCACTCACTCACTTTTTATACTCTCTCCGATCAATATTATTGTTCTCAACTTTGTCTAGATTTAGATGTAAAGAGAGATCAGAACTACTATCTCGGTGCCATGGTTTGCTTCCGCCGCCTGTTCCCGTTCCTGCTCGGCACGGCCTTTGGCGTATACGCGGCGCAGAACTATAGGGTCCCCAACCTCCGCCACGCCGCCTGCCACGGCGCCGACACCGCCAGGCGCTACGAGGAGGAGTACCACAAGAAGAAGTCCGACGACGCCGGCGCCGGAGCTGGCGGCGGCAGGAAAGACCAAGAAGGTGATGGTAGAGATCGACGATGACGACGAGCAGTAGCTAGCTACTCCGTATATATGTGTGTCCATCCATATCAGTCCAGTCTAGACCAAGCTGCTGAGAACTTACTAGTAATAATAAAGGATTGTTCCCCGCAAAAGAAAAGGAATTGTTAACTAAATGTACTCCCTGCGTCTCACAATAGATGTCACACATTTGTTAAAATTTAGATGAATCTAGACACTTTTACTATAGATTCATTCAAATTCAGACAAACTTCCGGCATCTATTTTGATTCATTCAAATTCAGACAAACTTCCGGCATCTATTTTGAGACAGGAGGTGTATATTCTTTCATATACGGTGGCAAATTATAGTACTGGTGTTTCTCCAGACACTAGCAAGAGATGTATCGGACGGATTGCTGACACCAAATCGGACCTCGGATGTTGACATGTTCTGAAGTTACCCCTCTATTTGGCACCTTGTCCCAGCACAATAATAGTCTTGAAATGTGAAGTTTTCTTCAATACATTTCTTGTGTTCAGCCTGTCATGAAAGCAGAACGAAGCTTGCGAAACTTCTACCACCCAGATGCAAGCCAGGAGACATTAATGCGATAGCTTAATTATTTCAGTTGTACGTACAAAATAAACCAGCAAACCTTTCCCCAAAAGAGAAGAAAAGTAAAGCAAAACCTTTCAATTACTAGTACTATACCATCCTGTCAGGTTACTTCTGAAAGAAGTACTACTACTGACAACAAACACAGTGGTAAGTCTGTCCAGGTCTCGGCAACATTAACTGATTTCAACCACCTGCCTTGGTTATGCAGAAAGCAACAGCCTAAACAGATCATGGAGAGATGACATCCATCCATAATCTCCTGAACCGGACAACTGAAAATTGCACTTTACCTGTCACTGAAGATTGGGAAGACAAATCATGATGTTTTAATTTAAGGAAAATGAAAGGAAGTGTGTGAATGAACCTTAAGAGTTAAGAGGTGTATAAAGGAACTAATGTTAGATATGATAATCCATATATGCAATTTGGTCTTGAAAGCTGCATCCCAGTTGGCAAAACATCATGCTAGACCACCAGAAAGCGAACATATGCTTAACACCATGGAAGAGAACTACACACTTACACAGATCTGCGAGCTACAGAAGAGGATTCATCGACTGCGACCATCCACCCGTAAATAGAACCGACAATGATAATATGAAACCAAATCAATCTACAAAGAAATGCCTCCAGTGCCCTATAACTAGAGATCCCCCTCTTCCAAATGGCCTGTTACAGTTGATCTACAAAGCAACAAGGTCACAAAGTCTGAACTTAAAACAGCAGACGGTTTCCGTGTTTTTAGCTGATCTTGCTTGGCATTTCATCAGAAGTTGTGCTGCAAGTACAGGTCCTCCTGTGGTGAGGCCGGTCCAATCTCTTCCTCCAGTGACCGCAGACCATCTCCTATGCTGCTCCCGACGTTCCTCCCATCTGTGGTTGTTCGGCCATCCAGGTCAGCTTCCGATGCTGATGATTTCCTCCTTTGCGATGAGGTCACACTTGGAAACGTTATCCAAGATGGCGCCCTGTACTCAATCCGCTGGTCGTCCCCATCAACAAGCTCGTTCTCTGAGCATGACTGATTAGATGACCTCTGTGATACTTTCTTGTTCATTCGGCTACTCCCAAGAACAACTTCAGTTGGCAGAATGGGCTGCTCAATGCATGGGCTACCCATCAGGAGCGCAAGTGCACGCTCTAGAGATGTTGTCACCTTGTCCATGGAAGGCCGGTCTTTGCCTCGCATTCTGACACACTTGCATGCAACCGCTGCGATCTTCTTGAGAGCCTCCAGGTCAGAGGGAGGAGACAAGGCTGGATCAAGGATGCCAGAAATGTCCCCAGCTTTGATCAACGGGGCTGCCCATTCAACAATATTCCCTTCCTCAAGCTGCATGTCAATGGCTTTCCTGCCACTTAGGATTTCAAGAAGAACAACTCCGAAGCTGTAGACATCGGACTTTGTCGTCAGGTAATGGAGACGATAGTACTCAGGGTCAAGGTAGCCAAGTGTCCCTGCTGGCAGCTCAGAGAGTGGTGTGCCGCTATCTACAGGACCCATTATAGATAGACCAAAGTCCGCAACACGCGCATTGTGATCCTCATCAATCAATATGTTTGAGGACTTAATGTCTCGATGAATAACAGGTGGACAAGCATAACCATGCAAGTACTCGATTCCCCGAGCAGCCTGGACAGCAATAGTAACCCGCCTGGTCCAATTTAGTTGCTTCTTTAAGTTTGAATCCTTGCCATGCAGATGCTGGTACAAGGATCCATGAGCCATGAACTCATAAACCAAGAGCCTCTCACTGCCGTCCTCGCAGTAACCAAGCAGGTCAAGCAAATGTGCATGGTTGAGCCTGGAGAGGAGGTCAAGTTCAGTATGGAACTCCTTTGAGCTTTTCTTTGCATCCGATACTTTTATTGCGCGCTTCACAGCAACGACTGTCCCATCTCTCAGGATACCCTTGAATACACATGAAAAGCTACCTTTGCCGACTTGTGAATCCTCCGAGAAGCCGCCGGTTGCTTGTTCTAGCTCTCCATAGGAAAATTCCTGAGCTCTCCTGATCTTCAGATCTTCCACGTCAGGCTGGATTTTTGTATTATCCTTTCGAAAAGAGTATGTTGTACCCTTTACCAGCCTCAGCTGGCTCTCTGAACATCTGCAATCACGAAGCTTGTGCCGGACATATAGACAAGCAATGGCTGTCACAGTGAAGACCAATATGATAGCAAATGCAATCTCTGCCACAAAAATGCGCATCTGAAAAGCCATGAACTTATGGTTCTTTGTCCGCTTCTGGGATGTGCAGAACGACGTGCACTCATCTGAGACACACCTCGAGCAATCAAACTGGCACACACGATCAGCTGTGGCATTGCAGGGTGATGACTCATATGAGTCGTTTGGGCAGCCAGAACTGCAGGGCAAGCAGAGTCTAGAATTTCCAGACTTACACGCCTTGCTGCCGCCAACCTCACCATGGTTCACATACTCATAGTAACCAGGGCTGCATGCAGCAGATACACAAATCCCAGGGGATACCGCCGTTGGCAGTGCCAATGGCCCACTATTGCCCCAACACCTTGGCTTCAGCAATGTCTGAGCAGGCACCCCGCAAGTAAAGTAATCCCCAGCTACTATTGCATACAACCTGAGACCTTTCGGCACTGACGTACTGTTCTGAAGTTGGAAACCCCAGCAAGCTACTTGATGGTCAAGGCTCCTGATGCCACAAGCATGGAATCGCCCACCGACGACAGAGACCATTGCATCCATCGGTACTATGCTCACATCACCTGCACCAATAGCACCGGTTGGTGACGCCTGCTGCATCTCCAAGCTCCTTCCCCAGCAGAAGACTTGTGCATTCTCCAGCACCCCACAGACATGGTAACCACCTGCTCCTATGGACTGGAACTTCACATTCCTCGGCGCCAGCCCAATCACACCACTCACTGTTTCATCACCCCAGCAGAACACCGTCCTGTTCCGCGCAAACAAGCCACAATTGAACACCGAACCGGCTGAGATGGTCGACACACCTCCAGCGACAACATGTGTGGCGGTCATGTTGTAACCCCAGCAATCAATCAGTGATGTATCAGGATTAGCAACACGAGGAGTGGCCTTGTCAGGCATTCGCAGTGCACAAAGGTGGTTGTCCCCAGCACTGAGCTCAGAATACATGGCGCCCTCGACCATAGGCTGTGGCACCCCAATCTTGACATAGGCGTTGCTCCCCCAGCAGTAAGGCTGGCTGGTATCAAGCAAGAGACCGCAAGCGAACCCATCCCCCGCGGTGAGGCCGAGGAAGGGGATCCTGAGGGGAGCACCGTACACGACGGAGGCGTCGGCGCCTGAGCATGCGACCAAGTGGGAGCCGTCGGAGCTGAGGCCGCAGAACACCGGGCCATCCTCACCGTAGGACACCGAGATGGACCCCATGGAGCCGAGGCCATGGACAGAGCTTGGTAGCAGCCAGATTAGGCAGCACAATGCGAGAGCTAGCACAGTGTCCATTTCTTGAAGCTTGGAGCTAAATGTCAGAGAGATTCCTGCCAGGACTGCAAACTTTTAGGCATTTTTCTTAGCCAATCCCGATCCCGACCGATCCGTCGATCTAGATCGGGGCTCCCCTGATTCGCTGTCCGATTCCTCGCTACAGGGGACAGAGAAGGAGCAGCGTACCACGGGTACCTTCGTAGGCGCAGTCGTCAGCATCGCCGCCCGGCCACCAGCATGCCGGCGCCCCTCAACCGGATGCCTGCCGACATTGGTGTCCTCGCTGAGCGAGGGCGGCGTAGAGGGAGGTGGACGGCGAGGCGGACTAGTAGGGAGTGGGAAGCGACTCAGGGGGGCAAGCGAGGCGGAGCGTTGGGGTGTGGCGCGTCGGGGCGGGAGGGGTGCGGCGCGGCGGAGGCGGCGAGGTAGAAAGGAGTGGAGAGGAGACTAGGAAAGGACTGAGACTGATGCCGTCACGTGGGTCGGTAGCTTCTTCGTTTTTTTCTCACTTCAAATTGTACTAGTACTAGGAGTACTCTCTTTTTTTTAACGGGAAACTTTTTTTAACGGGAAAAGGTAGGGGAGGGCTTGTGCTGCTTGGGAGTGGTAAACAAAGACGAGAAAAGCGACGACACTTGCTTTTCTTGATCACAGTTCACAAGAATGGACTTACTCTCCGGAAATTCAATTTGGCTCCCAAGTCTAGATGCTCTCGTCTCCTCGACCAATTAGTTCACTTCAGAAGGCAGTCCATGTACATATTTGTGTTGTATAAATATTTAAGAAAAGAAGCTAAAAAAATAGCAGAAAGAGAAAGTTAATACATACCTACCAAACTCGTCATCCACGAAGAACGGCCACGTCGTAATCAATGCTTGAACCACCACCGTTCACGCCTTGACCGACATTTCAAACAACTACGACAGAAAGCTGAACCGGATGAAACACAACAGCGTGAGACCCATGCTACGACCGCACCAAAGTGCGGGAGGCCAGATGTTTGCTGCGTGTCCCGCCGGCCGTTTAGCAGGCCCATCGCTCTCCTAAAGCTGCCACTTCTAAGCTCACGCTCTTTCGCCAATTGCATCAGTGGCTTCGGATGTGTTCACGGGATCGTCGCACGTGACCGGCGAGGAGAGCAAGCCAAGAGGAGACGGAGGTAGGAGAAGAGAGAAACTATCTAACGCTTTGCATGGAAAGAGAAATAGGAGAAGCGACTTATACTCCACACACTGCCATGAAAATACGGAAGCATGGCGTGAGAGAGAAGCTAAATGGTACTCGAGAAACTGTCGAGGGATTATACTACCAGCTAGGCTACGAGCCGCAAGAACCCTATGTTGTCTAGAGTCCACACTGTCAGGTCATCTCTCTCACGTGAGAACCCGCAATCGTCTATAGCCTACGTCACCAGGTCGTATCTCTGGCGCGATAACACGCGAACCCCCATGAACTTCGATGCCACGATGCCGACACACCGTGAGGAACCACATTCGCCCATACCTACTGATTGTAGTGTTCTTGTAGTGTTCTATTTTACCGGTCTCTTGTAGTGTTCTTGTAGTGTTGAGAGACCGGGTTTAGGATAGATAGCCGTACTATCAAGAGGGGCTCTCAAGTGGGTGACTCGTTCGTATCTTTCGAAGAGAGCTCAAACCTTTGCATACATAGCATCATCTGTCTTGGTTGTCGTTTGGTTCTTGTCCATGTGAGGATCTAGAGCTTGTGGTTATCTTCATAACAAGCTCTAGTTCATCAAAAACGGATTTCCCGTGCATATCTTATTGCGTTTTTTATCTTGCGGGTTTTCCGGCTCCACACCTTGGGAGGTATCTCACATATATATTCATGGTATTTTATCCCTTGGTGATATCCAATATTTCAGATTCTACACGTTGTTATCTTTCCAACAAAATTGGTTTCATCTCGTTTGGAGTTCGGATGCAAAAGTTGTGGCATTTCTGGTTCTGAAGTTTCTCTGACCAGAAGTACCGGCCAGACGCCGGAAGTACCGCTCGGGTAGAAATGCCGCCGGTAGTACCGGTGTTAATACCGGCACAACTTCCGGTGAACCCATTTTTGGTTCAGTATGCTCTCTGCCTGGTTTGTGCTATTTGACGGTACTTATGTCGGTATTTCAGGCGGTAGTACCGCTAGGACATTCTTGCCACCGGTAGTTCCGGCGAAGCGGCGGTAGTACCGGCCAGGCTCGCGTTTTTGGTCTTTCTCTCGCTGTTTTCTGACCGTTGGCTGGGTGCCACCGGTAGTATCGGCCACCCACCGGTACTACCGGCCGTGCGCGAATCTGTGGGTAACGGGCAGATCGGGGAGCCCTTTAAAAGGACCTCCCCTTTCCCCTTCGGCTCCAACCTTTTGTTCTTCTCGGTTTTTGGCTTTCTCTCTCCTCCATTGTTGACCTTGAAGAGCTTGCCCTCTCCCCTTTCCCCTCGTATGATTCTTGCATCTTTTTGAGGGATTTGAGAGAGGAGATCTAGATCTACAAGCCCCACCAAGCAAAATCCCTTCTTTGTGAAGGAATCCTTGGGATCTAGATCTTGGAGAGTTTTGTGTTCTCCTCTTGTGTTCTTCCTCCCTTATTCCCCCAATAGCTTTTGTAGCTTTGGTGGAATTTGAGAGAGAAGGACTTGCCTCTTGCATTTGGTGCATAGGTTTGAGTTCTCCTCGGAGATTCGGCGAGTTCAAGCCCTTGGGCTTGTTTCTCTTGGATTCTTGGAACCCTAGACGGTTGTGTGGAGTTGTGGTGTGTTCTTGGGGCTCCAATTGAGTTGTGGAGGTTCCCCAAGCTTGTTGGCCTTTTGTGGCATTATAGAGCCTTTGTGGCGTTTCTTGGGAGCCCTCCAATTGAGTTGTGGAGATTGCCCCAAGCCTTGTACGGGTTCGGTGACCGCCCTCAAGTGTCCCATAGTGGAACATGAGTAGGACTTTGTGGCGAGCTCACGGGAGAATAGGGTGAGCCTTTTGTGGCGTCGGTGAGTTGCGTGGCTTCGCATCCTTGGTGAGGCCTTGTGTGGCGTTGGGTGAGCATCGAGCCACCACACCTCGAGGTGAGCCATTTGTGGCGTTCGAAGTACATTGCGCCCCCGCACCTCTCCAACGGAGACATAGCTTCTTTGGAAGTGAACTTCGGAAAACAAATCATCGTCTCCGCGTCCATCGGTTATCTCTCAACCGAGCCCTTTACTTATGCAATTTACATTGTGATAGCATTCATGCTTGAAGTATTTTATCTTGCTATCACCTTGTTGCTTGTCTTGCTTAGCATAGGTTGTTGGTGCACTTAGTGAACCTAGTGGATATAGGTTTTGGCTTGATAAATTAAACGTTAAGTTTTATTCCGCATTTATTAGATCCTAAATCGTAATATTTTTAAAACGCCTATTCACCCCCCCCCCTCTAGGCGACGTCCATTTTCCCTTTCAGATGCCACATCTGCGATCGGCGGGCCCTGCCACCTGGCGAAGAAGTGTTGTGCCTGGAACGCCACTCATGCACGATACAGCCCATGGAAACTAACAGTGGGCCCATGGCACATGCGCGGCCCGTTGTCTAGCGACGTGGGGTACAAGGGCGCGCGGTACACATGTTCGCAGTATGGAATCTTTCACCCCTAGACCGCAGTGGGACCCGCCTCCAGCGCTATTATTTACTCCTAATTAACACTCTTTGAACATTAGTCCTTACTGGACTGATGATGCTATTCTTCCATCTATATCTTTGACGGTAGAAGATGTTGCTTGCATACCTGCAATCAGAAGCCAAGTTTATCCTTGCACAACCCTTGTGAGGTCAGGCTTGCATACCATTTGCAAGTGCAGTCTTACATGTCCTTTGAATTATTTTACAAAACCCTTTTCATAAACTCTAACACATGTATTAAAGGCAAAATACTATTATATGAATGAAATGAAATATGGAATGATGGACGGTGGAACCATGATTGAAATATATGGAAGGTAAGTGTAGCATCCCAATTGTCTAACAATTGCAATGCTACTAGCCTAGTCTACATATATGCTACTTCCTACATAGAATTAGTTGCATCATCGTTATATCATGCTCATGTCATCATGCCACCTTGCATTTGAGCATCATATAAAACCCTTTTTTCTTCTTTTGGATCTTGCCCCATATGCATTTATCAATTGTATTTGGTTCTTACTATATTGTATTTGGTTCTTGATAAATGCTTGATGCCAAGTTGAGTTGGAGGCATATATTTTATTTAACTCCACCACCTCTCTTTGTCACCACCGCATAATTCCACCATCCAACTCTATGTGAGCTTTGCATTTAATTGGGTTTACCTCTAGCTCATGGGGGTTGGGATGGATCTACTTCTAATTCCACATGCTCCCATATATGCATCATGTTATTTTCACAATGTTGATATGTGGAGAGCCACATGGCCACCTTTGCATGTTATGTGAGTATTTTTCCTTGTCTAGCTTCCATATGGTTTGGTTTGGAGCATTTGATCATGTATGAATATAATTGTGGCTATATACTTACCTAGTGGAACATACACACTAGCATGCCCACATTATATTCAAATATGAGCATTTCCATCTGTTCTACTTGGGACACCACTCTTGTTCTTTTGGCTTGGTCTTAACCCCATATTTTGAAGCATGTGCTAAATATATGCCATGTTCTTTTAACATTGTTTTCACCATAGTAAATAATGCATTATTATACATGCATGGGCCATGCAAGATCATCTTCTTTTCCTTTTCTTTGGTTTTTATTAGGTTTTGAGTGGGGCATGGGTATTTTTCCCCATGATCCAACTAAGTGTCTCTCCCTTTCTTCTTCTATTTTGGAACCATCCCCTAACCTCACTTCCACCACCAACTTAATGCATGCATGGATGGGATCTTGCTTGTACTATACAAAAGAAACCCTACATCTTCCTCTTACTCTTTTCTTTTCCTTGTTTTGGTTCTACTCCATTCTATCCCATCTAGCTTGTGCTTTTGTTTTACACTTCTTTTTCCCTACCTTTGTCTCATACCATATCAAACCCTACTCCTCCACCTCCTCATCACCCGATGCTTGATCTAAGGAGGGCATTTAAAAAAAACCTAACCTTAACCCTTACTCCTAGCCTTGGCTAAACCTAACCCCTACCCTTGCCGAGCCTCCCAAGCCAACCCTCATCTAAACCCTAGCCGAGCCTCACCTCCCCTCTTTGCTTTCTCTCTCGCCAACAAGCAAGCCCACCCGAGCCACCTTGCCTCGCTGCCATCTGGCCCCAGCTGGACAACCTCCCGGGTTCCCCTCGAGCCCCAGGTCCACCGGCCGAGAGAGAGAGAGGGGGTGGAGAAAAAGGTGATCGCCACCTTTTTACACCGAGCCACCCCATGTTCCCCTCATCCCTCGTTCTTATCTATCCTCCCTTGCCTGGTTGCACACCAGATCCACAAGGCCCTCCCCATCTACTCTTCCTTCCCCACCTGCCGCTGCTTTCTCCCCTCCTCCATCTACTCCACCATCGGCATCGCTCCACCACCACCATAGCTGAAGGCGGGCATGGCGTTGAGGCGTTGGGGAAGACCGAGGAGACCCTCTGGACCGCCCCCATACACAGCAGCGAGGAGGAGGCGGCCGGTACCTGCTGCACGTCGTCGAGCCCGACGCAAACCCTAGCTCGCCGTCTGCCAGCATCGCTGTTGCTCTCCTGCGTACCAAGCCGATCCAATGCCACCGAGAGCCCCGCGGTGAGCCACTGACCCCCCTAGACATGCCCCTATTCCTCTTGGCTTCCTGGTCACGTCAATCTTTCCGTCGAACGCCCTCTGTGCACGGCGGCCGCAGTTACTTCTCCGCCGTCGCAACGCAGTAGGGCCTTCTAGTCGTGTCGCGAGTTCGATCCCCCACCGCGCCGCGCTCTGTCCATCAGATTCGTCAGAAAACTGACGAGAAGAGAAACAGTATCCGCAAGCCTTTTTGCGAATACCCCCCTGCCTTTTTGTTTCACTCAAACCGCGCTCCACCTGGCCCCACCTGTCTGCTTCTGTGTACAATTACAGAAAAGTACCCAGTGCTTTTAACCCTCAACCCGCACTCCAGACAAGGCCCACATGTCATATGATGTGGCTGTTTTATAAAAAGGCACCCGATAAAACCTTGTACTCAAGCCGCGCTCCCGAGCTCCCCGACGTGGCAGGCCCCCGCTGGCGCGCCCGCGTGTGGCCCCGTGGCAACCGTGGCCCTGCTTGTCAGCTGATGTGGCTGACTAAACGAGCGGTAAGAAAATTATGCCGCGCGTTGTTTGCGCCAGCTCAGCGCAGGCCCCACCTGTCTGTGTCTGTGGCTAGCTGCCTCTGTGTGCAAAAAGTCTGAGATCTTTTCTGTTTAATAAAAATGTTTTCCAGAAATGTTTAATATGATTTTCAATCCAGAAAATAATAACTTTTAATTGACAATTTCAAATAATACAAATGATATATGTTTTTGGATCAGAAAAATGTGAGGATTTAAAATCTTACATTCAAAATAATATTTGACTAAATTAAAATTTTCAAAATTGTTTAATTCTATTAATTAATTAAAATGCCTTTTCTCAATTAATTAATAACTTTAATTATATAATTCCAAATTTGACAAATAATATGTCTAAACCGATCAGCGCGACGAGCCCGTTCTAACTATGCATTCCATGATATGAATTGAAGCATGCATCATGTCATTATTAAAAATCAGAACTGTTTATGGCAATAAAACTTGACCAAATAATTAACAAAATGATTTATTCTTGTCTCCACACCTCACCCTTGCCATGCTACATTATTGCCATGTAATTGGTGCATCATTCATCATGGCATGCTTGTTTGCTTGTTGCATCTTATTTATATGCTTGTGCATTTTATTTATGTTGGCCCTTGTTTGTTTGGTTCTTCTTTCGAATAGTCACCGAGCAGGGGAAATATCAGGAATCACAGGAGTACTACCCAGATTCACCTCTCACTTCAACTGAGCTGTCAGGCAAGCACTACCACATGCTTGCATACATATAGTACCTATTTCCTCTATCTTATTCTTGCATCATTGAGTCGTGATTGCATTAAATTGAATCCCAAGTACTGCATAGCCTTTACTTTAAACCCCACCGAGTTTGTTCCTCCATCCCATGAGCCATTACTACAGGAGTTGTTTAGGCCATGCGAGTCGTAGAATAGCATGTGTAGGGTATGTGAGAGTCTGATGGACAACGAGGTACCTAAACAACTTAACCTGAGTAGTATGGGATAACTAATGAAAGAGGCACCGGTGGGAAATATCTGTTATTTTGTTTTTCATGCTCAGTTGTGTCCCGTAGGACCCCGAGTACTTGATTCATGTTCCTTGACTATTCGCACTATCCACATCCGGTAGGCCTTATGGACCCCCCTGAGCCAGAGCTTGATTCATTTCTATTTCTTGGGGCCACAAACTAGTTTGGGGTTTTATTTACCATCCTGTACGTATGCCATGTTACTGTTTTATTAAGATTGTGCATGGAGCACCTGTACTGTTTAGGAATTGCGGAGTGTTTTCGCGGTATCGACAAGCCCAGTCACACTTTCGGGTTCCCAGTCGTTTACAGCCATTGGTGCAAACCTTGGGTCCGTCTCGGAGTCGGCCAACTTTGTTGCGGGTACCTTAATGGGGTGGCCCCCTGAAATATTTTATGAATCCTGTGATTGCTTTGTCATGAATGCCTCGTTGGGTTTTGAGTTGGTTTTTCCGAGGTTGATCGAGTGCGTGTTGCTATTTGTGCACCCCTGCAGGGTAAATCTTTCTGAAAGCCGTGTCCGCGGTTATGGATGACTTGGAGCACAGTTTCTCGATCATAGACAAGTATAACTAAAGTACCGTCTTTAATTTGACTAAATATCTGACTAGTAAATAGTGCAATATTCATGGAATGAGTAATAAAACTGCCAACGGATGGGTTGTTCGTCCGCTTTCTCGTTGGTAAGTGAGAAGGAGGATGGATCTGTTACTTTATACTGTTATAACTGTTGTTTCTAATTAATGGACATCCCCCTATTTTTGGTTAGGCGGATGGTTAGCGAGTATCTATAGGCTTGTTAGTTATTATCTTTTGCTGCAATTGCGTCACCCCAGGTATATGTCCCCTTTAGAGGCATAAAGACTTTCTGAGTACCCCTAGGGTCTCACACGATAAATTGTTTGATTCAGATGAACATGTGTATTCGCAAGATGGATACTGGGTGGAGGAGATAGATGATGTTGGTAACGATCACTCGGTGTAGAGATTCCGGGGATGGGGATCCGTGAGATCTGTGGGCGGGATGTGCTTATTTATGTGGCATCTTATGCCGATTTGCTTCTTATCCGTACTCGGATCTTGTTTCCCGCTTCCGCTTGATACTCTGTTGATTGATGTATGAGGAGCTCTCCTACACTATTATAATTATCTAGGATATTTGGATCTTGCCGTATGGCGTTGCAATATTTCTATTTCTTTTAGATGGTATGGCTCTGAGAACTGTTGTAAGGTAGCTTGCATACATACTCACTTGTGTATGTATTTGATCTCTTCGCCTGTTGCCTACGTCGCTCGCTCTTGTCCCGATGTTCTTGGAAGTGGTTAGGACGGCCGACGGGCCTACACGTGGGTGGTCCTGGGCCCCCGCTGTACTTCTTTAACCACTTTTGGTTCATCCAGGCTTGAACTTAGAGCGTAGGGTCCAAGGTTGTTACAATTGGTATCAGAGCCATCCCGCCCTTCAGGGTCTCAGCTAAATGGTTGTTGTCAGTCTAGCAAATATTTTGGTAGCTATGTATACTAGGGAAAAACAAAAACGTGAGAGTAGGACTGCTTCCACTTTTCTTCTTACCCACCCACCCACCCTTTTCTAGTAAGGAAGTGTAATGTTTTCAATCCTCTTCTAAAATTCCAACTAGGATTCACGTGTTCGGGGTTCCGTAGTACCATAGGTTGTGTGAGTGTGTGTGTGTGTGTAATTCCTTGTCTATCTGTTGAATCCAACCTTGTCGTCGCAATCTGCCTTTGGTTATCAACTGTTGGTACATTCCATACTGACAGGCTTTTGTAAACCGACGCGATCTATCCGACTCCTTGTTAACCGACACAATCTTGTTAAGGGTGTTCTTACTTCCAGCATGCTTTCACAGAATGTGGAGTTGATAATCTCTATCTGATAAGTGGTTTTGCGCATCTATTGGTATTTTAATGCCGAAAAATGCGGACAAATTTTCTTTGATACATCTATGTTTCCACACTCCTCTTCAGTCGTGTGTGAAACATTATCTATCTTCCTTTTATCGGCATGTCCATGCTAACTCATTCTTTTGGCACCGGCGCTTAATCCTGGAGTTTTTACTTCATCTTCAATCCGTTTGGGCTAAATACATAACATGTGTCGATCCGATGCTTGTGATTGTAATTTGGTTCTCGGCATAGCTATATGACACTTATCATGAGTGGAATATGGTCAATGTTATCGACCCTATCCTCTAGATGGTGGCGGTTATCTCCTATGATTTTGAGTTGTACCATGATCATATCTTTATCATATTCAAGTATCTTTGCCAATCCGGAGTTTTTCTTAAGGCACTACGGTGGTCTATCATCTGTTCATCATGCTTCACATCCTTTTTCAACTTCATATCTGCAAGGTTCTCTTTGATACAAGAGAATCTCATCCGTTCATCTCTGATAGCTTTGCTCAATTGTATGAGTTATCATCGATTCTTATGCAAGACCTCTTTATCTTTTCAACCAGTGATCCGATCGACAACGTGAACAAGTCAGCATCTCTTCTTTCCTTCCAAAGGGCCAGATAATCTATTCTTTTGATGCATCTCTTTCAACACGAATCCATGCTCTTAATATTGATCTTTCAAAGAGCATTGAGCTCAGAAAGTGTTTTGAGCATTGGTTCGTTTCTTCTGCCTCTTGAACTTGATATTCTTGAAATATCTTGTTAATCCGTGGTGATATATATTGATGATATGCTTACCTATTCTATATCAATGGAAGAACATCTTCTTTTTCTCTCAAGCTTCGTGAACATCGCCTGTGTGCAAGTTCTCAAAGCGTAAATTCTGACTTTTTGAAGTCGTCTATCTCGGCCACGTCCTTCTGCTAAAGACATCGTTTCAATTCTGGAATCAACAAGTCCATTGTTAATTCAATCCTCCACCTTCAATCAAACCCGGAGTTTTTCCTTGTTGGCGAGTTATCATCATTGTTCCGCTGAAGATTTCCTCAAGACTGCTAAATCTCTCTCAATCATTTCAAGAAGAACATGGAGTTCTTTTCACCTCTGTCTCGTCAAGTAATATTTTGAAATCCTCTCATTCCATCTTCTATCCTCAATCCAGCGAAGGCCATGAAGACTTTTCAGATCTTTTGTAATCCTTCTATTCAAGTTGGCGCTATCTTAATCTATCTGTGGAACCCTTCATCTGGTTGCCATGTGCTTCCTTCATATATTTTCCGGTGGCTTGAAACTTCCGACATGACGACAACATCATCATATTTATCTATCTTGAATCCGGCGAATCGTTTGCATCTATCCTTATTTTCTAACGGAGTTCCATGAGTTATCCTTGTTAAGATCTTCAGTCTGTTTTGGTAGTTGGGTTGCTTAGTTTTCCTATTCATGTGTGGAGTAATGCTGTGAGTGCGGGATGGAGTAGCTACCATACCACTACTCTTATCATTCACTTTTGTACAATGAATTGGCGAATTAATGTGATTCCACTCATTCCACGGAAGTTAGAAGTGGCCTTTATCCCTCGATACTTTTACTTCCGTCCTTGTTTTCCGGAGTATCTCTCGAAGAAAATAATCAATAATCTCTTGTTGGTGATCCCGTCTTTTCCTACACGAAGCAAAATCTTCAATTATCTGGTGGGAACAAACGCAAAATCTTCTCGGTTCCTCTTCTTTCTACCGGGGTTCGACATCGTCATACCAGATGAGTGGAGTATATCTATGAGCTTCACTTGTCAACCCTTGTCTCTTGGTAAAGCCAATCAAGGTTGATGCCATCAATCGCAAAATCTTTTCCACATTCCACTTCTTCTCGAGATTCTACCATAATCTAGCGTAACCTCCGTCTCTGGAAGATATATCCGCGCACCTCAAATGCGTGATCCTTTGGTTCTTACCGGCGCAAGAAGAATCTAATACGACAATGTCTAACTCAAATCTTTTCCGTGATATCAAGGAACTCTGTTGTTTGAAGGCGATATTGTTTCCGAACTTCATTTTCCCAAATCCGAGAGAAGAGACAATGCTATTTTCATAGTGGTATCCAACTTCTCCGAAGTCACTCTTTCTTCCGGCGAGACAAAGAATCATCGTCACGTGCATATGTTGATCTCTAATCCTAACGGTGTGTCTTTCTTTCTCCATGTTACATCGGCCTTCCTTATTCTTTCAAGTGTTTCTGTTCTTTATAATGCTTATCGAGGAAACCGGAGCTATGTTCATCCTATCCTCCTTTTGTCACGACGATTATCCAGGCTCTTCAAACCCTTTGTTGCGCAAGCAAAACGCAAGACTTGCAACAAGTCTAGCAAGTTTTGCAAGGTGTAGTGGTCGCACCATTCCGTTGTTCATCACCTTGGGAACGCGAGGATCACCTTTGTTCCAAACACCCGCCTCTCCTTGTGTCTTTTTCTTTTCCTAGGAATCTCGGGGCGAGATTCTTGTTTAGTGGGGGAGATTTGTAGCATCCCAATTGTCTAACAATTGCAATGCTACTAGCCTAGTCTACATATATGCTACTTCCTACATAGAATTAGTTGCATCATCGTTATATCATGCTCATGTCATCATGCCACCTTGCATTTGAGCATCATATAAAACCCTTTTTATTTTCTTTTGGATCTTGCCCCATATGCATTTATCAATTGTATTTGGTTCTTACTATATTGTATTTGGTTCTTGATAAATGATTGATGCCCAAGTTGAGTTGGGGGCATATCTTTTATTAAACTCCACCACCTTTCTTTGTCACCACCCCATAATTCCACCATCCAACTCTATGTGAGCTTTGCATTTAATTGGGTTTACCTCTAGCTCATGGGGGTTGGGATGGATCTACTTCTAATTCCACATGCTCCCATATATGCATCATGTTGTTTTCACAATGTTGATATGTGGAGAGCCACATGGTTACCTTTGCATGTTATGTGAGTATTTTTTCTTGTCTAGCTTACATATGGTTTGGTTTGGAGCATTTGATCATGTATGAATATAATTGTGGCTATATACTTACCTAGTGGAACATACACACTAGCATGCCCACATTATATTCAAATATGAGCATTTCCATCTGTTCTACTTGGGACACCACTCTTGTTCTTTTGGCTTGGTCTTAACCCCATATTTTGAAGCTTGTGCTAAATATATGCCATGTTCTTTTACCATTGTTTTCACCATAGTAAATAATGCATTATTATACATGCATGGGCCATGCAAGATCATCTTCTTTTCTTTTTCTTTGGTTTTTATTAGGTTTTGAGTGGGGCATGGGTATTTTTCCCCATGATCCAACTAAGTGTCTCTCCCTTTCTTCTTCTATTTTGGAACCATCCCCTAACCTCACTTCCACCACCAACTTAATGCATGCATGGATGGGATCTAGCTTGTACTATACAAAAGAAACCCTACATCTTCCTCTTACTCTTTTCTTTTCCTTGTTTTGGTTCTACTCCATTCTATCCCATCTAGCTTGTGCTTTTGTTTTACACTTATTTTTCCCTACCTTTGTCTCATACCATATCAAACCCTACTTCTCCACCTCCTCATCACCCCATGCTTGATCTAGGGAGGGCATTTAAAAAAAACCTAACCTTAACCCTTACTCCTAGCCTCGGCTAAACCTAACCCCTACCCTTGCCGAGCCTCCCAAGCCAACCCTCATCTAAACCCTAGCCGAGCCTCACCTCCCCTCTTTGCTTTCTCTCTCGCCAACAAGCAAGCCCACCCGAGCCACCTTGCCTCGCTGCCATCTGGCCCCAGCTGGACAACCTCCCGGGTTCCCCTCGAGCCCCAGGTCCACCGGCCGAGAGAGAGAGGGTGGAGAAAAAGGTGATCGCCACCTTTTTACACCGAGCCACCCCATGTGCCCCTCATCCCTCGTTCTCATCTACCCTCCCTTGCCTGGTTGCACACCAGATCCACAAGGCCCTGCCTATCTACTCTTCCTTCCCTACCTGTCGCTACTTTCTCCCCTCCTCCATCTACCCCACCGTCGGCATCGCTCCACCACCACCATAGCTGAAGGAGGGCGTGGCATTGAGGCGTTGGGGAAGACTGAGGAGACCCTCTGGTTCGTCCCCGTACACACCAGCGAGGAGGAGGCGACCGGTACCTGCTGCATGTTGTCGAGCCCGACGCAAACCCTAGCTCGCCGTCTGCCAGCATCGTCGTCGCTCTCCTGCGTACCAAGCCGATCCAACGCCACCGAGAGCCCTGCGGTGAGCCGCTGACCCCCTAGACATGCCACTGTTCCTCTTGGCTTCCTGGTCGCGTCAATCTTTCGGTCGAACGCCCTCTGTGCACGGCGGCCGCAGTTACTTCTCCGCCGTCGCAACGCAGTAGGGCCTTCTAGTCGCGTAGCTGGTACCCAACACCAACCGCGGTAGCCCTAGTGGTAGCCGCCGCCGCGCGCGCGCCGCGTCACTAGTTCGGTCCCCTGCCGTGCTGCGCTCTGTCCGTCAGATTCGTCAGAAAACTGATGAGAAGAGAAACAGTACCCGCGAGCCTTTTTGTGAATACCCCCTGGCTTTTTGTTTTACTCAAACCGTGCTCCACCTGGCCCCACCTGTCTGCTTCTGTGTACAATTAAAAAAAAGTACCCGGTGCTTTTAACCCTCAACCCGCACTCCAGACAAGGCCCACATGTCATATGATGTGGCTGTTTTACAAAAAGGCACCCGATAAAACCTTGTACTCAACCCGCGCTCCCCAGCTCCCCCACGTGGCAGGCCCCCGCTGGCGCGCCCGCGTGTGGCCCCGTGGTAGCTGTGGCCCCGCTTGTCAGCTGCTGTGGCTGACTGAACGAGCGGTAAGAAAATTATGTCGCGCGTTGTTTGCGCCAGCTCAGCGCAGGCCCCACCTGTCTGTGTCTGTGGCTAGCTGCATGTGTGTGCAAAAAGTCTGAGATCTTTTCTGTTTAATAAAAATGTTTTCCAGAAATGTTTAATATGATTTTCAATCCAGAAAATAATAACATTTAATTGACAATTCCAAATAATACAAATGATATATGTTTTTGGATCAGAAATATGTGAGGATTTCAAATCTTCCATTGAAAATAATGTTTGACTAATTAATTTTTTTGAAATTGTTTAATTGCAATAAAAATGCCTTTTCTCAATTAATTAATAACTTTAATTATATAATTCCAAATTTGACAAATAATATGTCTAAACCGATCAGCGCGACGAGCCCGTTCTAACTATGCATTCCATGATATGAATTGAAGCATGCATCATGTCATTATTAAAAATCAGAACTGTTTATGGCAATAAAACTTGACCAAATAATTAACAAAATGATTTATTCTTGTCTCCACACCTCACCCTTGCCATGCTACATTATTGCCATGTAATTGGTGCATCATTCATCATGGCATGCTTGTTTGCTTGTTGCATCTTATTTATATGCTTGTGCATTTTATTTATGTTGGCCCTTGTTTGTTTGGTTCTTCTTTCGAATAGTCGCCGAGCAGGGGAAATATCAGGAATCACAGGAGTACTACCCAGATTCACCTCTCGCTTCAACTGAGCTGTCAAGCAAGCACTACCACATGCTTGCATACATATAGTACCTATTGCCTCTATCTTATTCTTGCATCATTGAGTCGTGATTGCATTAAATTGAATCCCAAGTACTGCATAACCTTTACTTTAAACCCCACCGAGTTTGTTCCTCCATCCCATGAGCCATTACTACAGGAGTTGTTTAGGCCATGCGAGTCGTAGAATAGCATGTGTAGGGTATGTGAGAGTCTGATGGACAACGAGGTACCTAAACAACTTAACCTGAGTAGTATGGGATAACTAATGAAAGAGGCACCGGTGGGAAATATCTGTTATTTTGTTTTTCATGCTCAGTTGTGTCCCGTAGGACCCCGAGTACTTGATTCATGTTCCTTGACTATTCGCACTATCCACATCCGGTAGGCCTTATGGACCCCCCTGAGCCAGAGCTTGATTCATTTCTATTTCTTGGGGCCACAAACTAGTTTGGGGTTTTATTTACCATCCTGTACGTATGCCATGTTACTGTTTTATTAAGATTGTGCATGGAGCACCTGTACTGTTTAGGAATTGCGGAGTGTTTTCGCGGTATCGACAAGCCCAGTCACACTTTCGGGTTCCCAGTCGTTTACAGCCATTGGTGCAAACCTTGGGTCCGTCTCGGAGTCGGCCAACTTTGTTGCGGGTACCTTAATGGGGTGGCCCCCTGAAATATTTTATGAATCCTGTGATTGCTTTGTCATGAATGCCTCGTTGGGTTTTGAGTTGGTTTTTCCGAGGTTGATCGAGTGCGTGTTGCTATTTGTGCACCCCTGCAGGGTAAATCTTTCTGAAAGCCGTGTCCGCGGTTATGGATGACTTGGAGCACAGTTTCTCGATCATAGACAAGTATAACTAAAGTACCGTCTTTAATTTGACTAAATATCTGACTAGTAAATAGTGCAATATTCATGGAATGAGTAATAAAACTGCCAACGGATGGGTTGTTCGTCCGCTTTCTCGTTGGTAAGTGAGAAGGAGGATGGATCTGTTACTTTATACTGTTATTACTGTTGTTTCTAATTAACGGACATCCCCCTATTTTTGGTTAGGCGGATGGTTAGCGAGTATCTATAGGCTTGTTAGTTATTATCTTTTGCTGCAATTGCGTCACCCCAGGTATATGTCCCCTTTAGAGGCATAAAGACTTTCTGAGTACCCCTAGGGTCTCACACGATAAATTGTTTGATTCAGATGAACATGTGTATTCGCAAGATGGATACTGGGTGGAGGAGATAGATGATGTTGGTAACGATCACTCGGTGTAGAGATTCCGGGGATGGGGATCCGTGAGATCTGTGGGCGGGATGTGCTTATTTATGTGGCATCTTATGCCGATTTGCTTCTTATCCGTACTCGGATCTTGTTTCCCGCTTCCGCTTGATACTCTGTTGATTGATGTATGAGGAGCTATCCTACACTATTATAACTATCTAGGATATTTGGATCTTGCCGTATGGCGTTGCAATATTTCTATTTCTTTTAGATGGTATGGCTTTGAGAACTGTTGTAAGGTAGCTTGCATACATACTCACTTGTGTATGTATTTGATCTCTTCGCCTGTTGCCTACGTCGCTCGCTCTTGTCCCGATGTTCTTGGAAGTGGTTAGGACGGCCGACGGGCCTACACGTGGGTGGTCCTGGGCCCCCGCTGTACTTCTTTAACCACTTTTGGTTCAGCCAGGCTTGAACTTAGAGCGTAGGGTCCGAGGTTGTTACAGTAAGCCATGTGGTGGAGGTTCAATCGTATTGGGAAAGTTAGGACTTAACAACAAATGTGGTCAATGATTCAAAAGCGTAGTATAAACCATGCTAACCACAGAGCTCGGAATGGGACGGGCAAGTCAGCCAGACCTTCTACCTTTCATTTGTCCTTGTATGCTTAGTTAGGCTGAGATCCATAGTGTAGACCAGCAGGTGGGAGACCATGACGTTCCTATCCTGTGCTTCAGGGTATTGGTTGGGTATCTTAGAAGGAAGGATAATTGGGGGTAGGTCTCTTGACCGAAACCCATTACAAAGGGTGGCAGCGGGGTCATGGAGAGGCTAGTGATTGGCTAGTTTTTAGGCTAGACCTCAGACCATGGAACTCTAGATGGGGAATTGTGTGCATACATTTCCCGGTTGTGTAACAAGACTAAAGACGTTTGTGGGTAAAGTAGCGTACCTCTCGAGAGTGTATAAATGTGTCATGATACTCCCTGTTCTGGTAAAGAACTACGAACTCTGCATGGAAAGGAACTTCATGAAATACCCATGAAGACTGACTGGCATAGAATTTTATAAAGTAAAACTTGACTTTTCTAAAAAATCTGATTTTAAAAACCTGCACAAGCCTAGGATGTGTGATCCACGGCTATTCAACAAACAACCACATAGTTAGAACTTGTTGAGTATGCTCATACTCAATTTATCCTCCTTATCCCTTGCTTAGGTATTGAAGTCAATGAAGGGACTACAATCGTGGTACTAGAAGACTTAGGAGGCATCTAGATGAAGTCAGAGTTAGCTCAACAAAGTCAACGGATCTAGTACTTCAAAGTAGTGATGGTAGAGATGAACATATAGATGAGATTCAATTCCCAAGGATAGGAACCATACCAATAGAAGTTTCTACTAGAGAAAATAGACACCCTTTAGACAATGCAATAGGTCTAGAGGTAGATTTAGTGCTAGACTAGACTACATGCTACTTCTTCTCGATTTTGGCTTGAACAGGAACTTACCTAGCAAGATCATTGTGTCATGAAAGTTCCGAGGATCTTTTGTGAAGATCTATGATAAGAATATATAGTTATACCTTGGACCTGCGATGTTTCTGTTGTACTACTCTGGTAGGTGGAATATTCGTGGAACGGTGTTCCGTGAGTGTTATGCTAATGATTCACGCTCTACAACATGTACTAGAGCACTAGGTCACCACAACTGGTACCAGAGCATATGTTTTGACCCTAGGAGTAGAACCCTTTAAAGGAGAGTTGTAGGATGGGTAGTAACTGTAGGAGACACCTTATCTAAACCAATTCTTTCTCGAGACCTGTGATGGATATTCACTTGAGAATAATTCTGTCACAAAAGTCAATCTTCTTACCTTATGTTTCTTACAAATAGCTCTTACCCAACTAGGCATAGTAAAATTCCAGACTATTCTATACCAATCCAATATACCCAAGTAGATACATCAAACTAGTGTCACCCCAACATGGTATTATCTCACAAGGATAAACCATATACACAAGTAGAACCTTATACAAGTCAGTCATGGTAAATACCATGCAAGCCTGGGATATGTACTACATTCTAGAGAAGAAGATTATGTAAATTTCACTTGAGAACCTTTACGTGATGGAGTAGAACTTAGTAAAGAGTCAACAGTAGTATAGTGAAAAGAAGAGATATCATGGTGAGCTTAACTCCTAAACCATGATGGTTACTACAACTATGTAGTAAAGAGAGGTATAAAGTAGAACATGACAGAAGTCACGAGGCTAGAAATAGTAAAATAAGTAGAAATCTTGAGGGACTATATGAGCTTAGTCCTAGGAACACTCAAGATGCATAGGTTAAAGGGAGTAAAATTGATAGTAGATGGTTTTTTATCACTTTGTCAATATTATCCTGCTACAAATGGACAACTGGGGTAAGTCAACTATAGATACATATATAAAAGGTTATAAAGGATGTAATGTATAGTATCAAATTCTTAGTACTAGAGATGTATTACTCAAAGTACTATATTACGGGATTCTGATACATGTTTGTTACTAGTACCATTTGGATTTCTTCGATTTTATTGGATTTTTGGTTGACTAGTTCCTTACATGAAGTACAAACCGGTGTGCAAATGCATGTTGCAAAATCTAATTATGTCATTGATGTTATTGATCTAGACGGTAATGGGACTCGTGTGGGAGAGACGAATAGTTGATAGCATAGTAAGGAAGACCCTTATCATGCAAGTTTTCACTTGAAACGCGAGTACAAGTTTATAAGGCAATCTTATACTTGTGGAGTAGTTCCGACCAACGCTTGGACTCATACCAGGTATCCACAAATGTGTGGGTAGACAGGAGAATTCCTCGCAAGACCAATAGTATATATAATAGTGAGCTAGTCCAACCCTAAAGCCAAATGGACTAGGAAAGATTTATTGAGAATTAGTAAATCCCTAAGGGTGGAAGATGGATGATGAACCAACTTTGAGAAATAAACTAGAAGAAAGGTTGAACATAGAAAGAGTAGGAGCATACTGACATCAAGAAATAGCACTGAAATACTGCAGAAAATCTACTTGAACTAGGGTTGAAAACAGAACGGAAACATATGTTACTGTTTTTGTTTCCTATCATGTCACCAGAATTGGAAACAAAAAAAACTCTGAAAATGAACATGGAATCGGAAACAAAATGAAAAAAATCTAAAAACGAATATGGAATCGGAAATCATCAAAAAAATATGAAACGGATATGATACAAAAACAGACATTTGTCGGGATATGATAATGGTGTATTACCATGGCGTGTACACTAAAAGTAACATATAACAGACAAAAACTATCTCACAACTTCGAAAAGAGACAATTGAAAATAAAGTAACACACATAATTCAACACTTTGACAAACACATAAGTTTCATAAATAGTTTCACATAAACGCTAAGACACAACTTGATTAGTATGTCGCCTTGGACGGTTGCATGTAGTATTAAGTAGACCCTTCATATATTCTATGGCTCAACAAGATCAAGAGAAATCACTAACGCAAAGTAATATTTCGTACATGGGCCTGACTAGTTATATTTTTGAAAAGTTTCCGTATTTGTTTATCTGGAATTTCCTTACCATTTACGTTTCCCCCAGAAATATCACCCCCTTTTCCTTTTCTATTTCCTTTTAGAATATTCTGTTTTCATTCCTTTTCCGCAAAATGTTGTTTCAATTTCCGTTTTTAGCTCTCCATTTCATTTTTCTTAGAAAACAGATAGAAAGTTTCCTTACCATTTTCAACCCTAACTAGAACCATAGATAGTACCCTAAATAGGAAAGAACAAGGTGTTTATAATGTCTAAGACCTATTAGAAAGTAGACCCACAATAAAAGAAATTATTTTCTTACCTTTACTCTAAGGACCCTAAAACCATTGGAGCGTCCACACAATAACCATAACTAAAACTGGTATCAACTCCATATGCATATCCACAACTAGTCAAATAGGTAGATGACATTAAAAGATAGACAGATCTAGATAGATGTTTCTACTAGAGATACACCCTATTTCTAAACTAGTTAGAAAAAGTAGAATCAAAAGAGTACAAAGTCTATAGAAGTTCCTTTAACTTTCCGATACGGGAAGGATCTTGAACTTCGAGGATGAATATTTGTTTAAGGGTGGAAGGATGTAATGTCCAAAGGTTTATTAACCTTAAATAAGTCTACTTAGAGTGAGTAATTGTGTTTAGTGACTTTAAGATCGTATGGAAATCTAGGGGAATTTCGATCGTTAGAATCAAGAGGGATAAGATGTGTGGTCTTTCGACAACCATCTCGAAGTTTTGAGAAAGCTATGTGCCATGATTGTTGGATCTAACTGTTGACTTTGGGGGTAGATGTTTAAGTCGATGAATGATTATTTGAAGCATCACCTATTGGTGTGCATTGTTGTTAGATATAATCCTTGCGGGTGGGAATGATTGTTTGGAACTTGTTTGAGTGCTCGAAAATTAGGCATGGCGTTTGCTCAGTTTTTAATAAATTGAACACAATTCAATCACAAATCATATAAACAAACAAAATTCATATATATAGATGCCTAAGCATCATCACAAGATAACAATCAACAATAATTCAATCTTTGGAAGATGAGCTTCGAAAGCAACATATATATATACACACAAAAATCCTCTAAGGCTAGCCATAGTGGGAGTATCATAACTAGCATCAAGCATGTCATATTGGCAAAAATCTGATATGGCACAATAATTAATGAGGAAAGAGATGGTTAGAGTATCATAGGTAGATACGGTATCATAGCACGTAAAACTAGAAATCTTAATGCAAGTAAATAGTATACACAAATATAATACTACTATGATTCTACAAATCATTAAATATAATACTACTATGATTCTACCACATGATACCATGCACTATAGAGATAGTATCATACACTAGTATCACATGCATGATATTAGTAGTGTGGTACTCACACTATGACCAGCCTAAAACAATAAGCAGATCATGTATATGCACATACATTGATGCACAAGCATCAGTAAAAGTCCATATAATTTATACACAACCTACAAATTACAAACCCAAAAGAATAATCAAAGTCCAGTTCCATATTACAATATTCCCAAAATAAATCTTACAAAAAAACTAACCAACAAGAATCTAAACACACAGATTACAAATTTTACAATTTAATGAAAGAAAAATCCTAATCAATCTAAATAATCTTCCTGATCCTTACATCCACCCAATGTCATATTATCTTCTCATCATCCATCCATCTTATTATCTTTATCTTCTTATTTTCCTTCTCACCTGCAAATAAACAATCAAGTAATTAGTATGGGAGAAAGAGCAAATCTTTAGGCAACAAATAGGAAAATAACCAAATCTATCAATCCTAATCAAAAAGAAAAAGAACAGTAGCTATAGCTTGGTCAGCTACAAGCATCCAAGCTATTAAAACCATAGTCCCACTTACATTCTAGCAAACCTCGAACAGTAGTAGTAAACCTAGGGAAAGATTTCAAACATTAAGCCTTACTAAAAAGAAGATACCTACAAAAATAACTCATAATAGTAATTCACTCCAACCAAACAGTAATAAAATTAGAACTAGTACAATACCCAAAATTCCATCTTGTCCAAGTCCAAATTATAAACGTACAAGAATGTTTAGAATACTAACTAACAACAATCCACCAAAGAAATCTATAAGCAATAAGTACTAGTACAACAACCCCAAATTTCATCTTGTTCAAGTTCCAAAACCAAACCAATGGTTGATCATCAAACCTTTATAGAAACCATTTGACCAAAGGAAAATCTAAATTGCCAAGTAATACTACCATAGCCAAATTTCCATCTTATTCAAGTGGAAATTATAAACCTATAGAACTATTCAAGGACACACTACTAACTAATCCACCAAAGGAAATCATCTCAAGCTTTGTTCTTGAGAAACCCCCAAATCTACAAAAATTTGAAAGATGGCTAAGCCAAAACCCAATCCAATCCAATTGTAGCATAACAACTAGTAGTAAGCTTCATCCAATTAGAATCTAAAGGGGAGGAAGAAAAACTTTTGTAAAAACTAAACCTTGTGCTTATTGTCACTGTCCAAATTGGCTAGGGACAAAAAATGCAACAAGACATATCCTACTTGTCACAATCCAAACTAAGCTAGCAAACAAAACTGCTAGAAAAGCATGGTCTTGACCACCTAAAGTGCACATGCCACCTCCACATAGGATAACCCACAACGACAGTTGCATGCTTTTCCAAGCAGGTTACTCAGCTAAATGCATGGATGTGGTGTCAACACCACATGCATCCTAGAGCACTATAAATAGAGGGGTGCCCTTGACCCCATAGCTCATAAACCACTAGTCTAGATCAGACCAAAAACTCACACTTGAGAGTTAAAAGAGAGATCTGAGAGAGAGAGAGAGCAAGCAAGAGAAAGGAGGCAAGGAGGAAGAACAACTAAAGAACAGATGTGGATAGAGGAAGAAGATGATCTACTCTACAAAGGTTTTTAGCTTGATCTCTAGGAATGGAAGTAGAATAGCAGTAGTAGTAGCTAGAGCATTAGGAATAAGATTAGGAAGAGAGGAGAGAGTGGCGAAAATAATATTAGTAAATATGATTTGGACATAAACTAAAATCTATCTAGAAACACACCACTAGCACATCTACACACTCCATATCTATCTAAAATATTTTCTTGGATCATATATTTGATCTAGAAAACACTTAACTACCATATGATGTTGAGATCCTCAATATCAACAAGATCACCTCAAGAACACATTAATAACATATAATAATAGCAAGAACACAATGAGAAGTAAATAACATCATAAATATTTATAAAATCAGGAGTAAATAATAGCACCAGACTGTTTCGGCTCAAACTGCTATCCACGTAGTCCCGATTCTTTTCAGTCATGGGATGGACGCCGAGGACACGTAGCGATGTTGTAACAGAGCCATGCTATCCTGTGAGGCAGGTCTCGCTGTGGGATAGGGCAAAAGATTCTATACCGTGGATATGTCTGTAACGCCCCGTCGTACCCCGCGTCACTCGATGGCGGGCCGCGCGCGTGACATGGGCCCTCCATCAGCATATGCGGGTTGGAACATACACGGTGAGAGGTGTTTCCTGCGTGACAGCGCTCCACACTTGCTGGGTTGCAGGGCCTGCCAAAAGATGGTGTGGCGCGGTAAGCCCATGCCGGTAGTGGATCCTCGTTGACGTGGGGCCCATAGAGAGTCGACTTGGCGTAGTAAGCTCATGAAGGTCGCGAACTCTCGCGGACATGGGGCCCGTGGAGAGCCGATGTGGCGCAGAAAACCCATGTCGGCCGCGGACTCTCGTGGTTGCGGAGCCCTCCTAGAGACGACGTGGTACCGTGAGCCTATCACGTCCGTGGTTTCTCGCGGATATTGGGTCCAAGTGTAGCCACTGTGGCGCAGTGAGTCCATGCCAAACGTGGTTTGTCACATATGTGGGGCCCATCTAGATCAAAGGTGTACACGTTAGCCCATTCCTACTGTCAGGGTAGAACATAGAGGACACGGGTTCTTGTGGTCGTATAGCCGACTTGGCAACGTAGGCCATAGAAGTATGTTGGTTATCACGGCGATATCTTAGTGTGGTTCCTGCTCAGATGGGAACTAGCAGCTAAAATTCTAGACGTGCACGGCTTCTCGTGGGCGATGGCTATGCTGCCATCGTTATCCATCGACAAAATCCTACCATGGTTGTGCTCTTTAAGTAGGTTCGTGGAAGGATACCCGTGGCCCTTTCTTCCTTTTCCTCTCTCCAGATGCATATACATGTCATCTTCCATTTTTTCTCTCTACAATATTTCTACGCTCATCTTCTATTTGCTCTTCTTCAACCTCACTTCAGCGTCTGTGATGACTTCCTCTCTTGGTAGGTTCTTGGCATCCTTCTGCGTAGGTACATCGTGTACGGACTCCAATGGGCTTTTTTCCTCTTCTTCCTATTTCTTCGTGCTACGTGTTGACTTATTTTCTTCTATGTTCTACAAGTACCGCGGCAGCCTGCGGGCTGCCATTGTCTTCATCAAAAATGGCGCTTCTTTCGTCACCATCTGCTGCACGATGAAGGCTGCGGGGATGTTCTCATTATTAGGCCGCACATTGACGCCGAGTGCTGATGCTAGTATACTATGAGTGTGTTCCGCTTCCTTCCCTCTCCTTTTGTTACCGTTGTTTTTTACACTTTGTTTTTGTAGCTAATTTTTTACCTACTTACTTTGCAGCTTTTGGTGTTCACCTTGTGCAGCCAAAGCTTAGAGTACGGCATAGGTCGTCTAGAAATGGTGTCTTCTTCTGATCCAGCTACGAGGTCTAAGATTGTGCGTTGAGTTTAATCTATACTTATTCATCGATGTTTGATTTTACTTTTTTTATTTGTTCTGATTTTTTTAGGTTTTGCAAATTCCACCTAGAGGAACACACGATGGAGAAAAATGATGATTTGCGTTCCTCAGCTTCAAGAGTAAGCCTTCTATGCTTCTTAGATTTCTTCCCCCTCTGTTTTTATCTAACGCTCGCATGTGCTACTTTTCTATGTTCGTTCTGTAGGTTGTCTAGAGAAAGGTTGTGGCGATCGTCCAGATTCTATCGGCAGGAGGTTGACCTTCTACGAATACACCATAAACGGTAAGATTTTATTACTATTCGATTCGTCTATGTTGTTTTCCGTTTCTGTCCTTTTATCATTCATCTTTGTTTATTTTGTTGATCTCTTTCCTCTTACGTTTCATAGGCTTGGCTTTAATCGTGCCATTTTCGATCATATGCGTACGCGTCGGCGAATGCAGCCAACTGATTTCCTTGCATGTTTTGGTTGTCGTGCTTGAGTGGCGATAGGCGCTCCTTCCAGCGGTTTTCAATCGGACTTGGAGGACCCTAGGTGTATCTCCATGATGATAGCGAAGGACAGTGGTCGTGTTCACCATACGCGCCAGGAAACAAACTATGTGTCATTTAGCATGTGTTTAGGTAGCTCATGAAATTGATGTAATCATGTACGTGTTATTGATTTCGTTAGAAGGGATGATGTTGCCTCACTCGAGGGCACCGGGTAGGTGTTACATTGGTGAGGAAAGGCCCGCACGTGGCTATACAAAATACGGTACATATACGATTGGTGTACTACACCCTATCGTATACTACCTGATATTACATATCTAATACCCCCTTAATCTAGAGCTGGGAGAGGTTTAGATTATGTTTAAACTCATCTAATTTCTTAGTACATAAAACTTTGGTGAAACCATCTACAATCTAATCTTTACTTGAGATAAACCTGACATCAAGTTACTTGCTAGCAACTCATTCTGAAATAAAATAAAAATCAATCTCAATATGTTCAGTACGTGCATGAAAAACCGGATTTGCAGACATATAGGTGGCACCGAGATTGTCACACAATAAGCAAGGTTTCTCCTTGAGGGAAATACCAAGTTCACGAACTAGTGCTTCAACCCAAATAAGCTCAGCAGTGGCATTTGCAAGAGCCTTATATTCAGCCTCTTTACTGGAGCGAGACACAGCAGGCTGTTTTCTAGCACTCCAAGAAACAAGATTGGGACCAAAAAATATAGCAAAAGCATCAGTTGAGCGTATGTCATCTAAATCACCTTGTCAGTCTGCATCTGAATAGGCACTAAGAAGGGTGGAATTGGACCTCTGGAAAGAAAGACCAACCTTACTGGTGCCATGAATATACCTCAAAATCCTTTTTCCAACAGTCCAATGTGCAGTAGTGGGAGCATGGAGAATCTGACAAACCTTATTAACTGAAAAGAAGAGATCAGGTCGAGTCAGTGTCAGATACTGAAGAGCATCCACAATACTTATGTAATGAGTAATATCATCAAGGCCAAGAGGAGAGCCGTCTATCATACGCAAAGTATCAATTGTGGAGAGAGGTGTTGGGCATGATGTGCAATCACGCATTTCAACATGTGTCAACAGATCCATAGCATATTTTTCCTATTTTAGCAACAAGCCATTGGACTGTTTATGCACTTCAAGGCCTAAAAACAAATGTAAATCTCCAAGATCCTTAAGAGAAAACTCTGAACTCAAGTTATAAAGAAGTGCTAATATGGCTGAGTCTGAGGAACTGGTTACTATGATATCATCACCATAAATCAAAATCTACATAGTGACACCTAACTTATTATAGAGAAATAGTGAGGTGTCAGCCTTTGATGGAAGAAAAACAAGAGTTGAGAGCTTGGAGCTAAGGCGAGAATACCATGCTCTAGGTGCCTATTTCAGAACATATAATGCCTTGTCAAGTTTGCAAATATAATTGGGAGTAACGGAAGACTCAAAACTTGTAGGTTGTTTCATATAAACCTCCTCTTCTAGAACACCATGTAAGTACACATTATTGACATCTAGCTTCCATAAACTCTATCCTTGAGATACTCATATGGATAGAACAAGTCTGATAGTAGCAGCCTTAACAATAGGACTAAAAGTATCTTCATAGTCTATACCATACTGTTATTTGAATCCCTTTGCAACTAGGCGTGCTTTGTACATGTCCATAGTGTTGTCAGCATGTTTCTTGATGCGATAAACCAACTTACAATCAATAAATTTTTGTTTGAGCCTAGTGATACATTGCAAATGTATCTATAATTTTTGATGTTCCATGCTTGGTTTTATCCACTTTCTTGTGTTTTGTCCACACTTTGGAGTACTTTTCATATGATTTCTTGGACTAACCTATTAACAAGAGCCACAGTGCTAGATGCCTGTTTTCTGCTGTTTTTGGTTCCAGGAAAGTCAGAAAATTAATATTCTCGGAATTGGACGGGACAAAAGCCAAAGTTCCTATTTTTTCGGAAGTCATTAGATGCCAGAATACGAGACGGAGAAGGGCTGGGGGCCGGCCACACCACCTAGCCGCGCGGCCAGGCCTGGCCCGTGCCACGGGGTGGTCTGGCCGACCCCAGCACATCCTCGGCCTCTCCTTCCGCCTATAAGATGCCCTCGGGACGAAAACCCTAAGGGCCCGATCAAAAAACCACGAAAGAGTCTGTAGCCGCCATCATCTCCATCCCTAGATCGGGAGGGATCTGAAGCTCTTCCCGGCACCCTGCCGGAGAGAGGATTTCACCCTGGAGGCCTTCTTCATCATCATGCAAGCCTCCGGTGTGATGCGTGAGTAGTTCATCCTTGGACTACGGATCCATGTAGTAGCTAGATGGCTGGTTCTCCTCCTTTGTGCTTTCATGTCTAGATCTTGTGAGCTCTGTTCATGATCTAGATCATCTATTTGTAATTCTGCATGTTGTGTTTGCGGGGATCCGATGGATATTGAGATGCTATTTCAGATTGATTATTGATTCTATTGTCTTTGTTATTTGTGATCTTGCATGATTTCTGTTGTTAGTAGCTATCTTGGCCAAGTAGATGCTAGCAACTCCAAGAGTTAGTATTTATGCTCGATAGTGGGTTCATGCCTCTGGTAATCTAGGGAAGTGACAGAAATCTCTAAGGTACTAGATGTGCTGTTGCTACTAGGGAGAAAACAACAATCCATTGTTCATAGAACAATCGTATTGTTTACTTTACACGCAGTTTGTAAAGCAATAATCTGTTGCTTGCAACTTAATACTAGAGGGGGTTCGGATGATAACCTGAAGGTGGATTATTAGTCATAGATGCAGTTGGATGGCGGTCTATGTATAATGTTGTAATGCCCAATCAAGTTCCAAAGGAGTCAAGATGATTAGTATATGCATGTATTGCTTTCTCGATGTTTGTCAATTGCCCCGCTGTAATTTGTTCACCCAACATGTTATCTATCTTAAGGAGAGCCACCTCTAGTGAACTCTGGATCCCGGTCCTTTTCTTTTACATACAATCTACAAACTGTTTACTGCTTTGTGTTTACTTTCTGCAAACTATTACTTATTTCCATTCGATACGTTTAATCCTTTGTTTTCAGCAAAACACGGTGAGATTGACAACCTCATCGCAAGTTGGGGACAAAGTTCTGTGGTTGTGTTGTGCAGGTCTCCATGTTGCTACTAGCACCGGTAGTGCGCCTTGCCAAGGCTCAGCTAGCAACACCTTTGGGGTGTTTCCTTGCTCCTATTGGTTCGATTAAACCTTGGTTTCATAACTGAGGGAAACTTGCTGCTTTGCTCATCATACCTTCCTCTTGGGGTTCCCAACAAGCTCTACATCAACCACGAGCCATCAAGCATTTTTCTGGCGCCGTTGGGTCCTTTGCCTCCTTCGAAAGGTTACACTCATATTCTTGTTGCCGTTTATTATGTTACTAAGTGGGTAGAAGCCATTCCTACAAAGAGTGCTGACGGGGAGACTTCTCTAAAAATGCTTAAAGATGTTATCTTTCCTAGGTTTGGAGTGCCTAGGTATCTCATGACTGATGGGGGTTCTCATTTTATTCATGGTGGTTTTAGAAAGACCCTTGCTAAAGATAATGTTAATCATAGAATTGCTTCAGCTTATCACCCACAAACTAGCGGGCAAGTAGAGTTATCAAATAGAGAAATTAAATCCATCTTGCAAAAGACTGTTAATAGATCTAGAAAAAACTGGGCTAAGAAGTTGAATGATGCTTTATGGGCTTATAGAACTACCTACAAAAATACCCCCTCTTTCATACATTGGTTTTCAAATAGTTTGGTTTGGTTTGGAAAAGAGTAGGAAAGTTCATGCTTATGTGGTAAAAAGAGCTCGTTTTTTGATTGTGGCCTATGCTTTGTCATGCCATGTTTGATATTGTTTTGGCTTTATGCTTAGTATTCTTTGCTGTAGCATGACTTTTTATAAACATTTGAGATTGCTTAATGTGCCTTGGATGAATCATGCGTTGTTTTAGCATATTAAAGCATAGTATAGTGGTATTCTCCTTTGATGCTTTATTTGGGTTGACTTGGCGCATGCTCACACCATGTTATGACTATCTCAAGTCACCATAGCCTTGATGATCCTTTAGTTTTCAATTTGTAGTATCACTTTATGCTTTGATCAATGATGTTTTGTTGCTCTACATGATTATGGCCATTATTGCTCTCTTAGTTTGTCGCTCCCAGTCTTTTGCTAGTCTCCACAACCAAGTATGAGTTCCACTTATGCATCCAACTCTCAAAACCAAGTTATTCCAAAGAGTCCACCATACCTACCTACTAGCTTATGCTATTCCAAGTATATTCATGTTTTTGTTTACCTTCCAAATTAAACTTGTTATGAGAAAACTAGTGATTAAAGCTCTCACAAAATTGATGGCACACTTTACTTTTTTGCATCTAATAAACTTGAACCATTGGGTCCTTCTTTGTTGCGTATATGCTTGCGCTTTATAAGTTGAAATTAGCATAACCATGTATCATGGGGAACGCTTTCAACATTGCACTTGTACTTTGTACCCCGTTGATATCATGTTCTTTTGCTTATGGATCCCGGTGGTGTGAAATAAAAGTGGAACTTGTAAGATCATGGAGTTTGTATGTGTGTTAGAGAAACGCCTGGGCCGCTAGCCTAAGCCATGCCTAATCATGGTGGAAACTTGCAGCATCACCATAATGAGCACTCTATGAAGCATCCTCAATAAAAACCTATGCAAATAACAAATAAAAAGATCGCTGAGATGCTCATTGTCTGATTGCCTTGTCATTTTGATTATGGGATAGCTCCTGTATCATGTGCAAAGGGTACCCTGTTGGCGGTTCTTTATGATACAGATGTACTTACAATGACAAGAGTTTACTCGTGACTAAAGTTGAGTAGCATGAGGTTTGGTCTTCGTAAGTAAGGGGCATGAGATTTTGTTTTATAACTTGTCAAGCATATCCTCTTAGTTGTGTCACTTTAACCTTAATCACCTTAAAGATGCTTATGATAGGGGCAATGAGAGCTAAAAGCTATAAGTACCATAATTTTTGGAAGCTCTTTATGAGACTTGAATCCCTACTTCCTTCTATGAAGGCCTTTCTTCCACCATTACATTGAGTCTCCACCTTCTACCTTTATGCACCTACTTTGAGAGCATAGTGGCCATTCTTAGTTCTATGTGCATTGTCCCAAGACTAGTTGATTGATGCATAACTTGATATTGCTTGTTTTAAACTATTTGTATCTAGCCACTCTTATGAACTTTGAAGGTGTCCTATGCATTTATATTTGTTACTCTATTGAGGGACAAGCTGAATGCTATTATGCTATGTTTTCTTTATGTGAAACAAACAAATGTCTTGCAAAGCATTGTTATTCATGAATCTTTTGTTTATGCCTTTTCATGTTGCATCATAGTTTCTTTGCTTATTGCTAGAACTTTGTCTTTCATGTTATGATTGAAGTACTATGATCCTATCTTTGAATGTTTTACAAATACTTTGACCAAGTCTTTGATGGTGCACGTCACCTCAAAAATTATTCTTTCTTTTTATCACTTACCTACTCGAGGACGAGCAGGAGTTAATCTTGAGGATGTTGATACATTGCAAATGTATCTATAATTTTTGATGTTCCATGCTTGGTTTTATCCACTTTCTTGTGTTTTGTCCACACTTTGGAGTACTTTTCATATGATTTCTTGGACTAACCTATTAACAAGAGCCACAGTGCCAGCTGCCTCTTTTCTGCTGTTTTTGGTTCCAGGAAAGTCAGAAATTGAATATTCTCGGAATTGGACGGGACAAAAGCCAAAGTGCCTATTTTTTCGGAAGTCATTAGATGCCAGAATATGAGACGGAGAAGGGCTAGGGGCCGGCCACACCACCTGGCCGCACGGCTAGGCCTGGCCCATGCCAGGGGGTGGTCTGGCCGTCCCCAGCACCCCCTCGGCCTATCCTTCCGCCTATAAGATGCCCTTGGGACAAAAACCCTAAGGGCCCGACCAAAAATCCACGAAAGAGTCTGTATCCGCCGTCATCTCCATCCCTAGATCGGGAGGGATCTAAAGCTCTTCCCGGCACCCTGCCGGAGAGGGGATTTCACCCTCGAGGCCTTCTTCATCATCATGCAAGCCTTCGGTGTGATGTATGAGTAGTTCATCCTTGGACTACGGATCCATGTAGTAGCTAGATGGCTGGTTCTCCTCCTTTGTGCTTTCATGTCTAGATCTTGCGAGCTCCGTTCATGATCAAGATCATCTATTTGTAATTCTGCATGTTGTGTTTGCGGGGATCCGATGGATATTGAGATGCTATTTCAGATTGATTATTGATTCTATCATGTCTTTGTTATTTGTGATCTTGCATGCTTTCCGTTGTTAGTAGTTATCTTGGCCAAGTAGATGCTAGCAACTCCAAGAGTCAGTATTTATGCTCGATAGTGGGTTCATGCCTCTGGTAATCTAGGGAAGTGATAGAAATGTCTAAGGTACTAGATGTGTTGTTGCTACTAGGGAGAAAACAACAATCCTTTGTTCATAGAACAATCGTATTGTTTATTTTACATGCAGTTCGTAAAGCAATAATCTGTTGCTTGCAACTTAATACTGGAGGGGGTTTGGATGATAACCTGAAGGTGGATTATTAGTCATAGATGCAGTTGGATGGTGGTCTATGTATAATGTTGTAATGCCCAATCAAGTTCCAAAGGAATCAAGATGATTAGTATATGCATGTATTGCTTTCTCGATGTTTGTCAATTGCCCCGTTGTAATTTGTTCACCCAGCATGTTATCTATCTTAAGGAGAGCCACCTCTAGTGAACTATGGATCCCGGTCCTTTTCTTTTACATACAATCTACAAACTGTTTACTACTTTGTGTTTAGTTTCTGCAAACTATTACTTCTTTCCATTCAATACGTTTAATCCTTTGTTTTCAGCAAAACACGGTGATATTGACAACCTAATGGCAAGTTGGGGACAAAGTTCTGTGGTTGTGTTGTGCAGGTCTCCACATTGCTACTAGCACCGGTAGTGTGCCCTGCCAAGGCTCAGCTAGCAACACCGTTGGGGTGTTTCCTTGCTCCTACTAGTTCGATTAAACCTTGGTTTCATAACTGAGGGAAACTTGTTGCTGTGCTCATCATACCTTCATCTTGGGGTTCCCAACGATCTCTACATTAACCACGAGCCATCACCTAGCAGCACCAGGTGCTAGGTATTGTTGGTAATGAGAGCATCATATTCATCTTGCATACCATGCTTTCAATTAGTATTATTAAGAGCTTTAGAAAGATTTTTTCCTTTCACCTATAGATGTTAGAAGAGCGTATTGAATTGTACTATCAGTGTATTTTTTGGGTGTCTAATACCTTTTTGTAGCCTAGTTTGTACACCAACAGTAGGAGCTAGCGCAGAAGATACTGGAGCAGGGATGTGCAGTTGTTCCAGATTCGTTCCAAACGAAACATTAGTGGAGTCGTCGTTGTCTTCTGGCCCACTGCTGCCTGTAATGTGCATGGGTGGTGGGGACGGGAATCGAGGCGGGTGGGACAGTGACATAGGCGACATAGCTGCTCTAGGTGACATTGGGGAGGTAGTCCGGAAGTCGTGTGGTTGAGGCAATATCGGGGACGCATGTTGATGCGGCAACGTGACGGGCGCACGTGCGGTATCTGGAGACGCGATACTGCCGCCGTTGTCAGCCCCTGGGGGCACAAGATCTAAGGCAGATTCTGCATGCGTGGCCTTGGAATCCATGTCGTTCTGTTCGGTTGTGTCTGCCTGATAACCATCGTTACTTGTTGTAGTGTTTTGTCCATTTTTTGCAGAATTTTGACATGTTTCTTGAGTAGAAATTTTTGAGCTTCAAAAGATCCTGGAGTAGGGATGTGCGGCTATTCCAGATTCATGGCAAACAAATCAATAGTGGATACGTTGCTGTCTCCTGGCCTGCTGCTTCCTGTAGTGTGCATCAGTGGTGGGGACGGGAACCGAGGCGACACGGGCGACGTAGCCACTCCAGGTGACATCGCGGAGGCAGTCCGGGAGTCAGGCGGTTTAGGCGATGTTGGGGACTGTCAACACCCGGAGTTTTAATCCCAGATGCCTGTTATTGAAGGGAATATGTCCGAGAGGCAATAATAAAGTGGTTATTATCTTATTCCATGTTTATGATAAATGTTTATTTTGCATGCTATAATTGTATTAATTGGAAACGTTAATACATGTGTGTTTAATAAACAAAATACAAAGTTTCTAGTAATGCCTCTCATATAAACTAGCTCGTTGATTAACAAGATGATCAAGGTTTCCTAATCATGGACATTAGATGTTGTTAATAACGAGGTCACAACATTGGTGGAATGATGTGATGAACATTCATCTGAGTATAGAATTATGATCAAAGTCATTATATTTATATTGCTATAACATCATATAAAGTAATCTTAGTCCTTAGACCATGAGATCATATTAATTGCTAACATCGGAAGAGTAACTTGATAACATCAAACGTCACACCGTAAAAGGGTGACTATAAAGGTGGGTTCAGATACTCTGAAGGTGTTATGTTGAGGCTCATGGATCAAGAGTAGAATTTGTCAATCCCGGTGACGAATAGATATACTCTGGGCCCTCTCGGTGATATCACATTAAGATAGCTTGCAAGCAAGTGATGTGATCAGTAGAATGCTATATCACGGGAACGAGAAAAGAGTGCATGTCGGTAACAAAATCAAACTAGGTATTTGGATGCCAATGATCGAATCTCGGACATGTAGTATATCGCGATACAAAGGGATTTAGTTACAACGTTAAAGGTTCACACGATCACAAGAGTCATCATTGAATATGTGGGAGTCAATATGGATCTCCAGGTCCCGCTGCTGATTATTGATTGGAGAGGGGTCTCGATCATGTCTGCATTATTCGCAAACCATAGGGTGACACACTTAAGGGATACTGACACCATTTGGAGAAAATATGTTTCAGATAAAGATTTAAGAAAGCGTTGGAATCATTTCGATGGAAACCGAAATTATTTCGGGTGAAATTGCAAAAACTGGTTGTACATGTGATATTGAAATGTTGTAGGAGGTTTTATGTGAATGTTTGTTAATTAATATAAGTAACAAAATTCTGAATAAAATAAATAAAATAGTTTTATTTAATGAGAGCTTGCATTAAATTTGGTAGAAATTTAATGCATGTGAGTGGAAGTGTGAGTGGAGGCATATTTATGTCAGTGGAGCATCCACCACATGAATGATGGAAGAGGTGGGGGCACCACCATGGCTGCCACGCCATGGCCCTTGGCTTCCCCCTCTTCCCTATAAAAGGCCCCCTCTCCTCCTCACAACACACACCTCCTCGTGAAGGATCTCTCTCCCCTCTAGTTATTCCCCATGGTCAGAGGGATTAGCGAGATACATGTTCCCGGTGGCTTTATCTAGAAAGGAGTTGCTGCTTCTGCTGCTTTGCTAGAGCGAGGGACGGAGGTTGTCGGGGTACCAGACGTGTGTGCGATCACGGATGCACCGCTACTTTGCGGTGCTGGACTTGGTGGTGCTGGACTTGCTAGAGCTGGATCTGATGGACGTGTTGGAACTGGACCTACTGGACTTCATCATGATCTTGAGATCGTCAAGTGTACGACTACATCATCCACGAGTTCCATCTCGTTAACAAAACTTTGTTGTGTTCGAGGGCAAGTTCTCTATGGATGTATATCCACCCGTTGCTTGTATCTAATAGATAGATCTTGGCGGTAGTTCCCATCGTAGGAATTTTTTTGTTTTCTATGCTGCGAACTCAACAGTGGTATCAGAGCCTGATCTATGCATAGGTGCTTTGCATGGGTAGTACACATATGTTTATATGTGGACGATGATGATCATGTTATTGCATCTTCTATGTATTTTGGATATTTGTAGCATAGTGGGATGAAGCGGCCCGGACCAACTTTACATGCCATCGCACGTGAGACCGGTTCCACGACTGACATGCAACTAGTTTTGCAGAAGTGGCTAGCGGGTGTTTGTCTCTCCTACTATAGTCAATATCTAATTTACAACGAGTTGCTAATAACTTAGTTATCATTGTTGTGGTTCCATGTTCGTAGGTAAGACTGGTTCTATCTTCGAAAGCCCTAAGCCACGTAAAACTTGCAATGGATAAATTAGAGGCGTCTAGTTTAGATTGTTGCTGGGCTAGTGTCATGATATGGTAATGTTGCAAGTAGATGTATGGTAGATACCCTTACAACACACCTAACGTGTAAGTTCCATAGACCTTGGCCTTACACACAAAGGAATGATAGAGATCATACCACGATGCACATGATGGTGATCAAATGCATGGACCATATATTCCACTTTACACATATGATGTTTGCATCTTATATTTCTAGTTTTGCGTTTTAGTAGCATTATAAGATGATCCCTCATTTAAATATCAAGATAAAATGTGTTCTTCCTTAAGTATGCACCGTTCTATGGATCGTGTTTCGAGACATCACGTGATGATCGGGTGTACTCGACTCTACGCTTTCACACAACGGGTGTAAGATAGTTTTACTCAAGTGAATACTAAGGTACTTACTTGGCGAGCCTAGCATGTACAGACATGGGCTCGGAACACGGACCGAAAGGTTAAGCATGAGTGATATAGTTGATGTGATGCCCATATTGATGCTCGCCGTTGAAGCTACACCGACTCACGTGATGATCGGACTTGGTGTAGTGGATTTGGTTCATGTAATCACCAAAAAGGCACGAGGGATGTCGTTTTTGAGTGGGAGTTCATTTCTAATTTGGATTAGTCGAACTCAATTTGTCATAAACTAAATCAAAGTGAATTTGCATAATTTTTTGTAGTCATTGGCATATGTTCACTACCTTATGCTTAGTTTTAATTGAGATAATAGAACTATAGAATTCTAGATATTTACTTTATGAATTGGTATCGTATTGTTTTGAATGTCAATTTAAAGTTTAAAAGTCCTATTGCAAACTTTCAGCAAACTCTATTTACTCCATGAAGTTTAATAAGTAGTATTAAATCAAGAGTAAGAATTCTAATGTTAGTATCTAAAGTATCATGTTTGCCTCCATGATTATTGATATTCAAAAGTTGTTTTAATATCAAGATTATCTAGGAGATGAAATAATTGTTTCAGAAACCATCATGTGTGAAAGATATTGTGATATCTAAAACAATGTTTATGGTTGCAATATGATAGAGTATAATTTAACAAAATACACGTTCTCATATTGTATGAGAATTTGTGAAGGATGGAGATGCTAGGCATCCTAATCTACCAAAAAGGTTTTGGGAACTGATATTATACTCATGAGTCATCCTTATAGGCTACAGTAGCTTGATCATGAAAGTTTTCATGATAAGGATGAATAGAAGATGTAAGTAAAATGTTTACTACACTAAAAGATTACTAAAGAATGAATTTTTGAAAGAATGCCAAACATTTGATGATGGTGATCCACTTCAAAGTGCAAGTCCAAAGGTATTAGTATTTGACTATATACACTTTGTACTATGTGTCATGTGAATGACACCACTATTGATGTTGATAGATTCTTTTAAAACAAAAGGAATTGTTGAAAGAGAATCTATAAAATATTTGGCAGAAAAGAAAAGGTTGGAGATGTCCAACTTAGGTATATAGAAGATATACATGTTATGGCTGTATTCCTTGCTTGTTGAACAATGTTGTTCTGAGGTATTGGATACTGAATTGGTTGGTGTGAAGTGTCATATAGAACAACACAATTCATGAACTGCAACGGCCTAAGTAACTGACAAGAGAATAAGTGATGATGTTCATCGAAAACAAATAAAGTGTTAATGTGTTTTTCGTTGTCGTCAAACCTAGCCTTCAAGATTTGTTTTAATAATTGTTATTTTGTTCGAGTATTACAAGAACAATGGTTGTTCAAATAATTACCGTATTCCATAAAGGATGGATGAACTTTTACAAGTCTAGTTGGATAAATCACATCCATAAACATTATTGCTAAAATGTCATAAGACAAATGATTGGAAGATCACTTATGAAGTGACATCGCTGTTTGAATTATATTGGAAAGTAAACATGAAGAAACTCCGTTGATGGATTTTTGGAGTCTTTTGATTTTGATCAATTGACGCTTGTGAAACTTTCCTCGAGATAATTAAAACTTCGTTCATAGGCCAAAGAGGAACAGATGACTAGCTTATTGGAAATTGTGCATGCTGATGTGCATAGTCCATTATGTGTAGCCATATGCGATGGATCTTTTTGCTTCATATGCTTTCTCCAGAAATTTGAGTGAACATATCTATATATTTACTTAATAAGGAAGAAGTATTAAACATTTGAAAATTGTTCAAAGACTTTCAAGATGAAGTGAAAAATCATTGTAACAAGAAAATAAAAGAGTTTATGATTTGATCATAAAGGAAGATATTTGAGTTACAGATTTAGCAAAACACCTAAGATTTTAGGAATTGTTCCATGAATTTGCATTTCCCGATAAACCACAGGAGTATGGTATGTTCGAGAGATCAAATCAAACCTTGTTTGACATGGTAAGATCAAATGTGTCATTTATAAAACTGCCATTATGTTTTAAGGATTAAAGATTTAGAGACTACCGCTTTTACACTGAAAAGAGCACCATCGTGATCCATTGAAATGACACCATATGAGTTATGGTTTGGGATAGAACCCGATTTGTCTTTTCTTAAATTTTGGTATGCTATGCATAAGTAAAATGTTTACAACCAAAGTCGGATAAGCACGTCTTTGTAGATTATCCCAAAGAATTTTTTGGGAATTCCTCCACAACACCGAGGACAAAAGAGTTTGTCGCTTAGAATGTCAAGTTTCTTGAGAAGGAATTTTTCGTGAAAAGTTAAGAGGGAGGACAATAGAACTTTGATAAGGTTGTTGAACCTTAGGTATATGTGCTAAGTAGCGCAGCGCCGGAAAGTGTCATGGTGGCAGCCACAATGCTCATGGCTTCCGTGATTACAAAGGGTGTGATCTTGGAGATTAGAGTTCCTATTGAACCATGTGGGTCGGTAAGAATCAAATAGTAAGATTTGAAACAGAAGTCATTATTATTTTGACAATGATGAACCGACTCCATGCAAAGAAGCGATGATGGGCCTGACTCCATAAAATGAGTAGAAGTCATAGAATCCGTGATAGTATCCATACACGAGAAATCAAGTTTTCTGAACTTGGAAGACCCTCCGAAAGGCGTGAAGCCTATAGGTCGTGTTTGGATCTATAAAGAAATATACATGGATATTTAACATCTATGAAATAGTCGACATGTCGAAAAAAAAAGTTTATGGCAATGTTCAAGGAGTTAACTATGACAAGATTTGATCTTTCATAGCGATATTTAGTCTTGACGGATTAATGCAGCAACCACTACATATAATTTGGTATATGTTAGTTGAATAAACAAAACAAGGTTTTTCTAATAGAATAGTTATCTAGGACGTGTACTGATACGTCCAAAACGTATCTACTTTCCCGAACACTTTTTCTATTGTTTCTCCTCTAAACTTGTGTGATTTGGATGCAAATAACGCGAACTGACGCTATTTTCAGCAGAATTGCCTTGGTGTCTACTTTTTGTGCATAAAATCAACTATTAGGAAAAATCCCGGAAAATATGCCAAAAATCCTATTTCACCAGAAGACTCCCGGAGCCAGAATACGAGATAGAGGGGGGCTGGGCCCAGGCCACACCACCTGGCCACGCGGGCAAGCCCAGGTCGCGCCAGGGGGTGGTCTGGGCGCCCTAGACTCCCTTTGGTCTCCCTCTTCGCCTATAAGTTGCCTTCTGACCTAAAAACTCAGGGGGGTTTGACGTTTTTCCAGAAGGAGTTCCGCTTTGCCGCCACCACCAGATTCCATGAAACAGCACCAGAAACTCCGTTCTGGCACCCTGCCGGGACGGGGAACTGGAGGAGATCATCGCCATCATCATCACCATCGCTTCTCCATCGACCATCCATGTTTCCCCCATCTATGAGTGAGTAATCCCCCGCTGTAGGCTATGGGGATGGTAGGGATTGGATGAGATCGTTCATGTAATGGCATCAGATTGTTAGGGCATGGTGCCTAGTATCTTCTATTAGTGCTTTATGACTTTATTGCGACTTGTTATGCTTAATGCTTATCACTAGGGCCCGAGTGCCCTGATTTCAGATCTGAACATGTTATTGATTCATTATGATAGTATTGTTTTTGGTCTTATCTACAAGTTGTATACACACGTTGTTGTCCGGAACCAATGGCCCCGAAGTGACAGAAATCGGGATAACCGGACGGAATGGCTTTGATGTGAGGATCACATGTGTTCATAGAGTGTTAATGCTTTGCTCCGGTGCTCTATTAAAAGGAGCACCTTAATTGCAGTAGTTCCCTTGAGGCCCTGCTGCAAACGGGCTGGCAGGACAAAAGATGTTGTGCAAGTTCTCATTGCGAGCACGTATGACTATATATGGAACACATGCCTATGATTATCTAGTACTTGGATGCTTTATCTTATTTATCTGCAATTTCCCTATGTTCTGATTGCCATGTGAATTGTCTTGTCCATGCAACGCCCGTCCATCCATCCCTATGCCTACCGCACTCAAATCCTACTATTTGCCGCTATTGTTACTGTTGTCTTTACTTTACTTCTGCTGCTACTTTGCTATTCTGTAACACCCCGTCCACTCCTAGGCCCGAGGGGTGTCACTCTTGGTAGCTTAATAGGATATCTAGACTAGCCCCACAGACCAACACTAGTCTTTTCTGCGCACTTTGTCCTCACTCGTGCGCACCCGGTACCCACTTCCCGGTTGGTCACCCATCCTAGAATTGCTCTAGGCCAAGCGCGCTTAACCTTAGAGTTCTTTTCGAATGAGCTTCTGGAAAAGAAGTTGCAACTTGTTGGTATGAGTATTCTATCAATCCTATTAAGCCATGTGCCTGGTCTCACATACACCCACCCTTTAGAAGATCGATGCCCTCATCGATCAAGCACACCCCAGGAACGTTTCCTCTTGGCACGCGTCTGTGCGTCTAGTGTCGGCACATGTGCCATGCCATGTCTGTTGGGGATATACTTTTCGGGTATCCTCACAGATCCTCACTGACTAGGGTGGCCCACTTCGGGTTAGAGCTTTGCTTCACGTGCGGCCCAGTTAGGAAGAGAAGACGAAGTCCAATCCGACTACGGGAAGGCCCAAAAGACTTACCGACTTAGGCCTATAATGTTACTTGTAGTTCAAGATGTACTCTGTAACCAACTCTTAGTCGTAGCCGGATTGATCTCTCCTGTAAACCCTAGGCCGAATATCTATATAAGCCATCCCAGGGAGAGCCTTTAGGGCATAACCCAATAGTCTACAATCTCAACTCGCACAGGCGAAACCTTTGTAACCCATATTCCGGCTCTGCCGTATTACTGGATTGCTAGCAGGAGTAGGGTCCGTCCAAAGCCGGCGGATTTGAACCTGGGTAAACTTGTGTGCTCACTGTCCCAGAACACCGTACGTCTCACACCCCTCTCTCCCGCACTCCTCGAGGACCCCCTCATGGCGTACTTGTCCTCAAACTGACGACAGTTGGTGCCCACCGTGGGGCAAGTGAGCTTCGGATCTGCGTTCCGAGCAGAATCTGCAAGAATCGGAATCGGCGAGACCATCACCGTCGGTCGCATCCTCTATGCCAGCGATGTCCCTCTCATTGTTCTCGACGAGACTTGGATTCCAGCTAGGGAGGCCGTGACTGCCTACACAATCATGTCTTTTGGCGAGATCGATGTTTACATCGGTTTCGCTGAACCTGCCCAACCCACCCCAGCGGTGATGATAGAGGCAGAAGAATTTTCTGGGTCCCCTTTGTCCGCAGAGGCGGCAGAGTTCCGGATCTCAGATAACCCTAATCCCACCCAGCCCGCACCAGTTGCGGAGATAGTGGAGAAATCCGAGCCTGAAGAAGACCTCACGGTCCAAGTCGAATCTGGAGTGGATCTCCCTAGAGAAGCCGGATCCAGATCGACCCACCCGTGGAAGTCGAAATCCAGGAGGAGCACATCAGCGACACTGATTCCGACTCTGACGATGTCGGGACAGACATGCCTTTCCTCAGGTACACACTAAGACGTATGATACTGCAAGGCTCTAGCGCAGATGCAATCCTCGAAACCATTAAAAGTTTCGATATGGCTGATCGCGAAAGCCGCAGGTACCTCAGTAAGCACGCATCGCACTTCGTCGGATATGTTGGATCCGGATCCGGCTCTGCCGATGCTGGAGAAAGCACCGACTCGGTGCTGGAGGCAATTGGAACAAACGCCGATGTTCCCGCATCCTCGGATGAGTCCATGACGTCGGCAGATTTCCAAAAGTTCTCCACGGAATATGGCGAGGAGTACAACTCCAAGGCTGCAGAAGATGGAGAGGCCATGGACAAAGGATCCGGGGAACACTCTCCCAAAGCGCAGGATGATATGGAGGTCGGAGACAATCCCGAACTCCAGATGTCCGAAAGTACCGATCAGAGCTTGACTCCGGGAAACGGACCCAAAGCCGTCTTTGCTACCGGCGCTGCCAAGAAGGCAAGGAAGAAGAACAAGAAGAACAAGACCCCGGCAAAAGACCCTCTGACAGAGGAGGTGATTGCCGAGGAATACGAGGAAGACTCGGATGGAGCACTTATCCCAGATGAGCCGAAAAAAGAAGCATCGGTGGATGGACATGTGATCACTGAAGGTGCACGTAAACTCATCGATGCCGCATTAACCACACCTATCCCTACAGCTGCAGAACTTACTGCAGATGAGCTGGACGAAAGGGCCCAAGCCCTAGAAGCGCGTTGTCAACAACTCCTTGATGAGGCCAAAAACATCGAGGTGGAGAAGAAGCGCATGTCAAACAAGGAGTATATGTCCCGTCTACATCAGAAGACACGGAAGCGTCACACCAATGATGACCAATTCCCACGTGTCTGTGCCGTCCTTTTTGGGGATGAGATGGGGAAGCCACGGAAATATAGCAATGGAGATTGGGTATACCCAACACCAGTGCAAAATACCGTGGCAGCTCGCGAAATTCTATCGGCTAATCCAGGACCAGAAGAGATACGTTTGGGTATCAAGCTACTCAATAAGGGACTGGAGCAGCAAAAGGTCGCCCTGTCTGGAAGCCAAAAGTTGGTCTCGGATTCCGACCAATGTTGCACAGATCCGGCATGGGCTGACGTAAAATCCCACTACGTCCGGGCATAGCATCGTCAGTCCGAACGCAGGGAAGACAATTATTCAAGAACCGGATCCTCAGGACAGCATCGCAGAACTCCACATAACTGGAGCAACGTCGCTCCAGCAGCCGAAAAAGACGCGATCGCTGCACTGATTCCAAGGAATCCTCCCCGAAAAGGAGAAGATAAAGAGAAACGTCGGGAGGAGGATCGTCAGAAAATGCCACCTCCTAGGCATGAAAACTGTCCGGCTGAGCCTCACCATGGTGGGAACGACGGACGAAGGAACGACGGAAACCACGCTGGCACAAACCGGCAGAGGGCTCGTCACAGTCAAGAACCTCCCCGGAACCGGAATAATGACGCTCCAGACGGAGGCCGGCGATCAACCGGAAACAACCCAGCTGCACCACCCTCTCCACATCACAGTTATCACAACGGCCCCCAAGGAGGTCAAGGAGGACGACATGGCGGAGGAGGTGGTGGCAGAAGCCGAAGTCCAGCTCCAAGGCACCACGGCCACAGCCGATATTCGGGACGATCCCTATCCCCGAACGACGCAAGGCACAAGATCAACTCCAACATAGAGGCTCGGCGCTACGAAAACGATGACGTGTACGTGGGCCCAAAGTGCTTCAGACCACGCATTAGAGCTACAAAATTCCCGGAAGGATTTGCTATTTCAAGACATATTCAAGCCTACGACGGCATTGCTCGGCCAGACACCTGGTTACAAGACTTCTTCCAGGCTTGCTGCATCGCCAAAGGCGGAAACAGCCTGGTCGCAACCCGATATCTCCCACTTATGTTGCGGAAGACGGCACGGTCATGGCTCAATGAACTTCCGGCGAACACCATCCACAACTAGTATGACTTACAAACTGCGTTCTTTTGGAATTTTGAAGGATCGGAGGCCCTGTACGGTTGGAGACCTACAGCGTTGCACCCAGAAAGCCGGAGAAACTTGCCGAGATTATCTCAGACGATGGATTGACACCAAGAACTCCTGCGAGGGAGTAAATGATCAAACTGCGATTGAAGCTTTCATGTCAGGTCTCCCAATTGGTTTACTGCGCCACCGTTTGAAGCGTGACAAGGTTACTGATCTAGGAGAGATGATAGAAACAACGAGCAAGTATGCAGATGCTGACGACGATGCAGAGGGATTACTCAACGTCCTGGCTGTGCCTCAGTCAGCAAAGACAAAGCAACAGGCTCAAAAGTGCAAAAACACCTCGGAAGAAAAACCCAACACGGAGACGGCAGTAGTCACTACTGTTTCCGGGTCTGGAGGACGAGGAGGGCACGGCGGAGGCCGCGGGCATGGCCGTGGGACATCAAGGGTCCAAGGTAGAGGAGAGCAACAACCAAGTAAAACCTACACTTGGGCCGACATCACCAATAACCCATGTGTGCATCACTTGGACGTCAATGGGGGCTCGTCCCACACCAACGCTGAGTGTCGTTTTAACGATGACATCAAGAGAGATGATACCGCGGGCTACAAAGCTAAGCGGAAGAAGGGAAAGAAAAATCCCGAAAAATACAAAGAGACCAAGGAAGATTCCGACATGGAGGAAGCCGACGCTTCAAATCCCAAGTCGGAAGGGAAGAAAACTTTTCCTACCAAGAAGGACACTTACGTCACCTTCTTCGGATCTCAACCAGCAAAGGTCAAGAAAGCAGTTCTCCACGAGCTCAACGCAACAGTTCCGGCTATCCCTCAGTATCTGGACTGGTCAAGTGGCAATAACGTTTGACCGTGCTGATCATCCGCCTAAATTACACAGGCGAGGAAAATACGCCTTAATCGTCAATCCACTTATTGACGGATATGGTTTCTCCAAGACCCACATGGACGGTGGTAGCAGCATCAATATTCTCTATGTAGAAACGCTATGCCGGATGAAGATCTCGGAAACACAACTTAACCACAGCTCTGTGATTTTTCACGGAGTTGTCCCAGGAAGACAAGCTAACTCCCTGGGAGAGATCACTTTGGATGTTACTTTTGGAACACCAAAAAATTATCGAACGGAGGCACTTTCCTTCGAAGTGGTCCCGTTCAAGAGCGCATACCACGCTATATTCGGACGTTCGGCTTATTGGGATTTTATGGCTCGTCCGTGTTACATTTACAATATGATGAAAATTCCAGGTCCCAATGGCGTGATCACCATCAGGGGAGACCCGAAGAAAGCGCGAGAGTGCGAGGATGGAAACGCCGCCTTTGCTGAAGCCATGCTGCACGCCCAGGAGTACCAGGAGATCAAGAAGAGCATAGATCCGTCCGAGATGCCCGCGACGAAGAAGGAGGTGACAAAGCCAAATCCGGAGTTCAAGGCATCAGAAGAGACAAAGACAACGCCATTGAAGGATGATGACCCCTCCAAGGTGACCCAGATAGGCGCAGGCTTAATTAGCGCATAGGAAAGCGCGCTCGTCAAGTTCCGCCGAGCAAATCAACATATCTTCGCATGGCAGCCATCTGACATGACCGAAGTACCTAGGGAACTTGCCGAGCACTCTCTAAATGTAAACCCGAATGCTAAACCCGTCAAACAGTCCTTACGACGGTTTGGTGATGAAAAGCGTAAGGCAATAGCTAAGAAACTAGCGCGGCTCGAGTTAGCCGGATTCATAGAAGAGGTCATCCATACTGATTGGTCGGCCAACCCTGTAATGGTCCCTAAAAAGGACACCACTGATTTAAGGATGTGTGTTGATTATACTGCCTTGAACAAGGCTTGTCCAAAAGATGCGTTCGCTCTGCCTAGAATTGATCAAGTTATCGATTCTACGGCAGGCTCGGAACTCCTCTGTTTTCTCGACGCATATTCCGGTTATCACCAAATCTGGATGAAGGAATCTGACAAAATCAAGACTTCATTCATAACCCCTTTCGGAACCTTCTGTTATGTTACGATGCCCTTTGGGCTGAAGAACGCAGGAGCTACGTACCATCGCACGATGCAGCGTTGCCTCCATGATCAACTTGGACGCAATGTACATGCATACGTGGATGATATCGTGGTCATGTCCAAAAAGAAGGAAACATTGATTTCCGACTTAGAGGAGACGTTCGCCAATTTACGAAAATACAACATCATGCTTAACCCGAAGAAATGTTTCTTTGGAATACCAGCCGGAAAATTGTTAGGTTTTATCGTGTCTCACGAGGCATAGAGGTGAACCGTGACAAGATCAAGGCTATTCTCAATATTTCCAGGCCAACTCGCCTGAAGGACGTACACAGATTAACTGGTTGCATTGCTACGGTGAGTCGATTTGTAAGCCGGCTTGGTGAAAGAGCCGCACCATTATACAAACTCCTGAAGAAAACCAAGGATTTTGTCTAGACTGACAATGCTGAAGCTGCACTACAATACCTGAAGAAAGTACTCTCATCTACTCCTATCCTTGCAGCGCCGGAACCTCAAGAACCGATGTTGCTTTACATTGCTACGACAAATAGGGTTGTCAGTATAGTTATGGTGGTAGAGAGACCAGAAGAAAATCAGGAGCACCGGGTGCAGCGTCCAATATACTTTGTCAGCGAGGTCCTGACAGAGTCAAAACAGCGATATCCGCACTATCAAAAGTTGGCTTACGGTGTTTTTCTGGCATCTCGTAAGTTACGACACTATTTTCAGGAGCACCCAATTACCGTGGTGAGCAAAGCTCCCATGAGAGATATAATCAACAATAGCGATGCCACAGGACGCGTCGCCAAATGGGGCATAGAGCTTGCAGCTTTCGATATCTACAATAGCTCCTATCCTTGCCGACTTTGTCGCTGATTGGACGGAGACCAAGGAGAACATGGTCCTCCCTGAGTCGGAATATTGGACCCTCTTTTTTGACGGGTCCAAGGCTCGAGGGGGCTCGGGGGCTGGCGTGGTGCTCAAATCACCCCAAGGAGATAAACTTTTATACGTGTTGCAGATCCACTTCACAGCGACAAATAACGTTGCCGAGTATGAAGCACTGCTGCATGGAATCCGGATTGCTAAGGATATTGGCATCCGACGTTTGATGTGTTACAGAGATTCGGATCTTGTTGCTCCACAAGTCTTGGATATTTGTAATAAAAATAAGCACATGGCAGCGTATAAAGCTGTCGTGGATGATCTATCTAAATCATTTGAGGGGTTTGAAGTCCAACACATCCCTCGAGCAAAAAATGAGGAAGCAGATGCACTATCTCGAATAGGCTCTGCACGGAAAGAGGTTCCGGATGGCGCGTTTTTAGAGCACCTCAAAGTTCCCTCGATAAAGGGAATAGATGAGGAATATCCGACCAAATCCGACTCACCTTTAATAGTAGTTCTGGCTGTAATTCCCAGTTGGACTCAACCCTACCTAGATTACTTGGTAGATGGCAAATTACCCGAAGACGAGGTGCTGAGCCGGCAGATTATCCGACGAGCAAAAGCCTATACTATTGTTAATGGTGAGGTCCATAAACGGAGTGTTTCTAGGATTTTTCAGCGCTGTGTATCTCCGGAAGAAGGAGTGGAAATCTTAAGAGAAATCCACGAAGGCGAGTGTGGTCATCACGCTGCAGCCAAATCTTTAGTGGCTAAAGCTTTTCGACATGGTTTTTCTGGCTTACAGCTCAGGCAGATGCCGAACGATTAGTCAAGACATGCAAAGGCTGCCAAAAGTACGCCAAGCAAGCTCATGTTTCGGCTGATCAGCTGCGAACGATACCGATAACATGGCCTTTTGCGGTCTGGGGGCTTGATATGGTAGGACCTTTTAAACGAGCTCCAAGTGGATTTACTCACCTCTTAGTAATGGTGGATAAATTCACGAAATGGATCGAGGCTAAACCTGTCACTAGTTGTGATGGAGCAACAGCCAAAAGATTTGTCGAGAATGTTATAATCTGGTATGGTTATCTACATAGCATTATCACGGACAACGGGAGTAACTTTTTCATGGGAGAGTTGGCTGAATTCTGCGACAAGCAAAATATCCGGCTTGACATTGCGTTAGTCGCACATCCACAGGCTAACGGACAAGTCGAAAGAGCCAATGGTTTAATTCTACAAGGCTTGAAACCAAGACTCGAAGCACCCTGAGACGTGCTGCGGGGGCTTGGGCAGAGGAACTACCCTCTGTAATTTGGAGTTTGCGAACAACTCCGAACAGGTCAACAGGATATACACCTTTCTTCTTGGTCTATGGCGCAGAAGCAGTTCTTCCTAGTGATTTGATTCATACTTCTCCTAGAGTGGCCATGTATATCGAAGAGGATGCCGAGATTTCTCGACAAAATGATCTCGACTTAGTCGAAGAAGTTCGCGTCGTTGCTGAAATGAGATCTACAACCTATCAGCAGAAGTTACGCAAGTATCATAGCCAGAGAGTCCGAACTAGATCTTTCAATAAAGGTGATTTGGTTCTCCGGCTTGTGCAACAAAGAAAGACAAACTTTCCCCAATATGGGAAGGGCCCTTTTTAGTTAGTCGAGTATTGCACAATGGGTCGTACTACTTAACTGACATGAGGCCAGTCAAAGAAAGACCTGCTATTAAGAAGAGAAAGAGAGCTGGAGGCAGTACAAATCCGGATGAGTTAGACAGACCGTGGAATATTGCTCAGCTACGTCCCTTTTATTCTTAGTTTTATCCTTCTTTGTAATCATACATATGTACATGCTCTGTGAAAAATAAAAGTTTTGGTTACCTCAAAGTTTTTCTGAGAAGTTTTTACCATCTTATTTCCTAATGATCATGTCATAGTCGAAAATCCCAGAATGCTTGAAAGTACTTTATGCTCATGCTCGTTCTAGTTTAGATTTCCGATTCTAAAACTGCTACCTTCGGGTATAACTCTAAAAAACTCTAGTCTTTACTTGGGTTATTTGTCTGATTGCTGGATGCGAGTATCTTCCGAGTAGTGAATTGTTGGTACTAGAAGCCAGCTTTGTTTCCGAGTTTAAACTGGTTTAGCAATTGAGCTCCGTTGCTCGGCAAAGTTTCCGGCTGAAGGTTTAGCTGGCTCACGAAAGGGACAAGGCGGAAAGCCAGATAAACGATAAGTAGAGGCGGAAAATTCTAAGTGCTTATGCAAACATTTTAGGCACACAAATAATCTAAGACAAAAGTGCTGAATAGATTAAAAAAAACTTAGCTCTAGCAAAAAGTCATAATATTTAATATTTACAATCGCATCAGGTTTTTTCCGGAATAATACATAGTTTTTTGGTCTATGATGTAGGAGGAGATGAAGGATCTTCCGGCTCGCTGACTACTCCGCCTTGATATCTTGCCGAGATGTCCGGATCCGAGGTGGTCCGTTCATCGTCGGAAACTTCTTCGGCGTCTTCTGGAGGAGGTGGCGGAGTATCCTCGCGGGTGAAGAAGGGCACCTCGTAGCTAGTTAGGTCAGCTACGTGGCACCCATATCCGGCGCAGGAGTGCATGATGGCTTGAAGGTCTTGCTCCTGGCCGTCTTCGTCTACTTTGCAGTACCCTCTGGTCACTTGCCATATCTCCATGTTTCCATGGTGGCTCATGACCATGGTGAGAGCGTTCTGCGCATCAGTCCGCGCGTAGGACATGTTCCAGTCCCGAACGAGCTGCGACATCTCCTTGGCTTTCTCCCGCACCTAGAAGTCCGACATGCCGGGCATATCCGGAATCCTGAGAGATTCGCCAATGTCCTCAAGGGACTGGCGGTAGTCATAAAGAAGATCACCGACTTGGGTAAGCCGGTGAGTGTGGGGTTCGGACGAGGAGGAGTCCGTCAAGTTCAGGTGACCTATACACAAAACAAGGATATGAAAGAACCGATATTGATGAAAGTCGAAGAAATGATAAGTCAGATAAATGGAACATACCAAGATTGACATCGTCAATCTTGGCTTTCTCCTCCCGGAGACTCTGGAGTTTAGCCCTGAGCGCCTGGGAGATATCCTTTTCTCTGCCAACCTCATTCTTGAGGTCCGAGATAACCTTATCTTGGGCGGCAATCTTGAGATCGCGCTCTTCAGTGGCCATGGAGGAGGACTTGAGCTATGCTCCTTTCATGATCTGCCTTGAGCTTATCCAGCTCTTGGGGAAGTCCCTTATTCTCCACCACTAAGGTCTTGAGGTTCTCGGCCTCTTCAATCATAGCGATGGATTGTTTCACCAACGCTGTAAGACAAAAAGAACAAAAGTTCAGGAAAATTCGACATTGAAAAAAGTAAAAGGCAAGGTTTGAATCTCGAAATGTTTACCTTTGGCTTCGTCCTTGGCTAACTTGAGCTCAGCATTTTTAAGCCGGAGAGCTTTGATTTCTCTCCGCTTATCACAGACATTTTTTAACAATTCCTGGTTATAGGAATACACTTTCTGTAAGTCAGAATACCCAAAGTCAGAAAGCTACTTAAGACTTGGGCTAATATTTTTTGCTAAATATTAGCACGAGCCTTGGGGGCTACACTAGTTCGTTCTTTGGCATCCTAATGAAAGCATAAACCCGGATTTCTATGTCCTACTTCATGCTTGGGGGCTAGAGGATATGATATAACATAAGGTAAAAAACAAGAGTTGGAATTCCGACTTACATATTGTTCGCGGGTGAGTTTGTCTAATCCCGCGTTCACCTCAGCTGCCACCTTCTCGGCGAGAGTAAGAGGAATTACTTGGGCTGTTGGAAGCTCGCCAGTCCTGATCCTCTCGTCGCGAAGGCGGACTTGGGTGAGAAGGTCAGAGAACTTGACGTCCTCTGCTTCCTGCGCCTCCTCTTCGGGGGAAAGATGGCTTTTGTCCAGGACTTGCCTGGCTAGCCGCTGGATCTCCTCTGCGGACTTCCGGGATAAGCCAAATTTGGCAAGTCCGGGGTTGCTGAGGAGGTTGTCGGCGAAGACTTCAGCCGAGGGATCATTACCCAAAGAGGGTTCACCCTTATCTTGAGCTGATGCACCCACGGTGACGTCAGTGTGCGATCCAAGGATCACGTGCGCCGTTGGAGGAGCCGGATCTTCTGCAACAATGTAGCACCCCAATTGTCTAACAATTGTAATGCTACTTGTCCTAGTAAGATATTGGCTACTCCATACAGATTATTGTTGCATCATAATTATATCTTGCTCATGTTATCATGCCACATTGCATTTGAGCATCATATAAAACCCTTTTTCTTTTGGTTTTTCTCTCATATGCATTATTAATTGTATTTGCCTCTTGATATTGTATTTGGCTATTGATATATTGTTCAATGCCCAAGTTGAGTTGGGGGCATATCTTTTATCTCATTTCCACCACCTTACTCTTCCATCACTTTATAATTCCACCATCCTACTAGATCATGAGCTTGTTTGACTTTACTTTGGTTTTCTCTAGCTCATGTGCAATAGGGTGGATCTAGTTCATTAAATTTCTTTGCTTGGCTTTGTTCCACTTCTTGGAAATGCACAAGATTAATGCCATCATATTATTATTGTTTTCACATAATAAATCATGTCATTTAATATTTTGCATGGGCCATGCACCATTCTTCACCACCTTTTTGCTCCTTTGATTTTCCTTTATTTTAAGTGGATCTTCACTTCATGGGTCATCTTTTTTCCTTCCCCCATTCCAAATCCTCATCTATATCTATTTCTTTTATTTTATTTTTCTCTCATGCATGAACCACATGAGGCTTATTCCACAATTCTTTTCTTTTTCTTTTCTTGGAATTCTTTTTCCCCTCCACCTCATGTCAATTCTAGCACTCACCATGTTCCACTTGGGATGATCTTACCACATTCTTCTCTTTTATTTTCTATTTATATACATGCATGAGCCATGTGTGATCTTTTCCACCTAAATCTTTTCTTCTTCTTTCTTTCTAGTTTCTTCTCTACATTAGTCCATGCTAGACCAAGCCCTTTTAGTTCTTCTTGGATTAACCTCCTACACCAAAATTCCAATCTAAATACTTAAAAATAATCAAACGTAATAAATTCCTTTATTCTTCCCATAACCCTAATCTCTACTAACCCTCTCTCTCTCTCTAGCTTGGCCTCCATGCCAAGCCCCTCTCTCCACCTGGCCACCCTCTCTCTACCTGACCCACCACCCCAGCCTCTCCTCTCTCTAACCTAGCTCACCCAAACCCTAACCCTAGCTAAACCTAACCCGAGGCCACCATCTAACCTAACCCGAGCTAGTCCCTCCCTCTCTTCTCTCCCTCATGTCAGCCCCACCCTGCAGCCTCACTGCCTCGCCCTGGACCAGCCCCAGCCAGCCCAGCCGGCCGAGCACGTGCTCGAGGAGGAGGAAAAAGGTGGCACGAGGCCACCTTTATCTCTGCCGTGTCCCAGCTGCCTCCTCCCTCTCTCCCTCTTTTCCTCCCTCCACACGCCTCCTCTGGCCTCTCCAGATCTCCCCGAGACGCCCTCCTCTCCTCTTTCTTCCTCCCTAGCGACCACCACCTGCCGCCGTTCGCCACCAGCAACCAGCCCGCCCCGACGAACCAGCCGTGCAGCGCGACCGTGAAGTGGCGGAGAAGATCGGGCACGATCCCCTGCGACGCCCCGTGCACGCAGACGTGGACGAGAAGCTCCACCGCGTCGCCAGTACCTCGCCGTCCCCGAAACCCTAGCCCGCCGGTGCGTCTGCATCCTCGCCGATCCGCAGCCCCTCGCTCCGATCCAAGCCCACCAGGCAAACCGCGGTGAGCATCTCCTTCTCCCTGACAACCTCCTCTTCTCCGTCGCCATCTAGCGCCGCCGACCGTTTTGTCGAGCACTCTCAGGGCACACCGTCCATTGTAGTCTGCAGCCTCCCCGCGCCGCGCTAGCCCTATCTAGCCCGCGCCCTCCTCCCAGTCAGCTCCCCTAGCACTACCGCACCGGCTCGCACCCCCAGCGTGCACGCTCACGTCCCCGGATCGAATCCCCGCCCCGTGCCGCGCGCCAGTTTTGCGTCAGACGCGAGGAGAAGAGAAACAGTAGCCGCCCGTGTCGATTTGCAAAAAGCCCCTCCCCTTTTTATTTTCCTCAACCCGCGCTCCAAACGGCCCCACCTGTCCGTCGCCTGCCATCTTGCAGAGACCCCCTCCTGTTTTCTCGGCCGTAACCCGCGGTCCAGCTGGTGCCCACCAGTCAGCCGCTGGGGCCTTTCCCACTGGCGCGTGGCCCTTCCGCCGCTGGCCCGCCTGTCAGCCGCTGTGAGTAAGCCAGACCCGCGTGCAAAATGCGTTTTCGCGCGCGTGTGGCCCAGTCAGCGAAGCCCCACCCGTCAGTGTCTATGTCTGAGTTTGCCTGGGTATAAAAAGTTTTTCCTTGAGTCTGTTTTATTCAAATCTTTTTCAAATTAATATAAATTCAAATTCTTTTCAGATTCAATTAATTTTTAAAATACAAATCCAAATAATACAAATAATATATGTTTTGGAATCAGAAAAATGTGAGGAATTCAAATATGCCCTTCAAAATATATTTTGCACACTTTAATTTCGAGATGAGTAAAATTACAATAAAAATGCCCTTTTCCTTATTTAATTAATAACTTTTGTTTTATAACTCCAAATTTGACAAATAATATGTATAAATCGATCAGCGCGACGAGCCCGTTCTATTTATGCAATCCTTGTTCTGAATTGAAGCATGCATAATGTTGTCATTTAAAATCTGAACCGTTTATGACAATAAAACTTGGGCAAATAAATGATAAAGTGCTTTATTTCTTGTATCCACACCTCACTTTTGCCATGCTACTTAAATGCCATGTAAATTGTGCATCATGCATCATGGCATGCTTGTTTGCTTGTCGCATTTTAATTCATATGCTTGTGCACTTTATTTATGTTGGTCCTTGTTTGTTTGGTTCTTCTTCGAATAGACGCCCAGTAGGAGAATTACCAGGAATCACAGGAGTATTACCCAGATCCATCTCTCGCTTCAACTGAACTGCCAGGCAAGCACTACCACATGCTTGCATACATACGGTACCTATTGCCTCTATCTTATTCTTGCATCATTGAGTCGCGATTGCATTAAATTGAATCCCAAGTACTGCATAGCCTTCACTTTTAAACCACACCAAGCCTGTTCCGGTCCCATGAGCCATTACTACAGGAGTTGTTTGAGCCATGCGAGTCGTAGAACAACATGAGTAGGGTATGTGAGTGTCTGATGGATAATGAGGTACCTAAACAACATAATCTGAGTAGTAATGGGATAACTAATGAAAGAGGCACCAGTGAGCAATATCTGCTATTTGGTTTTTCATGCTCACTTGTGTCCCGTAGGACCCCGAGTACTTGATTCCTGTTCCTTGTTTATTCGCACTATCCACATCCGAGAGGCCTTATGGACCCCCCTGAGTCAGAGCTTGATTCATTCTTATTTCTTGGGGCCACAATTAGTTTGGGGCTTTATTACTATCCTGTACTTATGCCATGTTACTGCGTTATTTAAGATTGTGCGTGGAGCACCTGTACTGTTTTGGATCGTGGAATGTTTTCGCGGTATCGACAAGCCCAGTCACATTTTCGGGTTCCTAGTCGTTTACAGCCATTGACACAAACCTTGGGTCCGTCTCGGAGCCGGCCAACTTCGTTGCTGGTAGCTTAATGGGGTGGCCCCCTGAAATATTTCTGAATCATGTGATTGCTTTGTCGTGAATGCCTCGTTGGGTTTTGATTTGGTTTTTCCGAGGTTGATCGAGTGTGTGTTGCTATTTGTGCACCCCTGCAGGGTAAATCTTTCTGAAAGCCGTGTCCGCGGTTATGGACGACTTGGAGCACAGTTTCTCGATCATAGACAAGTATAACTAAAGTACCACTTTTAAATTGACTAAGTACTTGACTAGTAAATAGTGCAATACTCATGGAATGGTTAATAAAACTGCCAACAGATGATGGGGGTTGTTCGTCCGCTTCGTCGTTGGTAAGCGAGGAGGAGGATGGATCTGTTAATTATACTGTTATAACTGTTGTTCTTAATTCACGGACTTCCGTCTATCATTGGTTAGGCGGAAGGTTAGCGAGTCTCTATAGAATTGTTAGGTATTATCTTTTGCTGCAATTGCGTCACCCCAGGTTGTGTCCCCTTTAGTGGCATTAAGACTTGCTGAGTACCCCTAGGGTCTCACACGATAAATTGTTTGATTCAGAGGAACAGGTGTACCCGCAAGATGGATACTGGGTGGAAGAGACAGATGATGTGGGCAACGATCATTCGGTGTAGAGATTCCGGGAACGGGGATCCGTGTGATCTGTGGGCCGGATGTGTTTGTTTATGGGGCATCTTATGCCAATTTGCTTCTTATCCGTACTCGGATCTTGTTTTCCGCTTCCGCCTGATACTCTGATGTGTGATGTATGAGGAGCTATCCTAAATTATTATATCTATCTAGGATGTTTGGATCTTGCCGTATGGCGTTGCACTATTTCTATTTCTTCTAGATGGAATGGCTCTGATGTACTGTTGTATGTGGCTTGCATACATACTCACTTGTGTATGTAGTTGATCCCTTCGCCTGCCGATTACGCCGCTCGTTCTTGTCCCATTGTCTAAAAGTGGTTAGGACGGCCGAAAGGTCTACCGTGAGTGGCCCTGGGCCCCACCGTACTATTTTAACCACTTTCGTTCATCCAGGCATTAACTAAGAGCGTAATTCACCGAGGTAGTTACAAACAACCGGAGAAGGAGTAATCGCCGGTGTTGTAGAAGGTTGAGGGGCAGGAGTCGGAGGAGCCATGGCAGGGGAAGCTATGGTAAGCTTCATCTGTCGCAGGGGCTTTGCAGGAATCCCCTTCCCCTTACCCTTGATGAGAGGCTTTGCTCTGAGAATGTAGTAAAGTCAGAAACATTACATCTCGGAAAGAAATTCGAGAAAGGTACAAAGGTGGAAATTGTGAATGAAAGTTACCTCTTCACAACAGGCACTTCCTTTGTGCCTACTGCCACTATCGGAGCTTTGCGCTTCTTGAGCGCAAGGTCCGGCAATGGGACCACTTCAGTCTCCTGAGAAAACTCAGGAGGATATCCTTCGAGTGGAGCAAGCTCCGACTCGGGGAGATCAGCAAGGTGAAAACAAGAAAACATATCAGCATTACAGTATATAACTCAAAAGATTGAAACACGTAAAAGGTGTACCAATGGAAGCTTACCGCTACCACGGGGTTTTCCGCTGTGTGCATGTCCAGAGAAATCTCCGGAATTTTCCTCTCGATCCGCTCCTTGATCAGCCATTTGATCTGGCTTATGTAACCTTGGCTGGTGTAGGCCTTGGGGCTGATGCGGAGAGAATCTTTTTTGGAAGACGTGATGGAGTGCATCAGTCTATCCCCGTGGTACTGAAGTGGCTGGATCCGACGTGCAACCCAGCACTGGACTAAGTCGGATCCTCTCAGACCCTTGTGCTTGATAAGATATTCGATCCGCCTCTTAGCGAGGATCAGATTGTCGGTGAGAGCTGGAGCAGCCTCGTCCAAGGAATGCTGGGCCGTGGCAGCTCTGTCAACAAAAGCCGGCAAAGCAGTAGCTTTGCCGGGAGCCAGAATATCCCTATGATAGAAAAAAGTGGCTGGCCATTGTTTGACCGAGTCACTGGCAGAAATTTTGGGATAAGCCTGGTCTCGTCTAATAGAGAAACTAATAGTACCGGTGATATAAGGAACACCGGCAGTAATGGAATTTCTCCGGACATGGAAATAATACCGGAAAAGAAGCAAACTCGGCCTAATGCCGAGAAAGCCCTCGCAAAGTGCAGCATATGCGCTCATCTCTAGAATAGAATTGGGAGGAAGATTATGGAGTTGAACTCCATAGTGGTCAATCACCTCGGAGAAGAACTCCGAGGGAGGAAAGGACAAACCTCGGTCCAGATGGGTGCCGAAGTGGACGCGCTCGCCCTCGCGCGGATTGGGGACGGTTTCACCGGAACCGCTCCGCCAGTTTCCGGCGGCGAGAAGCCCCTCCTTCTCCATGTTTTTGAGGCCGTCGTCGTCAAGGGCGCAGGGGATCCAGATTCCCCGGAAGCTCTCTTTCTCCGCAGCTGCTTCCGCCGCCGCCGCCAGAGAGGAAGAAGAGGGTGAAGCCATTTTTCTCTCCGGTGGAAAAGGGTGACCTTAAAGTGGCAGCGCTAGGAGCTCTGTGGGAGGAGGACGAAAAGGCTCTGAGCGTGCAGGAGGATTGGGAGGAAAGGAAACGGCAAAGACTGGTGGAAAGGAGAAGGAGAAATCCAAACCCGTTATATCCACCTAACTGCGCCAAGATTCGTGCAAATGCTACAGTGTAACTACCACACGTCGTGGAAACAACTGGGAAGGACCCACGCGATGATTGCGTCTCCTCGATCTCCACGCTCGCATTGAAATGACGCCTCGGTTCCGCAAACCGCGGGCCCACCAACGGTCGTGCTGATGGCACGCTTGTCAGATGACGTGACTTGACCATGCTTGTGTCAGGTGGCGTAGAAACCAAGTTCCGGCTTAGTTTAAAAGCGAGCTGGAAAATCCGAGTAACTAATTGAAAGGTCCGACTTACTTTTAAGACCCGGATCATATTTTTTGTTGTGAAGTTTCAGGAACCCTTCAAGATTCTGGAAGCCGAAGATCAAGCTAGACGATGATAAAATCCGACTTTGGATCTTGGAGGCCTCCGGGGGCTACTGTTGGGGATATACTTTCCGGGTATCCTCATAGATCCTCACTGACCATGGTGGCCCACTTCGGGTTAGAGCTTTGCTTCAAGGGCGGCCCAGTTAGGAAGAGAAGACGGAGTCCAATCCGACTACGGGAAGGCCCAGAAGACTTACCGACTTAGGCCTATAATGTTACTTGTAGTTCAAGATGTACTCTGTAACCAACTCTTAGTCGTAGCCGGATTGATCTCTCCTGTAAACCCTAGGCCGGATATCTATATAAGCCGTCCTAGGGAGAGCCTTTAGGGCATAACCCAATAGTCTACAATCTCAACTCGCACAGGCGAAACCTTTGTGACCCATATTCCTGCTCTGCCGTATTACTGGATTGCTAGCAGGAGTAGGGTCCATCCAAAGCCGGTGGATTCGAACCTGGGTAAACTTGTGTGCTCACCGTCCCGGAACACCGTACGTCTCACACCCCTATCTCCCGCACGCCTCGAGGACCCCCTCATGGCATACTTGTCCTCAAACCGACGACAGTGTCCACTCCGGGCCACACGCGCCATGCTCCACATGTCCCGCCACTAACCCGCACACACCCATTTAACCGCGAACCTGGCTCTGATACCACTTTGTAACACCCCGTCCACTCCTAGGCCCCGGGGGTGTCACTCTTGGTAGCTTAATAGGATATCTAGACTGGCCCATAGACCAACACTAGTCTTTTCTGTGCACTTTGTCCTCACTCGTGCGCACTCGGTACCCACTTCCCTGTCAGTCACCCATCCTAGAATTGCTCTAGGCCAAGCATGCTTAACCTTAGAGTTCTTTTCGAATGAGCTTCCAGAAAAGAAGTTGCAACTTGTTGGTATGAGTATTCTATCAATCCTATTAAGCCATGTGCCTGGTCTCACATATTCCTACTACAAAACTGTTGCTACTGATAAACTGTTGTGAGCAAGATTGTTTCTAGGTGCAGCCGAATTGACAACTCAGTTGTTAAGGCTTATAAATATTCTTTAGCTCCCCTTGTGTCGAATCAATAAATTGGGTTTCACTTTTATCGAAAATACTGCGATACACCCCTATACTTTTGGGTCATCAAGACTATTTTCTAGCGCCGTTGCCGGGGAGCATAACTTTATTTATCAAGTTCACCTGGATTCTCTATTGTTCGCTGCTATCCATCCATCATGATTAAGTCTCGTGATGGCAAGGTTCCTATTTTACACCTCTATTGCTCTTGATTCACCATCTATTATGAGTAAGCTCGTTACACCACCACATACACATGCTACACACATTGCTACTACTTCTGAATCTGAAACTTCTGATACTTATGATGCTGCTTCTACTGTGCTTGATAAGAGTGGTTCATTAGGTCCTTTCCTAGATGCTACGCTTGCTAGAACTATAGCTAGAAATACTGAAACTCCTAATGAAGACACTACTACACCTGTTAGTTCACCTGAGTCTAGTGAGAGTTATGATATTGAAGATGGTTATGTTGAGATGGCCGATGAATTTATTAAAGAATGTAAAAACACCCATGATAGGAGCGCTGCTAAGAGTCTCCTTGAGAGGCGTACTATTAGACCCAAATTTTCTCCTATTGCTAAGTTTCCTGCTTCTCCCATAAACATTAAAGATGAAGATTATGATTTCTCTCTCGATCTATCTTACATAGCTATTGTCGAGAAAGAACCTTTTTGTGGGACTAAGAATGGAAGTGCGGTAGCACATATGAATGAACTTTCTATCATGAGTGGCTTGTTTTCTGATGATATTAAGATGCCTACTTACTTTGTTGCTAAGATCTTCCCCTTTTCACTGAAAGGAGAAGCTAAAACTTGGTTTAGAAATTTACCTCCTGGATCTATTGATAGCCCTGATTGCTTGATTAGTACTTTCCTGCAGAAATATTTTCCTCCTAGTGCTAGACATGCTATTTTGCAGGAACTTTTTGATTTTAAACAGGGAGAAAAATAGGTATTGCCTGAATCTTGGGAAAGGTTTTGTGCTTTGATTCATTCACAAGCTGGAAGTCCATTACCTAAGAATGATCTTCTTGATATATTTTATAATGGATTAACTGAAGAATCTAGGACATACCTAGATAGTTGTGATGATTGTGTTTTTAGGAATAAGACTCCTAAGGAAGCTGAGGAATTAATGGCTAAAATAAGTAAGAACTATGAAGATTGGACTCCTCCTAAACAAGCTATACCTGAAGTAATTGTACCTGAACCTACTATTCCGGTGCCTATTCCAACATCAAAGAAGAGGGGAGTTATTGAATTAAATGATGAAGTGATGAAGGAAGCTAAGAAATGTCTTAAGGAGAAGGGAATTAACGTTGTAGATGTCAAGAATTTACCTCCTATAGAAGAATTATGTAAGCCTATCCCCTACTCATCCACTATCGAGGTACACTCTCTCCAACACTTTGATGAAGGTGATATCCCTTACTCTAAACGTCCTGATCAATGCTTAGAAGAATTCGATATCTTTATTGTTAAGCAAGATAATTTTAATAAAAGGGTGCAAAATCATCTAATGGAAAACACTAGAGCTATTGTTGAGTTGAAGGATATTGTGGAAAGAACCTATAATGATGTTAAAATTATTGTTAAACACTTTCAAATGGTTCAAACTCAAATAGATCAACTCGTTAAAGTGCAAAAGACTTGCTAGTTAATGCTGCTAAAGAAAAACATGCTTATGAAATTAGAACTAGAAGTGGTGCTACTACTCAGGATCATCTATATCCTGAGGGGCATCCCAAAAGAATTGAGCAGGATTCTCAACAAGCTGAAAATAGTGGCTCTACTCGTAAGAAAAGGAAAAATAAACATAAAACTACTGTAGAACCCTCCGAACCTGCTATAGATCCTAATAGTATATCTATCTCTGATGCTAAAACTGAAAGTGGTAATGAAGAAAATGAAGTTCCTAATGAAGAAAAAGTTGAAGAAGAACCTGAAAATGACACTAAGAATACTAAATACACTAAAGAGATTTTATTGCTAAGAAACATGGTAGTGAAAGAGAACCTTGGGTCCAAAAACCTATGCCTTTCCCTGATAAGAAACACAAGTTAAAGGAAGATGAACACTATAATAAGTTTTGTGAGTGGATGAAACCTTTATTCTTGCAAATCCCGTTGACTGATGCTATTAAATTGCGTCCTTACTCAAAGTATATGAAGGACATTGTCTCGAATAAAAGGAAGATCCCTAATGAAGAAATTTCTACTTTGCTTGCTAATTATTCCTTTAATGGTAAGGTTCCTAAGAAACTTGGAGACCCAGGGATTCCAACTATCCCTTGCTCTATTAAGAACAGTTATGCTAGAACTTCTTTGTGTGATTTGGGAGCTGGAGTTAGTGTTATGCCTTTCTCTCTCTATAAGAGGCTTCAACTTGAAAAACTGATACCAACTGACATATCTTTGCAAATGGCTGATAAATCTACCACTATTCCCGTTGGTATATGTGAGGATGTACCTATTCAAGTGGCTCATAATTGCTTGATATTAACTGATTTTGTTGTGCTTGAAATGCCTGAAGATGATAATATGTCTATTATTCTTGGGAGACCTTTTCTTAATACTATAGGAGCTGTTATTAATTGTAATCAAGGAAAGGTGACCTTTAATGTTAATGACAAGGAACATACTGTCTATTTCCCCAAGAAGATTGAAAGGACTTATGGTTTGAATTCAATTGAACATGTTGAGGGCATTCAAGTTGGAGAGATATATTGTCCCATACCAAGAGAAAAATTTGAAACTATTATGATTGGGACCATTTCTATCAAGGTTGAGGTAACATAATCATTAGTGGAATACAAAGTTTTGTCTCATATGGAATTGTTTTGGTAACAAGACCTGATCAACCTTGTTAACAAAAGGATTTCATTGAACAAAACAATGGTTTCACTATGATTATCTCCGTTCACTCCTATTGCTATCCATTTTAGTTTTTGTTTTCATTTAAGTTTTCTTTGTTGTTAGTTGCTTGCATGTTAGAGTGTCTTAGAACTCCTGTAGTTCTAGCCTTGTTTTTTCATTGCATCATTCCAAAAAAATATGTCTGTCAGAAAATCTTTCTTCTATACCTGAAAAATGCCCAAAAATAAAGTGTCTCGAAAAATTCCAGAAAATTCATATTAAATTTTTGCGTGAAAAAAGGGGCAGAGGAGTGCCTAGAAGGTACCAGGGGGACCCACCAGGCAGGCACACCACCTGGTGGCGCGGCCTGCCCTGGGTGGCGCCATGCCATGGTGTGGGCCACCCCTGGCCCTCCACTAACTCTCTCACCTGCCACTTTCTTCTCTCCCCGAGTAAGCTCTAGTTCATTGCTCAAAATCGCGTTCTTGCTGTGCTTGCTCTCGATTTTTTCAATCTCCTTGCTCAGCCCATCTTTGTTGCTGAAATTTGGAGCACTTGTTCTCTGGTATGTGACTCCTCCCCTTGTCCAAGTAGATTTGTGTTTAGTGGATTATATCTTGAGTATTTTGCTACTGTAGGTGACAGGTTATGAGGGCTAGTAAGCTTGTTTGATGCTTAGAGATATAGTTTTGATGCATGTTAAGGCCTCTTACAAGTCCCTATGAGTAGAAACCTTCATTATATTCACTTTGCAATCACTTGTTTAATAGGTGTTTAAATTTCAGAATAGAAGATGAATGAGCATCAACTAAACCAACACGAACTATGGGTGCCTGAGGTCATGAAGGTCCACCGGGAGGAGGAAGTTTTTCCTTCCATTTATCCATGCTTTGAGTTCATAAGAGCTACAGGAATTCTCCAAGATTTCCACACTTTGGTTTCTAATGCAGGGTTGGAGCACTTTTTGGAAGATGAACCTTGTCAATTTGTGAAGCTAACCATGTCTGTGGTGTAGGACTTTCAATTTAGTCACTCTTTACCTAACCCCATGGTCCACTACAAAATTTACAATATTGCTGTCGACCTTTCTCTCGATGAATTTTGTGCAGCTATTAAGGTACCTCAATGGGGATCATGTAGAAGGATTAAGGAGCGACCTAAACCACTCATGGATTTATACGTAGAAATTTGCCAAGGGAGCAACTTCTCGAAGGAGAATGGAAAAAACTATAACATTCATCTTCCCTCCATTCGTTACTTTGCCTACTTTGTTGTCAAGTGTGTTCTTGCTAGGAAAACTGCCAATAAGTTATCTTCATATGATCTAGCATTCATATCTGCCGCTCTTAAACGAGATAGGTCTTACAACTTAGGTGCTTTGATAGCCTTCCGTCTTGCTGCTAACCGTGAGAAAGGTGGAATTTGTGGTGGCCTCATTGCTTATCGTTTACTAGCATTGCATGGTTTAGTGCCTCATCATCTAGACCTACAGTTCCCCATAGAAAGGCTTGATTTTAATTCCATGATACATCATAAATTTGTTTCCTCGTGGGCTAGTTTGAATGAGTTGTCTTATGAAATAACCTTTCTCAAAGCTGGTTGGAGAAAGAGCAAGTCCAAGCGTGTTGTTCTTTTGCCTGCGCCTGTTTTGTTTAACCTTGATAACAGGGAAGGATGGTCCCTCACGGAGGAGGAGCTTGACACGTACTTGGGAGAGCTCTCCCAACATGAGAAGGACACTGGAAGGGAGGTCACGGATGATTCAGTTCAGCCCTCGAATGAGGGAGAGTCTTCACATCAGCAGCCTGCTTATGATTGGGGAGCTTCTTCTTCTTCCCAAGGGCCCAACTACGACCACTCTTATCATGATCCTCCTGCTTGGAACCCTTACCCGTATCTGTTGATACCCACTTAGGCCAAAAGCCTAAGCTTGGGGGGAGGTACGCCGACACCGCACTCATCTCCTTATCATGTTGCGTCGGTACTTTGTATATTCATGTTTCGTTCTCTTTTTAGTTTTCATTCTTTCTTTGCTTTTGCATTCTAAAACACAAAAAGACCAAAAATATTTCTGTTGTTTCTCTTTGGTTTGCTTCTTCATTTCGCCTTGGTTTGTTTTTCCTCTTTGCTTTGTTTGAACTATTCAAAAAACCCAAAAAGATTTTGCTTTGCTTGTTTTTCCTTTCGGTTCTTGTTTTAAAAATCGAAAACAACAAAAATATTTGTCGTTCTTCTTTGGTTTTGTGAGTTTGCTACAGGCTTCAGCAGTCCTCAGTGGAGATTGGTTTCATGCTATTATTCAAGTCACACAAGTGAAGAGCAATAATGAGGATTAATGACAACTTGAGGCGTGGTAAGAGGCTGGTAACGAACTCTATTTGTTTTCATTTTTGTACATATACTCATCATTGTGGACATGCTTAGCCTATTCGTGTAGGGTGTATGTTATCTTTGGATGCTTAATAGTTCTTGCTCTCGTATGATTAGTTCCAGCTTGTTAATAGTTTGTAGCATGTTTTATGAATGTTTGCTTGCATTACTCTATTCATAACTTGGTATGACACCGTGGTATCCTCCTCTGAATGTTTCATTTGAATTGACTTGGCACATGCTCACGCATGCACATGACTGAAATAATCAGTTAAGCCTCAATGAATTATTTTGCCTTGAGGATCTTGAATCACTTTCATGCCATGTTTAGTCCTGTTTTGTTGCAAGCATGATTATGACAACTATTGCTCTCTTGTTTGTCGCTCCTTACTATTGCTAGCCTTCACTTACACTGAGTATGTTTTACTCAAGTTTCCAACTCCCTAAACTAAATATTCCAATGTGTCCACCATACCTACCTATTAGCATCATTTGCTACTTCCGTGCATATTCAATATGCCTTGTTTTCTTCCGAATAAAATGTTTGCTTGTTATGAGAAAGTTAGTTAGTAAAGCTCTCGCGAACTTGATGGCACACTTTATTTTCTGCATTTAATAAACCTGAACCATTGTGACTGTCCATGAAAGTTATATGCTTGCAAATTATAGGCTGGGGATTAGCAGAACCGTGCTGTCACGGGGAACGCTTTCAACACTTGTAAATATATACCCAGTTGATACCATGCTCTTTTGTTTGCGGATGTCGTCGGTGTGAAATAAAAGGGGAGCTTGTAAGTCCATGGAGTTATGTATGTGTGTTAGAGAAACGCCTGGGCCGCTGGTCTAATGCATGCTGACATGGTGGAAATCTGTAGCGTAACCATAATGATATCTATGAAGCATTCTTCTTATAAAAAAAGAGAGAGATAGCTATTGAGAAAAATAAAAAAGAGATTTATGAAAAGAGGAAAGAGAGAAAAAAGCACCATTTTCCCATGGTAAATAAGAAGATTGCCGAGATACTCATTGTCTACTTGCCTTGTCATTTTGATATGGGGATTCTTCCGTATCATCGGGCAAGGGGTACCCCATTGGCAGTTCTCTATGATATGCATGTATTTACGATGACAAGAACTTACTGGTAACTAAAGTTGAGTAGCATGAAGAGCGGCCCTCGTACTCAAGGGACATGGGATTTTCAGTTTATAGTCTATCAAGCATATAACTCAGATTGGACCTCACTTTCACCTTAACCATATTAAAGATGCTTATGATAGGGGCAATGAGAGATCAAAGCTAATGAGTACCATACTTTCAGCATTTGGAAGCTTTTCAAATTATTCAAAACCTTTTCTTTTACTTGTTGAGTCTCCACATATTCTTTGAGCACCTTCTTGAGAGCATAGTTGTCATTCTTTGTGCTTGTCTCATTACTTGATTATTTGTGTTATGACTTTGATGCTTGTATCTTTGATATCTTTACTTCTAGTCATCACTTGAACTTCAGAGGTGCCTTGGCATTCATAATCAAAGGCAAGTGAGATCCCCCTCTTTCATACCTTGTTATGAGCATTGTAATGTTGCTTATGTTTATGCTTCATGCTACTTATTATTTTTGAGTTGGAATCTCTTCATAGCTTGCAATGTCTATTAAGTAAACTTAGTTGCATATTACTTATTATGTATTGTCTAAGTAGTTGATCACATGCTGAGAATATATACATCATATGAAGCAAAGGTGTTCGTGAAAGTTCTTTTATCGCACTCAGTTTTCAACTGAATTGCTTGAGGACAAGCAATAAGCTAAGCTTGGGGGGAGTTGATACGTCCAAAACGTATCTACTTTCCCGAACACTTTTGCTATTGTTTCTCCTCCAAACTTGTGTGATTTGGATGCAACTAACGTGGACTGACGCTGTTTTCAGCAGAATTGCCTTGGTGCCTACTTTTTGTGCAGAAAATCAACTATCAGGAAAAATCCCAGAAAATATGCCAAAAATCCTATTTCACCAGAAGACTCACGGAGCCAGAATACGAGACAGAGGGGGCTGGGCCCAGGCCACACCACCTGGCCGCGAGGGCAAGCCCAAGCCACGCCAGGGGGTGGTCTGGCCGCCCCAGACTCCCCCTCGGTCTCCCTCTTCGCCTATAAGTTGCCTTCTGACCTAAAAACTCAGGGGGGGTTCGACGTTTTTCCAGAAGGAGTTCCGCTCCGCCGCCACCACCAGATTCCACGAAACAGCACCAGAAACTCCGTTCTGCCACCCTGCCGGGACAAGGAATTGGAGGAGATCATCGCCATCATCATCACCATCGCTTCTCCATCGACCATCCATGTTTCCCCCATCTATGAGTGAGTAATCCCCCGCTGTAGGCTATGGGGATGGTAGGGATTGGATGAGATCGTTCATGTAATGGCATCAGATTGTTAGGGCATGGTGCCTAGTATCTTCTATTAGTGCTTTATGACTTTGTTGCGACTTGTTATGCTTAATGCTTATCACTAGGGCCCGAGTGCCCTGATTTCAGATCTGAACATGTTATTGATTCATTATGATAGTATTGTTTTTGGTCTTATCTACAAGTTGTATACACACGTTGTTGTCCGGAACCAATGGCCCCAAAGTGACAGAAATCGGGATAACCGGACGGAATGGCTTTGATGTGAGGATCACATGTGTTCATGGAGTGTTAATGCTTTACTCCGGTGCTCTATTAAAAGGTGCACCATATTTGCAGTAGTTCCCTTGAGGCCCCGCTGCAAACGGGCTGGTAGGACAAAAGATGTTGTGCAAGTTCTCATTGCGAGCACGTATGACTATAGATGGAACACATGCCTAGGATTATCTAGTACTTGGATGCTTTATCTTATTTATCTGCAATTGCCCTATGTTCTGATTGCCATGTGGATTGTCTTGTCCATGCGACACCCGTCCATCCATCCCTATGCCTACCGCACTCGAATCCTACTATTTACCGCTATTGTTACTGCTGTCTTTACTTTACTGCTGCTGCTACTTTGTTATTCCTACTACAAAACTGTTGCTACTAATAAACTGATGTGAGCAAGATTGTTTCCAGGTGCAGCTGAATTGACAACTCAGTTGTTAAGGCTTATAAATATTCTTTGGCTCCCCTTGTGTCGAATCAATAAATTGGGTTTCATGGTCCCCCTATACTTGTGGGTTAGCATGTACATGACACGGCCCGAAGGGTTTTGTTAATTCAAAGGGTGCTAAAATGGCATGCAAACTTCAATAGTTGAAGTGAGCATAGCGGAGTTGGAATCTTCACCATGATGAAAATGTTAAAGGAGTTTAATTTCATCGGAGATGATGAAGATGCTTGCATTTGCAAGAAATTAAGTGGGAGCACTGAGACAAATTTCCAATACATTATGCAGAGTACATATTTTTGATTGGAAATGATGTATCTTTTATTAACACAAGTTAAGAATTTCATTAAAATAGGATTTCGATGAAAGACTTGGGCAAAACCAGAATATTTGGCATCAATGTCTATATGGATAGATTGAGGTACTAATATGGTTATGACATACGTACATATATGAGATATTGAAAGGGTTCAATATGGAAACAACAAGAAAGGTTCTTGCTGCATGGAAAGGATTGTATCAAGATTCAAGTGTTTCAACACTTGGTGAGTAAAATCACATGAATATTTTGATCAATTATACCGTGATATGTATATATCCAGATATGTCCTATGCTCTAAATGTTATGAGCACATACTAGAATGATTCATAAGATGATCATTGGATGATAATAAAGATATTCTAATGACATAGGTGTTCAATACGCAAAGTTTTTCAAACTAGATTATTGACTCTAGTGCAAGTGGGAGACTGAAGGGAATATGCCCGAGATGCAATAATAAAGTGGTTATTATCTTATTCCATGTTTATGATAAATGTTTATTTTGCATGCTATAATTGTATTAATTGAAAACATTCATACATGTGTGTTTAATAAACAAAATACAAAGTTCCTAGTAATGCCTCTCATATAAACTAGCTCGTTGATTAACAAGATGATCAAGGTTTCCTGATCATGGACATTGGATGCTGTTAATAACGAGGTCACAACATGGGTGGAATGATGTGATGAACATTCATCCGAGTATAGTATTACAATCAAAGTCATTATGTTTATATTTCTATAACATCATACGAAGTAATCTTAGTCCTTAGACCATGAGATCATGTTAATTGCTAACATCGGAAGAGTAACTTGATAACATCAAACGTCACACCGTAAAAGGGTGACTATAAAGGTGGGTTCAGATACTCCAAAGGTGTTATGTTGGGCTCATGGATCAAGAGTGGAATTTGTCAATCCCGATGACGAATAGATATACTCTGGGCCCTCTCGGTGATATCACATTAAGATAGCTTGCAAGCAAGTGATGTGATCACTAGAATGTTATATCATGGGAACGAGAAAAGAGTGCATGTCGGTAACAAGATCAAACTAGGTATTTGGATGCCAATGATAGAATCTCGAACACGTAATATATCACGAGACAAAGGGATTTAGTTACAACGTTAAAGGTTCACACGATCACAAGAGTCATCGTTGAATATGTGGGAGTCAGTACGGATCTCAAGGTCCCGCTGCTGATTATTGATCGGAGAGGGGTCTCGATCATGTCTACATTATTCGCGAACCATAGGGTGACACACTTAAGAGATACCGACACCATTTGGAGCAAATATGTTTCATATAAAGATTTAAGAAAGCATTGGAATCATTTCGATGGAAACCGGAATTGTTTCGGGTGAAATTGCAGAAACTGGTTCTGCATGTGATATTGAAATGTTGTAGGGGGTTTTATGTGAATGTTTGTTAATTAAAGTAATTAACAAAATTCTAAATAAAATAGTATTATTTAATGAGAGCTTGCATTAAATTTGGTGGAAATTTAATGCATGTGAGTGGAAGTGTGAGTGGAGGCATATTTATGTGAGTGGAGCATCCACCACATGAATGATGGAAGAGGTGGGGGCACCAACATGGCTGCCACACCATGGTACTTGGCTTCCCCTCTTCCCTATAAAAGGCCCTCCTCTCCTCCTCACAACACACACCTCCTCATGAAGGATCTCTCCCCCCTCTAGTTATTCCACATGGTCTCGGATTAGTGAGATACATGTTCCCGGTGGCTTTATCTGGAAAGGTGTTGCTACTTCTGCTGCTTTGCTGGAGCGAGGGACGGAGGTTGTGGGGGTACCGGATGCACCACTGCTTTGTGGTGCTGGACTTGGTGGTGCTGGACTTGGTGGTGCTGGACTTGCTGGAGCTGGATCTGATGGACGTGCTGGAGCCGGACCTGCTGGACTTAATCACTATCTTGAGATCGGCAAGTGTATGACTAGATCATCCACGAGTTCCATCTTGTTAACAAAGCTTTGTTGTCTTCGAGGGTAAGTTCTCTATGGATGTATATCCACCCGTTGCTTGTATCTAATAGATAGATCTTGGCGATAGTTCCCATCGTAGGAATTTTTTTGTTTTCTATGCTGCGAACCCAATAGTTATGACATACATTGCAATCCCAGGATTACCATTTTTGCGAGACATAACAGAATTGGTACCACAGTACATCATCCATTACAAACCATAATAAAGGTCTACAAATAAAGGATCTCATGATCCAGTCTTAATACAATCAAAGCAGCAGAAAGTAAGTAGGGGTTCCATCTTCAGGGTCACAGACAATGCTGACGATGTGACATGATCCTAGTTGTCATAGACCTCCTACTGTCCATCTTCCTGGTAGTCCTCATAGTCTGGCCACGGGAATAGCCAGGGACAAAGCCATGAGTACTCTTTAAGTACTCGCAAATTATCACTAACAAGTAAGGTAGTTCTAGTATAAATCTTAAGCTCTAGGTTTATTTGCAAAAAGCCATGTTTATTTCATAAGATTTCAAAAGTAAAGAACCTAATTTAATTTTCTACATCACCTAAGTGGGAACCTAGTTTTCATGTCCACAACCCTTTTGTGGTCAATTCAAGGTCATAATTCAATTCACAAGTCATTTTTGAAAACATCTAACAATGGAACAGTATGGCCACTCCAACTGTCCATAACCGCGGATGCGGCTATTCGAATAGTTTGACACTCTACAGAGGTGGTACACTTTCACCACAAAATTCGATACATCCATCAGGGATAACCCTGAATCATCATACTTAGTATGTGGATAATCAATCATAACCTTTCAATTACACACTCTAGTATAGGCACCTCCCCTATGATCTTGGCCTCCCAGCCATGGCCATCTGCCATCCTGGGCACTGCATAGGTGGACATTCACATTGACGAGGTAGCCTCAGCTCAACCTCTTTCCGCGAGGGAACCCATACTAAGGCATATAAACTTCTAGTTAAGCCCTACCCAATTCAGGTATTGTGATTGTGGTAAAATTGGAATGGTATCGCATCCGAACCCAACCATCAGTTTTTATCAAAACTAAGGCTCATGCCTCAAGAAGTTTCACCATCAACTCATTTTGTTTTCATAACACATGTCAAAACATTTCAATAGAATGAACCATCATTCCAAGGTTTTCATAATCATTTTCTCCAAGTATTCCTATCTGAGTGATCATTAGTAGTTTAGCACTTGCAACTAGCAATGAGGGTGTCACTATTAAGGGGTGCTAATCAAGTGTAACTATCCAACTCTAGTTTTATGCTTTTTATGGCATCTAATTATTACTACTTAGGCCTAGTTTTACACTCTTAATGTTATCTATCCTATTTTCCAATACTCACAAATTACTAACTAAAGGTAAAGAACTTTGGTAAAAGCAAAAGAATAAAGCTTGCAAGTAAAACTTGGGATTGGTATAATCAAGGTTGCATAACCAAAGCATGCCTAATGCATCTTGCATAGGTTATCTTGCAATTAGTGATGGCTTGCATAGGTATGAAACTTGCAAGTGTTATCTTGCCTTGATTAGTGTAGTAGTTGAAGTTCTCTTCTTCTTCTTCTTCTTCGTAGTACTCCTCCTCCTCATATCCTGGGTCAGTACTATCGTCTATAAATGAATACGAGGTACACAATCACCAAACAATACTTAACTACTTCTATTTAGCATACAAAGGTTCACACTAGATGATCTAGCATCATCACAATCATCACATGAAATAAAGACCTAGTCTTATTTATCTTATTTTGGAAAAGTAATTTCTACTCATTGAAAATACTTAAGATTTAATATTCTCCAACTAAAATATGGGATTATGTTCACACGTGTCATCACCACATATTCTAATACTTGGGAATGAGATTTAAAGTGGTGGTCACATTTTATAAAGTTTAAAATTACTATTTAATACAATTAAAGTGACTAGAATTGCCCATATAGCATTCTTTTAGTACTATTCCAATTTCACTGCATCTAAACCTACATATTTTTACATATTCAGATAGGTCTTATCAAATGTGATTTTTGAGAGTTGGAATCAACTAAAAAGTATTTATAGTTGATTTTTTAAAAATGTTTGAAGTTGGAAAAGTCTCTGCCTTGTTATTTTTGGTATAAGTGATCTATAATTTCAAAAGGTTTGGATCCAACGGGCTTGGATAGATATTTTGAATACCTTTCTAACAAAATAGGATTCATGCAATTTGGTTCAATGAATCTCTTTGGATTGATTTTTGAATCTATTGACAGAATCTAGTTTTAACTAAAATGGAAAAAGTCTATTTGAATCGACGTGCTCTGCGTGAGAAACTAATTGGGCCGGCCCAGCTACGCGGCGCGCCCGTAGCGGGTTGCTGACAGGCGGTTCCTACTGGTCAGCGACTCAGCTAACGCGAAGCGGTAAGTTTTAATATGGGCCGTGCGATTAGAGCGAGATCGACGGTTGAGCATCGTCGTCTCCGTCGCACAGCTCCGACGAGACTTAACCCTAACGCGACGATGGGGGTATGTGGGGGCTCACCTAGGCTCCAGCTAAGGTCGGCGATGGGGGCGAATGAGGTTGTCGTCGACGGCGAGTCGAAAGGTGGTCATGACGGCTCCTGGGGCGGCTCCTAGCTCCAGTTCGTCTTCTCCTCTATAGCGGCGGGCTCCGGTGAAATTTCGGCGGGCCGATGCTCGCCTTGCTCCAAGGAAATGTGTGAGAGGTGTCTGAGAGAGAGGGGAGTGAGATGGTGTGGAGAATTGGGGCTGGGGTGGCCTCTATTTATACACCGGTGAGAGGGATAGAGCAGCATGGCTCGGGCTCGTCGGCGATGGCGATACAGAGGGCTATCGGCATGGCTGAGGGTAGGGGTCGATGCGGTGCTTCAGGGCGGTCGTCATGCGAGTGATGGCACGGCAAGGGGTGGTCAAGAATGGTCGGGAACGGTTTGTGCTCTGGGCGGAAACGGCAGCGTTCGAGACGATGCATACTGGCTACGGTCCGCGTGGCGGTCAACGGGCGTGTCTGGGGGGTAGCTAGGGTCACAGTGAGTGCGGGCACGCGCAGTGAGGGCGAGGCGCGGCGTGTGTGCGCGTGTCGGCTGCGACGCTCTAGCGTGCTCTCGGCATGGCAGACAGAGAAGTGGGCGCGGCGAACGCGGCTTGTCCATGGCCTATCTTTGGTCTAGGGGTGGACAGAGGGTGGCGGTGGTGTGGCGCATGTCTCCTAGGCATCATGGGAGAGGACAGCGTGGTCTGTAGCGAGTGGTGCTTGATCGACTGGCACGGTGAGCTCGGTTGGCACGACACTAGCGTGAACGGCAAAGGGGGGAGCTGTCCACAGCAATGCTGGGTACTTGGGGAGACCAGGGGAGAGAAATGGGGCACTAGTGACAATCGATTACTGCTCAGAACAGTAGAAGTTAGGCAGTGGTTTATTGGTGTCTGCTAGGTGCTCGACCAAATGGCCGCATGAATTCAAAATGTGAATTTTTGGATGAAATTTGGTGAGTGTGTTTGTCACATGCTTGGGTGTCTATGGTTGCTTGGGTTTGCCAAGGTAAATTGATTTGGGTGGTTTTTGAAAAATGGTGATCTATGCATATGAACTTGATTCAATTTTGCAATGTCCTTTAAATAGATTTGGAATTTGTTTCTGTTAGTTTGTAAGGTGGGCTTGGGTTCACTTTTACTTGGTATAGCAAGGAGTGAAAAGAATTGGGAAAGTTTCTATTAGAATTCTTTTACTAGGAACACTCAAAGTGGTCTAGTGAATAATTTTGGTCAAAATGACCATTTGATCATATGATTCATATTTGATTTTTTTGATTTTGTTTGTAAATGGCTTAGATGATGTAGTATTCATCTTTAAACCATTCCTTATCATTTGTAGCAATCAAACATGGTACTTGCACTCATTCAAACACTAATGCAATTCACACATACACTCATATTAGATTTAATAATAAAAGTTTTTGTTAACCCTAAACTTGGGTGATTAGAACTTGATAAACTTGATTAATATTTTTGGGGTGTTACAAACCTTCCCTCCTTAAACAAAATCCCGTCCCAAGATTTAAGAAAAACTAGGAACTAAAGAGATTTGGAAACTCAGTCCTAATATAATCTTCTTGCTCCCAAGTAGCTTCGTCTTCAGTATGGTTGCTCCACTGGATCTTGAGAAACTTGATACTCCGGGTCCTAGTGGTCCTGAAGGCTTGTCCCAAAATACGAATGGGTACTTCACGATAGGTTAGATCCTTGTTGATATCTATGGCTCGGTGATCAATATTCTTGAAAACTTTGGTCTTCTCCAGAACTTTTAAGCATTTGCGAAGTAACGAGATATGGAACACATTATGTATGGATGACATCTCCTCTGGCAGTTCCAGTTGATATGATACTTCTCCTCGGTGATTCAAAATCTTGAAGGGTCCAATATATTTGGGGGACAACTTCCCTTTCAGTTGAAAATGTTGCATTCCTTTCAAGGGTGATACTTTGAGATACATAAAATCTCCGACATTGAAGGTCAGGTCTTGACGTCTGTTGTCAGCATAACTCTTCTGTCTGGATTGGGTAGTCTTGAGGTATTCACGCACTTTGTGAACTTTCTCTTCGGCTTCTCGTAGGATGTCGGGTCCGAAGATCTGACTCTCTCCTACTTGCGACCAATTCAAGGGGGCACGACACTTCCTTCCATACAGAAATTGAAACGGGGCCATTTGCAAACTGGCTTGACAACTATTGTTATATGAGAATTCTGCGAAAGGCAAACAATCTTCCCATTTTGATCCATATTCTAGCACACAAGCTCTCAACATATCTTCTAAGATTTGGTTGACTCTTTCAGTTTGTCCATCGGTTTGTGGGTGATAAGCTATGCTGAAGTTCAGCTTGGTTCCTAATCCTTCTTGGACTTTCTGCCAAAATCTTTTGGTAAACTAGGTTCCTCGATCTAATACTATGGTCTTGGGGGTTCCATGCAAATTGACGATCCTAGCAATGTATAGCTCTACTACCTTCGAACTCTGGTAAGTGGTCTTGACAAGTATAAAATGGGCTACCTTGGACAGTCTATCAACTATGACCCAAATAGAGTCATTTCCGCTACTAGATGTAGGCAAACCAGTGATGAAATCCATTCCAACAGAATCCCATTTACATTCTGGAATCTGTAATGGTTGCAAAAGTCCTGCGGGTCGCTGATGTTCCGCTTTGACTCTCTGGCAGATATCACACTTGGCTATGTAGCTTCCAATTTCTCTCTTCATCTTGTGCCACCAAAATTGCTCCTTCAAATCCTGATACATCTTCGTTCCTCCGGGATGGATAGAATAAAGAGTATCATGAGCTTCCTGCATGATGACTTGTTTCAACTCGGAATCTGCTGGCACACAGATACGTCCTTTGTACCACAAAACTCCTTCATCTTTGGTGAATCCGGGTACCTTCCATGTACCGATACGATGCTTGATTCCGTCAATACTTGCATTTCCTTTCTGGGTTTCCTTGATCTGACCGATCAAAGTGGGTTGAAGTTCAATACTGGCTAGGAATCCTTCGCTAACTAGCTCCGTTCTAAACTACTCCAACTCTTCATGAGAACTTGGCTAGGATTCTTTTATCATGGTGTTTAATCTACACGTCAATCTGCTAAGAGCATCCACTACCACATTGGCTTTGCCAGGGTGATAGTGAATGTCAAGGTCAGAATCCTTGATTAACTCTATCCATCTCCTTTGCCTCATATTCAGCTGCTTCTGGGTGAAAATATATTTCAGACTCTTGTGATCCGAATAAATCTCATAGTGGTTACCATAAGGTAATGACGCCATGTCTTCAAAGCTAAAACTATGGCTGCTAGTTCTAAGTCATGGGTAGGGTAGTTTTGGTCATGTTGCTTCAGTTGTCTAGACAGATATGATATGACCTTGCCTTCTTGCATCAACACACATCTGAGACCAATCTTGAATGCATCACAATACACATCAAAAGGCTTCTTAATATCCGACATAATCAGAATTGGGGCTGAAATCAATCTCTTCTTGAGCTCTTGAAAACTTGCTTCACATTTGTTTGTCCATTCAAACTTCTGATCTTTCTTCAACAACTGGGTCATTGGTCTTGCGATGCTCGAAAATCCTTCAACAAACTTGTGGTAATATCCCGCTAATCTGAGAAATGCGCGGACTTGGGTTTGAGTGGTTGGGACTTTCCATTCTTCAACATCCTTAATCTTGGTGGGATCGACAACAATTCCTCCTGCTGACACGATATGTCCTAGGAATCCTACTTCCTTCAACTAGAACTCACATTTGCTAAACTTGGCATACAACTGATGTTCTCTAAGGGTTTCAAGGATGGTTCTCAGGTGTAGCTCATGGTCTTCTTCTGACTTGGAATAGATCAGAATATCATCGATAAAAACAACGACAAACTTATCCAGGAAGTTCATAAAAATCTTTTTCATGAGATTCATGAAATAAGCGGGGGCATTGGTTAATCTAAAAGACATGACAGTGTACTCATACAATCCATATCTACTGGTGAAGGCGGTATTTGGAATATTCGTTGCATGAATCTTGAGTTCATGATAACTAGTTCTAAGATCAATCTTAGAAAACACTCTGGCACCAGTCAACTGGTCAAACATATCCTCTATCTTTGGCAGTGGGTACTTGTTCTTGATGGTGACATCATTTAGCTTCTGGTAATCCGTGCACAAATGGTTACCTCCATCTTTCTTATCCACAAACAAAACAGGCGATCTCCATGGCGACGCACTTGGTTGAATCAAAACTTTCTCCAGCATAGCATCAAGTTGCTTCTTCAGCTCCACTAATTCAGATGGGTTCATACTATAAGGTCTATGAGCTATGGGTCCAGTTCCAGGAACTAGTTCAATGATGAACTCGATATCCCAATCTGGGGACATACCGGGCAATTCATCTAGGAACACGTCGGGGTATTCACAGACTACTCTGACTTGGTCTAGGGTTGGTTGGGCTAGACTCTTGTTGCATTTGAATTGACGGGGCAGTGTCTCTGATACATGCTCCACTGATACTCCAGTGCTACTGGTCATGGTTATGGCTTTCTTGGCACAGTCGATTAATCCTTTATGTTTCGACATCCAATCCATTCCTAGTACTACTTCCAAACCTTTGGTTCCAAGTACTATTAGATTAGAATAAAAACTATTCCATGGATTCTGATAGGTACATCCTTGCAAAATTTTCTAGCTTTGGTGGTTGAACCAGGTATTTGAACTATCATAACATGCTTCAATTTTGTTGGTTGAATCTTACTAGTGCATGCAAATTCTTCTGTAACAAATGAGTGCGATGCTCCAGAATCAAACAACACTCTTGCAAGTACTGAGTTAACCAAAAAAATACCCAGCACGACATCTGGCTCTTCCTGAGCTTCTTCAGCATTCATGTGGAACAGATGGCCGTTGCGGTTGAGCGAGTTCCCTAGGGAAAATCTCCTTCCAGGCTGAACACGGCGTTGCTGCTGAGCGGGTGCATTCACATTGGTGGCTGCTGCAAGCTTCTTGGGGCACTCATTGGAGTAGTGACCCTTGACTCCGCATTCAAAGCAAGTAATCATGGACTTGTCTTTTCCTGCAATAGGCACAACATTGCTTCCAGTCCTTGGGGCAGTATTGTTGTTATTGGTGGTGTTGTTGTTGGACTTGGGCGGTGCACAGTTGAAGTTATTGGAGTTGTCGGGGTTATTGTTGTGGTTTCCTGCAAGCCTTGGGTTTCCTCCTCCACGGTTGGGATAGCTTGGACGGGACATAGGGTCTTTTTGTTTCTTGGGGCATATCCTAAAGTCGGGTTGGGGCGATACTTCTGGGTATGGTGGTATCCAGGTTGGTGCATCATGCGACGCTTGTGGTTGTCATTGGCTTGGTTGATCTTCCCTTCCATCTGAATGGAAAAGTCCACTAAAGCTTCAATATCATCAAAGGGAATGTTGACTAGCACGGTTTGCATCTCATCATGCAGTCCGTTCAGGAATATCTCTTTCTTCTTTGCTTATGTGTCAATCTCATCAGGGGCATATCTAGCTAAAGATAAGAATTTGTCATGGTATTCCACCACAGTCATCCTTCCTTGCTTCAATTCTCTGAACTCATCCCTCATCCTCTTAATCAGACCCGGGGGCACATGAGTCCGGCTGAACTTGATTTTGAACTCATCCCAAGTCATCATCTGACCTCCGTTCATGGTACGGGTGCTATTCCACCAGGCTCTTGCATCACCTACCAGATAATGGGTGGCAAACAATACTTTTTCATTGGCTTCAACTCCTGCGACCTCTAAGTTGTTCTCCATGGTTTGCAGCCAGTCATCAGCATCTAAGGGCTCTTCAAACTTATTAAATACAGGGGGATTGGTGTTTTGAAAGTTCTTGAGCTTGGATCCATGGTTATCCTGGTTTCCGTGGCCTTGATTATTGTGGGCCATCTGAGCTATCTGTTGAAGGGTGGATAAGTTGGCTTGACGTTCGGCTCTACTACCTTCATGGTCAGAAACTATCATTTGCAGAATATGCAGCATTAGCTCCTGAGATGAACTGCTTCCTCCGAGATTTCCACGAGTCATCTGAATATTGAGATAGATAGTGAGATAAGAGGGAAATCTCTAAAGTTCATGGTTTGTTTCAAAAGCTTTAAACTTGGAGTTAACAACTTCCTCTCATTCATTCATAGTACCCAATACAAACACACAACAACACAACAAGGAAACAGATGGTTTTAAGAACCATTCTGTGAAACTATGATACAATGGGACCAGATACAACTCATTCCTATGGTAGTGCTCAAGTGCATCTAATCATGATCAATGAAGGCGGCATCATCATCATCATCAGTGTGATCCCCCATGGCCTCGTCCTCCAGGTAGTCGCCATCATCACTGAGGTAAGAGTAGAGATCTCCACGGATATATTCACCTTCTTCCTCCTTCACTTCAAGCTAGATCTCTTGTTCATGGATGGTCTTCTCTAGAGTGGCCACCTTCTTGCGAAGATGATCGATAATGTGATCCTTCTTGTCACATTGATGACGAAGTGAATGGCGCTCCTTGGCAAGGATGGCGAGGCTCTGGTCCTTCCTGACTGCAATGGCCTTGTTATGGTTGGCGTAGGCGCGAGCGTTATCCAGCTCCATCTGTCTATCATACAACATGAAGTCGAGATTATTCACCTAGTGCTTCAACTTCGGGTGTCTTGGAATCTCCAAGGGCATTCCCATAGAATCACGCCTTGCGTAGTGAGCAAAGCGAGTCCCGATGATCTGGTTGATGTTTTTCCCACATAGACGGGCAAGAGCCTCTTGCATAGCCCTGGTTAGTCCGTCTAGCCAGTTGTTCTCCCTCAAGCTGAATTGGATCTTCTTCGAGGTGGGTGCTTCCATCTTGCCTCTGAGATCTGCAACTATCAGCCACTATAGATCTCCTCCCACGTGATTGTTGAGTTGTGCCCCGAAGAACTCCGGGTGCGGGCGCTCAGGATGCTCTACAAGTGCCTCTAGATCCCTTTCAAAGATCAGGTGGCCTCCATTGCCCAGCTGGTAGAATTTCCTATACTTGACCTCCATCTATAAGAATTTAGGGTGAGCAAGTTAGTAGGGTGATCAAGTGTGTCAAATTTTTATGTAGTATTGCAAGAATTTTTGAGGAACATGATTGTTTTTGAAAGAATCTCAAGGATAAGAGTGGGAATAGGTTTTCATAAATACTCACTTCTTTTGTTTTGAAACTAAGTTTTTTGTTCAGATGTCCATTCTAACTAGGGTCTCCTATGGTCAGGATGGCTCTGATACCAACTTGTCAACACCCGAATTTTTAATCCCAGATGCCTGTTATGCCATACATCACAATCCCAGGATTACCATTTTTGCAAGACATAACATAATTGGTACCACAGTACATCATCCATTACAAACCATAATAAAGGTCTTACAAATAAAAGATCTCATGATCCAGTCTTAATACAATCAAAGCAGCGGAAAGTAAACGTAATAGGGGCTCCATCTTCAGGGTCACAGGCAATGCTGACGATGGGAGATGATCCTAGTTGTCATAGACCTCCTACTGTCCATCTTCCTGGTAGTCCTCCTCATAGTCTGGCCACGGGAATAGCCAGGGACAAATCCATGAGTGCTCTTTAAGTACTCACAAACTATCACTAACAAGTAAGCTAGTTCTAGTAGGAATCTTAAGCTCTAGGTTTCTTTGCAAAAAGCCAAGTTTATTTCATAAGAGTTCAAAAGTAAAGAACCTAATTTAATTTTCTACAACACCTAAGTGGGAACCTAGTTTTCATGTCCACAACCCTGTTGTGGTCAAGTCAAGGTCATAGTTCAATTCACAAGTCATTTTGAAAAACATCTGACAACAGAACAATATGGCCACTCCAACTATCCGTAACAACGGATGTAGTTATTCGAATAGTTTGACACTCTGCAGAGTTGGTACACTTTCACCACAAAATTCGATACATCCGTCAGGGATAACCCTGAATCATCATACTTAGTATGCGGATAATCAATCATAACCTTTCAATTACACACTCTAGTATAGGCATCTCCCCTATGAGCTTGGCCTCCAAGCCATGGCCATCTGCCATCCTCGGCACTGCATAGGTGGACATTCACATTGACGAGGTAGCCTCAGCTTAACCTCTTTCCACGAGGGAACCCATACTAAGGCATATAAACTTCCAGTTAAGCCCTACCCAATTCAGGTATTGTGGTTGTATGGTAAAATTGGAATGGTATCGCATCCGAACCCAACCATCAGTTTTTATCAAAATTAAGGCTCATGCGTCAAGAAGTTTCACCATCAACTCATTTTGTGTTCATAACACATGTCAAAACATTTCGATAGAATGAACCATCATTCCAAGGTTTTCATAATCATTTTCTCCAAGTAGTCCCATCTGAGTGATCATTAGTAGTTTAGCACTTGCAACTAGCAATGAGCGTGTCACTATTAAGGGGTGCTAATCAAGTGTAACTATCCAACTCTAGTTTTATGCTTTTTACGGCATCTAAGTATAGATACTTAGGCCTAGTTTTATACTCTTTATGGTATCTATCCTATTTTTCCAATACTCAGAAATTACTAACTAAAGGTAAAGAACTTTGGTAAAAGTAAAAGAATAAAGCTTGCAAGTAAAACTTGGGATTGGTATAATCAAGGTTGCATAACCAAAGCATGCCTAATGCATCTTGCATAGGTTATCTTGCAATTAGTGATGGCTTGCATAGGTATGAAGCTTGCAAGTGTTAGCTTTCCTTGAGTAGTGCAGTGGTTGAAGTTCTCTTCTTCTTCGTAGTACTCCTCCTCCTCGTATCCTGGGTTGGTACTATCGTCTATAAATGAATACTAGGTACACAATCACCAAACAATACTTAACTACTTCTATTTAGCACACAAAGGTTCACACTAGATGATCTAGCATCATCACAATCATCACATGAAATAAAGACCTAGTCTTATTTACCTTATTTTGGAAAAGTAATTTCTACTCATTGAAAATACTTAAGTTTTAATATTCTCCAATTAAAATATGGGATCATGTTGACACATGTCATCACCACAAATTCTAATACTTGGGAATGTGATTTAAAGTGGTGGTCACATTTCATAAAGTTTAAAATTACTATTTAATACAATTAAAGTGACTAGAAATGCCTATATAGCATTCTTTTAGTACTAGTCCCATGTCACAGCATGTAAACCTACATATTTTTACATATTCAGATAAATCTGGTCAAATGTGATTTTTGAGAGTTGGAATCAACTCAAAAGCATTTATGGTTGATTTTTGAAAAATGTTTAAGTTGGAAAAGACTTTGCCTTGTTATCTTTGGTATAAGTGATCTATAATTTCAAATGGTTTGAATCCAACGGGCTTGGATAGATATTTTGAATACCTTTCTAAAAAAATTGGAATCATGCAATTTGGTTCAGTGAATCACTTTGAATTAATTTTTGAATCTATTGACAGAATCTAGTTTTAACTAAAATGGAAAAAGTCTATTTGAATCGACGGGCTCTGCGCGGGAAACTAATTGGGCCAGCCCAGCTACGCGGCGCGCGCGTAGCGGGCTGCTGACAGGCGGGTCCTACTAGTCAGCGACTCAGCTAACGCGAAGCAATAAGTTTCAATCTAGGCCGTGCGATTAGAGCACGATCGACGGCTGAGCATTGTCATCTCCGTCGCACAACTCCGGTGATACTAAACCCTAACGCGACGGTGGGGTACGTGGGGGCTCACCTGGGCTCTAGCTAAGGTCGGCGATGGGGGCGAATGAGGTTGTCGTCAACGGCAAGTCGAATGGTGGTCGCGGCGGCTCCTGGGGCGGCTCCTAGCTCCAGTTCCCCTTCTCCACTACAGCGGCGGGCTCCGGTGAAATTCCGGCGGGCCGGTGCTCGCCTTGCTCCGAGGAAAGGTGTGAGAGGTATTCGACAGAGAGGGGAGTGAGATGGTGTGGAGAATTTGGGTTGGGGTAGCCTCTATGTATACACCGGCGAGAGGGACAGAGCGGCATGGCTCAGGCTCGTCGGCGACGGTGATACAGAGGGCTATCGGCATGGCTGAGGGTAGGGGTCGACGCGGTGCTTTAGGGCGGTCGTCATGCGAGTGATGGCGCGGCAAGGGGCGGTCGGGAACGGTCCGTGCTCTGGGCAGAAACGGCGGCGTCCGAGACGGTGCACAGTGGCTATGTTCCGCGCGGCGGCGAATGGGCGTGTCTGGGGGGTAGCTAGGGTCACGGTGAGTGCGGGCACGCGCGGTGAGGGCGAGGCGCAGCGTGTGTGTGCGTGTCGGCTCCGGTGCTCTGGCACGCTCTCGGCATGGCAAACAGATAAGTGGGTGCAACGAACGCTGCTGGTCCATGGCCTGTCTTTGGTCTAGGGGTGGACAGAGGGTGGCAGTGGTGTGGCGCCTGTCTCCTGGGCATCATGGGAGAGGGCGGCACGGTCTGTGGCGAGTGGTGCTTGATCGACCGACAAGGTGAGCTCGGGCGGCGCGACACTAGCACGAACGGCAAAGGGGGGAGCTGTCCACTGCAATGTTGGGTACTGGGGGAGACCAGTGGAGAGAAATGGGGCACTAGTGATAATCGATTACTGCTCAGAACAGTAGAAGTTAGGCAGTGGTTTATTGGTATCTGCCAGGTGCTCGACCAAATATCCGCATGAATTCAAAATGTGAATTTTTGGATGAAATTTGGTGAGTGTGTTTGTCACATGCTTGGGTGTCTATGGTTTGTTGGGTTTGCCAAGGTAAATTGATCTAGGTGGTTTTTGAAAAATGGTGATCTATGCATATGAACTTGATTCAATTTTGCAATGTCCTTTAAATAGATTTGGAATTTATTTATGTTATTTTGTAAGGTGGGCTTGGGTTCACTTTTACTTGGTCTAGCAAGGAGTGAAAATAATTGGGAAAGTTTCTGTTAGAATTCTTTTACTAGGAACAGGCAAAGTGGTCTAGTGAATATTTTTGGTCAAAATGACCATTTGATCATATGATTCATATTTAATTTTTTTTGCTTGTAAATGGCTTAGATGATGTAGTATTCATCTTTAAACCATTCCTTATCATTTGTAGCAATGAAACATGGCACTTGCACTCATTCAAACACTAATGCAATTCACACATATACTCATATTAGTTTTAATAATAAATGTTTTTGTTAACCCTAAACTTGGGTGATTAGAACTTGATTAAGATTTTTGGGGTGTTACAAGGACGCAGGTTGATGCGGTGATGTGACGGTCGCGCGTGCAGTATCTAGAGATGCGACACTGGCGCTGCTGTCAGCCCTTGGCGGCACATGATGTAATGCATATTCTTCACACGTGGCCTTGAAATCAGTGTAGTTTTGTTTGGTTGTGTCTGCCTAGTAACCATCATTATTTGATGTAGTGTTTTGTCCATTTTCTGCAGAATTTTGACCTATTTCTTGAGTAGAATTTCCAGCAACCTCTAGAGGATCAACAACAGGAAGCACTTGCAAGTAGTGATCATTAGTGTGCACACCCCTATCATTAGAAGAATAAGTGGAGTTATTTGGTGGTAAATGCAGGTTTTCTTCACGAAGATGACGACCAACATTTGGATGAAGTGAAGCAAAAGGAAAAACATTCTCATTGAAAACAACATCACGGGAGACATACACATGACCAGTGGTCACATCAAGGCATTTAACCCGTTTATGTAAAGGATTGTAGCCAAGGAAAACACAATGTTTGGAATGGAAGGAGAGTTTGTGTTTATTATATGGTCGTAGATTAGGCCAAAAAGTATAGTTGAACACTCTCAATGGTTCATAATTGGGCTTAACATGGAGTAACTTTTCTGTAGGTGTCTCGAGATTCTAGACTTTTGATGGAAGTAAATTTATGATAAAGGTGGCTATCATAAAAGCATCATCCCAGTATTTTAGAGGCATGGAGGCATTGACAAGTAAAGAGAGGCCAACTTCAACAATATGGTGGTGGTTGCACTCACTAGCGCCATTTTGTTGATGAGCATGAGGACATGAAATATGATGAGTAATGCCCACATGTTGAAAGAAACCATGGATTTTTTCATATTCACCCCCCCCCCCAATTAGTTTGCATGGTAATAATTTTCTTCTCAAATTTGCATTCAACATATTGTTGAAAGTCAAGAAATAGTTGACGACATGGGTATGCCCCATGGGCACCCAAGTTTGGCCCATGCGGTGCAGCCTAAGAGAAACCCACGGAAAGGCCTAAGACAATTTGGGTGGCCCAAGTCCTAGAAGGAGTGGATCCTTGAGAAGCACGACAATGTGTAGATAGGAAACTTAAAGGGAAAACCCTAATCTATAACCGACTCGGTCTGCTATCCTGTGATCTAGACCCCCCCTATATAAAGGCTAGGAGGGGGCATCGAGAAGGACACCTCACAACCCTTGCTTACACACCGTCATATTGCATCTGAGTACCCCTGTAATATTTGATTTCCTCCATTAACAAAGAGCAGACAAGAAGGAGTAGGGTCCCTTTCGAGGGCCTGGACCTGGGTAAACCGCGTGTCTCTGATGTGCTTGTTTGCTAGCCGATCGCTTTGCCTCCAGCGCTCCCTACTTCCTCTAACCCAAGTCCATCAACAATGGGCATTGACGAGTTAACCCAAGTCGATCAACGAAGGAGAGTGTTGATGTTGTGGATTCCTCGACCCGATCAACTGCGATCTACAACTCTGTTGTAGCAGAGAATCTCCTCCTCTTTGACACCTTTGACTTCACCATCCACTCACTAGCGACTCGTCTGTATTTCGAGTCCGTGGGCGACATAATCGGCATGCTGATTGGGAGCCTATGCTTCTAGGTCTGCTAGATCGGCACGCTCCGCTTCCCCGATGACTCACTGGCAGCTTCGGTTGCACCTGCCTAGTGGTTCCCACCACCAATCGGCACCCTAAGCAAGTTCAACATGCTGGCTTCATCCTACGAAACGGACATGAACAATAGTTGTGACATGTCATCAGAGGACGACACCTACGGCTTCAGATCTGAAAGTTGCGGGAGCAACTACATCCCCAACCACTTCATGTGCACTGTCGTCACCTGCGGTGATGGAGGCACTCAAGGAAACACCAGCAACAAAGGGCCAACAAACGGAGCTCCTACCAATGGCCACGCCAATGGTGAACATCCCAACCCTCCCAACCCTGACACTTAGGGCATCAATGCCAACAATGAGATGGAGCACCGACAGATCTGCCACAACGAGGTTGAGTGGGCGCGAGTCAGGGAAGCCCTGCAGGGCAACCCCTCCCACCAGATGCATCAGACGACTTGCTAATGGGATACCACTAGATGCTCGTCAAGGAGTTCAATTGCCAGCAGGCGGTGAATGCACAACTCGTCACTTGATAAACATCAGAACGTTTCTTTCGCAAGATCTAAGTAAATTTGCTAAAATAATCAATAAATATTGCATAATACGCATGTTTGCTGATAGACAAGGGAACATGACCCCATACATAAGAAAAAACTTGTTCTAGAGGAACATTGGAAACACTAGTAGAAACTGGATAGGGTAACTGATGACTCTTAGCCCGTTGACATGGATCACATATGTAAGAATTTATTTCTGGAGTATATGACAAATTATTCTTCCTAAGAACTTGCTAAACAATAAAAGATGATGGATGTCCTAGACGACGATGTCAGGTGGATGAGGTATGCTTCATGGTGACAAGAGCATGCTTGGATGATGACCCCGTGGAGATATGAATAAGAGGGCAGAGGCCACCATGACACGGCCCTCTAAACATGATTTTCGGCATGGCCTGGTTCTTAATCAATAAAAAGAATGGGTGAATTTCAATCAAGGCATTATTGTCTAGGGATTTTTTATGTGCAGAGAGCAAATTCATGGAAGAAGCACGAACATGAAGAATGTTTTTTAGTTGTAAAGAACAATGCGGGGTGTGCAAAACTGAATGACCAATATTAGCAATTTCCATACCTTGTCCACTAGCACTATGAACTTGATCACGGCCTTGATAGTTTTCATGAACTTGTAGCTTGTTGAGGTGACATGTTGTATGATTTGTCGCCCTAGTGTCCATGTACCAATTTGTGTCTACTCAATAGACACCTTTGTTATCAGTGGGTGTATCATCATCATCGTCATCACCATAGCACCACCAACAATAGCGGGAGAGATGTCCTTCCTTTTTGCAAATCTATCATATGACACCCTCCTACCAAGGTGTTGGAACGCGACCACAGTCACGATTCTTCCCTTTCAGCCTTTTTGCCAATGCGGCTGCTCAGGACATGGTGGACCATGATTGGGAGTTGAAGGAGGAGGAGGCGGCGGGGCAGGCGGAGTAGGACGCATCAATGGTGGTATGTAGGGCATTAGTGGATGGTAAGGGGCGGGTGGAAGCATGTAGTATTGGTGTTGCTACAGGTATCATGTTGGCATGTACGGCTGCATAGAAGGTGGTGGATAGTTAGGCGTGGGGGGCATGTAGGGCTGGTGGTAGGTGGGCGGAGGAGGCATGTATGGTTGTGGTGGTTTCAGGCGGGGTGGCTCAACCCCATAATGTGAAGGGGACCGCAGAAGCAACATTGACGGATGAAGTAAAAGATCCAAGGGCTTGACCCATGGGAAGAAGCATGGTGTCACAGTTCTTGTAAGAAAGCAGATGAGAGCACATGTCATTGAGCGTGGTGGCAGGGACAATGTTAATGGCAGCGAGAAGAGAGTTGTAGTTACCATCAAGGCCGTTTAGGATATAATACTTTAACTAGTCATCATCGACTATCTTCCCGGCAGCAACAAGTTTTGAAGCAAATCCTTTCATCTTGGTGATATACTTTTGAGCAGTCATGTCGAGCTTCTTGGTGTTGGTGAGGGCGCCACAAAGAGTGGAGATCTGAGACTTGGACTACGTGGATTACATGGCATGGAGGGCACTCCACATGTCGGTAGCATGTGGAAGGCCAAAAACATGGGGTAGCACATCCTCAGAGAGAGAGAGTTGACGAGAAAGCTAACCACTTGCTGATCCCGGGTGATCTAGGTATCGTAGGACGGATTAGGGATTGTGACTTTGTTCTTGTCTGCATCCTTAGCTTCTAGGTTCTCAGGCGGCGCATGGTTGGTCCCTTCTAGGAGGGCCATGACACGAGCACCACAAAGGGTCGGCAGAATTTGCGCCTACCAGTACAGAAAATTCTCACGGGTGAGTTTCAAAGCAAGCGGCGCAACAATCGTCCCTGATGCAGGCACGCTAGAGGAAGACAATTCCATCATTGGGAGGGGAGAGGTTCCTAGGATTTTTGTGGTTCATAGGATTTTGTGGTTCCTAGGATTTTTGTGGTTCGCGTGAACAAGAGATCTAGACAAAACTGATCTATCGATTGGATCCTGTGAGCTGAGAAATTAGGAGTATTAGAAAAACAAGTGGAGATGGGAATAGGAAGTCCCAATTGCAAGGGAAGTCCCAATTGCAAGGGAAGTCCTGGTCCTAGCGATCAGAATCCTGGGCGATTGATCGGATCCTTGGCGACAACGCAAGTGGGCACCAGCGATGACTAGCTAGACGAGAGAGAAGGGGCTATGGATACCATATTGATTTCGTTAGAAGGAATGGTGTTGCCTCACTCGAGGGCACCGAGTATGTGTTATATTGGTGAGGAAAAGCCCCTCACGTGGCTGTACAAAATACGATATGTATACGATTGGTGTACTACGCCATATCGTATATTACCTGATATTACATGTCTAATACGTGTAACTGTAAGTGCAAACTTTGTACCAATACCTATAATTATAAAAGTTTTAACAATGAATAAATCTACGTGCATGTTACCGAGTATGACTCGGATTGAACGTATCGACCATGCATCTACGTGTCATGTTGGTGTCCCTAAGGATTGGTCAGGCACGAGTGTACATTTCTATTTCCGCATCGTATTTTTCCCGTCGTTGTTGTGTGTTGCTTCATATCCGTATCGTGTTATGTATGTTCATATTTTCTTATCTTTTTTATTTCTTTATCGTAAGGCCGCTTGGCATCTTCTTCGTGTTCACTTTTCCGCTATAAAGTGATGCTTCATTGGTGCCATTCCTTACTGTCCATCTATTACTCTTGCTCTCCTTCTCGCCCTTCTCTCTCTCTCTCATCTCACTTTGTGTTTGCTAGTTCAACAGAAGCGAAGCTACCATGGTTGGCTTAATCTAACATGTTGATTTCTTCATCCTCTTCATCGGCGATGGAGGTCAGTACTCCTGTAAAAGGCTTCTTTCTTCGTCTTCTTCGGCATCGATGGAGACTAAGAAATAAGGCAATTTATTTTTTAGCTTTTTGCTTTCTCCCTTCTCTATACACGTGATGGGTTCGTAGCATGGAAAACAAAAAAATTCTACCGCAAGAACGAACAAAACCTAGATCTAATCTAGATAAAAGCCAAGATCTAATCTATTAGACATGAGCAACGAGATAGATGGGAACTAACCCTCGTAGATCCGAAAGCGTTAACGAGATTAGATCTCGTGGTTGATGTAGTCGATCACTTGCCGATCTCAAGATCGTGTGGACGATCCTTCCGGCGTCGCGTTCCAGCAGCGCTTCCGCCTTCGGTCAAGTTGACGATCCTTCCGGCGCCGCAATTCGGCAGCGCTTCCGCAGTCGGTCACACGTGCGGAGTCGAAGCAGACCTTCCTCTCCCCGTTCCAGCGAGCAGCGGAGGTAGTAGATCTTCTCCACGGAATCCCAGCAGCACGACGGCGTGGTGGTGGTGGTGGAGTAGAGAATTCTGCAGGGCTTCTCCTATGCCTGTGCAGAATATGGTGGAGGAGAGAGGCGGCAGAGATTGGACGTTATGAGAGCGTGGGTCGAGGGGGCGCCCCCTGCCCCTCTATTTAAAGAGGGGATGGCGCCATGGGGAGGGGAGTCCTTGTAGGACTCCTCTCCTCCCTAGGCCGGCGGATTGGAGGTGGGGGGAGGAGTCCTCCTCCCCCACGAATCCGTATCTTGACCCACCAGGACTCCTTGATCCCTATCTTGATTTTCAAGCAAACTCCAAGATATCTTCTAGAACCTTCCGGAACATTCCGAAACCTTCTAGAATCCTCATACAAACACTCCGGAACATTTCCTATCTCATAAAATGATCTCCTATATATGAATCTTATTCTCCGGACCATTCCGGATCTCCTCGTGATGTCCCGGATCCATTCCGAGACTCCGAACAACATTCGGTTTCCAACGCATATTCCATATCTACTTAAAACAACCTCGAACCTTAAGTGTGTCACCCTACGGTTCGTGAATATGTAGACATGATAGAGACACATCTCCTATCAATAACCATCAGCGGGACCTGGAGATCCATAATGGCTCCCACATACTCAACGATGACTTAGCGATCGATTGAACCACTTACATACGAAACTAATTCCCTTTGTCTCGCGATACTATACTTATCCGAGGTTTGATCGTCGGTATCTCCATACCTAGTTCTACCTCGTTACTGATAAGTACTCTTTACTCGTTCCGTGATATGTCATCCCTTGTGACCTAGTCACATGCTTGCAAGCTAACTAGATGACATTCCACCGAGAGGGCCCAGAGCATATCTATCCGTCATATGGATGGACAAATCCCAATCTTGGTTCATGAGCTTCAACACATACTTTCAGAATACCCAATGACACTTTTATAACCACCCAGTTACGAAGCGGCGTTTGATGTCATCAAAGTATTCATCCAGTGATGGTGATTAACATAACCTCATGGTCGAAGGAATAGGTTACTATGTGTTTGAAAGCTTACAGCAATACGAACTTAATGACTTGATCTTATGCTACGCTTACTATGGGTGTGTGTGTCCATCACATCATTCTCCTAATGATATGACCTTGTTATTAATCACATCCTAATGTCCATGATCAGGAAACCATAATCATCAATTAATCAACAAGCTAGTTCAACAAGAGGCTTACTAGGGACTCTCTTATGTTTACAAAACACACATGTATTAGTGTTTCCTAATAATACAATTATAGCATGGGATGTAAACATTCATCATAAACACAAAGATATAATAATAACCACTTTTATTATTGCCTCTTGGGCATATCTCCAACAGTCTCCCACTTGCACTAAAGTCAATAATCTAGATTACATGGTAATATACCTAACACCCATGGCGTTCTGGTGTTGGTCATGCTTTGCCCTAGGGAGAGGTTTAGTCAACGGATCTGCCACATTCAGATCAGTGTGTACTTTGCAAATCTTTATGTCACCATCTCGGACATACTCGCGAATAGCGTGGAAACGTAGCTTGATGTGCTTCAGCTTGCTATGTGACCTTGGCTCCTGCGCATTAGCTATGGCACCTGTGTTGTCACAGTACATGGCCATCGGGTCCAACGCACTGGGAACCACGCCGAGTTCAGTAATGAATTCCTTCATCCAAACGGCTTCTTGTGCAGCCTCCGAAGCAGCTATGTATTCCGATTCAGTTGAAGATTTCGCCACAACGCTTTGCATCGCACTCCTCCAGCTCACTGCAGCACCATTCAAAATAAATACGTAACTCGACTGTGACTTTGAGTCATCCGGATCGGTGTTCCAACTAGCATCGGTGTAACCGTTTACAACAAGCTGTTCATCACCTCCATAAGAAAGAACCATATCCTTAGTCCTATTTAGGTACTTTAGGATATTCTTGACCGCTGTCCAGTGTTCCTCTCCAGGATCACTTTGATATCTGCTAGTCAAACTAACAGCATGTGCTATATCCGGTCTTGTACACAGCATGGCATACATGATAGAACCTATGGCCGAGGCATAGGGAATTTTATTCATTTTCTCTCTATCTTCTACCGTAGCTGGACTTTGAGTTTTACTCAAGGTCTTACCTGACAACATGGGCACGAACCCTTTCTTGCTATCTTCCATTCTAAACTTCTTTAGAACTTTGTCCAAGTATGTACTTTGTGAAAGCCCTATTAGGTGTCTTGATCTATCTCTATAAATCTTGATGCCTAGAATGTATGCCGCTTCGCCAAGATCCTTCATTGAAAAACTATTATTCAAATATTTTGACACTATTAAGAAGTTCTATATCATTCCCAATCAACAATATGTCATCTACATACAGTACTAGGAATGCTACAGAGCTCCCACTCACTTTCTTGTAAATACAAGCTTCTCCATAAGTTTGTATAAATCCAAAGTTTTTGATTACCTTATCAAAACATTGATTCCAACTACGGGATGCTTGCTTCAGTCCATAAATGGAGCGCTGAAGTTTGCATACCTTGTCAGCATCTTTAGGATCGACAAAACCTTTGGGTTGTACCATATACAACTCTTCCTCAATGTCACCATTAAGGAACGCCGTTTTGACATCCATCTGCCAAATCTCATAATCGAAATGTGCAGCAATTGCTAACAAAATCCTCACAGATTTTAGCTTCGCTACTGGTGAGAATGTCTCATCATAGTCAACTCCTTGAATTTGTCGGAACCCTTTCGCGACAAGTCGAGCTTTATAGACGGTAATATTACCATCAGCATATGTTTTTCTCTTGAAAATCCATTTGTTCTCGACAGCCTTACGGCCATCCGGTAAGTCCACCAAAGTCCACACTTGGTTTTCGTACATGGATCCCATTTCGGATTTCATGGCTTCTAGCCATTTGTCGGAATCTGGGCTCACCATAGCTTCTTCATACGTCGCAGGGTCATCAGCGTTGTCCACCAACATGACGTTGAAGGCAGAGTCATACCAATCAGGAGTGGTACAAACCCTCGTTGACCTGCGAGGTTCAGTAGTAACTTCATTCGAAGTTTCATGATCATTATCATTAGCTTCCTCTTCAATTGGTGCAGGCGGCACCAAAACATCTTCCGGTGCTGCGCTACTCTCAAATCCGAGAGAAGGTTCAATAACCTCATCGAGTTCTACTTTCCTTCCAGTCACTTCTTTCGAGAGAAACTCCTTCTCAAGAAAGGATCCATTCTTTGCAACAAAAACTTTGCCTTCGGATCTATGATAGAAGGTATACCCAATTGTTTCTTTAGGGTATCCTATGAAGACGCATTTCTCCGCTTTGGGTTCTAGCTTATCAGGTTGTAACTTCTTTACGTATGCTTCGCAACCCCAAACTTTAAGGAACGACAACTTAGGTTTCTTACCAAACCACAATTCGTACGGTGTCGTTTCAACGGATTTAGATGGTGCCCTATTTAAAGTGAATGCGGCTGTCTCTAATGCATAGCCCCAAAATGATAACGGTAAATCTGTAAGAGACATCATAGACCGAATCATATCTAAGAGAGTTCGATTACGACGTTCGGACACACCATTACGCTGTGGTGTTCCCGGCGGTGTCAACTGTGAAAGTATTCCACATTTCTTTAAATGCATGCCAAACTCGTAACTTAGATATTCACCCCCGCGATCAGAATGCAGAAACTTAATCTTCTTGTTACGATGATTCTCCACTTCACTTTGAAATTCCTTAAACTTCTCAAAAGTTTCGGACTTATGTTTCATGAAGTAGACATACCCATATCTACTCAAGTCATCCGTGAAAGTGAGAACATAACGATATCCACCACGCGATGCTACACTCATTGGACCGCACACATCGGTATGTATTATTTCCAATAAGTCTGTAGCTCGCTCCATTGTACCAGAGAATGGAGTCTTAGTCATTTTTCCCATTAGACATGCTTCGCATCTTTCAAGTGATTCAAAATCAAGTGATTCAAGAAGTCCATCTGAATGGAGTTTCTTCATACGCTTTACTCCAATGTGACCAAGACAACAGTGCCACATGTATGTAGAATTATCATTCAATTTAATTCGTTTGGCATCTATGTTGTGAACATGTGTATCACTACTATCGAGATTCAGTAAGAATAAACCATTCATCTCAGGTGCATTACCATAAAAGATATTACTCATATAAATTGAACAACCTTTATTCTCAGACTTAAAAGAGTAACCGTCTCGCAATAAATAGGATCCAGATATAATGTTCATGCTTAACGCAGGCACCAAATAACAATTATTTAAATTTAAAACTAATCCCGAAGGTAGATGTAGAGGGAGCGTGCCGACGGCGATCACATCAACCTTGGAGCCATTTCCAACGCGCATCGTCACCTCATCTCTTGCCAGTCTTCGTTTATTCCGCAGCTCCTGTTTCGAGTTACATATATGAGCAACCGAACCAGTATCAAATACCCAGGCACTACTACGATTACTAGTAAGATACACATCTATAATACATATATCAAATATACCTTTCTTCTTGATGTTGCCGTTCTTCAGATCCGCCAGGTACTTGGGGCAGTTACGCTTCCAGTGACCAGCTCCCTTGCAGTAGAAGCACTCAGTTTCAGGTTTAGGACCAGCCTTAGGATTCTTAGCAGGTGTGGCAGCTTTCTTGCCGTCCTTCTTGAAGTTTCCCTTGTTCTTAGGCTTACCCCGTTTCTTGAAATTGGTGGTCTTATTGACCATCAACACTTGTTGCTCCTTCTTGATCTCCACTTCAGCAGTTTTCAGCATGGACGACAGTTCAGGCAACGTCTTGTTCATGCAGTGCATGTTGTAGTTCATCACAAAGTTCTTATAACTTGGTGGCAGTGGTTGAAGGAGACGGTGAATCCCCAATTCATTAGGAATCGATATTCCCAACTCTTGGAGCTTCTTAGCGTACCCAGACATGGTGAGCACGTGCTCGCTTATGGAGCTTCCTTCTTCCATCTTACAGTTAAAGAATTTCTCGGAGGCCTCATAGCTCTCCATTGCCGCGCGAGTCTCAAAAATTAGCCTGAGCTCCTTAATGATCTCGAACGGGTCGTGGTGCTCAAAACGCTGTTGGAGCTCCGCTTCTAAACCGTACAGGATGGCACACTGAACTGTGGAGTAATGATTCTTCCGAGTGGCGAAAACATTCTTTTCGTCATCGGTGGCATTATCTGCAGGTGGGTCACCTAGCGGTGCATCGAGCACATAGGTCAACTGACCAGCCCTGAGGACGATCTTCAGTCCATGGAACCAGTCCGTGAAATTGCTTCCATTATTTTTAAGCTTTTCTTTCTCTAGGAACGCATTGAAATTGATGGAGGGGGTCGCCATAATCTACAACAATTTGCAAGTAGTTTAGACTAAGTTTATGACAAATTGAGTTCAAATTTAATTATTAAACTAACTAGGTGAACTCCCACTCAAAACAACATCCCTCACATTGTCTTAGTGATTACACGAACCAAGTCCACTACACCAAGTCCGATCTTCACGAGAGAAGATGTAGTTTCATCGGCGAACAATCTTCATGTTCATCATATCATATCATATGACTCATGCTCTACCTTTCGGTATTCCGTGTTCCGAGACCATGTCTGTACATGCTAGGCTCGTCAAGATAACCTTAGTTTCCGCATGTGCAAATCTGGCTTGCACCCGTTGTATGCACACGTAGAATCTATCACATCCGATCATCACGAGATGCTTCGAAATGACGAGTCTTAGCAACGGTGCCAACTAAGGGTGAACACTTTATTACTTGATATTTAGTGAGAGGGATCATCTTATAATGCTACCGTCGCGATCTAAGCAATACAAGATGCATAAAGGATTAACATCACAGGCAATTCATAATTAGTGTGATATGATATGGCCTTTTCTTCTTGCGCCTTTGATCTCCATCTCCAAAGCACGAACATGATCTCCATCATCACCAGCATTGCGTCAAGGTCAGTGGCGCCGCTTCATGGTTGTCCATCATCGCCAGCAACTATTACAACTACTTGGAATAAAGCTATTACAAGATGAATAGACACGCAGGTCTTAACAGAATTAAAGACAACCATTAGGCTCCTGCCGGTTGCCATATTACAACAAGGATCATTGCATACATCAAATACAATCACAATCACATGATGGCCATATCACATCACAGAACCCCTGCAAAAACAAGTTAGACGCCTCTAATTTTCTTTGCAAGTTTTACGTGGTTTGGGGCTTTCGCATAAGACCGATCTTACCTACGAACAAGAACCACAACGTTGATACAAGTGTTGTCAAGATGCTCATTGTAAATCGAATCTTAACTATGGTGGGAGAGACAGACACCCGCAAAGCCACTTGTGCAATGCAAGTTGCACGTCAAGCGTGGAGCAAGTCTCATGTGCGATGACATGTAATGTTAGCCTGAGCCGCTTCATCCCACCATACCGCAAGATGCAAAGTACACGCTAAGACACCGACAACAAAAGCATCAACGCCCACAAAACCATTGTGTTCTACTCGTGCAACAGATCTACGCATAGATACGGCTCTGATACAACTGATGGGTTCGTAGCATGGAAAACAAAAAAATTCTACCGCAAGAACGAACAAAACCTAGATCTAATCTAGATAAAAGCCAAGATCTAATCTATTAGACATGAGCAACGAGATAGATGGGAACTAACCCTCGTAGATCCGAAAGCGTTAACGAGATTAGATCTCGTGGTTGATGTAGTCGATCACTTGCCGATCTCAAGATCGTGTGGACGATCCTTCCGGCATCGCGTTCCAGCAGCGCTTCCGCCTTCGGTCAAGTTGACGATCCTTCCGGCGCCGCAATTCGGCAGTGCTTCCGCAGTCGGTCACACGTGCGGAGTCGAAGCAGACCTTCCTCTCCCCGTTCCAGCGAGCAGCGGAGGTAGTAGATCTTCTCCACGGAATCCCAGCAGCACGACGGCGTGGTGGTGGTGGTGGAGTAGAGAATTCTGCAGGGCTTCTCCTATGCCTGTGCAGAATATGGTGGAGGAGAGAGGCGGCAGAGATTGGACGTTATGAGAGCGTGGGTCGAGGGGGCGCCCCCTGCCCCTCTATTTAAAGAGGGGATGGCGCCATGGGGAGGGGAGTCCTTGTAGGACTCCTCTCCTCCCTAGGCCGGCGGATTGGAGGTGGGGGGAGGAGTCCTCCTCCTCCACGAATCCGTATCTTGACCCACCAGGACTCCTTGATCCCTATCTTGATTTTCAAGAAAACTCCAAGATATCTTCTAGAACCTTCCGGAACATTCCGAAACCTTCTAGAATCCTCATACAAACACTCCGGAACATTTCCTATCTCATAAAATGATCTCCTATATATGAATCTTATTCTCCGGACCATTCCGGATCTCCTCGTGATGTCCCGGATCCATTTCGAGACTCCGAACAACATTCGGTTTCCAACGCATATTCCATATCTACTTAAAACAACCTCGAACCTTAAGTGTGTCACCCTACGGTTCGTGAATATGTAGACATGATAGAGACACATCTCCTATCAATAACCATCAGCGGGACCTGGAGATCCATAATGGCTCCCACATACTCAACGATGACTTAGCGATCGATTGAACCACTTACATACGAAACTAATTCCCTTTGTCTCGCGATACTATACTTATCCGAGGTTTGATCGTCGGTATCTCCATACCTAGTTCTACCTCGTTACTGATAAGTACTCTTTACTCGTTCCGTGATATGTCATCCCTTGTGACCTAGTCACATGCTTGCAAGCTAACTAGATGACATTCCACCGAGAGGGCCCAGAGCATATCTATCCGTCATATGGATGGACAAATCCCAATCTTGGTTCATGAGCTTCAACACATACTTTCAGAATACCCAATGACACTTTTATAACCACCCAGTTACGAAGCGGCGTTTGATGTCATCAAAGTATTCATCCAGTGATGGTGATTAACATAACCTCATGGTCGAAGGAATAGGTTACTATGTGTTTGAAAGCTTACAGCAATACGAACTTAATGACTTGATCTTATGCTACGCTTACTATGGGTGTGTGTGTCCATCACATCATTCTCCTAATGATATGACCTTGTTATTAATCACATCCTAATGTCCATGATCAGGAAACCATAATCATCAATTAATCAACAAGCTAGTTCAACAAGAGGCTTACTAGGGACTCTCTTATGTTTACAAAACACACATGTATTAGTGTTTCCTAATAATACAATTATAGCATGGGATGTAAACATTCATCATAAACACAAAGATATAATAATAACCACTTTATTATTGCCTCTTGGGCATATCGCCAACAACACGATCACGCTTTTAGTCTGGCTAGTGTCTGTCTGACCGCCTTTCATTCTGCTTTACCGTCTGAGTCTTTACATAAAACATGTCGGTACTACCGTGCTCGTGCACACCGAATAGTAATACGGAGCTTCCACACAGATCTAAAAAATCATATGTACTCACATTGTAGACCGATCATGCGTAACGTGGTCGTTCTTTTGTAGACACCTACGTTGAAGGTTAAGATCCGCCCACGGCTACTCCTTATAGGCATCATGCGGACACGACACATGTCGTTACCGACGTGTTGTCAGAACTCTGACCTAAATGAGAATTCCGTTGCAACGGTTTAGTTCTATACGGTGCCCTCAAGTCCTACGGGAGTTCTCCGCCTCCATCAGCTAACCATATTTCCCCATTATAACGCTCAGCAGGCTGAATATGATGTAGCTAATGATGCCATCACATACATTGAGAAATACGACCGTGTGGAGATCCAATATTGTACTCACACTAGGAAGACAGTTGTGGAGAAAGAGAATATTGTGTTGGGTTTGCAGCATAGAAAACAAAAAATTCCTACAATGTAAACTACTAAGTACCAAGATCTATCTACCTAGATACAATCAACGGGTGTATATACATCCATAGAGAACATATCCTTGAAGGGTGACAAAGCATTAAGAGGTTGTACTCATGGATAATATAGTCGTACACTTGCCGATCTCAAGATCGTGATGAAGTCTAGCGAGTCCAGCAGGTCCAACACCAGACAGTCCAGCAGGTCCATCACCAACAAGTCTAGCACCGCCAAGTAGTGGTGCATCTGTGATCACACACACGTCCGGTATCCCAACAATCTCCGTGTCCTTGCTCCAGCGATGCAGTGAAAGCAGCAACTTCTTTCCAGATAAAGCCACCGGAAACATGTATCTCGCTAATTTGAGACCATGGGGAATAATTTCTAGAGGGGGAGAGAGATCCTTCACGAGAAGGTGTGAAAGTGGAGGAGGAGGAGGTGCTCCTTATATAGGGGAGGGGGATTCCCAAGGGGCATAGCCGCCGGCCATGGTGGGTGCCCCCACCTATCTCTCATTCACGTGGGTGGAGCTCCCACTCACAAAAACACACCTCCACTCATATGTCCACTCACATGCATTAGATTATCAATGTAACACTTTACAATGAACTAATTATAACTATTTTTTCACATCTACATAAATATATTCTTAGTTCTTCCAAACATCATATGAATATCCTTACTATCGTACAATTATCTTCTTATGAATCGTTTTGGTATATGCATATAACATTTAGAGCATAGGACATTGATACATTGCAAATGTATCTATAATTTTTTATGTTCCTTGCTTAGTTTTATCCACTTTCTTGTGTTTTGTCCACACTTTGGAGTACTTTTCATATGATTTCTTGGACTAACCTATTAACAAGAGCCACTGTGTCAGCTGCTTGTTTTCTGCTATTTTTGGTTCCAGGAAAGTCAGAAAATGAATATTCTCGGAATTGGACGGGACAAAAGCCAAAGTGCCTATTTTTCCGGAAGTCATCAGATGCCAGAATACGAGACGGAGAGGGGCCAGGGGGCCACCACACCACCTGGCCGCGCGGCCAGCCCTGGCCCGCGCCAGGGGGTGGTGTGGCCGCTCCTGGCACCCCCTCGGCCTCCCCTTCCGACTATAAGATGCCCTCGAGACGTAAACCCTAAGGACCCAATCAAAAATCCACGAAAGAGTCTGTAGCCGCCGTCATCTCCATCCCTAGATCAGGAGGGATCTGAAGCTCTTCCCGGCACCCTGCCGAAGAGGGGAATTCACCCTCTTTCTTCATCACCATGGAAGCCTCCGGTGTGATGCGTTAGTAGTTAATCCTTGGACTACGGGTCCATGTAGTAGCTAGATGGCTGGTTCTCCTCCTTTGTGCTTTCATATCTAGATCTTGTGAGCTCCGTTCATGATCAAGATCATCTATTTGTATCCATACATGTTGTGTTTGCAGGGATCTGATGGATATTGAGATGCTATTTCAGATTGATTATTGATTCTATCATGTCTTTGTTATTTGTGATCTTGCATGCTTTCCGTTGTTAGTAGCTATCTTGGCCAAGTACATGCTAGCAACTCCAAGAGTTAGTATTTATGCTCGATAGTGGGTTCATGCCTCTGGTAATCTGGGGAAGTGACAGAAATATCTAAGGTACTAGATGTGCTGTTGCTACTAGGGAGAAAACAACAATCCTTTGTTCATAGAACAATCATATTGTTTACTTTACATGCAGTTCGTAAAGCAATAACCTGTTGCTTGCAACTTAATACTGGAGGGGGTTCGGATGATAACCTGAAGGTGGATTATTAGTCATAGATGTAGTTGGATGGCGGTCTATGTATAATGTTGTAATGCCCAATCAAGTCTCAAAGGAGTCAAGATGATTAGTATATGCATGTATTGCTTTCTCGATGTTTGTCAATTGCCCCACTGTAATTTGTTCACCCAGCATGTTATCTATCTAAGGAGAGCCACCTCTAGTGAACTATGGATCCCGGTCCTTTTCTTTACATACAATCTACAATCTTTTACTGCTTTGTGTTTACTTTCTGCAAACTTTTACTTCTTTCCATTCGATACGTTTAATCCTTTGTTTTCCACAAAACACGGTGAGATTGACAACCTCATCGCAAGTTGGGGACAAAGTTTTGTGGTTGTGTTGTGCAGGTCTCCACGTTGCTACTAGCACCGGTAGTGCGCCCTGCCAAACCTCAGCTAGTAACACCTTTGGGGTGTTTCCTTGCTCCTACTGGTTCGATTAAACCTTGGTTTCATAACTGAGGGAAACTTGCTGTTGTGCTCATCATACCTTCCTCTTGGGGTTCCCAACGAGCTCTACATCAACACCGCACCAGCACTTTTCTGGGCGCCGTGCATTGAGCCATCAAGCATTTTTCTGGCGCCGTTGCCGGGGAGTCAAGGACATCTTCACAAGGGTAGTCCCTCATACCCAATCTCTTTACTTTGTTATTTTTCTTTTGCTTAGTTTCTTTTTGCTTTGTTTGCTTGTTTTGTTTTTCAAAAACACAAAAAATTAGTTTTTACAAGTTAGCTTTCTTATTTGAAAACACAAAAAAAAGACTACTCTTGAAAACACTAAGTTGTGTGACTTCACTAGCACCAACAACAATGATTTTATGAGCACACCTATTTCTCCACTTGTGCCTAAAGATACTTGCTTTTTGATAAAACCTGCTTTGCTCAATATTGTTATGAGAGAATAATTTTCTGGTATTGGTAATGAAGATGCTGCTTCCCATCTAAATAAATTTGTTGAACTTTGTGAGATGCAAAAGCATAGGGATGTACATGGTGATATTATTAAGCTGAAATTTTTTCCTTTCTCTTTGAGAGGAAAAGCTAAAGAATGGTTGAATTCCTTAACTAGGAATAGTATTGATTCTTGGACTAAATGCAAAGATGCTTTCATTGGAAAACACTATCCTCCTGCTAAGATTATATCTATGAGAAGTGAAATAATGAAGTTTAAACAACTTGATAATGAGCATGTTGCTCAAGCCTGGGAAAGAATGAAATCTTTGGTAAAAAATTGTCCCACTCATGGACTGACTGCTTGGATGATCATCCAAACTTTTTGTGCAGGATTGAACTATTCTTCAAGGAACCTATTGGACTCTGATGCTGGAGGTACCTTTATGACCATCACTTTGGGTGCTGCGACAAAACTTCTGGACAATATGTTGGTTAATTATTCTGAATGGCATACCGAGAGAGCTCCACAAGGTAGGAAGGTAAATTCTGTTGAGGAAACCTCCTCCTTGAGTGATAAAATTGATATTATTATGTCTATGCTTATTAATGGGAAAGCCCATATTGATCCAAATAATGTTCCTTTAGCTTCTTTGGTTGCTCAAGAAGAGCAAGTTGATGTGAACTTCATAAGAAATAACAACTTTGGCAATAATGCTTATAGGAGTGATTTTGGTAACAACAATTATAAGCCATATACTCCCAACAATGGCAATACTTATGGAAATTCTTACAACAATAATATGAGTGCTCCCTCTGAACTTAGAGTTATGCTTAAAGAGTTTATTAGTAAACAAACTTCTTTCAATAAAACTATTGAGGAAAAACTCTCTAATGCTGAAAGAAATATAACATCTTTGGCTGAAGCTCATTCTTCTTTGAATAAAATGGCTGCTAAACCTGAAACTAATGATAATCCCTTTGCAGCTACTAATTCCATACAAGTAAGAATTGATGAAAATGTTAGACTATTAGCTAAATTACATGCTAAGTGGGAAAGAGAAGATGAAATTGCTAGAAACATTAGTGTTTCTACTATTACCACCACTAGTGTTGAGGCTAGTAATAGTTCTACTACTTTAGATGATAAATTTGATTTTTATCTTGATGGTTGCAATATCTCTGAAGTTATTAAGTTCCTACAAAATCTTGCTAAAAGTCCTAATGCTAGTGCTATGAACATGGCCTTTACAAAACACATTACTGATGCTCTCATAAAGATTAAAGAAGAAAAGATGAAACATAAAGCTTCTATTCCTATAAAATAAGAAGATGGTTGGGAACCCATCATTAATATGAAAGTGAATGACTTTGATTTCAAAGCTTTATGTGATCTTGATAGTAGTGTTTCTATTATGCCTAGAAGGATTTATGATATGCTTGATTTGCCTCCTCTTGAAGATTGTTATTTGAATGTCCCACTTGATGATAATGCTAAAAAGAAACTCATGGGGAGTCTTAATGATGTTCTTATTATGGTTAACAATTCCTATGTCCCCGTTGATTTCTATGTTTTGGATGTTGAATGCAATGCTTCTTGTCCTATTACTTTGGGAAGACCTTTTCTTAGAACTGTTGGTGCCATCATTGATATGAAAGAAGGCACCATTAAATATCAACTCCCACTCAAGAAAGGTATAGAAAACTTCCCTAAAAAGAGAGAAAATATTTCTTTTGCTTCTCCTATGAAAACAAAATTTAGTCTTAATGCTTCTTCATTGGAGAACACTTGATTCTTTCTTGCTTCTTATGCCTAACTTAAAGGCGTTAAAGAAAAGTACTTATTGGGAGATACCCCGAAAGTTTTAGATGAGTCTTGGAAGTTATTACCTCTGTAATAACCTCTCCTTATCCTTTTTATTTGCTTTTTGTGCCAAGAGTAACCTCTAATGAGAGTGAAGTAATGATTGGGAAAGTTGTTGCCCTAAAACAGATTTCTGTGCTTCACTGTAAAATTCGTGTAAAATCTCTGAACGTCTTTTTGAGGCGTGAATGTTTGTGCTTCTGCCCCAGGTTGTTATCTAACTTTTGTTAGTTCAACACTTTTTGATTTGAGCAACAGAAGGTCTTCAAAAAAATTCGTCTTTACCTGCTAGTCTGTTCTGACAGATTTCTGCCATTTTCTGCATTTGCTTCTTGTTGGTTCCTTTTGAGTTATTTTGGGGAATTGAGCTTTTTGAGGGAAGTGCTACAGTATATAGTGTTCTAATGGAAGTTTATTTGGTGTTAGAACTGAACCTTAAGACTTATTTATCTTAAGTGCACTAATGTTGCTAATAAAGATTGTGTGAAGTTTTGTATGAAGGAAAAATTTCAGGTGTATGGAAGGAATGAGTAATGAGATGAAGGATGGACTAAAGCTCAAGCTTGGGGATGCCACGCGTGTCACCCCAAGAAATATCCAAGAAGTACAAGCGTCAAAGCTTGGGGATGCCCAAGGCATTCCCCTTCTTCATCAATAAAAATCCCAGGTTTCTTCCAAACGCTTCATTTTTATTGTTTCATGCACAGTTGTGTTGTTCTTGGAGCGTCTTCTTTTTCGTTTTCATTTGGGTTTTTCGTTTGCTTTGGTTTTATTAGTTTTCTGAATAAATTGGTTGGACCCCCTCTTTCATACATTGGTTTCCAAATAGTTTGGTTTGGTTTCGAAAAGAGTAGGAAAGTTCATGCTTATGTGGTAAAAAGAGCTCGTTTTTGACTGTGGCCTATGCTTTGTCATGCCATGCTTGATATTGTTTTGGCTTTATGCTTAGTATTATTTTCTGTAGCATGAATTTTTATAAACAATTGACATTGCTTAATGTGCCTTGGATGAATCATGCGTTGTTTTAGCATATTAAAGCATAGTATAGTGGTATTCTCCTTTGATGCTTTATTTGGGTTGACTTGGTGCATGCTCACACCATGTTATGACTATCTCAAGTCACCATAGCCTTTATGATCCTTTAGTTTTCAACTTGTAGTATCACTTTATGCTTTGATCAATGATGTTTTGTCGCTCTGCATGATTATGGCCATTATTGCTCTCTTAGTTTGTTGCTCCCAGTCTTTTGCTAGCCTCCACAACAAAGTATGAGTTCCACTCATGCATCCAACTCCCTAAACCAAGTTATTCCAAAGATTACACCATACCTACCTACTAGCATATGCTATTCCAAGTATATTCATGTTTTTTTACCTTCCAAACTAAACTTGTTATGAGAAAACTAGTGATTAAAGCTCTCACGAACTTGATGGCACACTTTACTTTTCTTGCCCTTAATAAACTTGAAACATTGTGTCGTCTATGTTGTATATGCTTGCACTTATTTGTTGGGAATTAGCAGAACCATGTTGTCATGGGGAACGTTTCAACATTGCACTAGTACTTTGTACCTAGTTGATATCATGCTCTTTTGTCTATAGATGTCGTCGGTGTGAAATGAAAGGGGAGCTTGTAAGTCCATGGAGATATGTATATGTGTTAGAGAAACGCCTGGGCCGCTGGTCTAATCCATGCTAACATGGTGGAAACCTGCAGCGTAACCATAATGAGCTGTCTATGAAGCATTCTTCTTATAAAAAAGAGTCCTATATTGAGAAAAAAAAAGAGAAAAGAGAAAAAAATGAGATTATGAAAAGAGGAAAGAGAGAAAAAGCACCATATTCCCATGGTAAATAAGAAGATTGCTGAGATGCTCGTTGTCTGCTTGCCTTGTCATTTTAATATGGGGATTCTTCCGTATCATCGGGCAAGGGGTACCCAGTTGGCGGTTCTCTATGATACACATATACTTACAATGACAAGAACTTACCGATGACTAAACTTGAGTAGCATGAGGAGCAGCCCTCGTATACAAGGGACATGAGATTTCTGACTTATACTTCGTCAAGCATGTACACCATTGTTTGTTCACTTTAACCTTAATCACTTCAAGATGCTTATGATAGGGGCAATGAGAGTTGAAAACTATAAGTACCATAATTTTTGGAAGCTCTTTACGAGACTTGAATCCCTACTTCCTTTTATAAAAAGGCCTTTCTTCCACCATTATATTGAGTCTCCACCTTCTATCTTTATGCACCTTCTTTGAGAGCATAGTGGCGATTCTTAGTTCTATGTGCATTGTCCCAAGACTAGTTGATTGATGCATAACTTGATATTGCTTGTTTTAAACTATTTGTATCTAGTCACTCTTATGAACTTTGAAGGTGTCCTATGCATTTATATTTGCTACTCCTTGAGGGACAAGCTGAACACTATTATGCTATGTTTGTTTTATGTGAAAGAAACAAACGTCTTGCAAAGCATTATTATTCATGAATCTTTTGTTTGTGCCTTTTCATGTTGCATCATAGTTTCCTTGCTTATTGCTCTAACTTTGTCTTTCATGTTATGATTGAAGTACTATGATCCCAGCTTTGAATGTTTTACAAATACTTTGATCAAGTCTTTGATGGTGCATGTCACCTCAAAAATTATTCTTTCTTTTTATCACTTACCTACTCGAGGACGAGCAGGATTTAAGCTTGGGGATGTTGACACATTGCAAATGTATCTATAATTTTTGATGTTCCATGCTTAGTTTTATCCACTTTCTTGTGTTTTGTCCACACTTTGGAGTACTTTTCATATGATTTCTTGGACTAACCTATTAACAAGAGCCACAGTGCCAGCTGCCTATTTTCTGTTGTTTTTGGTTCTAGGAAAGTCAGGAAATGAATATTCTCAGAATTGGACGGGACAAAAGCCAAAGTGCCTATTTTTCTGGAAGTCATCAGATGCTAGACTACGAGACGGAGAGGGGCCAGGGGGCCACCACACCACCTGGCCGCGCGACCAGGCCTGGCCCACGCCAGGGGGTGGTGTGGCCGCTCCCGGAACCCCCTTGGCCTCCCCTTCCGACTATAAGATGCCCTAGGGACGTAAACCCTAAGGACCCGATCAAAAATCCATGAAAGAGTCTGTAGCCGTCGTCATCTCCATCCCTAGATCGGGAGGGATCTGAAGCTCTTCCCAGCACCCTGCCGGAGAGGGGAATTCACCCTGGAGGCTTTCTTCATCACCATGCAAGCCTCCGGTGTGATGCATGAGTAGTTCATCCTTGGACTACGGATCCATGTAGTAGCTAGATGCCTGGTTCTCCTCCTTTGTGCTTTCATGTCTAGATCTTGTGAGCTCCGTTCATGATCAAGATCATCTATTTGGATCCATACATGTTGTGTTTGCGGGGATCCGATGGATATTGAGATGTTATTTCAGATTGATTATTGATTCTATCATGTCTTTGTTATTTGTGATCTTGCATGCTTTGCGTTGTTAGTAGCTATCTTGGCCAAGTAGATGCTAGGAACTCCAAGAGTTAGTATTTATGCTCGATAGTGGGTTCATGCCTTGGGTAATCTGGGGAAGTGACAGAAATCTCTAAGGTACTAGATGTGTTGTTGCTACTAGGGAGAAAACAACAATCCTTTTTCTTTACACGCAATTCGTAAAGCAATAATCTCTTGCTTGCAACTTAATCTGGAGGGGGTTCGGACGATAACCTGAAGGTGGATTATTAGTCATAGATGCAGTTGGATGGCGGTCTATGTATAATGTTGTAATGCCCAATCAAGTCTCAAAGGAGTCAAGATGATTAGTATATGCATGTATTGCTTTCTCGATGTTTGTCAATTGCCCCGCTGTAATTTGTTCACCCAGCATGTTATCTATCTAAGGAGAGCCACCTCTAGTGAACTATGGATCCCGGTCCTTTTCTTTACATACAATCTACAATCTTTTACTGCTTTGTGTTTACTTTCTGCAAACTTTTACTTCTTTCCATTCGATACGTTTAATCCTTTGTTTTCCACAAAACACGGTGAGATTGACAACCTCATCGCAAGTTGGGGACAAAGTTTTGTGGTTGTGTTGTGCAGGTCTCCACGTTGCTACTAGCACCGGTAGTGCGCCCTGCCAAACCTCAGCTAGTAACACCTTTGGGGTGTTTCCTTGCTCCTACTGGTTCGATTAAACCTTGGTTTCATAACTGAGGGAAACTTGCTGTTGTGCTCATCATACCTTCCTCTTGGGGTTCCCAACGAGCTCTACATCAACACCGCACCAGCACTTTTCTGGGCGCCGTGCATTGAGCCATCAAACATATCTGGATATGTATATATCATGATATACATTATTGATCAAATTTTCATGTGATTTCACTCACCAAGTGTCATAACACTTGAATCTCGTTTCACTCACCAAGTGTCAATACACTTGAATCTTAATTCAACCCTTTCCATGCAGCAAGAACCTTTCTCTTCGTTTCCATATTGAACTCATTCAATATCTTATATATGTACGTTTGCCACAACCATATTAGCCCCTCAATCTATCCATATAGACATTGATGCCAAATATTCCGGTTTTGCCCAAGTCTTTCATCGAAATCCAATTTTAATGAAATACTTAACCTGTGTCAATAAAAGATACATCATTTCCAATCGACAATATGTCCTATACATAATGTATTAGAATATGTCTCCGCACTCCCACTTAATTTCTTGCAAATGCTAGCATTTTCATCGTCTCCAATGAAATTAAACTCTTTTAACAGTTTCATCATGGTGAAGATTCCAACTCCCCTATGCTTACTTCAACCATTGAAGTTTGCATGCCTTTTTAGCATACTTTGATTTACTAAAACCCTTCGGATCATGTCATGTACATGTCCTAGGTAACCATTCTATTAGAAGAACTTTGATTTGTTTGTTCAACTACCATATACCAAATTATATGTAGTGGTTGCTACATTAATCCGTCAAGACTAAATATCGCTATGAAAGATCAAATCTTGTCATAGTCAACTCTTTCAACATTGTCGTAAACTCTTTTTTGATATGTCGACTATTTCATAGATGTTAAACATCCATGTCTATTTCTTTATAGATCCAAATACGACCAATAGGATTCATGCCTTTCCGGAGGGTCTTCCAAGTTCAAAAACTTGATTTCTCGTGTATGGATACTATCACGGATTTTATGACTTATAGTCACGTGATGGAGACAGGGCCCATCATAGCTTCTTTGCATGCATTCAGTTCATCATTGTCAAAACAATAACGACTTGTTTATCAATATCACTATTTGATTATTACCTGATGCATACGGTTCAAATAGGAACTCTAATCTCTGATATCACAACCTTTGTAATCACGGGAGCCATGAGAATTGTGGCCACCACCGGGACACTTCCTGGCGCTGTGCTACTTAGAAAATATAGCTAAGGTTCAATAACCTTATCAAAGTTCTATTGTCCTCCCACTTAACTTTTTGTGAAAAAATTCTTCTCAACAAAATTCATGTTCCAAGCGACAAACTCTTTTGTCCTCGATGTTATGGAGGAATACCCAACAAATCATTTGGAATAACCTATAAAGACGTTCTTATCCGACTTTGGTTGCAAACATTTTACTTATGCATAGCATACCAAAATTTAAGAAAAGGCAACTCGGGTTTTATCCCAAACCATAACCTTTATGGTGTCATTTCAACGGATCATGATGGTGCTCTTTTCAGTGTAAAAGTAGTAGTCTCTAAAGTTTTAATCCTTAAATCATAATGGCAGTTTTATAAATGACACCTTTGATTTTACCATGTTAAACAAGGTTCGAGTTGATCTCTCGAACATACCATACTCCTATTGGTTTATCGGGAAATGCAAATCCCTGGAACAATTCCTCAAACCTTAGGTGTTTTCCACTTCGTCTTGAAAGTATATGAACAATTTTCAAATGTTTCATACTTCTTCCTTATTAAGTAAATATACAGATATATTCACTCAATTTTTGGAGAAAGTATATGAAGTCGAAAGATCCACCGTACATGGCTACATATAATGAACTATATACATCAACATGCACAATGTCCAATAAGTTAGTCATACGTTCCCCTTTGGCCTATGAACGGAGTTTCAATTATCTCAAGGAAAGTCTCACAAGCGTCAATTGATCAAAATCAAAGACTCCAAAAATCCATCAACATGGAGTTTCTTCATGTTTTCTTTCCAATATAATTTAAACGGTGATGTCACTTCGTAAGTGATCTTTCAATAATTTGTCTTGCGACATTTTAGCATTAGTTTTATGGACGTGATTTCTCCAACTAGACTTGTAAAAGTTCATCCATCTTCTATGGAATATGGTAATTATTTGAACAACCACTACTCTCATAATACCGGAACAAAATAACAATTATTAAAACAAATCTTGAAGGCAAGCCTTGATGTCAACGAGAAACACAATAGCACTTTATTTGTTGCCGATGAACATCATCATATATTCTATTGCTACTTACTTAGGCCATTGCATTTCATGAATTGTATTGTTTTGTATGACATTTCACACCAACCAACTCGGTATCCAATACCCAAGAAACCACATTGTTTAACAAGCAAAGAATACAACCATAACATGTATATCATCTATATACCTTAGCTGGACATTTCCAGTCTTTTCTTTTCTGCCAAATATTTTATAGATTCTCTTTTAGCATTTCCTTTTCCATTTAAAAGAATTTATCAACATCAACAGTGGCGCCATACATATGATACATAGTACAAAGTGTGTATAGTCAAATACTAATACCTTTGGATTTGCACTTTGAAGTGGATCACCATCATCAAATCTTTGGTGTTCTTTCAAAAATCCATTCTTTAGTAATCTTTTAGTGTAGTAAACATTTTACCTACATCTTCTATTCATCCTCATCATGACAACTTTCATGATCAAGCTACTATAGCCTATAAGGATGAATCGTGAGTATAATGTCAGTTCCCAAAACCTTTTTGGGAGATTAGGACGCCTAGCGTCTCCAACCTTCACAAATTCTCATACAATATGAGAACATGTATTTTGCTAAATTATACTCTATTATATTGCAACCATAAACATTGTTCCAGATATCACAATATCTTCCACACATGATGGTTTCTAAAACAATTCTTTCAGCTCCTAGATAACCTCGATATTAAAACAACTTTTGAATATCAAGAATCATGGAGGCAAACATGATACTTTAGATACTAACACTGAAATTGTTACTCTTGATTTAATACTACTTATTAAACTTCATTGAGTAAATGGAGTTTGCTGAAAGTTTGCAATAGGACTTCTATACTTTAGATTGACACTCAAAACAATACGATACCAGTTCATAAATATCCAGAATTCTATATTTATGTTATCTCAGCAAAAACTAATCATAAGGTAGTAAAGGGATGCCAATGACAACAACAAACTATGCAAATTCACCTTGATTTTTGTTTTTGATAAACTGAGTTCGACTAATCCAAATTACAAATGAACTCCCACTCAAAACCAACATCCCCCGAGTTGCTTTGGTGATTACATGAACTAAATCCACTACACCAAGTCCGATCATCATGTGAGTCAGTGTAGCTTCAAAGGTGAGCATCTATATGGGCATCATATCAACCATATGACTCATGCTTAACTTTTTGGTCCATGTTCCGAGTCCATGTTTGTACATGCTAGGCTCGCCAAGTAAGAACCTTAGTAGTCGCGTTGGTAAAATTGTCTTACACCCGTTGTATGAAAGCGTAGAGTCAAGTACACCCGATCATCACGTGATGTCTCAAAACGACGAACTTTCTTAACGGTGCATACTTAAGGAAGAACACATTTTATCTTGATATCTAAATAAGGGATCATCCTGTAATGCTACTAAAGTGCCAAACAAGGAATATAAGATGCAAACAAAACATCATATGCATAAAGTGAAATGATATGGTTCTTGCACTTGATCACTATCATGTGCATCGTGGTATGATCTTTATCATTCCTTTATGTGTAAGGCCAAGGTTTACGGAACTTACACGTTAGGTATGCTATAATTTCCAAGAGTATCAACTATACTTCAAATTATAACATTACCATATCATGTCACTAGACCAGCAACAACTAAACTATATGCTTCTAATTTATCAATTGCATGTTTTTACGTGGCTTAGGGCATTCGAAGATAGAACCAGTATTACCTATGAACATGGAACCACAATGATGATAACCAAATTATTAGAAACTCATTGTAAATTAGATATTGACTATAGTAGGAGACACAGACACCTGGTAGCCACTTATGCAAAACTAGTTGCATGTCAAGCGTGGAACATGTCTCATGTGTGAGGACATGTAAAGTTAGTCCGGGCCTCTTCATCCCACTATGCCACCAATATCCAGAATACATAAAAGATGCAAAAACATGATCATCAATGCCCACATACTCTTATGTGTTCTACCCGTGCAAAGCATATATGCATAGATCAGACTCTAATACCACTGTTGGGTTCACAACATAGAAAACAAAAATTCCTACGATGTGAACTACTAAGCACTAAGATCTATCTACCTAGATACAATCAATGGGTGGATATACATCCGTCGAGAACATACACTTGAAGAGCGACAAAATGTTACGAGGTTGTACTCGTGGATGATGTAGTCGTACACTTGCCGATCTCAAGATCGTGATGAAGTCTAGTGAGTCTAGCAGGTCTAGCACCAGCAAGTCCAGTAGGTCCAACACCAGCAAGTATAGCACCGCAAAGCAGCGGTGCATCCTTGATCGCACACACGTCTGGTACCCCGGCAACATCCGTGTCCTCGCTCCAGCGATGCAGCGGAAGCAGCAACTCCTTTCTAGATAAAGCCACTGGGAACATGTATCTCACTAATCCGAGACCATGGGGAATAATTTCTAGAGGGGGAGAGAGATCCTTCACGAGGAGGTGTGAGAGTAGAGGAGGAGGAGGTGCTCCATATATAGGGTAGGGGCTGCACAAGGGACATGGCCGCCGGCCATGGTGGGTGCCCCCACCTCTCCCTCATTCATGTGGGTGGACCTCCCACTCACATAAACACACCTCCACTCATATGTCCACTCACATACACTAAATTTCCACCAAATTTAATGCAAGCTCTCATTAAATAAAACTATTTTATTTATTTTATTCAGAATTTTGTTAATTACTTTAATTAACAAACATTCACATGAAACCCCCTCCAACATTTCAATATCACATGTAGAACCAGTTTCTGCAATTTCACTCGAAACAATTCCAGTTTCCATCAAAATTATTCTAGCGCTTTCATAATCTTTATCTGAAATATATTTGCTCCGAAATGGTGTCGGTATCCCTTAAGTGTATCACTCTACGGTTCGCGAATAATGCAGACATGATCGAGACCCTTCTTTGATCAATAATCAGCAGCGGGACCTGGAGATCCATACTGATTCCCACACATTCAACGATGACTCCTGTGATTGTGTGAACCTTCAACGTTTGTAATGGAACCCCTTTGTCTCGCGATATACTACATGTACGAGATTCGATCATCTGTATCTCCATACCTAGTTTGATCTCATTACCGACGTGCACTCTTTTCTCGTTCCTGTGATATAACATTCCAGTGATCACATGACTTCCTTGCAAGCTATCTCAATGTGATATCACCGAGAACGCCCAAAGTATATCTATCTGTCATCGGGATGGACAAATCCCACTCTTCATCATGGAGAGGCCCATCTAGCCAAAAAATGGATTAAAAACCCCTTATGCATTTTATAAAATTAAAACAAAACCCAAAAATAAAATAAAAATAATAAAATACCAACATAAATAATAAAAGGTGTTATCAAAATAAAATAAACAATAATCAAGTAAATCTTTATTTTAAAATTAAAAGAACACAAAAAACATAATAAGAACTTAAAAACTTTAAAATTCAATTGAATACCTTTTAAAATCCCTAGAAAATACAATAGCCATTAAAAATAGTTATATAATGATTCTAAAAACATTATCACCCAATATTTAGAATTTCAATGAATTTTTGTAACAAAATTTTAAAGACTAAGAAATAAAATCAAGACCTATATATTTGATAATAAGAAAATTAGCTAAAACCCTAAATACATATATTAATATGAAATGGAATAAGAAAATTTGTTGAACCTAATAAAGCCTCTTAAAATAATAATACACTCAAATACAAAAACCATAATTCAGACAACCCTTTTAAACAAACACTTTAAAGCAACTCAAACCTAATCAAATTGTTTTGACCTTGAATAGATCACCATTTTGACTTTTACTTATAAAATCCTTATGAGTGAACCTTGAATAAGTGATCATAAGTGAAATGAAAATTGATTGTCTGAATTGAATTATCTATCATCATTTGAATATGTGTGAATTCCATTTATATTGAATTATTATTCCATTCACCTAAAAACCACCACTTAACCATTTCCACAGGTGATCACACCTTGACACTTGTGCTACGAAGAGTATACCATTAGGAACATGATTCCAATAATCATGATCCATCACACTTACTTCTACATTGATCAAGTTGCCATCACTTGATAACAATATCCTCTTAAAGGACAAATTCCATCCATTTGACACCTAAATCCATATACCTTATACCCAAGGTATATATGTGACTCTACACCATAAAAACACTTCACTTCCTACTTGTGATACAATTGTACCACTACACTTGTGTAAATTATTTGAAACCCTAAATATTCCTTTAACACCCTAATACCCAAATTCTATATCACTAAGTGATATCAACCAACATCTATTCCTTTTAACAAACCCTATGTTTTTCCAAGTGTGCTATTCGAGTAGTTTATACTCATAAGACTAGACTCCCATAAACATTGTATTATTAGGAGTAATATAGGTGGGGAGGGAAATGATAGTTGCTTAACATGTATATCTTGTTGACACTCTTTAAACATTAGTCCTTACCAGACCGGTGATGCTATTCTTCCATCTGGATATTTGATGATAGAAGACATTGATTGCATAAGCTACAATCAGAAGGCAAGTTCATCCTTGCACAACCCTTGCGAAGCCATGCTTGCATACCATTTGCAAGTTCAGTCTTAAATTTCCTTTGAATTATTTTACAAAACCCTTTTCAAAAACTCTATCACCTGCATTAAAAGCAAAAACTGTTTTATGAATAATGAAATGAAATATGGAATGGTGGACAGTGGAACCATGATTGAAATACATGGATGGTAAGCCATGTGGTGGTGGTTACATCGTATTGGGAAAATTAGGACTTAACAACCAATGTGGTTAGTGATTCAAAAGTGTCGTATAAACCGTGCTAACCACAAATCACGGAATGGGACGATCAAGTCATCTAGGCCTTCCACCTTTCGTTTGTCCTTGTATGCTTAGTCAGGTTGAGATCCAGAGTGGAGACCAGGGGTGAGACCCCGTGACGTCCTTATTGTATGCTTCAGGGTAACGGCTGGGTATATTAGAAGGGAGGGTAATTGGGCGTAAGTCTCTTGACCGAAACCCGTTACAAAGGGTGGACAGTGGGGTGATGACCCACAAGTATAGGGGATCGCAACAGTCTTCGAGGGAAGTAAAACCCAATTTATTGATTAGACACAAGGGGAGCCAAAGAATATTTATAAGCCTTAACAACTGAGTTGTCAATTCAGCTACACCTGGAAACAATCTTGCTTGCAGTAGTTTATCAGTAGCAACAGTTTTGTAGTAGCATAGTAGCAATAGCAAAGTAATAGCAGTACAAAAAGTAAAGACAGTAGTAACAATTGTAGTAAACAGTAGGATTAAAGCGCGATAGGCATAGGGATGGATGGACGGGCGTTGTATGGACAAGACAATTCATGTAACAATCAAGATATAGGTCATTTGCAGATAAATAAGGTAAAGCATCCAAGTACTAAATAATCATAGGCATGTGTTCCATATATAGTCATACGTGCTCGTAATGAGAACTTGCACAACATCTTTTGTCCTGCCAGCCCGTTGCAGCGGGGCCTCTAGGGAATCTACTGGCAATTAAGGTTCTCCTTTTAATAGAGCACCGGAGGAAAGCATTAATACTCCATGAACACACATGATCCTCACATCACAGCCATCCCCTCCAGTTATCCCGATTTTTGTCACTTCGGGGCCTCGGGTTCTGGACAATAATGTGTGTATACAACTTGCAGGTAAGATCATAAAAAATACTATCATCATGAATCAATAACATGTTCAAATATTAAATCATGGCACTCGGGCCCTAGTGACAAGCATTAAGCATAACAAGTTGCAACAAAGTCAAAAAGCACTAACAATAGATACTAGGAACCATGCCCTAACAATCTGATGCAATTACATGAACGATCTCATCCAATCCCTACCATACCCATAGCCTACTGCAGGGGATTACTATGGATGGGGGAATCATGGATGGTTGATGGAGAAGCAATGTGATGATAATGGCGATGATCTCCTACAATTCCCCGTCCCAGCAGGGTGCCAGAATGGAGTTTCTGCTTCCAACTCGTGGTATCTGGTGGTGGTGGCGCAGAGGAACTCTATCTGAAAAACATTGAACCCCTCGTCTGTATTAGGTCAGAGGGCTTATATAGGCGAAAGGAGAGGTGGAGGCGAAGTCCGAGGCGGCCACACCACCTCCTGGCGTGGCCTGGCCTGGCTCGCGCGGCCTGGTGGTGTGGGACTCTCGTGGCTCTTCTTCGTCTCATCTTCTGGCTCCGTGAGTCTTCTGGTCAATAGGAGTTTTGCGATATTTTCCGGGGTTTTTCCTGAAAGTTGATTTCCTGCACAAAAACGAGACACCAAAGCAATTCTGCTGAAAACGACGTTGGTCCGCATTAGTTGTATCCAAATCACACAAATTAGGGAAGAAACAATAGCAAAAGTGTTCGGGAAAGTAGATACGTTTTGGACGTATCATGGGGTTGTGGAGAGGCTAGTGATTGGGTAGTTTTTAGACTAGACCTCAGACCATGGAAGTCTAGATGGGGAATTGTGTGCATACATTTCCCGGTTGTGTAACAAGGCGAAAGACGTTTGTGTGTAAAGTAGCACACCTCTCGAAAGTGTATAATTATGTCATGATACTCCCTGTTCTGGGAAAGAACTGCGAACGCCGCGTGGAAAGGAACTACATGAAGTTATCACAACCCGTGAAGACTGACAAACATATAATTTTATAAACTAAAACTTGCCTTTTCTAAAAACCCGATTTCAAAAACTTGCACAATCCTAGGATGTGTGATCCAGAGCTATTCATCAAACAACCACATAGTTAGAACTTGTTGAGTATTGATGCGTCTAAAATTGAAGCATATTTACCTCTTGTTTTTGCATAAATAGAGTAGGGTTTTTTGTATTTCATTGCATCTACGCGCACTATTTCGTTCTTGTTTCAACCGGATCCCAAATCATGGAGTCATAGATGAAGATATCAATTAGAGTTGTCATATTATGTAATTATATGATATTTCTATGTAATAAAAGTCATTTTATGAATTTACCTTCACACCTTGAAGAATAACAAACAAGGAGGAGGCATCAGTACCGATAATGACCACGGGTACAGGCGGAGCCCGCCTGTAGCATTTGCCCGTACCAGGCGCCATCGAGACCGCCTCGTAAAATAGTTTCTCCTGGCAAAGACAAGAGAGAGATCCGACATTCACTGCCACCAGAAACCACGAAACACCACATCCTAAAGGGATCTGAAGGAGGAACTTGGCTGGGGTAAAATCCCAGCTGCTTTGTGGATCATTGGAGGACAAGCATCATCCCCTTCACCGTCAACTGCTGCATCTTCATCACTACCATTACTCCATCTTTCATCTATTAGATCTCTTTGCAATTCCATATCCAATTGTGGTTTGCATTAGATCTATACCCGTACTTTAATCCATACATTTGATTATGATGATGTTGTTGATTGCTTCCATGAGTGAGTAGTTCCTTTTTTCTTGGGGAGATGGAGAAACCCTAGAACCACTATGAACTTGTAATAAAGATGGTCTATTCTTGTGTCCATATGACTTGCTTGTCTATGGCATAATTATGACTTGTGTTTGTTTTCTCTCTTTAGATGATATGTGAAGTTGACCACATATCATTTGCCTTCGGGACAAAAGGGAGGAACAAACCCTTTGGACGTGTTGTGGAAGCATACCCGGAGTGCCCCGTGACAGATTGGCGCCAACTCGTAACCCACACGGTTAAAGGGGGGTCAAGAGGGACTCCCTAAACTAATTACAATATCCATGGGGAAACCCTTAATTGTGGTGCCTGTATGGGTGATTGCTCTCAGGCATTGCAATGGTTATTTAGAGGTGACCTCACACTTGGCTCAACAAAGTGGCTTCCTACGAGCCTTGTCGTGAACATCTTATTATGGGGCTCTCTCCACACATATCATGACTCATGAAGTATGTTATCTTGATTACATATAATGATAGTACTGTGCTAGCGGTGTATCCTACATCCCTAAGAGCGTTTTAGCCCTATTGAGTTCAACCACGCTTTCATACAATCTTGTTACTAAATTTCTTTTACTTGTTTTAATTAATTTTCTGTAATATAACCATAAACAATTCAAACACCCTTTACTTGGAATCAAAGACAACTTACAAGTATTCTTTGGTAAATAGTAACGAGGGGCATAAAGACCTTTATCAATAGCTCTCTGTGGGTTTGATATCTTTACTTCAAAACTAGCTATAATTGATCTGTGCACTTGAAGTCATTGATGGCCCAAGATATCTCGAGCTCGTTGGGGAACCCCAAGAGGAAGGTATGATGAGCACAGCAGCAAGTTTTCCCTCAGTTATGAAACCAAGGTTTAATCGAACCAGTAGGAGCAAGGAAACAACCCAAAGGTGTTGCTAGCTGAATTTTGGCAGGGCGCACTATCGGTGCCAACAACAACATGGAGACCTACACAACACAACCACAAAACTTTGTCCCCAACTTACAGTGAGGTTGTCAATCTCACCGGTTTTGCTGAAAACAAAGGATTAAACGTATTGTGTGGAAGAAAGTAATAGTTTGCAGAAAGTAAACAAAAAACAGTAAACAATTGTAGATTGATGGTAAAAGAAAGGACCGGGGTCCATAGTTCACTAGTGGTGGCTCTCCTTAAGATAAATGACATGTTGGGTGAACAAATTACAGCGGGGAAATTGACAAACATCGAGAAAGCAATATGCATATACTAATCATCTTGACTCCTTTGAGATTTGATTGGGCATTACAACATTATACATAGACCGTAATCCAACTGCATCTATGACTAATAATCCACCTTCAGGTTATCATCTGAACACCCTCCAGTATTAAGTTGCAAGCAACAGATAATTGCATTACGCATTGCGTGTAAAGTAAACAATACGACTGTTCTATGAATAAAGGATTGTTGTTTTCTCCCTAGTAGCAACATCACATCTAGTACCTTAGAGATTTCTGTCACTTCCCCAGATTACTAGAGGCATGAACCCACTATCGAACATGAATACTAACTCTTGGAGTTGCTAGCATCTACTTGGCCAAGATAGCTACTAACAACGGAAAGCATGCAAGATCACAAATAACAAAGACATGATAGAATCAATAATCAACCTGAAATAGCATCTCAATATCCATCGGATCCCCGCAAACACAACATGTATGAATTACAAATAGATGATCTTGATCATGAACGGAGCTCACAAGATCTAAACATGATAGCACAAAGGAGGAGAACCAACCATCTAGCAACTACATGGACCCGTAGTCCAAGGATGAACTACTCACGCATCACACCGGAGGCTTGCATGGTGATGAAGAAGGCCTCCAAGGTGAATTCTCCCCTCCAACAGGGTGCCGGGAAGATCTTCAGATCCCTCCCGATCTAGGGATGGAGATGATGGCGGCTACAGACTCTTTGATGGATTTTTTGATCGGGTACTTAGGGTTTCTATATCGGAGGCGATATATAGGCGAAAGGGGAGGCCGAGGGGGTGCCGGAGGCAGCCAGACCACCCCCTGGCGCGTGCCAGGATGGGCCACGTGGCCAGGTAGTGTGGCGGCCCCCTGGCCCCTCTCCATCTCGTATTCTGGCTCCTTGTGGCCCTCGGTGAAAAACTGACTTTGGATTTTGTCCCGTCCAGTTCCGAGAATATTCATTTTCTGACTTTCCTGGAACCAAAAATAGCAGAAAACATGCATTTGGCACCGTGGCTCTTGTTAATAGGTTAGTCCAAGAAAGTGTATAGAAAGTACTCCAAAGTGTGGACAAAACATAAGAAAGTAGAAAAACCAAGCATGGAACATCAAAAATTATGGATATGTTAGCAACGTATCAACATCCCCAAGCTTAACTCGTGCTCGTCCTCGAGTAGGTAAGTGATAAAAAGAAAGAATATTTTTTTAGGTGACATGCACCATCATAAACTTGATCAAAGTATTTGCAAAACATTAATAGTTGGGATCATAGTACTTCAACATAGCATGAAAGATAAAGTTCTAACAATAAGACATAGCAACTATGTTGCAACATGAAAAGGCACAAACAAACGATTCATGAATAACAATGCTTTGCAAGACGTCTATTTGTTTCACATAAATAAAACATAGCATAGTGGAATTTAGCTTGTCCTTCATAGAGTAGCAAACATAAATGCATAGGACACCTTCAAAGTTCATAAGAGTGACTAGATACAAATAGTTTAAAACAAGCAATATCAAAGTTATGCATCAATCAACAAGTCTTGGGACACTGCACATAGAACTAAGAATGGCCACTATGCTCTCAAAGTAGGTGCATAAAGATACAAGGTGGAGACTCAACATAAAAGTAAAAGAAAGGCCTTCATAGAAGGAAGTAGGGATTCAAGTTTCAAAAAGAGCTTCCAAAAATTATGGTACTTATTAGCTTTCAGCTCTCATTTCCCCTATCATAAGCATCTTTAGGTGATTAAGGTTAAAGTGACACAACTAAGAGGATATGCTTGACAAGTTATAAGCTGAAATCTCATGCCCCCTACTTACGAAGACCAAACCTCATGCTACTCAACTTTAGTCACAAGTAATCTCTTGTCATTGTAAGTACATATGTATCATAGAGAACCGCCAACGGGTACCCCTTGCACATGATACAAGAGTTATCCCATAATCAAAATGACAAGGCAAGCAGACAATGAGCATCTCAGCGATCTTTTTATTTGCTATTTGCATAGGTTTTTATTCAGGATGCTTCATAGAGTGCTCATTATGGTTATGCTGCAAGTTTCCACCATGATTAGGCATGGCTTAGGCTAGCGGCCTAGGCGTTTCCCTAACACTAATACAAACTCCATGATCTTATAAGTTCCCCTTTTATTTCACACCGCCGGGATCCATATGCAAAAGAACATGATATCAACGGGGTACAAAGTATAAGTGCAATGTTCAAAGCGTTCCGCATGATACATGGTTCTGCTAACTTCAACTTATAAAGCGCAAGCATATACGCAACAAAGATGGACGCAATGGTTCAAGTTTATTAAATGCAAGAAAGTAAAGTATGCCAGCAAGTTCATGAGAGCTTTAATAACTAATTTTCACATAACAAGTTTAATTCGGAAGGTAGATAAAAACATGAATATACTTGGAATAGCAAATGCTAATAGGTAGGTATGGTGGACTTTTTGGAAAACTTGGTTTTAGGAGCTATATGCATGAGTGGAACTCATACTTGGTTATGGAGGCTAGCAAAAGACAGGGAGCGACTAACTAAGAGAGCAATAATGGCCATAATCATGCAGGGCGACAAAACATCATTAATCAAAGAATAAAGTGATACTACAAGTTGAAAACTAAAGGATCAAAAAGGCTATGGTGACTTGGGATAGTCATAACATGGTGTGAGCATGTGCCAAGTCAACCCAAATAAAACATCAAAGGAGAATACCACAATACTATGCTTTAATATGCTAGAACAATGCATGATTCTTCCAAGGCACATTAAGCAATCTCAATTGTTTATAACAAGTCATGCTACAACAAAGAATACTAAGAATAAATCCAAAACAATATCAAGCATGGCATGACAAAGCATAGGCCACAGTCAAAACAAGCTCTCTTTACCACTTAAGCGTGAACTTTTTTCCTACTCTTTTCCAATCCAAACCAAACTATTTGAAAACCAAATCATGAAAGAGGGGGTCCAACCAATTTATTTAGCAAACTAAAACCAAAACGAAAAACAAAAAAGAAGACACTCCAAGAACAACACAACTGTGCATGAAACAATAAAAATGAAGTGTTTGGAAGAAACCTAGAATTTTTATTGATGAAGAAGGGGATGCCTTGGGCATCCCCAAACTTTGACACTTGTACTTCTTGGATATTTCTTGGGGTGACACACATGGCATCCCCAAGCTTGAGCTTTAGTCCATTCTTCATCTCATTACTCATTCCTTCCATACACCTGAAATTTTTCCTTCATACAAAACTTTACACAATCTTTATTAGCAATATTAGTGCACTCAAGATAATAAGTGTTTAGGTTCAGTTCCAACACCAATAAAACTTCCATTAAAACACAAGCTACTGTATCACTTCAATCAAAAATCTCAATTCCCCAAGAAAACTCAAAAAGGAACCAACAAGAAGCAAATGCAAATAATGGCAGAAATCTGTCAAAATAGACCAGCAGGTAAAGATGAATTTTTTCGAAGACCTTCTGTTGCTCAAATCAAAAAGTGTTGAACTAACGAAAGTTAGATAACAACCTGGGGCAGAAGAAAAAAAATTAATGCCTCAAAATGACGTAGAAAGATTTTACACGAATATTTACGGTGAAGTATAGACTGTTTCGGGACAACAACTTTTCCAATCATTACTTCTCTCTCATTAGAGGTTACTCTTGGCACAAAAAAGCAAATAAAAAGGATAAGGAGCGGTTATTACTGAGGTAATAACTACCAAGACTCATCTAAAACTTTTGGGTTATCTCCCAACAAGTACTTTTCTTTAACGCCTTTAAGTTAGGCATAAGAAGCAAGAAAAGAATCAAGTGTTCTCAAATGAAGAAGCATTAAGAGAAAATTTTGTTTTCATAGGAGAGGCAAAAGAAATATTCTCTCTCTTCTTAGGAAAGTGTTCTATACCTTTCTTGAGTGGGAGTTGATATTTAATAATGCCTTCTTTCATATCAATAATGGCACCAACAGTTCTACTAAAAGGTCTTCCCAAAGTAATATGACAAGAAGCATTGCATTCAACATCCAAAACATAGAAATCAACGGGGACATAAGCATTGTTAACCATAATAAGAACATCATTACTACTCCCCATGAGTTTCTTTTTAGCGTTATCATCAAGTGGGACATTCAAATAACAATCTTCCAATGGTGGCAAATCAAGCATATCATAAATCCTTCTAGGTATATAAGAAACACTACTATCAAGATCACATAAAGCTTTGAAATCAAAATCATTCACTTTCATATTAATGATGGGTTCCCAACCATCTTCTTGTTTTATAGGAATAGAGGCTGTATGTTTCATCTTTTCTTCTTTAATTTTTATGAGAGCATCAGTAATGTGTTTTGTAAAGGCCACATTCATAGCACTAGCATTATGACTTTTAGCAAGCATTTGTAGGAACTTAATAATTTCAGAGATATTGCAACCATCAAGATCAAAATCATAATTATCATCTAAAGTAGTACAGCTATTACTAGCCTCAACACTAGTGATAGTGATAGTAGAAACACTGATGTTGCTAGCAATTTCATCCTCTCTTTCCTACTTAGCATGAAATTCAGCTAATAGTCTAACATTTTCATCAATTCTAACTTGTATGGCATTAGTAGCAGCAAAGGGATTATCATTAGTTTCAGGTTTAGCAGCCATTTTATTGAAAGATGATTGAGCTTCAGCCAAAGATGCTATATTTCTTTCAGCATTAGAGAGTTTTTCCTCAATAGTTTTATTAAAAGCAGTTTGTTTACTAATAAATTTTTCCTACAATGAGAACTATATGCCACGGTCTATCTACGAGATACAGAGCAACGGGTGGATATACATCCATGGAGAACTTACCCTCGAAGGCAACAGAGTTTTGTTAACGAGTTGGAACTCGTGGATGATCTAGTCGTACGCTTGCCGATCTCAAGATCGTGTGGAAGTCCGAGCGCCACAAATCAGCAGCACATCTGCCCTCGCACACACGTTCAATCCACCGGACAACCTCCACCTCCTCGCTACAGCGAATCAGCGGAAGCAGCAACTCCTTCCAGACGCAAGGCCACCGGGATCATGTATCTCGCTAATCCGAGACCATGGGGGAATATCTAGAGGGGGAGAGAGATCCTTCACGAGGAGGTGTGCTTTGTGAGGGAGGAGAGGGGGCCTTTTATAGGAGAGGGGGGCTCCTCCCCTACCATGGACGGTGGCCAAGGAGGGTGCCTCCACCTCTTCCTCATTCATGTGGTGGAAACTCCACTCACATCAATTTTGACTCCACCCAAAATTCCACTCACATGCATTAAGTTTCCACCAAATTTAATGCAACTCTCAATCAATAAAACTCTTTTATTTATTCTATTTAGATTTTTTTTAATTACTTTAATTAACAAACATTCACATAAAACCCCTTGCAACATTTCAATATCACATGCAGAACCACTTTCTCTAATTTCACCCGACACAATTCCGGTTTCTATCAAAACAATTCCTACGCTTTGCAATCCATTCGTCTGAAACATATGTGCTCCAAAATGGTGTCCGGCAACCCTTAAGTGTGTCACCCTATGGTTCACGAATAATGCAGACATGATTGAGACTCCTCTCAGATCAATAATTAGAAGCGGGACCTAGAGATCCATACTGACTCCTGCACATTCAACGATGACTTCTGTGATCGTGAGAACCTTTAACGCTAGTAACTTAATCCCTTTGTATCATGATATAATACATGTCCGATATTCGATCATCGGTATCCAAATACCTAGTTTGATCTCGTTAGCGACATGCACTCTTTTCTCGTTCCTGTGATATAACATTCCAGTGATCACATCACTTGCTTGCAAGCTATCTTAATGTGATATCACCGAGAGGGCCCAGAGTATATCTATCCGTCACCGGGATTGACAAATTCCACTCTTGATCCATGAGCCTCAACATAACACCTTCGTAGCACTGAACCCACCTATATAGTCACCCTGTTACGGTGTGACATTTGATGTTATCAAGATACTCTTACGGTGTAAGAAATTAACATGATCTCATGGTCTAAGGACTAAGATTACTTCGTATGATGTTATAGCAATGTAAACATAATGACTTGATCGTAATGCTATACTTCGGATGAATGTTCATCACATCATTTCACAAATGTTGTGACCTCGTTATTAACAACATCCAATGTCCATGATCAGGAAACCTTGATCATCTTGTTAATCAACGAGCTAGTCTTGAAGAGAGGCATAACTAGGAACCCTTTTTGTTTATTAAACACACATGTATTGACGTTTCCTTTCAATACAATTATAGCGTGCAAAATAAACATCTATCATATACAATGAATACATAATAACAACTTTATTATTGCCTCTCAGGGCATATTTCCTTCAGTCTCCCACTTGCACTAGAGACAACAATATAGTTTACATAGTGATAAATCTAACACCCATGGATTTCTGGTGTTGATCATGTTTTGCCCTAGGGAGAACTTTAGTCAACAGATCTGCTACATTCAGGTCCGTGTGTACTTTACAAATCTTTATATCTCCATCCTTGACATGCTCGCGGATGGAGTGAAACCGGCGCTTAATATGCTTGGAATTCTTGTGAGACCTTGGTTCCTTGGCATTGGCTATGGCTCCATTGTTGTCACAATAGATCACCATTGGGTCCAATGCACTAGGAACCACACCTAGTTCCGTAAAGAACTCCTTCATCCAAACCGCTTCCTGTGTCGCTTCTGAAGGAGCAACATATTCCGCCTCCGTCGTTGATCTAGCCACCACAGGTTGTTTGGAACTCCTCCAACTAACTGCTGCTCCGTTCAAGAGAAATACATACCCGGATTGAGACTTAGAGTCATCTGGATCGGTGTCAAAGCTAGCATCGACATAACACTTAGCGACTAGCTCTTCTTCACCTCCGTATACAATAAACATATCCTTAGTTCTTCTTAAGTACTGAAGGATATTCTTGACAGCTATCCAGTGTTCCGAACCTAGATCAGATTGGTACCTACTAGTCAAACTAATAACATGTGCCACATTCGGTCTTGTACATAGCATGGCATACATTATAGAGCCTATGGCTGAGGCATAGGGGATCTTATACATTATCTCTCTTTCTTCCGTCGTAGCCGGACTTTGAGTCTTACTCAATGCCTTGCCTTGCAACATAGGTAAGAACCCCTTCTTACTTCCTTCCATATTAAACTTCTTTAATATCTTATCAAGGTATGTACTCTGCGATAGCCCAATTAGGCGTCTTGATCTATCTCTATAGATTTTAATTCCTAATATATATGAAGCTTCACCAAGGTCTTTCATCGAAAATTTGATGTTTAGATAACTTTTAACACTATTTAAAAGATCTATATCATTTCCAATCAATAATATGTCATCCGCATATAATATCAGAAATGCCACATTGCTCCCACTCACTTTCTTGTAAATACAAGCCTCTCCATAAGTTTGGACAAATCCAAACTCTTTGATCACCTCATCATAGCGGACATTCCAAATCCGGGATGCTTGCTTCAGTCCATAGATGGATCGCTGAAGTTTGCATACCTTATTGAAGGGAATATGCCCGAGAGGCAATAATAAAGTGGTTATTATCTTATTCCATGTTTATGATAAATGTTTATTTTACATGCTATAATTGTATTGACCGGAAACGTCAATACATGTGTGTTTAATAAACAAAAAGGGTTCCTAGTTATGCCTCTATTATAGACTAGCTTGTTGATTAACAAGATGATCAAGGTTTCCTGATCATGGACATTGGATGTTGTTAATAACAAGGTCACAACATTGGTGGAATGATGTGATGAACATTCATCCGAAGTATAGCATTACGATCAAAGTCATTATGTTTATATTGCTATAACATCATACGAAGTAATCTTTATCATTAGACCATGAGATCATGTTATTTGCTAACACCGGAAGAGTATCTTGATAACATCAAACGTCACACCGTAACAGGGTGACTATAAAGATGGGTTCAGTGCTACGAAGGTGTTATGTTGAGGCTCATGGATCAAGAGTGGAATTTGTCAATCCCGATGACGGATAGATATACTCTGGGCCCTCTCGGTGATATCACATTGAAATAGCTTGCAAGCAAGTGATGTGATCACTAGAATGTTATATCACGGGAACGAGAAAAGAGTGCATGTCGATAACGAGATCAAACTAGGTATGGAGATACTGATGATCGAATCTCGGACATGTAATATATCGCGAGACAAAGGGATTTAGTTACAAGCGTTAAAGGTTCTCACGATCACAGAAGTCATCGTTGAATGTGTAGGAGTCAGTACGGATCTCCAGGTCCCACTGCTAATTATTGATCGGAGAGGGGTCTCGGTCATGTCTGCATTATTCGCGAACCGTAGGGTGACACACTTAAGGGATACCGACACCATTTGGAGCAAATATGTTTTAGATAAAGATTTAAGAAAGCGCTGGAATTATTTCAATAGACACCGAAACTGTTTCGAGTGAAATTGCTGAAATTGGTTCTGCATGTAATATTGAAATTTTGCAGGAGGTTTTATGTGAATGCTTGTTAATTAAAGTAATTAACAAAATTCTGAATAAAAATAATAAAAGAGTTTTATTAAATGAGAGAGCATTAAATTTGGAGAAATTTAATGCATTTAAAGTGGAGACTTTAAAAGGGAATGTGAAGAGGCATTTTAATGTGGAGGGGTTACCACCACATGAATGGAGGAGGTGAAGAGGCACCTCCTCCATGCGCCGGCCAAGAAGGAGGGGCACCCCTCCTCCTATAAAATGCCACCCTCTCCTCAGTTCTCTCACACACCTCCTTGTGAAGGATCTCTCTCCCCCTCTAGTATTATTCCCCCATGGTCTCGGATTAGCGAGATACATGTTCCCGGTGGCTTTATCTAGAAAGGAGTTTCTGCTTCCGCTGCTTTGCTGGAGCGAGGGACGGAGGTTCTCGGGGTACCGGACGTGTGTGCGATCACGGATGCACCACTGCTTTGTGGTGCTGGACTTGGTGGTGCTGGAGCTAGATCTGAAGGACGTGCTGGAGCCGGGCCTGCTCGTTAACAAAACTCGTTGTCTTCGAGGGTAAGTTCTCGTTGGATGTATGTCCACCCGTTGCTTTGTACCTAGTAGATAGATCTTGGCGTGTAGTTCACACCGTAGGAAATTTTTTGTTTTCTACGCTGCGGACCCAACAGTGGCATCAGAGCCTGATCTATGCGTAGGTGCTTTGCACAGGTAGTACACATATGTTTATATGTGGGCGATGATGATCATGTTATTGCATCTTCGATGCATTTTGGATATTGGTGGCATAGTGGGATGAAGCGGCCCGGACCAACCTTACATGTCATCGTACATGAGACCGGTTCCACAACTGACATGCAACTTGTTTTGCATAAGTGGCTGGCGGGTGTCTGTCTCTCCTACTATAGTCAATATCTGATTTACAACGAGTTGCTAATAACTTGGTTATTCTTGTTGTGGTTCATGTTCGTAGGTAAGAATGGTTCTATCTCCGAAAGCCCTAAGCCACGTAAAACTTGCAATTGATAAATTAGAGGCGTCTAGTTTAGATTGTTGCTGGGCTAGTGTCTTGATATGGTATTGTTGTAAGTAGATGTATGATATATACTCTTACAACACACTCAACATGTAAGTTCCATAGACCTTGTCCTTACACACAAAGGAATGATAGAGATCATACCACGATGCAAGTGATAGAGATCAAATGCATGGACCATATCATCTCACTTTATACATTAGATGTTAACATCTTATACTGCTAGTTTGGCGCTTTCTGTAGCATTGTAAGATGATCCCTCATTTAGATATCAAGATAAAAACGTGTTCTTCCATAAGTATGCACCGTTTTATGGATCGTGTTTCGAGACATAACGTGATGATCGGGTGTACTCGACTCTACGCTTTCATACAAACGGGTGTAAGACAGTTTTACACATGCGAGTACTAAGGTTCTTACTTGGCGAGCCTAGCATGTACAGACATGGCCTCGGAACACGGACCGAAAGGTTAAGCATGAGTCATATAGTTGATATGATGCCCATATAGATGCTCGCCTTTGAAGCTACATCAACTCACATGATGATCGGACTTGGTGTAGTGGATTTGGTTCATGTAATCACCAAAAAGACACGAGGGATGTCGTTTTTGAGTGGGAGTTCATTTCTAATTTGGATTAGTCGAACCAAATTTGTCATAAATTAAATCAAAGTGAATTTGCATAGTTTGTTGTAGTCATTGGCATTCGTTTTCTACCTTATGCTTAGTTTTTATTTGAGATAATAGAACTATAGAATTCTGGATATTTACTTTACGAACTGGTATCGTATTGTTTTGAATGTCAATTTAAAGTTTATAAGTCCTATTGCAAACTTTCAACAAACTCTATTTACTCCATGAAGTTTAATAAGTAGTATTAAATCAAGAGTAAGAATTCCAATGTTAGTACCTAAAGTATCATGTTTGCCTCCCTGATTATTGATATTCAAAAGTTGTTTTAATATAAAGATTATATTGGAGCTGAAAATTGTTTCAGAAACCATCATGTGTGAAAGATATTGTGATATCTGAAACAATGTTTTTGGGTTGCATTATGATAGAGTATAATTTAGCAAAATACATGTTCTTATATTGTATGAGAATTTGTGAAGGTTGGAGACGCTATGCGTCCTAATCTACCAAAAAGGTTTTGGGAACTGATATTATACTCGTGATTCTTCCTTATAAGCTATAGTAGCTTGATCATGAAAGTTGTCATGATAAGGATGAATAGAAGATGTAAGTAAAATGTTTACTACACTAATAGATTACTAAAGAATGAATTTTTGAAAGAACACCAAACATTTGATGATGGTGATCCACTTCAAAGTGCAAGTCCAAAGGTATTAGTATTTGACTATATACAAGCTTTGTACCATGTGTCATGTTTATGACACCACTATTGATGTTGATAGATTCTTTTAAAAGAAAAGGAATTGCTGAAAGAGAATCTATAAAATATTTGGTAGAAAATAAAAGGTTGGAGATGTCCAACTTGGGTATATAGAAGATATACATGTTATGGTTGTATTCCTTGTTTGTTAAACAATGTGGTTCTTAGGTATTGGATACCGAATTGGTTGGTATGAAGTGTCATACAGGACAACGCAATTCATGAACTACAATGGCCTAAATAACTAGCAAGAGAATAAGTGATGATGTTCATCGAAAACAAATAAAGTGTTATTGTGTTTTTCGTTGACGTCAAACCTAGCCTTCAAGATTTGTTTTAATAATTGTTATTTTGTTCCGATATTATGAGAACAATGGTTGTTAAGATAATTACCGTATTCCATAAAGGATGGATGAACTTTTACAAGTCTAGTGGGAGAAATCGCATCCATAAACACTATTGCTAAAATGTCGCAAGACAAATGATTGAAAGATCACTTATGAAGTGACATCGCTGTTTAAATTATATTTGAAAGAAAACATGAAGAAACTCCATGTTGATGGAATTTTGGAGTCTTTGATTTTGATCAACTGACGCATGTGAGACTTTCCTCGAGATAATTGAAACTCCGTTCATAGGCCAAAGAGGAACGGATGACTAGATTATTGGAAATTGTGCATGCTGATGTGCATAGTCCATTATGTATAGCCATATGCGATGGATATTTTTGCTTCATATGCTTTCTCTGAAAATTTGAGTGAATATATCTGTATATTTACTTAATAAGGAAGAAGTATGAAACATTTGAAAATTGTTCAAAGACTTTCAAGATGAAGTGGAAAATCATTGTAACAAGAAAATAAAGAGTTTATGATTCGATCATAAAGGAAGATATTTGAGTTACATGTTTAGCAAAAACACCTAAGACTTGAGGAATTGTTCCATGATTTGTGTTTCCCGATAAACCATAGGAGTATGGCATATTCGAGAGATGAAATCAAACCATGTTTGACATGGTAAGATCAAGGGTGTCATTTGTAAAACTGCCATTATGTTTTAAGGATTGAAGCTTTAGAGACTACCGCTTTTACACTGAAAAGAGCACCATCGTGATCTGTTGAAATGACACCATATGAGATATGGTTTGGGATAAAACCCAAATTGTCTTTTCTTAACTTTTGGTATGCTATGCATAAGTAAAATGTTTACAAACAAAGTCGGATAAGCACGTATTTGTAGGTTATCCCAAAGAATTTGTTGGGAATTTCTCCATAACACCGAGGACAAAAGAGTTTGTCGCTTGGAACGTCAAGTTTCTTGAGAAGGAACTTTTCATGAAAAGTTAAGTGGGAGGACAATAGAACTTTGATAAGGTTGTTGAACCTTAGCTATATGTGCTAAGTAGCGCAGCGCCGGAAAGTGTCCCGGTGGCGGCCACAATTCTCATGGCTCTCGGGATTACAAAAGGTGTGATCTCGGAGATTAGAGTTCCTATAGAACCGTGTGGGTCGGTAACAATCAAATAGTAAGATTTGATAAGCAAGTCGTTATTGTTTTGACAATGATGAACCGACTACATGCAAAGAAGCGATGATGGGCCCTGACTCCATAAAATTCTAGAAGTCATAGAATCCGTGATAGTATCCATACACAAGAAATCAAGTTTCTGAACTTGGAAGACCCTCCGGAAAGGCGTGAAGCCTATTGGTCGTGTTTGGATCTATAAAGAAATAAGACATGGATGTTTAACATCTATGAAATAGTCGACATGTCGGAAAGAACTTTACGACAATGTTCAAGGAGTTGACTATGACAAGATTTGATTTTTCATAGCGATATATAGTCTTGACGGATTAATGTAGCAACCACTACATATAATTTGGTATATGGTAGTTGAATAAACAAAACAAGGTTCTTCTAATAGAACGGTAACCTAGGACGTGTACATGACATGGTTTGAAGGGTTTTGTTAATTCAAAGGGTGCTAAAAGGGCATGTAAACTTCAATAGTTGAAGTAAGCATAGCGGAGTTGGAATCTTCACCATGATGAAGCTGTTAAAAGAGTTTAAATTCATCGGAGATGATGAAGATGCTTGCATTTGCAAGAAATTAAGTGGGAGCGCTGAGACATATTTCTAATACATTATGTAGAGGACATATTGTTGATTGGAAATGATGTATCTTGTATTGACACAAGTTAAGAATTTCATTAAAATAAGATTTCGATGAAAGACTTGGGCAAACCCGGAATATTTGACATCAATATCTATATGGATAGGTTAAGGCGCAAATATGGTTGTGCCAGACATACATATATGAGATATTGAAAGGGTTCAATATGGAAACAACAAGAAAGGTTCTTGCTACATGGAAAGAATTGTATCAAGATTCAAGTGTTTCAACACTTGATGAGTAAAATCACATGAAGATTTTGATCGATTATACCATGATATGTATATATCCAGAATGTCCTATGCTCTAAATGTTATGAGCATATACCAGAATGATTCATAAGATGATCATTGGACAATAGTAAAGATATTCTTATGAGCTTTGGAAGAACTAAGAATATATCATGTATAAGTGACAAATAGTTAAAGGTAGTTCATTGTAAAGTGTTACATTGATACTAATTTTGTCACAAGATACAAATTAAATTTATCTCAATTTAGACTATGGGTGGCACAATGTAATGGAAAGGATGTTCCATGATGGATTTGAATGAGTTCCAAAGTTGAGACATTGTGACGGATACTACAACAAAAGGCTAAGTATATAACTGCTATAGTAGCAGCAAAGGAGGGCATTTGTGTTAAGTAGTTTGTTATCAAACTAGGTGTGGTTCAAAGTGGGCTAATACTATGAAGATATATTGTGTGACAATAATATCAACATATTTTAACCCGGACGAACTAAAGGTCTCACCAAAGGACCAAATTTATACAATGCCATCTCATTTGAGAATGAATGATGCGTAGAGACGCAAAGACATGCAAATACACACGGACCTGAAACTGTCAGATCCGGAGATTATGTTAACCACTACCAATAGCGTATATGCAACACCAGAAAGCCATAGGTGTTCAATACGCAAAGTTTTTAAAACTAGATTATTGACTCTAGTGCAAGTGGGAGACTGAAGGGAATATGCCCGAGAGGCAATAATAAAGTGGTTATTATCTTATTCCATGTTTATGATAAATGTTTATTTTACATGCTATAATTGTATTGTTCGGAAACGTCAATACATGTGTGTTTAATAAACAAAAAGGGTTCCTAGTTATGCCTCTCTTATAGACTAGCTCGTTGATTAACAAGATGATCAAGGTTTCCTGATCATGGACATTGGATGTTGTTAATAACGAGGTCACAACATTGGTGGAATGATGTGATGAACATTCATCCGAAGTATAGCATTATGATCAAAGTCATTATGTTTATATTGCTATAACATCATACAAAGTAATCTTTATCCTTAGACCATGAGATCATGTTAATTTCTTACACCGTAAGAGTATCTTGATAACATCAAATGTCACACCGTAACAGGGTGACTATATAGGTGGGTTCAGTGCTACGAAGGTGTTATGTTGAGGCTCATGGATCAAGAGTGTAATTTGTCAATCCCGATGACGGATAGATATACTCTGGGCCCTCTCGGTGATATCACATTAAGATAGCTTGCAAGCAAGTGATGTGATCACTGGAATGTTATATCACAGGAACGAGAAAAGAGTGCATGTCGCTAACGAGATCAAACTAGGTATGGAGATATCGATGATCGAATCTCGGACATGTAATATATCGCGAGACAAAGGGATTTAGTTACAAGTGTTAAAGTTTCTCACGATCACAGAAGTCATCGTTGAATGTGTAGGAGTCAGTACGGATCTCCAGGTCCCGCTGCTGATTATTGATCAGAGAGGGGTCTCAATCATGTCTGCATTATTTGCGAACCGTAGGGTGACACACTTAAGGGATACCGACACCATTTGCAGCAAATATATTTCAGATAAAGATTTAAGAAAGTGCTGGAATTATTTCAATAGACACCGAAACTGTTTCGGGTGAAATTGCTGAAATTGGTTCTACATGTAATATTGAAATGTTGCAGGGGTTTTATGTGAATGTTTTTTTAATTAAAGTAATTAACAAAATTCTGAATAAAAATAATAAAAGAGTTTTATTAAATGAGAGAGCATTAAATTTGGAGAAATTTAATGCATTTAAAGTGGAGACTTTAAAAGGGAATGTGAAGAGGCATTTTAATGTGGAGGGGTTACCACCACATGAATGGAGGAGGTGAAGAGGCACCTCCTCCATGCGCCGGCCATGAAGGAGGGGCACCCCCCTCCTCCTATAAAAGGCCACCCTCTCCTCACTTCTCACACACACCTCCTTGTGAAGGATCTTTCTCCCCCTCTAGTATTATTCCCCCATGGTCTCGGATTAGCGAGATACATGTTCCCGGTGGCTTTATCTGGAAAGGAGTTACTGCTTCCGCTGCTTTGCTGGAGCGAGGGACGGAGGTTGTCGGGGTACCAGACGTGTGTGCGATCACGGATGCACCACTGCTTTGCGGTGCTGGAGCTGGATCTAAAGGACGTGCTGGAGCCGGACCTGCTCGGACTTCCTCACGATCTTGAGATCAGCAAGTGTACGACTACATCAACCACGAGTTCCTACTCGTTAACAAAACTCGTTGTCTTCGAGGGTAAGTTCTCGTTGGATGTATGTCCACCCGTTGCTTTGTACCTAGTAGATAGATCTTGGCGTGTAGTTCACACCGTAGGAAATTTTTTATTTTCTATGCTGCGGACCCAACACTTATCAGCATCCTTAGGATCGACAAAACCCTTAGGTTGTATCATATACAACTCTTCTTTAATATTACCATTGAGGAACGCAGTTTTGACATCCATCTGCCATATTTCATAATCGAAATATGCAGCAATTGCTAACATAATCCTAACCGACTTAAGCATAGCTACGGGAGAGAATGTCTCATCGTAGTCAACTCCTTGAATTTGTCGAAACCCCTTTGCGACAAGTCAAGCTTTATAGATGGTCACATTACCATCAGCATCAGTTTTTCTTTTGAAAATCCATTTATTCTCAATGGCCTTTCGATCGTGAGGTAAGTCCACCAAGGTCCAAACCTGGTTTTCGTACATGGATTCCATCTCGGATTTCATGGCTTCTAGCCATTTGTTGGAATCTGGGCTCATCATCGCTTCTTCATAAGTCGTAGGGTCATCTATTTCATCAATCATGAAATTCATAATAGGATTGCCGTACAGTTCAGGAGCTGCACGTGTCCTGCTTGACCTGCGAGGTTCGGTAGTGTCCTCTTTCGGAGTTTCATGATCAATATCATTAGCTCTCTCTTCATTAGGTGAAGTCAACTCCGAAACAACTTCTAGTGCTGCACTACTCGCCATTTCATGAAGAGAAGGTTCAATAACCTCTTCGAGTTCTACCTTCCAACTACTCACACCTTTCGCGAGAAACTCCTTCTCAAGAAAGGATCCATTCTTGGCAACAAAAACCTTGCCCTCGGATCTGTGATAGAAGGTATACCCAATTGTTTCCTTAGGGTATCCTATGAAGACGCATTTTTCCGCTTTGGGTTTGAGTTTATCTGGCTGAAGTTTCTTCACATAAACATCGTATTCCCAAACTTTAAGAAATGATAGCTTAGGTTTTTCTCCAAACCATAATTCATACGGTGTCGTTTCAATGGATTTAGATGGTGCCCGATTTAAAGTGAATGCAGCGGTTTCTAGTGCATAACCCCAAAATGACAGTGGAAAGTCAGTCAGAGACATCATAGATCGAACCATATCCAATAAAGTACGATTACGACGTTCCGACACACCATTACGTTGTGGTGTTCCGGTAGGCGTGAGTTGTGAAACTATTCCACAATTTTTCATATGTGTGCTAAACTCGTAACTAAGATACTCTCCTCCACGGTCGGACCGCAGAAATTTGATCTTTCTATTACGATGATTTTCCACTTCATTCTGAAATTCCTTGAACTTTTCAAAAGTTCCAGACTTATGTTTTATAAAATAGATATATCCGTATCTACTCAAATCATCCAAGAAAGTAACAAAATAACGATATCCACCTCGCGCCGACACACTCATTGGTCCACACACATCAGTATGTATGATTTCCAATAAATCTGTCGCCCATTCCATTGAACCAGAAAACGGTGTTCTAGTCATCTTGACCATAAGGCATGGCTCACATGTATCAAATGATTCAAAATCAAGTGATTCCAAAAGTCCATCAGAATGGACTTTCTTCATGCGTTTAATGCCAATATGACCTAGACGGCAGTGCCACATATATGTAGATATATCATTATCAAGTTTAACACTTTTAGCATCAACACAATGAATATGCATAATACTACTATCGAGATCCAACAGAAATAAACCATTCAACATAGGTGCATGACCATAAAAGATATTATCCATATAAATCGAACAACCATTGTTTTCAGATTTTAAGGAATAACCACTTCGCATCAAACACGATCCGGATACAATGTTCATGCTCAATGTAGGAACAAAATAACAATTATTTAGATTTATCACGAATCCCGACGACATATGGTGAGGCAGCGTTCCGACGGCGATCACATCAACTCTTGATCCATTGCCGACCCGCATCGTGAGCTCATCCCTTGCTAGATGTCGCTTGTTCAGCAGCCCCTGAATCGAGTTACATATATTAGCAACCAATCCTGTATCAAATACCTAGGTGCTACTGCGAGTACTAGTCAAGTACACATCAATAACATGTATATCACATATACCTTTGTTTGCCTTTCCGTCCTTCTTGTTCGCCAAATACTTAGGGAAGTTGCGCTTCCAATGGCCAGTCCCCTTGCAATAGTAGCACTCGGTATCAGACTTAGGGCCAGCTCGTGGTTTCTTTTTAGGTGCGACAACAGATTTGCCGCCCTTCTTTCCCGTTTACTTGCCTTTCTTGTCCTTCTTGAAACCGGTGGTCTTATTGATCATCAACACCTGATGTTCTTTCCTAATCTCCACTTCTACAGTCTTAAGCATTGACAGAAGCTCGGGAAGAGACTTCTTAATGCCCTGCATGTTATAATTCATCATGAAGCTCTTGTAGCTAGGTGGCAGAGATTGGAGAACACGATGTATGCCTAAGTCAATGGGAATCGTTATTCCCAATGACAAAAGATTATCAGCGTACCTAGACATTTTGAGTACATGCTCCCTAACGGAGTTGTTCTCCTCCATCATGCAGCTAAAGAACTTTTCAGAAGCATTATAACTCTCTACGGCAGTATGGGTATCAAAATCATTTTCAATTCTCCCATGGTATCAAAGGCATTGCCATTTTCAAAACGCTTTCGAAGTTCTAGCTCTATCCCATACAGTATGCTGCAATGAACTAAGTTGTGGTCCTCCTGACGAGTTATATAGACATTCTTTTCCTCGCCAGGGGCATCAGGAGCTGGAGGGGGGCCTAGCGGCGCCTCTAGCACATATTGATTTTGTGCAGCAGTGAGGAGAATCCTCAAATTCATAGCCCAGTTGGTGAAGTTGCTACCATTCGCAGCAAGTTTCTCTTTCTCCATGAACACATCGAAATTAAAAGCAGGTGGTGCCATCTACAACAGAATTTGTAAAATTTATTTAGACTAAGTTTATGATAGATTGAGTTCAGCTAATCCAAATTACTAATGAACTCCCACTCAAAAACGACATCCCTCGTGTCTTTTTGGTGATTACATGAACCAAATCCACTACACCAAGTCCGATCATCACGTGAGTCGGTGTAGCTTCAAAGGCGAGCATCTATATGGGCTTCATATCAACTATATGACTCATTCTTCACCTTTCGGTCCATGTTCCGAGGCCATGTCTGTACATGCTAGGCTCGTCAAGTAAGAACCTTAGTACCCGCGTGTGTAAAATTGTCTTACACCCGTTGTCTGAAAGCGCGGAGTCGAGTACACCCGATCATCACGTGATGTCTCGAAACATGATCCATAGAACGGTGCATACTAAAGGAAGAACACATTTTATCTTGATATCTAAATGAGGGATCATCTTACAATTCTACCAAAAGCGCCAAACTAGCAGTATAAGATGCTAACATCTAATGTGTAAAGTGAGATGATATGGTCCATGCATTTGATCTCTATCATTTGCATCGTGGTATGATCTCTATCATTCCTTTGTGTGTAAGACCAAGGTCTATAGAACTTACACGTTGAGTGTGTTGTAAGAGTATCTATTATACATCTACTTATAACAATACCATATCAAGACACTAGCCCAGCAACGATCTAAACTAGACGCCTCTAATTTATCAATTGGAAGTTTTACGTGGCTTAGGGCTTTCAGAGATAGAACCGGTCTTACCTACGAACATGAACCACAATGAGGATAACCAAGTTATTAGCAACTCATTGTAAATCAGATATTGACTATAGTAGGACAGACAGACACCCGGTAGCCACTTATGCAAAACTAGTTGCATGTCAGTCGTGGAACTAGTCTCATGTACGATGACATGTAAGGTTGGTCCGGGCCGCTTCATCCCACTATGCCACCAGTATCCAAAATACATGAAAGAAGCAATAACATGATCATCATCGCCCACATATAAACATATGTGTACTATCCATGCAAAGCACCTACGCATAGATCAGGCTCTGATACCACTGTTGGGTTCGCAGCATAGAAAACAAAAAATTTCCTACGATGAGAACTATACGCCAAGATCTATCTACTAGATATAGAGCAACGAGTGGATATACATCCATGGAGAACTTACCCTCGAAGACAACAGAGTTTTGTTAACGAGTTGGAACTCATGGATGATGTAGTCGTACCCTTGCCGATCTCAAGATCGTGTGGAAGTCCGAGCGCCGCAAATCAGCAGCAAATCCGTCCTCGCACACACGTTCAAGCCACCGGAAAACCTCCCCCTCCTCGCTCCAGCGAATTAGCGGAAGCAGCAACTCCTTCCAGACGCAAGGCCACCGGGAACATGTATCTCGCTAATCCGAGACCATGGGGGAATATCTAGAAGGGGAGAGAGATCATTCACGAGGAGGTGTGCTTTGTGACGGAGGAGAGGGGGTCTTTTATAGGAGAGGGGGCTCCTCCCCTACCATGGCCAGCGGCCAAGGAGGGTGCCCCCACCTCTTCCTCATTCATGTGGTGGAAGCTCCACTCACATCAATTTTGACTCCACCCAAAATTCCACTCATATGCATTAAATTTCCACCAAATTTAATGCAACTCGCAATTAATAAAACTCTTTTATTTATTTTATTCAGAATTTTGTTAATTACTTTAATTAACAAACATTCACATAAAACCCCTTGCAACATTTCAATATCACATGCAAAACCACTTTCTGCAATTTCACCCGAAACAATTCCGGTTTCTATCGAAACAATTCCCGCGCTTTGCAATCCTTTTGTGTGAAACATATGTGCTCCAAAATGGTGTCCGGCAACCCTTAAGTGTGTCACCCTACGGTTCACGAATAATGCAGACATGATTGACACTCCTCTCAGATCAATAATCAGAAGCGGGACCTGGAGATCCATACTGACTCCTATACATTCAACGATGACTTCTATGATCGTGAGAACCTTTAAAGCTAGTAACTTAATCCCTTTGTCTCATGATATAATACATGTTTGAGATTCGATCATCGGTATCCAAATACCTAGTTTGATCTCGTTACCGACATGCACTCTTTTCTCGTTCCCGTGATATAACATTCTAGTGATCACATCACTTGCTTGCAAGCTATCTTAATGTGATATCACCGAGAGGGCCCAGAGTATATCTATCCCTATCGGGGTTGACAAATTCCACTCTTGATCCATGAGCCTCAACATAACACCTTCGTAGCACTGAACCCACCTTTATAGTCACCCTATTACGGTGTGATGTTTGATGTTATCAAGATACTCTTCCGGTGTTAGCAATTAACATGATCTCATGGTCTAAGGACTAAGATTACTTCGTATGATGTTATAGCAATGTAAACATAATGACTTGATCATAATGCTATACTTCGGATGAATGTTCATCACATCATTTCACAAATGTTGTGACCTCGTTATTAACAACATCCAATGTCCATGATCAGGAAACCTTGATCATCCTGTTAATCAACGAGCTAGTCTTGAAGAGAGGCATAACTAGGAACACTTTTTTTATTAAACACACATGTATTGACGTTTCCTTTCAATACAATTACAGCATGCAAAATAAACATCTATCATATACAAGGAATACATAATAACAACTTTATTATTGCCTCTCAAGGCATATTTCATTCATTAATTTCAAAGAAAGTAGCTTCAGGAATAGGTGGAGCAATAGGTGTGCTCATGAAATCATTGCTGTTGGTGCTAGTGAAGTCACACAACTTAGTATTTTCCAAAGTAGTCATTTTTTGTGTTTTTAAATAAGAAAGCAAACTTGTAAAAATAATTTTTTTGTGTTTTTGATAAAGAAACAAGCAAGCAAAGCAAAAAAAAACTAAGAAAAAAAAAACAACAAAGTAAAGAGATTGGTTATGAGGGACTCCCCTTGTGAAGATGTCCTTGACTCCCCGGCAACGGCGCCAGAAAAAGCTTTGATGGCCCAAAATATCTCGAGCTCGTTTGGGAAGCCCAAGAGGAAGGTATGATGAGCACAGCAGCAAGTTTTCCCTCAGTTATGAAACCAAGGTTTAATCAAACCAGTAGGAGCAAGGAAACACCCCAAAGGTGTTGCTAGCTGAACTTTGGCAGGGCGCACTACCGGTGCCAGCAGAAACGTGGAGACCTACACAACACAACCACAGAACTATGTCCCCAACTTACAGTGAGGTTGTCAATCTCACTAGTTTTATGAAAACAAAGGATTAAACGTATTGTGTGGAAGAAAGCAATAGTTTGCAGAAAGTAAATAGTAAACAGTAAACCGTTGTAGATTGATGGTAAAAGAAAGGACCGGGGTCCATAGTTCACTAGTGGTGGCTCTCCTTAATATAAATGACATGTTGGGTGAAAAAATTACAGTGGGGCATTTGACAAACATCGAGAAAGCAATATGCATATACTAATCATCTTGACTCCTTTGAGATTTGATTGGGCATTACAACATTATACATAGACCATAATCCAACTGCATCTATGACTAATAATCCACCTTCAGGTTATCATCTGAACCCCCTCCAGTATTAAGTTGCAAGCAACAGATAATTGCATTACGCATTGTGTGTAAAGTAAAAATACGATTGTTCTATGAACAAAGGATTGTTGTTTTCTCCCTAGTAGCAACAACACATCTAGTACCTTAGAGATTTCTCTCACTTCCCCAGATTACTAGAGGCATGAACCCACTATCGAGCATAAATACTAACTCTTGGAGTTGCTAGCATCTACTTGGCCAAGATAGCTACTAACAACAGAAAGCATGCAAGATCACAAATAACAAAGACATGATAGAATCAATAATCAATCTAAAATAGCATCTCAATATCCATCGGATCCCCGCAAACACAACATGTATGAATTACAAATAGATGATTTCGATCATGAACAGAGCTCACAAGATCTAAACATGATAGCAAAAAGGAGGAAAACCAACCATCTAGCTACTACATGGACCCGTAGTCCAAGGATGAACTACTCACGCATCACACCGGAGGCTTGCATGGTGATGAAGAAGGCCTCTAGGGTGAATTATCCCCTCCGGCAGGGTGCCAGGAAGAGCTTCAGATCCCTCCCTATCTAGGGATGGTGATGACGGCGGCTATAGAATCTTTCGTGGATTTTTTGATCGGGTGCTTAGGGTTCCTGTATTGGAGGCGATATATAGGCGAAAGGGAAGGCCGAGGGGGGTGCCGAAGGCAGCCAGACCACCCCCTAGCATGGGCTAGGCTGGGCCGCGCGGCTAGGTGGTGTGACAGCCCCCTGGCCCCTCTTCGTCTCTTATTCTGGCTCCTTGTGTCCCTCGGTGAAAAACTGACTTTAGCTTTTGTCCCATCCAATTCCGAGAATATTCATTTTCTGACTTTCCTAGAACCAAAAATAGCAGAAAACAGGCAACTGGCATTGTGGCTCTTATTAATAGGTTAGTCCAAGAAAGTGTATAGAAAGTACTCCAAAGTATGGACAAAACATAAGAAAGTAGATAAAACCAAGCATGGAACATCAAACATTATGGATACGGTAGCAACGTATCAGTCATCAAACTATTTTTTGGCGCTATTGCCCGGGAGCTAAGCGCTTTTGGTCTTTGTTCTTAGTTACTCATTTTACTCATTGTTCTACTAAAGTTGTTTACTAGTTTTAGATAAACACCATGGCTGCACTCAGACTGATTAATGAGATCGATGCTACTAAATACCTCAGGAGATTCAATAGAGGATTAGTGAAAGAATTCTCGAGTGGGAGTGAACCAACGTATGAGGTTAACCCTCGTTTTATCGCTATTATTAAAGGAAAAACTTTTGCAGGAGATGATCCCGATGAGGATCCTTATAATCATTTAATGCACTTTACCGAGCTATGTTGTACTCTGAAATTGAGAGGTTATTCTGATGATGAATTAAAACTTAAAACTATTTAGCCAATCTCTAACCAACACTACTTTGGCTTGGTATAGAATTTGCCCTTTAGAGAAAATTGATACATGGGAAAAGCTTAAAATAGAATTTGTGTCTCGATTCTTTCCCAAGGTAAAGAATGCTGAGGTAGAAGGGAAATTACAAACTTCAAAAACCGCCTAGGTGAAGGTTTGGTAAGAGCCTACAAAAGGTATAAGTCTCTACTTCACAAATGTCGCCATCATGATTTACCAGAATGGTATGTACTACATATTTTTTATGGAGGACTTAACAAGAAATTAAACATGAGCTTGACATGAATTCAAGAGGTTATTTCATGGAGTTAACTATAATAAAAGCTTGGGAACTTTTAGAAAAAATTCACCATAGTAGAGAAACATGGGGATTTGATTTAGCAGGCGAAGGAGGTATAGAAATTGAATATGATTGTCTCAATGCTTATAAAGACTCCGGTAAGGTAAAAGAAACTGCTAATGAATTGCAACTCGATGATGATATTGTCTTGCAAATCCTTCAGTCTTTTACAGAACATACTAAAGCTCCAAAGAAGGACTGGCTTCATTATACTCCGCCACCTGAGCTAGTTGATGAAGAAGAACCAATAATTATGGCCCCTGTCGAGCCAATGAGGGACGTGCCTTCGTATGTTGAATCCCTTCCTTTTCCAAGGACGGTGAGAAAACACGTGATGGCTCAGCAACTTGATGATCAACGCAAAGAGGAAGAATTATTTCTCAAGGAGCTGGAAGAAGAAACAATAATGAGGAAAACCAAGGAAGGAAGTGAATAAGAGGAAGAGGCATCAATAAAAGAAGATATTCTGACCATGTTTGCACATTGCAACGTGATTGAGCTAGATTCCGAAGCCTCGTAATTTGTTGAAGGAAAGGTAAAACCAAAGAAGTGGGTAAGCCTATCCTTCCATGCACTTTTGATGGAACTTCCTATTATGGTCTTTGCGATATAGGTACAAATGTTAATGTTATACCTTTAAACTTTTATTTAAAAATTCAAAACGAATTATCCCCAGCTGAAATGGAAGATACGGATATGACTATAATGCTTGCAGATAAATCTCTAAGAGTCCCTATGGGAATAATTAGGGACGTACAAATATGTATTGGACCCCACAAATATCCTATTGATTTTGTGCTTATTGATATGCCCACTGACGTTTATTGTCCCATCATCTTTGGAAGGACTTTTCTAAATACCGTAGGTGCGAACATAGGCTGCAGGAAGCAAACTGTGTCTCTCAAGTTTGGTGAAGAGAAGATGGATTTTCATTTCTCCAAATTTGACCATAAACTGGCTATTGAAGAATTAGATGATGATGAGTACAAACGTGAGAAAGAAGGTAATATCATAAACTTAAGCCTCAATAATTATCGAGACTCCAGATGATGATCTAGCAAGAAGTTTAGTCAACAACAATAACATTCTTGAGGACATAGAAAAGATAGAAATATACAACTATCTCGACTTCACACCGGAGGTGGACATCGAGATTAATCAAAAATATGAAAAACCTATAAGAAAGGGAGATGAGGATCTTCCTCCTCCAACCCTTAAAACTCTACCAAAGGAATTAAAATATAGATTCTTGGATGATACAAATAATTTCCCTATTATTGTAAGTGCTAACCTCGTAGAGAAGGAGGAGGAAAATATGATGAAGGTCCTCCGCATTCATCGAAATGCTCTTGTGTATTCAATGAGTGACTTGAAGGGGATTAGTACTTTGATAGCCACTCATAGAATATTCATGGAAGAAGAAGCCCAGCCGGTGGTGGACTTTCAACGACGTCTTCAACCTCACATGAAAGAGGAGGTAAGAAAAGAAATAATACGTTTTTTGGTAGCAGGTGTTATCTTTCACGTGGAGGAGAGTGAACAAGTAAGTCCTGTCCATTATGTTCCAAAGAAAGGTGGGTTCACGATTGTAGAAAATGAACATAATGAAATGGTACCAACTAGAACTATCGTTGGCCACAGGATGTGCATTGACTATAGAAAGCTTAATAAGGAAACTAGGAAGGATCATTACCCTTTACCGTTTATAGACTAAACTTTAGAAAGGCTTGCCATGCATTCTCATTTTTGCTACTTAGACGGTTTTCCATTTTCCCATATTGTTGTACACCCTGATGATCAACTTAAAACAACTTTTATTTGTCCTTATGGCCTCTATGCTTATCGTTGTATGCCTTTTGGTATTTGCAATGCTCCTGCCACTTTTCAAAGGTGCATGACTTCTATTTTTGCCGATTATGTTGAAAGTATTATGGAGGTGTTCACGGATGATTTCTCTGTTTATGCAACCTCCTTTAATCATTGCCTCCATAATCTGCATAAAGTTTTGCAGAGATGCGAAGACACTAACTTAGTCTTGAACTGGGAGAATGTCATTTCATGGTCCAAGAAGGCATAGTACTCGGCCACAAAGTCTCAGGTAAGGGCATAGAAGTCGATAAGGCAAATATTGAAGCAATAGAAAGATTACCCCCTCCTCGAGATATAAAAGGTATAAGAAGCTTTTTGGGTCATGGAGGGTTTTATAGAAGATTTGTTAAGAACTTTTCAAAAACTACTAGGCCATTAACTAACCTTCTTCAAAAGGATGTTTGTTTTAACTTTGATGAAAATGTCTTGCTTCTTTCAACATATTAAAACAAGCTCTCCTTGAAGCACAAGTTATTAAACCACCTAATTGGAAGAAACCCTTTGAGCTATTTTGTGAAGCTTTCCATGAAGCTCTAGGGGAAATTCTTTGCTAGTATGATGGTGACGATCTCAATATTTTTCATCATGCTAGTCGCACCTTAAACAGGGCCCAAAAGAACTATCCTATGGCTGAAAAATAAATCTTTGTTGTAGTCTTTTGTTGTGATAAATTTATATCTTACATCCTGGACTCCAAAGTTAGAGTATATACTGACCGTGTTGGCTTGAAATAAATCCTAGAAAGGACTGATGTTAAGCTAAGAATGATCCGTTAGACTCTACTTTTGCAAGAAGTTGATTTAAAAATTCTACAAATAAAGGAAGAGGTGGAGGAAGTATTCGCGGATACTCAAGGAGTTCTTCATCCTAAGGAGGTATCATCCGTGTGCATACCTGTGGGAACCACACAACCAAAAATGAAGTTTCCTATTTCTCCTTATAATAGTTTTGGCAATTTTTTGCGACCTGTTTTATTCGAAGAGAGGAAGAAAAGAAATTCAAGTGAGACCATATTCCCTCGATGAAACATGACTTATGAAATTCTCAACACACCTTTGTTCTGGAAAATTTTCTGCTATTTCTTTTTGCATATTTGAACTTCTTTTGTTTTTTTGAGACGACTACCGGTCTTACAAGGCTGGTACGGACGGACGGTATGGCCAGATCCCCCCATACTGATGGTCGTTAAGCCTCCTGATGCCTCGTTGATGTTTTCATGGAAGCGGTACAACCACATGCCCCCCCTGCGCACCGCTGGTCATTATCGGTTCAATGACTTTCTTCTTCAATTTTCTCATTTACACTTTGTGTAAAAAAAACTATAAGGCTGCAAAGTCGGTACGAATGGGTAGTACAGGAAGAACCTGCCCGTACCACTTAGTCGGTTGCCCTTTTACCGACTTCATGCTGTGCCGTTTTTGGAAACGACCCAGTACAGGCGCACCGTGCGGGCGCCACCCGTACCGCTGGTCATTATCGGTTCAATGACTTTCTTCTTCAATTTTCTCATTTACACTTTGTGTAAAAAAACCTCTAAGGATGCAAAGTCGGTACGGATGGGTAGTACAGGAAGAACCTGCCCGTACCACTTAGTCGGTTGCCCTTTTACCGACTTCGTGCTGTGCCGTTTTTGGAAACGACCCGGTACAGGCGCACCGTGCGGGCGTCACCCGTACCGCGTTGGTTGTTACAACCCAAATTTCCTTCTTTTTCACTTATTTGTTTCCTTATTTGATATGATTCTTTTCTTGGGCGACCCTTTTTCTCCCAGCACGAATTTTACCTTGCCTCTAACCCTTTAGAAGCCTCCCAGAAGGGTTCTAATTTTGTGTTGATAATAAAGATTTCTCTATAATCTATTTCTTCCACAAAAACTCTTTGGAACCATGACCTCTACATGGAGAACCCTTCAAGATAAGGAAGATCTCTATGGGTCGTCTTCTAGAGTTACAGAGGAAGATAAAGCTACTGTATCAGAAGAGAAGAAGCTTGAAAATGAGAATTGATTCAAGATGATGGAAATAGTAAAAGATGGATGCAAGGTGTTCAGCCTGGGCATTGGAAAAGAAGACGACTTTGATGAGCTTCAACTTGATTTAGAAGGAGATTGTAACATCCCAAATTTTACGATTGCAGATGTTACTAGAAGCATGCATCATATCTTTGCATCATGGCATCACACAATAAAAAAGCTGCATCAGATACTTTTCCAAACCCTATTGTCATATAAAGGCAAAAAGGGGTTAAACAAAAATTAACCTCCTAAACCCTTGCAAAAGTGTTATCTTATAACCCCATACTAATCTCCTTATTTTTACAAAATTTTAGAGACCAATTTCTCTTAATTTGGAGACCGTTTGCAAAAGATATGAGACATTTAGTGAAACAGAAAAATAAAAAGAATAAATACAAAAAAAAGAATCTAGCCTAGTGGGCCGGCTAGACCGGCCCGTGACCTAACTATCGCCCCGCCTGGCCGAGTGAGCGGCGCGTAGCGCGTCGGCCGGCCCAGCAAACACCACCAGCAGCCAGCGCGACCCCCACAACCGCTGACACCCGGCCCCACCCCGTCGTCGTCATCCTTCCGACAAGTTCGGAACGAACTCGTTCGCTGCCGCCTCTAGAACCAACTCCAGCCGAATCGGAGAGGGTTTCCGCGACCCCCGCGCCAAGCCGGGACGCCTACAAGTACCCCCCCGGCACTCCTCCCAAAAAGCTAACCCTATTTACACAAATCGCCACCGGGCTGCCGGCATAGAGCTCGCCGGACTTCGCCACCGCCGACGCACGACGGCAAGATTCCGGCGCCCTCTGTCCCTCCTCTTTCCCTTCTCGGAATCCCCTTGCTGTACCGGTTCTTCTCACGCCTTTTTCCCTCTCTGTAGCAGACCACAGCCTCTGCAATTTCTCGCCGAAGACTCGCAGGCGTCCGCGAACTCCAGCCGCCGTTCGCCGTCGCTTCGGGAGAAGGGAGCCGACGCCACCCCCGGGAAGGGAACCGCGACAAGAAGGTCGCCGCCGTCATCTACTCCGTCGAGCCGGGGGAGCACCGCAGCGACGACGCCGATGACCGCCGACGCGTCGCCACTGCTCACCGTCGTCGTCGAGCCATCATCGCTGCTAGGTTAGTCGCCTTCGCTCCCGACCGTTAGATCGCAAACCGACGGCGCAGATTAGATCCCTGGGCCGAAGAGGTACCAGCCAGTAGCGTAGCACCGCGTGGCGCATGCACGCATCAGCGCTGCGTGTCACGCGGGACCAATCCGGTGCGGCCACTTGTCGCCGCGCAGTTGGCTGCCGATCTGTTTTTTTTAAATAGGCAGAATCTTTTATAATCTCGTTTAATTCATAGTAAATTAAGTTTTTGTACAAAAATTGCGTATAATATACCGTTGGATTTAAAAATTGAGTAGAACACATATCTGTATTAATATTGCTTGTTTAATGCAGTAATATTGCAGTAGGATTTAAAGTTTAGATTGGAGTATTTTAATTCTAGAAAAATATCCGTAACTCCGTTTTAGTTGATTCTTGTTGCGTTGGCTTTGTATCTACGAGATATTCTGTGGAAAATTATTATATCATGCTTAGAGTGTTTAGATCTGTTTTGAGATAGATTGGAAGTGTAGATATATTTATGAGCTTGTTTAATTAAGTATTAATCCGAAATACTTAAAATCTGTGGGAAATCGATACCAATGACATCCCCAACCCAACAATACCCCAGAATAAAACCCTTGGTCGAAATTGAATCCATCCTTGCATATTACCATGTTGCATGCATGCATATTTACCTTCGTGGCATTGTTTTTTGTGCAAATTGTGATTGGATCTATGTTTGTGTTTCTTTAGATTGTTCGGAGTGCGCTGAGGAGTACTGTTGTGTAGAGTGCTGCTCGGATCAAGGCAAGTTACACCACTTGTACAAATTATGTCCCAGTTTTTGACTATGCATGTTTTACTCTTCAAATCTTGTAGTATGCATGTGCAGGTCTTTAGTAGATTTTCTTATTACTATTCTTGCAAGTGCGGTTTTGTAGTATGCCATGTGTAGCTTTATACTTAGGAATTTCCGTCCTAATAGGTTTCCCCTGTTTTTGCTAAATATTGTTTTCTATGCTATATATATACTAAGTACCGTTGGGAGGTTTGAAAGACTCAAAAAATTTCTAAGTATGAGAGCTCTCTCGAGCGAAATTTTTTCTCAAAACCTCCTTCAAAATAAAACTAAGTTTTCTTCTGGGCGGAATGGTTGTCGGGTAAATGAGTGGATATTTGATGGAGGACGGCCACCCAGGATCAAAGAAGTCTGCCATGTTTCAGAATTCAGAAGCTTCCAGTGCAACCACAATACATATGGGCTCTGTCTTGGCTTATTACTTAGTGGGAAACCTCACCGGGGTACCAACATTTGGAGGTTCTTGGCACGGTTGGATCCAGCTGGTAGAGGGGCTACTAAGGGAAGGCTTCGCCATGGTCTTATCTGTAAAAGGACTTGATCGTGGGTTGTGGGGAAAGTGCACAACCTCTCGAGAGTATTGCAATCTGATCGATCAGCCGAGTTCATGGAAAAGAACACTTTGAGCATCTGAAGGATGGAGCCTCTGAAAGATCTTCCTCTCTATTTTCCAAACTTAAAGTTTTATAAACCCCAATGCGTGTGTAACATCGCCATTGGGTGGGAATTTGGGGACTTAGTGCATAATATCCAAGTGCTAGGTTGATTGGACACTTGGTGAGTAATATCCACGTGCTCCATTCGACCCTATACTACTTACCAATGTTTACAAAGTAGGGTAAACTCTTCCTCTTTTCCTCTCACTTAGAGAAAATTGGCCTTATGCAAAAGAACCCCAAAGCATATACTTAGCCTTGTATGTAGAGATAGTCTTATTCTTGCCTTGGTGTAATTTGCCAATACATTCAAAGTATTGACCCAACTTGTTGGCTGCATGTCTTATCTGCAGAATCCGAAGACTGAAAGGCACGTAGGGATCGCGGGTCTTCACGCAACTAGCCTGAGGCGTTGATGGACTCAAGTTTTACTTAGTTTCCGCTGTTTTATTTTGAGCTAGCTATAAGATATGCAAGTTGTAATAATTATACTCTGGATTATTCGTGTAATAATGACTTGTGTTTTACATGATATTCATCGACCGTGAAGTGCTAGCTAATGATCCAGGGACTAGCATGTTAATCACAGGGACTTAGGATTCTTAACGATCCGAGGTCACAACAGATGGTATCAGAGCACAAAGTTGCCTATAGGACGTGACCCTAGAATTGGAAACCACCTTACCATTGTGTGTTTTTGCTTTCTATATTATTCTAAGTTATTTATGCTCTTCTAGTAATTCTCTTCCTTATCACTTTGTGTCTAATTTTCATTCTCCTAACCTAAAGATGATGACCTTGTACTACGACACCGCCGAAGACATCAAGTACCTGCGCTTTGGGGAATGCCTTCTGGACATCATCAAGACGTTGGAGTTTCCCATGCCGTCAATCAAGGGGAGCGAGTTGAGGAAGATGCACAAGGAAGGATGCTGGACGATTGAAGTCATCCAACCAGGGCACAACGAGTGTGAACCCAAGACGGAGGCCATTGTACTCAACGTCACTAGCGACTCCAAGGAGAAAGGACTTAGCACCAGCATGCAGGAGCTCATTGGACACCTTTGTGGACGCCACCATGAAGAGGTTGAAGGCCACTACATCAAACTCTTCGGAAGACGTGATGAGAAGGGAGTTCCAATCGAGTTAACCTCAAAGGAAAGGGCGACATGCAAGCGTCGAAGGATCCAATATCAAGACTTGGAGTGCCACATCAATGATCTTGAGGAGGAATGCTGCTTTGAGGTCATGAGGAATGACGAGTTATGCGCCCTAGTCAAGGAGAAGGACGAGAAGATCGAAGAGCTAGAAGAGAAGATCAAGTCCCTAGGAGGGAAGCTCACCGCCCAAGACAAGAAGTTAGCTAATCAAGAGAAGAGGGTGCAGGATAATAACAAGAGGATTAGGGAACAAAGTCTTGTACTCGCAAAAAGCGAGATGGAGTTCAAGAACTTTGCCACCATGTTGAAGCACCTGCGAGCAGCCAAGATGAGCTTGGAGGAGAAGATCACGCCCATGACTATGGGGTCAAGCTTGATCAAGGAGCTGCAGAAGGAGAAGAAGGAACTTCAAGAGAAGCTCGAAGCTGCTACCCAGGAGCTGCAAGAGGTGAGGGAACTTCAAGAGAGGCTCGAAGCTGCTACACCGGAGCCGCATGAGGTGAAGGAACTTCAGGAGAAGCTTGAAGCCACGACGAAGGACATGGAGTTATACAAGTCAATGCAGGAGAAGGAAGGCTTCACTATTGAGGATGAGGAAGTGGATGATGAGTATAGTAGATAGTCGGACCACCTTTATTTCTATAGTCAAAAGTTGTTCGCGATTGTAATAAGTACCAAAACTACATTGGTTTAGTTAAACTTGGTTGAGTTGTGTTAAACTATGTGCTATGTGTGCCTTGTGTTTCTCGTGTGCCTTTCTCGTGTTTACATAAGGGTATGAGTTTATTCCTTAGGCTTTCTATCTATTTCTTAACTTGTTTCCCAAACCCCACAGATGGCGAGACGTGGGAACAACAACAACATACCCCTAGAGAATGCACAACTTCTGAACTCCCAGAATCAGCTGATCCAACTCCTCACTCAAAACATGCAAAATAACAACAACCCGCCGCCTCCACCACCTCCACCGCCCCAACAGGATCGCCTGACTCGGTTCTTGAGGTTGAACCCTCCTATTTTCTCAAGTAGTTATGAGCCAATTGTGGAAGATGACTGGCTCCACACCACCCACAAGAAGTTAGATACCGTCCAAGTTGTTGGAGCTGACAGGGTGCGCTTTGCCGTGCACCAACTTGAGGGACTAGCTGCTGAATGGTGAGATAATTACCAAGTCACCCACCCTGATATTGAAGCTATCACCTGGAACCAGTTTGAGGTGGCCTTTTGTACTCATCACGTAGCTGCTGGTGTCATATCACTAAAGAGATGTGAGTTCCGCGACTTGAAGCAACTGCACCGCTCTATCTCCGAGTATGGGGACCTTTTCAGCAAGCTGGCACCTTATGCACCTGATGATGTTTCCACTGATGCCAAGAGACAGGAGGAGTTCCTAAGGGGACTTAATGATGAGATATCCATTCAGCTTATGGCTCTGAAGTTTGATAACTATCAGGAACTTCTGGATAGGGCAGTTGTGGTTGAAGCAAAGCAAAGGAGTATAGAGAACCGCAAGAGAAAGTCCACCTGACACAATCACAACTCAGCCCCATATCAGAAGCAACGCACTTCATCACCACCACCCCACAACCACAACGGCCACAACCACAATGGTCATCGTCATGGAGGACATAACCACAATGGCCATAAACACCGCAATGGAAATGGCAATGGGAAGGATCTGAGTGAAGTGACATGCTTCAAGTATAACAAGACAGGGCATTATGCAACTACTTGCCCCGAAAAGATGAAGAATGGGAATGGTAATGGGAATGGCAATGGACACAACCATGGTAATGGTAATGGAAATGGGAAGAAGCCGAATCCATTTGTCAAAGCCACAGTGAACCATGTCTCTATGGAGGATGCTCGTGAGGCACCTGACTCCGTGATTGGCAAGTTCAAGCTTAACTCTACCCCTGCAGTTGTTCTTTTTGATACTGTTGCATCACATTCATTCATATCAAGGGTATTCGTGGATAGAGGCAAGATACCTACGGAGACTATTAGTACTCCCCTAAGGGTAAGTTCTCCTAGAGGAGAAATAGTGGCAAACTCTGGATGTCGTGGGTTAGAACTAAGGATTGGGGCACACATCTTTCCCACAAGTCTAGTCGTTTTGGAGTCACAAGGCTTAGACATAATTTTGGGCATGAATTGGATGACCGAATATGAGGGAGTCATAGATTGTGCCAAAAGGACTATCGCACTCACAACTCCGGATAAGAAGAGAATCCGCTTTAAATCGGCCTTTGCACTCAAAGGAAGTATGGTGAACTCTCTTAAGGAGGTTAGCTTGGAGGATGTGCCAATTGTGAAGGAGTATCTAGATGTATTTTCGGAAAAATTGCCAGGGATGCCTCCTGACCGAGACATCCAGTTTCTCATTGACTTGATGCCTGGGACTGGACCGATAGCAAAGAGACCGTACAAGATGGATGTTGATGAGTTGAAGGAACTTAAAAAACAACTTAGAGAGCAATTGGACAAAGGCTTCATTCAACCAAGTGCGTCGTCTTGGGGAGCGCCTGTCTTATTCATGGAGAAGAAGGATAAAACCAAGAGACTAGTCATGGACTACCGGCCGTTGAATGAAGTGACAATCAAGAACAAGTACCCTCTACCCAATATCAACGACCTGTTCGACCAATAAAAGGGAGCTAGTGTGTTCTCTAAGATTGATCTCCGATCAGGTTATTTCCAGTTAAAGATCCGGGAACAGGATGTACCCAAGACAGCCTTCACCACAAGATACGGATTGTATGAGTACACCGTGATGTCTTTTGGCCTAACCAATGCCCCAGCATACTTCATGACTATGATGAACAAGGTGTTCATGGAGTATTTGGATAAGTTTATTGTGGTATTCATAGATGACATACTCATATATTCCAAGGACGAGAAGGAACATGAGAGGCATATACGCCTAATTATGGAAAAGTTAAGGGAACACAAGTTATATGCCAAGTTTAGCAAATGTGAGTTCTGGTTAAAAGAAGTGGGATTCCTTGGTCATATTGTGTCAGCTAAGGGAGTTGCCGTGGACCCAAGTAAGGTAGCTTCCATGACAGAATGGGAGTCACCTAAGAATGTGGGTGATATCAGGAGTTTCTTGGGCCTTGCAGGATATTACCGAAGGTTCATTGAAAACTTTTCCAAGATAGCAAAGCCTATGACAGAATTGTTGAAGAAGGAAAAGAAGTTCCAATGGACCGAGGCATGTGAAGCAAGTTTTCAAGAATTGAAGAAGCGCCTAGTAACAGCACCAGTTTTGTGTCTCCTTGACATCCAAAAAGATTTCCAAGTCTTTTGCGACGCTTCTCGACAAGGACTTGGTAGTGTACTGATGCAAGATGGAAAAGTAGTGTCTTACGCCTCTCGGCAACTTAAGAACCATGAGAATAACTACCCCACACACGATTTGGAACTAGCATCAGTTGTGCATGCGCTCAAGGTATGGAGACATTACCTCATGGGCAAACATCGTGATGTGTTCACGGATCACAAGAGTCTTAAATATATCTTCACTCAAAAGGAGTTAAATATGAGGCAAAGGAGATGGCTTGAGCTCATCAAGGACTATGACTTGGACCTGCAGTACCATCCTGGAAAGGCCAATGTTGTGGCTGACGCCTTAAGCCGAAAAGTCTATGTAAATGGACTTACCGTGGGAGAACTTCGGAAGGATTTGTGTGAACAGTTCAAGGATCTCAGGTTGGAAATAGTTCCAGAGGGATACCTAGCAACGATGGAGATAGTGCCAACGCTTCTGGACCAAATCAAAGAGGCCCAGAACGGGGACAAAGAGGTTGAAGAGATAAAAGCTAATATAAGCAAGGGTAAAGCAAAAGGGTTTCATACGGATGAACAAGGGACACTTTGGTATGAGAAGCGTTTGTGTGTTCCCGATGATCCCGATATCAGGAAGTTAATTCTTCAGGAAGCTCACGATTCACCTTACTCAATTCATCCTGGTAATACAAAGATGTACATGGATGTGAAGGATAGATTCTGGTGGAATAACTTGAAAAGAGAAATTGCTGAATGCATCTCCTTGTGTGACGTGTGCAACAGAGTCAAGGCCGAACATCAAAAACCAGCAGGGCTGCTGCAGCCATTACCTGTGCCCGATTGGAAGTGGGACAAGGTAGGCATGGATTTTATCACAGGACTACCCCGGACTCGTTCTGGGTATGATTCTATCTGGGTAGTAGTCGATCACTTCACAAAGGTGGCCCACTTTATTCCCGTAAAGACCACCTACACAAGTGCTAAACTTGCCAAGATTTATATGTCAAGGATCATAAGTCTTCATGGTGTACCCAAGGGGATTGTCTCTGATAGAGGTACCCAATTCACCTCTAAGTTTTGGCGACAGCTACACGAGTCTCTAGGGACACGACTGGAGTTTAGTACTACTTTCCACCCGCAAACAGATGGACAAACGGAAAGAGTTAATCAGATCATGGAGGACATGTTAAGAGCCTGTGCACTAGACTATGGGTCTAGTTGGGATGATAATTTGCCATATGCGGAATTCTCATACAATAACAGTTACCAAACCAGTATCAAGATGGATCCATTTGAAGTTCTATATGGCAGAAAGTGTAGAACTCCATTGCTATGGAATGGAGTTGGAAAACGTAGTTTGTTTGGACCTGAACTGATCAAGGATACCGAAGAAAAAGTAAGACAGATTCAAGACAGGTTAAAAGTAGCCCAATCCAGGCAAAATAGTTATGCTGATTTCAAGCGCAGGGATGTAACTTATGAAGTGGGAGACCGTGCATATCTCCGAGTTTCACCACTATGAGGAGTTAAGAGATTTGGAATCAAGAGTAAGTTGGCACCTCGATTCATAGGGCCCTATAGGATTTTGGCTCGTAGAGGGGAGGTTGCCTATCAGTTGGAATTGCCCGAAGTGTTGACTGTTCATGATGTATTCCATGTGTCACAACTAAATAAGTGTCACCCGGAAATGGCTGAAACACCACTAAAGGGTACGGTTCCTTTGGATGAGGTTCAATTGGAAAACGATCTCACCTCTGAGGAAAAACCCACCAGGATTCTGGAAACAGCTGAGAGAATTACTCGTACCAAGACTATCAGGTTTTGCAAAGTTCAATGGAATCACCATTCCGAGGAAGAGGCCATGTGGGAACGTGAAGAAGACCTGAAGAAAGAACACCCACACCTATTTGCTAACCAACCTGAATCTCGGGGACGAGATTCTTCTTAAGGGGGGTAGGCTTGTAACATCCCAAATTTTAGGATTGCAGATGTTACTAGAAGCATGCATCATATCTTTGTATCATGGCATCATACAATAAAAAGCTGCATCAGATACGTTTCCAAACCTTATTGTCATATAAAGGCAAAAAGGGGTTAAACAAAAATTAACCTCCTAAACCCTTGCAGAAGTGTTATCTTATAACCCCATACTAATCTCCTTATTTTTACAAAATTTTAGAGACCAATTTCTCTTAATTTGGAGTTCGTTTGCAAAAGATATGAGACATTTAGTGAAATAGAAAAATAAAAAGAATAAATACAAAAAAAGGAATCTAGCCTAGCGGGCCGGCTAGACTAGCCCGTGACCTAACTACCGCCCCGCCTGGCAGAGTGAGCGTTTGGGCCGGCCCAGCAAACACCACCAGTAGCCAGCGTAACCCCCGCAGCCACTAACACCCCAGCCCCACCCCGTCATCGTCATCCTTCCGACGAGTTCGGAACGAACTCATTCGCTGCCGCCTCTGGAACAAACTCTGGCCGAATCGGAGAGGGTTTCCGCGACCCACGCGCCAAGCCAGGCTGCCTACAAGTACCCCCCGGCACGCCTCCCAAAACCCTAACCCTATTTACACAAATCGCCACCGGGCTGCCGCCATAGAGCTCGCCGGAATTCGCCACCGCCAACGCACGACGGCAAGATTTCGGCGCCCTCTGCCCCTCCTCTTTCCCTTCTCGATATCCCCTTGCTATACCGGTTCTTCTCACGCCTTTTTCCCTCTCTGTAGCAGACCACAGCCTCCGCAATTGCTCGCCGGAGACTTGCCAGCATCCACGAACTCCAGCCGCCGTTCGCCGTCGCTTCGGGAGAAGGGAGTCGACGCCACCCCCGAGAATGGAACCGCGACGAGAAGGCCGCCGCCATCATCTACTCCGTCGAGCCGGGGGAGCACCGCATCGACGACGCCGATGACCACCGACGCGCCGCCACTGCTCACCATCGCCGTCGAGCCATCATCGCCGCCAGGTTAGTCGCCTTCGCTCCCGACTGTTAGATCGCAAACCGACGGCGCAGATTAGATCCCCGGGCCGAAGAGGTACTGGCCAGTAGCGTAGCGCCGCATGGCGCATGCACGCGTCAGCGCCGCGTCAGCACCGCGTGTCACGCGGGACCAATTCGGTGCGGCCACTTGTCGCCGCACAGTTGCCGCCGATCTGTTTTTTTAAATAATAGGCAGAATCTTTTATAATCTCGTTTAATTCATAGTAAATCGAGTTTTTATCCAAAAATTGCGTACAATATACCGTTGGATTCACAAAATTGAGCAGAACACAGATCTGTATTAATATTGCTGGTTCACTGCAGTAATCTTGAAGTAGGATTTAAAGTTTAGATTGGAGTATTTTAATTCTAGAAAAATATCCGTAACTCCGTTTTAGTCGATTCTTGTTGCGTTGGCTTTGTATCTACGAGATCTTCTGTAGAAAATTGTTATATCATGCTTAGAGTGTTTAGATCTGTTTCGAGGTAGATTGGAAGTGTAGATCTATTTATGAGCTTATTTAATTAAGTATTAATCCGAAATACTTAAAATCTGTGGGAAATCGATACCAATGACATCCCCAACCCAACAACACCCCAGAATAAAACCCTTGGTCGAAATTGAATCCATCCTTGCATATTACCATGTTGCATGCATGCATATTTACCTTCGTGGCATTGCTTTGTGCAAATTGTGATTGGATCTATGTTTGTGTTTCGTTAGATTGTTCGGAGTGCACTGAGGAGTACTGTTGTGTAGAGTGCTGCTCGGATCAAGGCAAGTTACACCACTTGTACATATTATGTCCGAGTTTTTGACTATGCATGTTTTACTCTTCAAATCTTGTAGTATGCATGTGTAGGTCTTTAGTAGATTTTCTTATTACTATTCTTGCAAGTGCGGTTTTGTAGTATGCCATGTGTAGCTTTATACTTAGGAATTTCCGTCCTAATAGGTTTCCCCTGTTTTTGCTAAATATTGCTTGCTATGCTATATATATAGTAAGTACCGCTGGCGGGTTTGAAAGACTCAAAAAATTTCTAAGTATGAGAGCTCTCTCGAGCGAACTTTTCTTCTCAAAACCTCCTTCAAAATAAAACTAAGTTTTCTTCTAGGCGGAATGGTTGTCGGGTCAACGAGTGGATATTTGGTGGAGGACGGCCGCCCAGGAATCAAAGAAGTCTGCCATGTTTCAGAATTCAGAAGCTTCCAGTGCAACCACAATACATATAGGCTCTGTCTTGGCTTAGTACTTAGTGGGAAACCTCACCGGGGTACCAATATTTGGAGGTTCTTGGCACGGTTGGATCCAGTTGGTAGAGGGGCTACTAAGGGAAGGCTTCGCCATGGTCTTGTCTGTAAAAGGACTTGATCGTGGACTGTGGGGAAAGTGCACAGCCTCTCGAGAGTATTGCAATCTGATCGATCAGCCGAGTTCACGGAAAAGAACACTTTGAGCATCTGAAGGATGGAGCCTCTGAAAGATCTTCCTCTCTCTTTTCCAAACTTAAAGTTTTATAAACCCTAAGGCATGTGTAATATCGCCATTGGGTGGGATTTTGGGGACTTGGTGCATAATATCCAAGTGCTAGGTTGATCGGACACTTGGTGAGTAATATCCAAGTGTTCCATTCGACCCTATACTACTTACCAATGTTTATAAAGTAGGGTAAACTCTTCCTCTTTTCCTCTTACTTAGAGAAAATTGGCCTTATGCAAAAGAACCCCAAAGCCTATACTTAGCCTTGTATGTAGAGATAGTCTTATTCTTGCCTTGGTGTAATTTGCCAATACATTCAAAGTATTGACCCAACTTGTTGGCTGCACGTCTTATGGGCATAATTCGAAGACTGAAAGGCATGTAGGGATCGCGGGTCTTCACGCAACTAGCCTGAGGCGTTGATGGACTCAAGTTTTACTTAGTTTCCGCTGTTTTATTTTGAGCTAGCTATGAGCTATGCAAGTTGTAATAATTATACTCTGGATTATTCGTGTAATAATAACTTGTGTTTTACATGATATTCATTGACTGTGAAGTGCTAGCTATTGATCCAAGGACTAGCATGTTAATCACAGAGACTTAGGATCCTTAACGATCTGAGGTCACAACAGAGATGGAGAGTTTTTCTTGGGAAAGGTGAAGAGACAAGGGGAGGAGATTCAAGCCTCCCTGGACAAGCTTGATCATCACATAAAGAAGATTGAGGTAAAAGCTCCTGGATCTTCTAAACATATTGAACTGTTGCTACCTAGACTAGATGGACTTGAAGATAATGAAGGGACTTGAGGCAAATCTCAACATCAGCCTCAGATCCAATAACGCTCAGAAGCAAACAATAGAGATGTACAAAGCTCTTGTTGTGCAGTTGGAGAAGGTCAATGAGCAACGCCTGATCCGTATCTTGATCTTGGAGACATCAAACAAGATGCTCCGTGCAAGTCTTCGCGACTCCGTAGTCTTCCCACCATGAAGCACGCCACAGTATAAAACTATCGCAAGGGATTATTTGATCCACCCGGCTTGACACCAAGTTTGGGGGGATCTATGAGAACCTTGTAATCTATCTTATAGTTTTAGCATGTTTACTTTTCCGCGCGCATGGTTAGGCTTAAATTCCCGATTTTGCATTAGTTGTATCAACTTCGAGTTCCCTTTGTTCAAGAGAAGAATTATACCCGTTGAGTTATGAGACTTTATGATAATTGAAGTTGTGTTTGATTCATGATTATTATATTAGATGATTACACTAGGTTGAGTGTTATGATACTTGTACAACTGTCATAATTTTAGGGACTTCCACACCTATAGAAGTATTGATTAAGTTATGAGAAGAAGAATTCTGGTAGCATATTATGATTAAGAGTTTTCAAAATCCATTAAAGTACTAAGCATGATCAAACAGCTTGCTGAAAAGAAAAAGAGAGCAAGAAAAAACATAGACATGCAAGTACAGAAAAAGAAAAAGAAAGCAGCTATCAAAAGAATCAAGCATATAAAAGAGAGGAAGAAGAAAAAGAAAATGATCATGAATCTTCACTATTAAACTTAGAGCTACAAATCTCTAAACTCTGTGATTATATGATATGTTGAATCACTAGTATATTCTTATAATTTCATTAATACTAGAAAAAGGGTGTGGAAGCCTCTAAGTTATGTAATGTGTAAGGGTATGGTAATACCCCTGATGTATCTTTACATCCGATGTTGTATTCTTTTTTCAATTTTTACCTCATATATTGTAACGTCTCATGTCTCATGAACATGATGATCTTGTCCATAAGACACCATCTAGCTCGGGGAAGAGCAAGAACCTAGCTTGGGGGAGTTGATGCATCCAAAATTGAAGCATATTTACCTCTTGATTTTGCATAAATAGAGTAGGGATTTTTGTATTTCACTACGCCTACGCGCGCTATTTCGTTCTTGTTTCAACAGGATCCCAAATCATGGAGTTATAGATGAACATATAAATTAGAGCTATCATATTGTGTAATTATATGATATTTGAAAGTGATAAACATCATTTTATGAATTTACCTTCGCACCTTGAAGAATAACAAACAAGGAGGAGGCGTCAATACCGATAACGACCACTGGTATGGGCGGAGCCCACCCACACCGTCCGCCCATACCAGGAACCATCGGGACCGCCTCGTCAAATAGTTTCTCCTGGCGAAGACGAGAGAGAGATCCGACATTTACAACCACCATAAACCACGAAACACCACATCCGAAAGGGATCTGAAGGAGGAACTTGGCTGGGGTAAAATCCCAGCTGCTTCATGGATCATTGGAGGACAATGCATCATCCCCTTCACCATCAACCGCTGCATCTTCATCACCACCATTACTCCATCTTCCATCTATTAGATCTCTTTGTAATTCCAGATCCAGTTGTGGTTTGCATTAGATCTACACCCGTACTTTAATCTATCTATTTGATTATGCTGATGTTGTTGATTGCTTCCATGAGTGAGTAGTTCCTTTGTTCTTGGGGAGATGGAGAAACCCTAGAACCACTATGAACTTGTAATAAAGATGATCTATTTTTGTGTCCATATGACTTGCTTGTCTATGATATAATTATGACTTGTGTTTTATTTATTTCTTTAGATGATATGTGAAGTCGACCATATATCATTTGCCTTTGGGACTAAAGGGAGGAAGAAACCCTTTGGACGTGTTGTGGAAGCGTACCCAGAGTGCCCCATGACAGGTTGGCACCGACTCGTAACCCACATGGTCAAAGGGGAATCAAGAGGGACTTTCTAAGGTAATTACAATATCCATGGGAAAACCCTTAATTGCGGTGGCCTGTATGGGTGATTGCTCTGATGTATTGCAGTGGTTATTTAGAGGTGACCTCACACTTGGCTCAACAAAGTGGCTTCCTATGAGTCTTGTCGTGAACATCTTATTATGGGGCTCTCGTCACCCAAATCATGACTCAAGAAGTATGTTATCTTGATTACATATAATGATAGTACTATGCTAGTGGTGTATCCTATATCTCCGAGAACGTTTTAGCCCTATTGAGTTCAATCACGCTTTCATAAAATCTTGTTACTAAATTTCTTTTACTTTTTCTAGGATACACCCTAGGAGGTGTACCAAACACATAGAAGGACCGCCGACGGCAGGTTACAACACCGCGCAGTGCCAGTTTTATACTATCAACAGGGGTGACAACTCCCCAGCCCTAAGCCTACTCCCCATACATCCACAACAAGGGCACCGGCTCCAGGAAGCCAAACATCTCCGACCGAAATAACCTAGCTAGTCGCCACTGCGCCTAGTCCTCCTTGATCCTTGTCTGAATGGTCCCCACGGCCGGTCTTATCTTGTTGAAGACCACGTCGTTCCGATGCCTCCAAATGGACCAAAAGACCAATATGATCGCTGTCTAGAGGTCCTGCCTATGGGCCGCCGGGCACGGTCTCGTAGTCCACCACTATAGCAGGTCTGAGTCTGCCCTCGGCATCCACTCGAGCCTGCCACACCTCTGCAGCGCCCACACCCACACCTCCCTCGTCACCACACACCCCAGGAGCAAGTGTTGTATGCTCTCCAGTGCCTGGTCACACAGGGGGCACCTGGCTGGCCGCGGCAGATCCCTCTGCTCTAGTCTGTCCACCGTCCATCAGCGGTCCCTGGAGGCTAGCCAAGCAAAGAACTTGCAGTTTCTCGGGGCCCGGGATCGCCATACCTAGCTCGCACATGGCGCCAGGGTGGTACCGGCGAAGAAAGCCCTATATGCCGACTTCGCCGAGTAGCAACCGCCTCCTGACCACCTCCAGGTCAGCACATCCTCACGCTCCGGGTAGCTGAATCCCGGCAATAGCGTGCCACAACAGGAAGAACTCTGGTACCCGCCTCAGCCCCTAGGTCAGGCCCACAGTTCAGCAGCCAAGTGCCACTCAGGCCCTCGCGTACAGATCTGACCTTGCGCGGAGGGATGATGGCTAGCAAATTCGGGGCGATCTCCTCCACCCTCTTGCCATTAATCCAACGGTCCTGCCAGAAACGCGCCCGCTGCCCATCCCCCAACGTGTAACATGTGGCCGCATGAAACAACTGCCAAGTCTGACGGGGTAGCCCCAAGTCAAACTCGGCCCACGGTTTATCAGGGTCCACTCTCTGCTGCCAGGCCCAGCGGCACTGCAAAGCAAAGTTCATGAGCCGAAGGTTAGGAATCCCCAGCTCCCCGTGCGTCTTAGGGGAGCACACCTTCTCCCACACGACTAGGCAATGGCCTCCATTGGCCTCCCTCCTGCCCCTCCACAGGAAAGCCCTAAGCACCTTCCGGAAGGCCACCAAAGTCTCCGGCGGGACATCCAACGAGAGCAGCGCATGAATCAGGATGGCTGCCAACGTCGTGGTCACAAGGGTGGTACGACCCCCGCGGCCCATGAGGCCAGCACACCACGGCTGCATCCTATTAGCCGCATTGTCCACAATGTATTGGAGCTGGGCTGAAGTCAGTTTGCGTAAACCCAGAGGGAGGCCCAAGTACTTGCATGGAAAACTCCCCACTGCGCAGCCCAGGATGCTACGCGCCAACTCCACCTGCTGGGGGGAGCACCGGATTGGGTGGATGGAGCACTTCGCCAGGTTGGTGCGCAGCCTCGAGGCCCCTCCGAAGTCATCCACAATCGCCGCACAGGTGCGGAGATCCAGGGGCGTGGGTCGAACAAAGGTGATGACATCATCCGCATTCATGGAGGTGCGGTGGCAAAATCCTCTGTCCGCCAGCCCCGATAGAAGGCCCTCGCCAGATGCCTTCTCGAACAACAGATGTAACACATCCATGACCACATCAAAAAGCAATGGGGACAGCGGATCCCCTTGCCGTAACCCCCTCCGGTTGTATATCACCGAGCCAGCCACCCCGTTCACCAGCACACGCGTGGAGGCTGCACTCAGGAGCCCGCAGATCATCGAGGTCCACCTGGTGCCAAACCCTAGTTTGGTTAGCACCTCGAGCAGGAATGCCCAGTCCACCGTGTCGAAAGCTTTGGTGATGTCTAACTTAAGCATGACCGTGTCCGTCCGACATCGATGCAACTCCCTAGCCGTGCACTGGACCAGCTGGAAGTTGTCATGAATACAACGCCCCCTTATGAAGGCTCTCTGATGGGGGCCAACCAGCCGTGGCATCTTGGGCGCCAAACGGACCGAGAGCACCTTAGCCATCAACTTGGCCACGCTATGGATCAGGCTGATCGGGCGGTAGTCCTTGACTTCCACCGCATCCACACTCTTCGGCAGTAGAGCAATGAGGGCCTTGTTGACGGCATGAAACCCCCGACAGTCTCCGTTCCACCAGGATTGGAACGCATCCAACACGTCAACCTTAACGAACTGCCAGCAGGACGTGTAGAACCTACCGGTGAACCCGTCCGGCCCAGGCGTCTTGTCCAACTCTTGGGCCTTGATTACCCCCCACACTTCCTCCTCCGAGAAAGGAAGCTCCAGCTCTGACAGATCATGCCAACAGGTCTCGAGGAACTCTAGGTCGAGGGTGAACTCCATGTCGGGGCATGAGCCTAGCAGCCGCTCATAGAAGGAGTCCACCACCAACGTCTTCCCCCCCTAGTCGGACACCAACACCCCCTCCACCTTGAGGTGGGCGATATGGTTCTTTGTTTTAATTACTTTTTCTACAAACAACCATAAACAATTCAAACACCCTTTACTTGGAATCAAAGACAACTTACAAGTATTCTTTGGTAAATAGTAATGATGGGCATAAAGACCTTTATCAATAGCTCTCTGTGAGTTCGATATCTTTACTTCGAAACTACAATTGATCTGTGTACTTGCAGTCATCAAGCTATTTTTTGGCGACGTTGCTGGGGAGCTAAGCACTTTTGGTATTTTTTCTTAGTTACTCATTTTACTCATTGTTCTACTAAAGTTGTTTACTAGTTTTAGGTAAACATCATGGCTGCACTCAGACTGATTAATCAGCTTGCAAGAGAGTCAGCAGAACGACCCTCTGTCGCCGTGCTAAAGCGGCAAAGGGAATAAGCCCAGCAAGCAGTGGCCTTGCGGCAGATGAGCGCCGCGCACAACTCCTCCCTCGCCCTCGTAACCGATTGAGGAGTAGGGAAGCAACCACCGACAAAGGCTAAGCAGGGGTCTTATTGATGGAATCGCTGATGACGAGCATCCTCATCACCACCGCTGGTACGATAACGAAGAAGCACCATAGCTACAGCCACCGCTAGGTTTGACCTCGAGACACTGGTACGACAACGAAGACGACTACCGGCACGCGGCCACAACCTACAACAAATATATACAAAGGAAACACCGGCACCTCTCCTCAGCTTCCCTCGATCGACATCGCCGACAAGTTCGGCCTCGGATTGGTCCGGTGCCCGGCGAGAACTCTCTGAAAAAGTGTAGCAGGGGAGGTGAGGGGGAACAGGGAAATGTACCGACGTCCCGTTCCAGACCAGTTGACGGAGGCTAAACGAAAAAACCAAAAACCAAACAAGGGATATCGGCGTGTAATCCCTTCACCGGCATCCGGCCCAACGATGTGATCAACTAAAAACAGCCCGTAAAACAGTTTTTATTAAGAGACGCCCGCACGGGGCCCGGTTAGATTCGGCCGTGCCGGTGGAAACGGCGGAGACGGAGAGGAGAGAGGCTTGCTTTCACCTTCTCCCCGACTCCACTCCGCTCCACGCACAAGCACGGGCCGCGCGCGCACCAGCGATCGGGTCGGAGGCGATGGTGGACACGCGGTTCCGGTACTCGCCGGCGGAGGTGGCGAAGGTCCGCGCCGTGCAGTTCGGCGTGCTCAGCCGCGACGAGCTGGTACGCGTCCTCCTCCTCGATGGCCCGGGTTGAGGTTTTGGACCTGTGGTGGCGCGCTTGCCGCCTGGGCTGGGGTTTCCGGAGGAGCCGAGTTGGGGTTCGGAGCGAGCTGCGGGAGAGGTAGCTTGGGCTAGGTTTGGGCGGTTTTAGTTATTGGAATTCGAGTTAGGCGGTGGGGTTCGGGATGAGTTAGGATGGAGGTTTACTTGAGGTTTTGGCGAATTTTCGCGGCGTATTTGGAACGACACGAAAAGTTGAGCGACGAGTTTCGAGCAGATTTTGGGGGAATTTTCTCATTGCACTTGCGAGTTGCGTAAGATGATGAAATTTTCGGATGCGGCATTGTGGATTTGATCCAGCTTTCGGGTCGACATGGGATTGGAGTATCTGTGGAAAAAATATTTGCCTTACAAGTTCAGCTGTGGTTTAAGGCTCCGTTTTAATAAAACATTTTCTGGCTTGCGAGTTGAGACGATTAATTTTGGAGGGATTTGTGAGTTCCCTTCCACACTGTCATATCTGGGTGCACCATTGCGGAATGTTTGTCTCTTCCTTGGGTCGAGTTGGGTTTAATTAATGATGCAGTAGCATTAATTGGTAGTGTAAGTTTTGCTTGAGTTTTTTTTAAGGTTCCACTTACTGAAGCATCTGATAACTTATGGAGAGCGAATAATTCCCCAGTGTAGCAATATCCGAGTTCCACTTACCATACGCATAGAGCACACTCAGTTGGTCCCTTCTGATCAAATTATGTGTTATATGCGATATCATGGACTATGATAAAATGGTGCTTTATCAAATGCCCCGCATTTCCTTAAAATGCTGTATTCTGTCGTTCTGATATTCCAAATTCTACTAAAGAAATGGTAAGTTGTGCATTTCTGTGTAGCTCTATGTTAATGCATTTGGATTAACAGTAATTGCTTGGTCGATCAAAAATTGGTTAGTTGATAATTGTCAATGTCCGTTCAGGAGGTAATGTCTGTGGTGAACATCGACTCCACAGATGGCCTGTCAGATCCAAAACTAGGTGCCACTGTTAACCATAAGAGAGAGGCTCGATGTGCAACATGTGATGCAGGTCCAGCTGACCGCCCTGGCCACTTTGGCCACCTTGTGCTTGCCAAGCCCATTTTTCACATTGGCTTCATGCAGACTGTGCTAGAAGTGCTCCGATGCGTCTGTATCAACTGCTCTAGGCTCCTTGCCAACGAGGTACACACCAATGCTATAATGTTTCATACTGTAGCTCTATCAGTAAGTGTTCCGGGTCTAGTGTTTCTGTGTTTGGAATGTGGAGTCGTCGAAATGCTGAATTGAACCACACTATCATCGTAAGTGCTTTCATCACATGCAGAGACTAAATAACAGAAGGATTATGTCCAGAACAAGAACTGTATTTTTCTGATCTGGATTCTAGAAGTAAGGGGGGCAATTGGCATTGTTTTTATATTGATACAAGTGCATGACTCTGTTTATTTTAATGAAAAACCAGTTTTATCTATAGTAGCCTCTTTGCATATCAATATAAAGGGGACACTGGCTTGTCCTTATATGGATACAAGTGCATGGCCAGCACAGGAGGTCCTGAGACGTGCCTGCTTAGTGATAACTGACATTGACCAGTTATACCTTGGGGTGTTGGGGCGTTTAAGAGAGCTGCATTGTATACCTGAAAGTGTGCGAGAACACATACACTTGGGTGGTTATAACTATTGAGGAACTGTAGCAACCTATTCTGGCATGTATAACTTCTGTAGTGATCCATACTACTGTTATTGAAGTCATCATACCCTTATTTTTATACTCTGTTTTTGGCTCGCTCATTTGTTGATACTAATTATCCTTTCAGGGCATAGTGACAAAATCTCTGAGAATTAGAAATTCGAAAGATAAGTTAAAATATATGTCTGAAGCTTGCAAAAGACATACTAAATGTCTTGAAGATGATTGTCCTGAGACTCAGAATAAGAAGGATGTTGATAGTACAAAGAGAAAGAGTGGCTGTGGTCATGTACAGCCAATCATCAGAGTTGAAGGCATGGGCATTAAAGCTCCAAAGAGGAATTTAGGAGGCACTGAGGAACTTCCTGAATATGTCGAACAGAGGCAAAGCCTTTCTGCAGAGAAGGTTATTCTCCATTTTGTCTACCTTCGAGGCTTTGCCTAATGGAAAATTCTATGAAAAAATCATATAGCATGTGGCGTGATTTTATTTTCAGGTTATTGAAATTCTGAAACTTATAAGCGATGAAGATTGCCTTCTATTAGGCTTGAATCCGATATATGCTCGTCCTGACTGGATGATACTGCAAGTGCTTCCTATTCCTCCACCATCAGTTAGACCTTCTGTTGTCATGAGCAATTCCATGAGGAGTGAGGTATGGATATTTCTAGTTTACATTAATACAAGTCTGGACTTCTCATCAGGAAAAAAAAAACCAAGAGTGAGTTTCTGATATAAGATACCTTACAATTTTCCCACATGGTACAGGATGATCTGACACATCAGCTGGCGATGATTATTAGGCAGAACAAAGATTTGAGAATGAAAATACAAAATGGATGTGCGGCCCACATAATCAAGGAGTCTGTGCAGATCTTGCAGTTTCTGGTTGCGACTTACTTTAACAATGAACTCTCGGGTCAGCCAAAGGTCAGTACAGTTACAGGAAACTTCTATATCTTAGTATTTACCATGCAGTCACACATGTTTTTGCCGCCTTGAAATGCAGTCTACACAGCTTTCCGGACGGCCTATCAAGTCTATATGCTGCAGACTAAAATCTAAAGAAGGTCGTGTTCGAGGGAACCTGATGGGTAAACGTGTTGACTTCTCAGCTCGGACCGTCATCACACCAGATCCGAACATTAGCATAGATGAACTGGGGGTGCCCTGGAGTATAGCTTTGAACCTGACATTCTCAGAGACAGTTACTCCATATAATATCGAGAGGTAAATCTCAATTTATTTTTGCATTTGTTGATATTACTATGCCTAGCCTACACCTATAATATGAATCTCTGTCTGTAGACTCAAGCAACTTGTAGAGTACGGGGCCTATCCTCCCCCTTGCAAGACTGGAGCAAAGTTCATAGTAAGGGACGACGGGAGGAGGTTTGATCTCAGATACCTGAAGAAAAGCAGTGACCAGCATTTAGAAATTGGTTTCAAGGCATGTGTCTTTGCTTCATTGTTATGGGTTTGTTTTCTAACTTCTATCTGAAGCATGTACCGTTTTGATTGAATTATTTCTTGGTTCTGCGTATAGGTTGAGAGGCACTTGGCGGATGGAGACTATGTTGTTTTTAATAGACAGCCTAGTCTCCACAAAATGTCCATCATGGGGCATCGTGTTAAAATTATGCCTTATTCAACCTTCCGGTTGAACTTGTCAGTCACTACACCATATAATGCAGATTTTGATGGGGATGAAATGAACATGCATGTTCCTCAGTCATTTGAAACCAGAGCAGAGGTTTTGGAGTTGATGATGGTACCAAAATGCATTGTTTCCCCACAGTCGAATAGGCCTATTATGGGGATTGTCCAGGATACGCTCCTTGGATGTTACAAAATATCCAGAAGAGATACATTCATTGAAAAGGTAAAGTAATATGTGAATTCATATAAAAAATTCCCCTTCAGTATGAACTCGTTTAGCTGGAATCTGCAACTGTATCGGTGCATCCATGTTTCTGTCACAGGACGTGTTCATGAATATCTTGATGTGGTGGGAAGACTTTGATGGGAAGATCCCTACGCCTGCCATATTGAAACCAAAGCTGATGTGGACTGGGAAGCAAGTTTTCAGCTTGATTATTCCAAGGCATATTAATCTTATAAGGTTTTCAGCTTGGCACTCTGAAGTGGAGATCGGATTCAATACTCCTGGGGACACTGTTGTGAGGATAGAGAAGGGACATCTTCTATCTGGTACTCTCTGCAAAAGAACGCTAGGAACCTCGACTGGAAGTTTAGTCCATGCAATTTGGTAAGCATATACCATTTCATGTTATGGCTAGCGGAGTTGCATCTTATCTTTGTAACCTCGCTACTTTATTTGAGAAGTAGGCATATACCATATCAATTATAGTTACTAGATCTCTATCTTATTTTTTTGAAGGCCGGAGGTTGGCCCGGATGCTGCTAGCAAGTTTTTAAGTCATACACAATGGCTTGTGAACTATTGGCTACTGCAGAATGGCTTTAGCATTGGAATTGGTGACAGCATTGTTGACATGGCAACAATGGAAAAACTGACTAATGTAATTTCAAAAGCAAAGAATGGGGTGAGGGACCTTATCCAGCTTTCACGTGACCGGAAGTTAGAGGCTGAGCCAGGGCAAACTGCGCTGGAAGCATTTGAAAATAAAGTAAATCAGGTAAAGATCAAGCATCTTGATTTCATGCACATGTTAATTTTTTTCAAGTTGCAAACCTGTCCTTGCTGAATACCTTTTGCATCTAGGTATTGAACAAAGCCCGTGATGACGCAGCAAGTAGTGCTCAGAGGAGCTTATCTGATAGCAACAATCTGAAGGCAATGGTCGCTGCTGGCTCTAAGGGAAGTTTCATTAATATTGCACAAATGACTGCTTGTGTCGGTCAGCAGAATGTCGAGGGCAAGCGCATTCCATTTGGCTTCGCTAATCGAGCACTGCCTCACTTCTTAAAAGATGATTATGGACCTGAAAGCCGTGGTTTTGTGGTGAATTCATATATGCTCGGTCTAACACCCCAGGAATTCTTCTTTCATGCTATGGGTGGTAGAGAAGGTCTCATTGACACCGCAGTTAAGACATCTGAAACTGGATATATTCAGCGTCGTCTTGTCAAGGCTATGGAGGACATCATAGTCAAATATGACGGTACAGTTAGGAACTCACTGGGCCATGTAATTCAGTTCTTGTATGGTGAAGATGGGATGGATGCTGTATCTATTGAGTCACAAAAATTGGAGTCTCTGAAGATGGAAAAGACTGAGTTTGACAGCACTTTTCAGTATGAGTTGCATGATGACAACTGGAACCCAGGTTACATGGTTCAAGAACATGCTACGGACTTGAGAGACATTCCTGAAATCAGGGAGGTGTTTGATTCCGAGGTCCGGTTAATAGCAGCTGACCGCTACCTGCTCGCGAGCGAGATTGCTAAAAATGGTGAAAATGCATGGCCGATGCCAGTGAATTTAAAAAGGATCGTGTGGAATGCTCAGAAGACCTTTAAGATTGTTGCGAGTAAGCCCTCACTCGATTTGCACCCAATGGAGATTGTTGCGGCTGTGGATAAGCTGCAAGCCAAACTAAGAGTTGTTGAAGGTGTTGATCCAATAAGCATCGAGGCTCAGAAGAATGCTACCTTGCTGTTCAATATCCTGCTTCGCAGCACACTAGCTAGCAAGAGAGTCTTGAAAGAATACGGGCTTACCAGGGAAGCTTTTGATTGGGTTATTGGAGAAATAGAAACCCGTTTTCGTCAGTCCATGGTATCTCCAGGTGAAATGGTTGGTTGTGTGGCTGCACAATCCATTGGTGAACCTACGACCCAAATGACACTGAACACGTTCCATTATGCCGGTGTCAGTTCTAAGAATGTCACTCTAGGTGTTCCCAGGCTGATAGAAATCATTAATGTTGCAAAGAACATAAAAACTCCTTCATTGTCTGTTTGCCTGAAACCTGAGGTGAAAAAGAAGAAAGAACTGGCTAAGAACGTCCAGTGTGCCTTGGAATACACCTCTCTGCAGAGTGTAACCCGTGCTACCGAGCTATGGTATGATCCTGATCCTACAGATACTGTTATTCAAGAAGATGCTGAACTTGTCAAGTCATTCTGTGAAATGCCTGATGATGACATTGACCTGGAGACAGTGTCCCCTTGGTTGCTTCGAATTGAACTGGATCGTGAGACAATGATTGACAAGAAGTTGAGCATCATTAACATTGTGGATAAGATCAAATATGAGTTCGGCACTGACCTAACATGCATGTATGCTGATGACAATGCCGACAAGCTTATCTTAGAGTGCGCATGATTAAGCATGAAAAGGAAGTTCCAAGAGAAGACCTTCCAGATGATTTTGCTCAGGATGATCTCTTCCTCAAACAGATAGAGAGCTATATGTTGGCAAAGATGTCTCTCTGCGGCATACCTGAGATATCCAAGGTATTTATTAAGTCTGGAAAGGTCACTAAGTTCAATAAAAATGAAGGGTTCATAATAGATGTGGAGTGGATGCTTGACACGGAAGGGGTTAATCTCTTGGAAGTATTGTGCAATGACGATGTTGATGCGTCAAGAACGACTAGCAACCATCTGATTGAAGTAATAGAAGTGCTTGGAATTGAGGCTGTTCGGCGAACACTGTTGCATGAGCTGAGGGAAGTCATCTCCTTTGATGGATCTTATGTGAACTATCGTCATTTGGCGATTCTCTGCGACTTAATGACACACAAAGGTTACTTGATGGCCATTACAAGGCATGGCATCAACAAGAATGACACAGGGCCCCTTATGAGATGCTCATTTGAGGAAACTGCTATGATCTTACTAGATGCTGCTGCATATGCTGAAACCGATCCAGTTGGAGGTGTCTCTGAAAACATCATGCTTGGTCAGCTTGCACCGGTTGGCACAGGGGCCTGTGAGTTGTATCTAAACACTGAGATGTTGCAGCAGGCCATGGGCATTGATCTCCCAAGCCACACTGATGGTCTAGGTGATGCCATGAAGGCCATATGTTCGCCACTCCCTACACCGAGTTACCTGCTAAGCCCATATGTGGAGTCTTCACTATTCGGAGATTCCCATTTTTCACCCTATATCAGTGGACTTACTTCCTCGGCGTTCGGAACAACAAATCAGTACCGTCCAGTCCCACCAAGTTACAGCCCAATAACTCCACCATACTCCCCCTTCAACACTACACCCAATTCTTATAATCCCATCTCACCGGTGTACAATCCTGTATCACCAGTCTACAATCCCTTCTCACCGGTATACAATTCTGCCTCTCCGGTCCACGGTTCCATGTCACTGGGGCACAGTGTCATGACACCTCGATATCTTCCTTCTTCTCCAGTTTATGGTTCCCCGTCACCTTACAGGCATACTTTGCCCAATTCGGCTTCACCTTATTACAGCCCTACCACCCCTGTATATAGTCCTTCACCTGTTTACAGTCCACATTCATTGGTGTACAGTCCTCATGATCCCTTCGTGCCATCCTATAGCCCGACTTCCCCTCTGCACTGTCCAACTGCACCTAGCTACTCTGCTATGTCACCCCAGTACACCCCTAACTCGGCTGACAGCAACCCAGCTTCCCAGATTTACAGCCCAACTTCTCCCCAATACTCCCCCACTTCACCGGATTCCTCCATGGCACATGACACAGAGTACAGCCCGACTTCTCCCTGCTACTCTCCCACGTCACCCGATTACTCCCTGGCTAACGGCACAGAGTACAGCCCCACTTCTCCTGGTTTTAGCCCGACTTCTCAAAGCTACAGTCCAAATGTGCAGAACTAGTTTCTTTCCTTCGCTCGGCGTGTATGGTGGGAATGGAGCAATGGACCTTCCGTGGTGATGTATGTTCCGTGGCTGATTTGTGAAAGAGTAAAGTAGTTTTGGTAGATGAATCGACTTTAGCTCTTCCGTTTACTGGTTAACACTGAAAGTTCTGGGATTGCCTTGTGGTGCAAAAGTGTGCATAATCTCTGCATCTCGAGTTCTGGGACTTTTCCTTGCAATGTTGTGTACATACTAATTGTAGCCCTTAAAAACGATTGCAAATAGCAAGCACGATTTGGGTCACATTTTGACGATGTTTAAGTCATGGTCTGCTTATAGTTATAGTATGATGAAACGGCAAAAGATGTCATTATATTGCACATGACAAATTGATGTTACTACTGCTGTTGTATAATGTTTCACGAACTAGCTGTGGTTAGCTTTATGTCTCATTTTGTCGCTGTTGCTGCAGATAACCGCCATGCAAATTGGTGCGATGGCACTAGCTGTGCGATTCTGCCTCTCTTGATGTCATTGCTAAGGATGAGTCTGCAGAGTGCCTGAAATTAGCAGCATATCTTGAATGCCCTTTTGATCGAGTACCCCCATGGATTGTACATGCTATACTTTTCCCCGATTTAATAGATCACTCTGGAACCAGATGTGCAAACTACAAGTGTGTTGGTGCCGAGAGAACTTTCAGAATGGTATAGTACATAAGACAATAAACGCTGAGGGATATTGGACGGTTTCCGTGATGTGATATTGCGGATCATTTTCTAGTTTGGATTTTTAGGAAATTTTAACCCGTCACGTGTAAATTGAACCTGAATCCTTAACTTCCCACGCATCTGGAGAATTTCTTTATAGGTGTCGATCATAGAGCAACAAAGAAAAATATCAGTCATATAGAATACATGGAAATCACCCAAAACTACTTTTGCACAATTGAATAGAAAAACCCGCTACAAGAGTGATGTTTGTATGGGAACTTCAACGGTGCCCCATTTCGGACACCAATTCGATCTGAATGGTCCGTTTGTGATGGTTCGTGGACAGGCGAGAGGCTCATGTCCTCGTTGAGTCCGTTTAGGGTGGCCACTGCACCCAACAACGTCCTAGTTTGGTCCGCAGGTGGTCATTTTGATGTTTTTTGACCAGTTTTGCACACACAAAATTCTGAGAATAAAACTTAAACACCATATATAGTTTATAAAAATAAAGAAAGTTGAGATTCATGCATAGTTTATTACAATCATTTTAACTCAAATGGAAGTAAGAGGAAAGGACTAGTGGCTTCCAACATGATTCCACATATGGCGAACCAAATCTGTTTGGAGTTGGTTGTGGGTCTGGAACATTGTAAGCAAATTTGCGAAGTCATTTGATGGTCCGGACTGAGGCGCAACCAATTCACCCTGAAATTCCGACCCTTGGCCATATGCGTTGCCATCGCGCACCTTCTCAATGATCATGTTGTGCATGATCACACAAGCAGTAATGACCTCCCATATATGCTCCCTGCTCCATGTCCTAGCAGGGTGCCAAACAATATCCCAACAAGATTGGAGCACATCAAATACCCGCTCCACATCTTTCCTAGCAGCCTCTTGCTTTTTATCAAACCTACTCTGTTTCTCATCTTGATGTTTGCGGATTGTCTTCATAAATGTTGTCCAAGGAGGATACATACCATCGGCGAGATAGTATCCTTTGTCATAAGGGTGGCCACTGATCTCATAGTTGTCCCTTGGAGAATGGCCATCTACAAGCCTAGAGAACACCCGAGAGCGAGCACCGAAGCACGTTATATCGTTGTGAGAGTCTTCCATATTGAAGAAAGAGTGCAAATCCAGAGTTCTTGTGATGCACCCACGTCAAGTATGGTTGCACCCTTCTACATGGCCTTTGTATTGCTCATGCCAAGAAAATGGACAATTCTTTCATTTCCGGTGCATGCAATCTATGTTTCCAAGCATATCAGGAAATTCTCTTGACTCATTGATGGACAAGAGTCGAAAAGTGTCGACAACATTTGGTTCTATCAAGTATTCTCTAGTAAACACATGAAGCACTGCTTCGTAGAACTTGTACATTGACTCAAGGCAGGTGGAATCGCTCATGCACATGTACTCATCAACTAGGTCACCAGCAACTTCATATGTAAGCATCCTCATAGATGTAGTGCATCTATGCTAAGAAGTGAATCCAAGCTTACCTATGGCATCCTTCTTTAACCGGAAGTACTCATCATAAGCCCTCACTCCATGCAGAAGACACATGGAATAATTTCTTGATATCTGAAAGCGTCACCAAAAAAGAGGTGTTTTGTATAACGGATCAGTATGATATAGTCCCGCTAGAGTTGATCATGATCGGCCTCTTAGTTGCAGTTCAACATTGGCATCTGGCCTGGCACTGACCCCTTGAACCTTGTCCTTTGGTTATTTTAATGGTCATGGACGTGAAGAGCCATGACCACTAGGATCTCTTTGTCACCACCGGACTCGTCCGTTGATGTGTTGATGACATGGTTGAAGAAAACTCCTCTAAGTTATCCTCCATGATCTATGAAAGTTACACCGCACTATGAGCAATCATTTTCATGTATATGCACTAAAAAAAGTGGACTACAGGGCCTACATATTACCTAGTTGGGGGGCGAGGCAAATGATTGAACATGTTGCGGGCATCGTAGACCAAAGGAACGTATGAGGTGGTGGTGACAGGGATGAAGCTAGGCGCGCACGGCGGAGCCAAGAAGACCCTACAACCGCGGTGAGAGGCTTGGACACGTACATCTACCAAGCAACCGGAACTGGTGGAATCAACTCTGGCAGGCGAAGGTGGCAGCGTGCGACAGGAGGGGTGAGATGCGAATAGGGGTGGGAGGACTAGTGTGTGCATGACTGGAGGGCCTGAGCCGTACAAAGAGACGTGTGACTTAGGTGTGTTGGGTGTCCTCCGAAGTGCAAAGCCAACTCAAATTTGGGTTGGGAATGCTAAGAAAATAGAATGGTCCGCATGACACGATACGTTTGCGGGGCACCGTTGTGTCTTTCCCTCTTTCCGCATGGACATTTTAGATGGTCACGTACGTTTGGGGGGGGGTGTTGGAGTTACCATAAGCTTCCACATAACATTATCAATTTTAAGTTATTTATTAGTGTCAACAACTCTAAAATAAGAGGATATGTTTCTTTTTACATGGCAATCACGATTCCATTAACTTACTGTCATTATAGCACCACCAGCAACCAAATCATTTAATAGAACCGTGTGTAAATAACAAGGATCCACCTAGGGATGGCAATGGGGCTCTGAAACCCGCAAACCCTACGGGTACCCACCTTAAACGGGGAGAGTTTGGTAAAAAGTTAGACCCGTCAAGTCTAACGGGGCGGGTTTGGGGGTGGTAAACCCGTACCCGCAGAACCGCTTTAAGTCCTAATCATATCCCTAGTAATCCTATGCCTAACCACATGTCTCACGCGGCCACGCACACATACAACACATATCACATGCACGCGATGGAATATGGAGTCCTGGAGACAACACATGCATACACGCGTCCATTTTCACCAACTACATCCCAATATCCCATTGTTTTCTTTCCGCATGCGCTAGCGTCGCTCCCGTCTCACGCGCTGGCAAGTGCCCATTGGGGCCCCGAACCCGGCCGGGTCGCGGGTCTGGTAAAATATGAGACCCAACTAATTAAACGGGGCGGGTATGGGGGGCCGGACCCAGCCCCGAACCCGGCGGGTGCCATCCCTAGGTCCACCACACGAGCGAGTTACACTAGGGAGATCGTGTGTAGCTAGGGTTTTATCGTGTCGTGGGTAATTTGTTCCTTCTGGTGGTGTGATCCTATATTTTTGGGCATCGAGTTGTGATCTGCTCCCGTGCGTTGCCTAGCGGTGCATGGGTCAGTGAAGGATAGCCTCTCCAACTAATTGATGAAGGAGAAGGGATCCTTGAGTAGGATCTCACCTAGGACTCCAGGATGGATAGATCCTAGGTCAGAGGAGGCTTTGCCTGGCCTGTCAGCCAAGCTGGGTGGTCTGGTTCTCACTGAGAAGGAGGCGACATGACTTGTCATTGAAGATAATGATCTGATCCTAATGCAGAACCCTAGATGGGTCGATGTTGGAAAGGTATGCGCACCCTAGAAATTTAACATCTTTGCACTGGATTGTGCAGTGCATCGTGCCTGGGGTCTCCACAAGGCAGCCAAATTCCATGATGTGGGGGAGAACAGATTCATGGTAAAGTTTAATTCTGAGGGCGACTGGAATAACGCGACGAAGAATGGCCTATGGCAATTTGATTTCCACTTCTCAAGCAGTATGATGGTAACATGATCCCGACTGACGTGGATTTCTCCACGATGGAGATCTGGGTGAGAGTTTTGAAGCCAATGCTAGGCATGATGAACAAGGCATATGGAGAATATTGGCAAGTGGCTATGATTGAAAGTGATCACAGTTGATGTTGATAAGTACGGAATGACATGGGACGAATATATGAGGACTCGAGTGGAGATTCCCATTGACACACCACTAGTCAGAGACATACTGATCCGCCCACCGTCAGATGATTTAGAGGGGTGGTGGTTTGATATTAAGTATGATTGGAACCCACATTTCTATTTTGATTGCGGTATGTTGTTGCATGAGGAAAATGTGTGTCATGGTGATAGGAACCAGGCTGTTAAACAATGGGGTGAGTGGCTGAGGGAATCACCATGTAGATCAAGGAGACATGAATGCACTTTAGCTATAGCTTAAATGCCAACTTTCTCTTCGGGTAGCTTTGATAGTAGGCAGACGGGTTCAAAATCATCAACCAGTGAAAAAGCAATAGTAAGATAAAAAATGAAAACGCAAAAAGATTTGCGTTTCGATCCATTGATAGAAAAGGAGTTTGATTTACAAGTCTAAGAAAAGGCTGAAACACCCAAATTTACAAGCCTCGGAAAGGCTAACACACCCACCACTCAAACAAGACTATGACTAAACGATCAAAATCCCCGTGTGCCTCTCCAGGATGCCACAGAGTGAGCTCCTCCACCAAACGGAACCCCTGCCAATGAAAGTCGCAAAGCTTGTGCATTTTAGATATTACTAATAAACTGCTAGCCACAGCCAAGACACGTTCCACCAGGATCCAGCGATCCAACAAGGCTCAGCTGGGAGCATTGCTACTCCGGCCTCAGCCCAAATCCGAGGTACGCCATTGGTGCAACGGCTACCTCCCAGCAACCTCAATAGACTCAAGTGTGTAGTCTTCACTAGCCCACCCCCAAGCACAGAGGCCAACCCACCATCGCACATTCAGAGGCCTGCTCGCATCGTCCAAGGAAGATCCTCGTCACGCAAGCCACCACGATACCACTCGAGTGGTCGGCACACCAACACCGGAAGATGCCTCATATGAGGCCAAGAAGCGAGATTCATGATGAATAAGTATGACCCGAACTAGAGTCAAGTCCCCAAGACACTGCCATCGCTCGATCTGGCAAGCCAAATCTAAGGTTTTCACCCGGGACATGTGACCCTAGGCGAGGGAGGATCCGAAACTCCTTAGTGACACCTCAGAAGGAAACAACACCCTCAAGCGTCGCCATCGCCGACCCCGAAAGGAAGGGCTATCGCCCGGAGCATGGTCCCCCAACACCGCAACCAAACACCTTCCATTCCTTGCCGAGAGCTCCCGTGCTGACCCTTCCCACCCCACCAGCAGCATGTCTAGCGCGCCAGATCGGGGGCATCCATGCCCACAACGGGACAAGTTGCCTAAGTGGGGCTCCACCAAGCCGCAAGCGGCATATGTGTCATCATGGGAGGATTCACTAGTAGGTCTGCACACAGCCGCCTTAGAGATGCATCGCCATCCAACCAACACCTCCCACCTCTGAAGGGAATATGCCAGAGAGGCAATAATAAAGTGGTTATTATCTTATTCCATGTTTATGATAAGTGTTTATTTTGCATGCTATAATTGTATTAATTGGAAACATTAATACATGTGTGTTTAATAAACAAATAAAGAGTTCCTAGTTATGCCTCTCATATAAACTAGCTCATTGATTAACAAGATGATTAAGGTTTCCTGATCATGGACATTGGATGTTGTTAATAACGAGGTCACAACATTGGTGGAATCATGTGATGAACATTCATCAAAAGTATAGCAATACGATCAAAGTCACTGTGTTTAAATTGCTATAACATCATACGAAGTAATTCTAGTCCTTAGACCATGAGATCATGTCAATAACTAACACTGGAAGAGTAACTTGATAACATCAAACGTCACACCATAACAGGGTGACAATAAAGGTGGGTTCAGATACTCCAAAGGTGCTATGTAGAGGCTCATGGATAAAGAGTGGGATTTGTCCATCCCGATGATGGATAGATATACTCTAGGCCCTCTCGATGATATCACATTGAGATAGCTTGCAAGCAAGTGATGTGATCACTAGAATGTTATATCACGGGAACGAGAAAAGAGTGCATGTCAGTAACGAGATCAAACTAGGTATGGGGATACCAATGACCGAATCTCGGACATGTAATATAACGCGAGACAAAGGGATTTAGTTACAAACGTCAAAGGTTCTCACAATCACTAAGTCCTCGTTGAATGTGTGGGAGTTAGTATGGATCTCTAGGTCCCGCTACTGATTATTGATCGGAGAGGGGTCTCGATCATGTTTGCATTATTGGTGAACCATAGGGTGACACACTTAAGGTATACGGACACCAATTAGGGCAGTTATAATACCAAAGAAAGGTTTTGAAAGCACTGGGATTATTTTGATGGGCACCGGAATTGTTCTGGGTGAAATTGCTAAAATTGGTTCTACATGTGATATTGAAATGTTGCAGGGGCTTTTATGTGAATGTTTGTTAATTAAAGTAATTAACAATATTCTAAATAAAATAAATAAAAGTGCTTTATTTAAATAGAAAAATGCATTTAATTTAGTGGACATTAAATGCAAGTGAGTGGAGTTGAAATTTATGTGAGTGGGCTTAGTGGAAGCTCCACCCACATGAATGAGGGAGAGGTGGGGGCACCCACCGTGGCCGGCCAGCCATGGCCATGGGCCTGCACCCCAACCCCTATAAAAGGATCCCCATGGCTCCTCTCCTCTTGTACCACCTCCTCGTGAAGGTTCTCTTCCCCCTAGCAATTCCCCATGGCTTCATATTAGCGAAGTACATGTTCAGTGTTTCTTTGGAAAGGATCTGCTTCTTCCGCTGATTTGCTAGAGCGAGGGACAAAAGTTGTCGGGGTACCAGACATGTGTGCGATCACAGATGCACCACTTCTTTGCAGTGCTGGCCTTGCTGGTGCTACACTTGCTGGACTTGCTGGTGCTGGACTTGCTGGACTTCATCACGATCTTGAGATTGGCAAGTGTACGACTACATCATCCACGAGTTCAACCTCGTTAACAATGCTTTGTCTCTCTTCAAGGATATGTTCTCTATGGATGTATATCCACCCACTCATTATATCTTGGTAGATAGATCTTGGTGCTTAGTTGTTCACTTCGTAGGATTTTTTTGTTTTCTATGCTGCGAACCCAACAATGGTATCAGAGCCTGATCTATGTGTAGATGCTTTGCACGGGTAGAACACATATGAGTATGTGGGTGTTGATGATCATGTTATTGCATCTTATATGTATTTTGGATATTGGTGGCATAGTGGGATGAAGCAGCCTGGACTAACTTTACATGTCCTTGCACATGAGACTTGTTCCACGCTTGACATGCAACTAGTTTTGGATAAGTGGCTAGCGGATGTCTGTCTCTCCTACTATAGTCAATATATGATTTACAACGAGTTGGTAATAATTTGATTATCATCGTTGTGGTTCCATGTTTGTAGGTAAGACTGGTTCTATCTTCAAAAGCCCTAAGGCACGTAAAAACATGCAATTGATAAATTAGAAGCGTCTAGTTTAGTTGTTGCTGGGCGAGTTTCATGATATGGTAATGTTATAATTTGAAGTATGGTTGATACTCTTGTAAATTATAGCATACCTAACGTGTAAGTTCCATAGACCTTGGCCTTACACATAAAGGAATGATAAAGATCATACCACGATGCACATGATAGTGATCAAGTGCAAGAACCATATCATTTCACTTTATGCACATGAGTTTGTTTGCATGTTATATTGCTTGTATGGCATTTTTAGTAGCATTATAAGATGACTCCTCATTTAGATATCAAGATAAAATGTGTTCTTCCTTAAGTATGCACCGTTAAGAAATTTTGTCGTTTTGAGACATCACGTGATGATCAGGTGCACTTGACTCTACGCATTCATACAATGGGTGTAAGACAATTTTACACACGCGAGTACTACGGTTCTTACTTGGCGAGCCTAGCATGTACATACATGGCCTCGGAACTCGGACCAAAAGGTTAAGCATGAGTCATATGGTTGATATGATGCCCATATAGATGCTCGCCTTTGAAGCTACACAGGCTCACGTGATGATCAGACTTGGTGTAGTGGATTTGGTTCATGTAATCACCAAAACAACTCGAGGGATGTTGGTTTTGAGTGGGAGTTTATTTGTAATTTGGATTAGTTGAACTCAATTTATCATAAACTAAAATCAAAGTGAATTTACACAATTTGTTGTAGTCATTGGCATCTATTTATTACCTTGCTTAGTTTTAATTGAGATAATAGAACTATAAAATTATGGTTATTTACTTTACGAACTGGTATCGTATTGTTTTAATTGTCAATTTAAAGTTTAGAAGTCCTATTGCAAACTTTCAGCAAACTCTATTTACTCTATGAAGTTTAATAAGTAGTATTAAATCAAGAGTAACAATTCCAGTGTTAGTATCTAAAGTATCATGTTTGCCTCCATGATTCTTGATATTCAAAAGTTGTTTTAATATCGTGGTTATCTAGGAGCTAAAAGAATTGTTTCAAAAACCATCATGTGTGAAAGATATTATGATATCTGAAACAATGTTTAGGTTGCAACATGATATAATATAATTTGGCAAAATACATGTTCTCATATTGTATAAGAATAATTTGCGAAATTTGGAGACGCTAGACGCCCTAATCTCCCAAAAAGGTTTTGGGAACTGACATTATACTCACAATTCGTCCTTATAGGCTATGGTAGCTTGATCATGAAAGTTGTCATGATAAGGATGAATAGAAGATATAGGTAAAATGTTTACTACACTAACAGATTACTAAAGAATGGATTTTGAAAGAACACCAAACATTTGATGATGATGATCGACTTCAAAGTGCAAGTCCAAAGGTATTAGTATTTGACTATACACTCTTTGGACTATTTGTCATATGTATGGCGCCACTATTGATGTTGATATATTCTTTTAAAAGGAAAAGGAAATGCTGAAAGAGAATCTATAAAATATTTTGTAGAAATAAAAGACTGGAAATGTCCAGCTAAGGTATATAGATGATATTCATGTTATGGTTGTATTCTTTGCTTGTTAAACAATGTGGTTCTTGGGTATTGGATACCGAATTGGTTGGTGTGAAATGTCATACAGAACAACGCAATTCATGAACTACAATGGCCTAAGTAACTAGCAAGAGAATATGTGATGATGTTCATCGAAAATAAATAAAGTGTTATTGTGTTTCTCATTGACATCAAAGCTTGCCTTCAAGATTTGTTTAAATAATTGTTATTTTGTTCCGGTATTATGAGAACAATGGTTGTTTTATTAATTATCGTATTCCATGGAAGATGGATGAACTTTTACAAGTCTAGTTGGAGAAATCACGTCCATACAAACTAATGCTAAAATGTCGCAAGACAAGTGATTGAAAGATCACTTACAAAGTGACATCGCCGTTTAAATTATATTGGAAAGAAAACATGAAGAAACTCCATGTTGATGGATTTTTGGAGTCTTTGATTTTTATCAAATGATGCTTGTGAGACTTTCCTCAAGATAATTGAAACTCCATTCATAGGCCAAAGAGGAATGGATGACTAACTTATTAGACATGGTGCATGTTTATGTATATAGTCCATTATATGTAGCCATGTGTAGTGGATATTTTGACTTCATATGCTTTCTCTGAAAATTTGAGTGAATATATCTGTATATTTACTTAATAAGGAAGAAGTATGAAACATTTGAAAATTGTTCAAAGACTTTCAAGATGAAGTGGAAAATCATTGTAGCAAGAAAATAAAGAGTTTATGATTCGATCATAAAGGAAGATATTTGAGTTACATGTTTAGCAAAACACTTAAGATTTGAGGAATTATTCCATGGATTGGCATTTCCCTATAAACCATAGGAGTATGATATGTTCAAGAGATAAAATCAAACCTTGTTTGACATGGTAAGATCAAAGGTGTTATTTCTAAAACTGCCATTATATTTTAAGGATTAAAGCTTTAGAGACTACCACTTTTACACTGAAAAGAGCTCCATCGTGATCCGTTGAAATGACACCAAAAGGGTTATGGTTTGGGATAAAACCTGAGTTGTATTTTCTTAAATTTTGGTATGCTATGCATAAGTAAAATGTTTAAAACCAAAGTCAAATAATCACGTATTTGTAGGTTATCCCAAAGAATTTGTTGGGTATTCCTCCATAACATCGAGGACAAAAGAGTTTGTTGCTTGGAACGTGAAGTTTCTTGAGAAGGATTTTTTTGCGAAAAGTTAAGTGGGAGGACAATAGAACTTTGATAAGGTTATTGAACCTTAGCTATATGTGCTAAGTAGCACAGTGCCGGAAAGTGTCCTGGTGGTAGTCAGAATGCTCATGGCTCCCGTGATTACAAAGGTTGTGATCTTGGAGATTTGAGTTCCTATTTGAACCGTATGCGTCGAGTAACAATCAAATAGCAAGATTTGATAAACAAGTCGTTATTGTTTTGACAATGATGAATCGACTGCATGCAAAGAAGCGATGATGGGCCCTGACTCCATAAAATGACTAAAAGTCATAAAATCCGTGATAGTATCCATACACGAGAAATCAAGTTTTTGAACTTGGAAGACCCTCCGGAAAGGCATGAAATCTATCGGTCGTATTTGGATCTATAAATAAATTGACATGGATGTTTGACATCTATGAAATAGTCGACATGTCAGAAAGGAGTTTACGACAATGTTCAAGGAGTTGACTACGACAAGATTTGATCTTTCATAGCAATATCAACCACTACATATAATTTGGTATATGGTAGTTGAATAAACAAAACAAAGTTCTTCTAATAGAATGGTTACCTAGGACGTGTACAGGACATGGTCCAAAGGGTTTTGTTAATTCAAAGGATGCTAAAAGGGCATGCAAACTTCAATGGTTGAAGTAAGCATAGCGGAGTTGAAATCTTCACCATGATGAAAATGTTAAAAGAGTTTAATTTCATTGGAGACGATGAAGATGCTTGCATATGCAAGAAATTAAGTGGGAACGCTAAGAAATATTTCTAATACATTATGTAGATGACATATTATTGATTGGAAATGATGTATCCTTTATTGACACGGTTTTAGAATTTCATTAAAATTGGATTTCGATGAAAGACCTGGGCAAAACCGGAATATTTGGCATCAATGTTTATATGGATAGATTGAAATGCAAATATGGTTGTGTTAGACGTACATATATGAGATATTGAATGAGTTCAATATGGAAACAACAAGAAAGGTTATTTCCACATGGAAAGGATTGGATCAAGATTCAAGTGTATTGACACTTGGTGAGTGAAATCATATAAATATTTTGATCAATAATACTGTGATATGTACATATCCAAATACGTCCTATGCGCTAAATGTTGTGAGCATATACCAGAATGATTCATAAGATGATCATTGGACGATAGTAAAGATATTCTTATGAGCTTTGGAAGAACTAAGAATATATCATGTATAAGTGAAAAATAGTTAAAAGTAGTTCATTGTAAAGTGTTACATTTATACTAGTTTCTCACAAGATACAAATTAAATTTATCTCAATTTAAACTATGGGTGGCACAATGTAATGAAAGGAGGTTCCATGATGGATTTGGATGAGTTCTAAAGTTGATATATTGTGACGGATTCTACAACAAAAGGCTAAGTATATGACTACTATAGTAGCAGCAAAGGAGGGAATTTGGTTAAGATGTTTGTTATCAAACTAGGTGTGGTTCATAGTGGGCTAGTACTATGAAGATATATTGTGCAACAATTATATCGATATGTTTTAACCCAAAGGAACTAAAGGTCTCACCAAAGGAACTAAAGGTCTCACCAAAGGACTAAATTTATATAGTACCATCTCATTAGAGAATGAGTGATGCGTAGAGACGCAAAGACATGCAAATACACATGGACCTGAAAGTGTCAGATCCAGATATTATGTTAACCACTATGAAACACGTATATACAATACCAAAAATCCATAGGTGTTGAATGCGCAAGTTTTTCAAAACTAGATTATTGACTCTAGTGCAAGTGGGAGACTGAAGGGAATATGCCCGAGAGCCAATAATAAAGTGGTTATTATCTTATTTCATGTTTATGATAAATGTTTATTTGCATGCTATAATTGTATTAATTGCAAATGTTAATACATGTGTGTTTAATAAACAAATAAAGAGTTCCTCGTTACGCCTCTCATATAAACTAGCTCGTTGATTAACAAGATGATCAAGGTTTCGTGATCATGGACATTGGATGTTATTAAGGATGGCGATGGAGTGGGTTTGGACGGATATACCAAAACCAAATCCAAATCCTAATTGTCAACACCCGGATTTTTAATCCCAGATACCTGTTATGCCATACATTGCAATCCCAGGATTACCATTTTTGCGAGACATAACAGATTGGATATCACAGTACATCATCCATTACAAACCATTATAAGGTCTTACACAAATAAAGGATCTCATGATCCAGTCTTAATACAAATAAGAAGCGGAATAATAAGCATAGCAGTGGGATCCATCTTCAGTGTCACATGCAATGCTGACGATGGGAGATGATCCTAGTTGTCGTAGCTGTCCTGCTGTCCATCTTCCTGATAGTCCTCCTCGTAGTCTGGCCATGGGAATAGCAGGGACAAAGCCATGAGTACTCTTTAAGTACTCGCAAACTATCACTAACACGTAAGGTAGTTCTAGTAGGAATTCTAAGCTCTAAGTTTATTTGCGAAAAGCCAGATTTATCTAAACTGAGTTCAGAAGCAAAGAAAGTTAACTTAAATATTCTAAGTCACTTAAGTTGGGAACCTAGTTTTCATATTCACAACCCTGTTGTGGTCAAGTCACACCATAGTTTGCTTCACAAGTCATTTTGAAAACATCTGACAACGGAACAGTATGGCCACTCCAACTATCGATGACTGCGGATGCGGCTATTCGAATAGTTTGACACTCTGTAGAGGTGGTACACTTTCACCACAAAATTCAATACATCCTTCAGGGATAACCCTGAATCATCATACTTAGTATGCGGATAATCAATCATAACCTTTCCTTTACACACTCTAGTATAAGCACCTCTCCTATGAGCTTGGCCTCCCAGCCATGGCCATCTACCATCCTGGGCACTGCATAGGTGGACATCATCAAGAGGTAGCCTCAGCTCAAACCTCCTCCGAGAGGTAACCCATACTAAGGCATATAAACTTCGGACTAAGCCTTACCCAATTCAGGTATTGTGGTTGTGCGGTAAAATTGGAATGGTATCGCATCTGAACCCAACCATCAATTTTTATAAAGGGCCAAGGCTCATGCCTCAACATTTTCATCATCAAAATCTATTGGTGTTTCTCAACACATGTCAAAACATCTCAATAGAATGATTCATCATTCCAAGGTTTTCATAATCATTTTCACCTAGTATTCCCATCTAAAGTGATCAAGTTTTATGTTTTAGCACTAGCCACTAAGTTAAGAGTGTTCACTAATGAGGGATGCTAATCTCAATCTCATGCCATAGAATGACATCTAGTATAGGCCTAGTTTTATACTCTTTATGCTATCTATACTACTTTCCAAAACCTCACAAAGCATTAACTAAAAGTAAAGAACTTTGGTGAAGTAAAATAGTAAAGCTTGCAATTAAAACTTGGGATGGGTATAAATCAAAATGTATAACCAAGCATGCCTAATGCATCTTGCTGGGCTTATCTTGCAATTAGTGATGGCTTGCAAGTATTAGCTTGCCAATAATAGCTTGCCTTGATTGGTGTAGTGATTGAAGTTTTCTTCGTCTTCTTCGGGGTAGAACTCCTCCTCCTCGTATCCTTGGTCGATACTATCGTCTATAAATAAATACGGGGTACACAATCACCAAACAATACTTATCTATTTCTATATAGCACACTCAGGCACACACTTGATGATCTAGCATTATCACAATCCTCACATGCATTAAAGGACTAGTTTCAATTATTTTATTTGAGAAAAGTAATTTCTACTCATGGAAACTAATTAATATTTAATATTCTCCAAATAAAATATGGGATCATGTTGACACAGGTCATCACCACATATTCTAATACAAGGGAATGTGATTTAAAGGGTTGGTCACATTTTATAAAGTTTAAGATTACTATTTAATAGATTTAAAGTGACTAGAAATTCCCTAGTAGCATTTGTTTGGTACTAGTCCAAAGTCACTGCATGCAAACTTAAATATTATTACATATTCAGATAGGTATTATCAAATGTGATTTTTGAGAGTTGGAATCAACTCTTAAGCTATTATTGTTGATTTTTGAGAAATGTTTGAAGTTGCAAAAGTCTGTGTCTTGTTATTTTTGCTAAATATTACCTCTAAATCCAAATGATTTAAATCCAATGGGCTTGGATATAGAATTTAATTACCTTTCTAGCAAAAGTTAATCATGAAATTTGGTTAAGTGAATCTCTCTGAATTGATTTTTGAATAAGTGGACAAAATAAGATAAACTAAAAAGGAAAATCCTTATTTGGAGTTCCAGGCCTGGGCGGGAAGGCTAAACGGGCTGGCCCAACTGCATAGCGCAGCGCAGTGCGCGGCTGACAGAGGGGGTACACTGGTTAGTGACTGTTCTAACGCGAAATGGTATCCGCGAATCTGAGCCGTGTGATCCTATTCTAATCCAACGGCCGAGTGTCATCATCGACGACGAATAGCTCCGACGAGGAATGTGACCTAGCGCGGCGGTGGGGGTCTCACGGGGCTCACCTAGGCTCCCGCTAGGCTCGGCGACAGGGACAAACATCATGGTAGATGACGGTGAGGCGAGGCACACGGCGAGGCTTGGGGTCGTCACAATCGACGACGCCCTTCTCCTCCAGCAGCGGCAGACTCCGGTGCAATTCCGACATGGTGGTGCTCACCTTGCTCCGGGAAGAGGTGTGGGAGGCTTAGTGGTGAGTGGGGAGTCGAATGGTGTGAGGAATGGAGGCTGGGGTGGCCTCCTTTTATAGCTCGACGAGGGGACCGAGCGGTGCGGCGGTGAGCTCGACGGTGGCATTGCTACAGGCGGCTAATGGCATGGGCGAGGGCGTAGGACGGTGCGGTGCTCCCTGGCGGTTCTCATGGACTTAAAGGCGTGGAGTGGGGCGGCTTGGTTTGGTCTGGCGCGTGCGGTGCTCTAAGCGGAGGTAGTGGTGTTTGCAGCGGCGTGCAGCTGCTACGGGTCCCACGGCGGTGAACGGGGGTGTCTGCCGGGGTGCTGCGATCATGGCGGGTCTGTGCACGCGAGGGGAGGTCAAGGCACGGCGCGTGCGAGCTGGTCGGGCGTGGGGCACTGGCGCACTCTGGACACGACGCAGAGAGGCGGTGCACGGTGGTGCTAGTGTGGTCCATGGCTCGGCTGGGGCTATGGCCTGGACATGGGGTGGCAGTAGGCTACGACGATGCTAGTGGACATGCTGGTTGGGCACGGAGTGGTCTGGTGCAAGCTGGCCATGGTTGGCCGGCGATGACCACTTTCGGGCGGCGCTCCATTGTGCCGGCAGCGAAGGGGGGAGCTGGTCTGGGGCTGGGTTAGGCTTAGAGGGAACATGGGAGTAACTAAGGGACAATTTGGTCGATGATCACTGTATAAAACAGTGAAGCTAGGCTAGGGATTATTCTGTGCATGCCAAGTGTTTGATGAAATGGCCGCTTGAAAATTACTTTTGAAATTTTGATTCAAATTTTTTGAGTGATCTAATATTAAGCTTGAGAGACTAGGTTTGCTTAGATAAGTCAAGGTGAATTCATTTGATGTGTTTTTGAAAAAGTGTGATCTTCCCATATGAATGAGATTCAATTTTCCATTGTCCATTTAATTGATTTGCTAGATGTTTTTGTAAGTTTGTAAAGTGGGCCTTGATACATCTTTACTTGGTCTAGCAAGGGGTGAAAAGAAATAGAATTTCTTCTGTTAGAAATTATCCCCTAGGAACACCTAAAGTGGCCTAGTGGTTTAAAATGGTCAAAATGACCATTTGCCTTATTTAATCTTATTTGATTTCTTTCTCTTTTGATTTTGCTTGTAAATGGTCTAGATGATGTGGCATTCACCCTTAAACCATTTCACAACATTAGAACAATCAAGCATGGCATTTTCAATCAATTCTATACTAATGCAACACACACATGCATTCATGTTCATTTTCTTAATAAAAGTTTTTGTTAACCCTAAATTGGGTGATTAGGAACTTGATAACCTTGATTAAAGATTTGGGTGTTACAAACCTTCCCTCCTTAAACACAATCTTGTCCCGAGATTTAATAAAAACTAGGAACTAAAGAGATCTGGAAACTCAGTCCTAATATAATCTTCTCGCTCCCAAGTAGCTTCTTCTTTGGTATGAGTGCTCTATTGGATCTTGAGAAATTTGATACTCCGGGTCCTGGTGGTTCTGAAGGCTTCTTCCAAGATACGAATGGGTACTTCACGATACGTCAATCCTTGTTGATATCAATGGCTCGGTGATCGATGTTCTTGAACACTTGGTCTTCTCTGGCACTTCTAGGCATTTGCGAAGTAACGAGATATGGAACACATTGTGGATGGCTGACATCTCCTCTAGCAATTCCAGTTGATAAGTTACTTCTCCTCAGCAATTCAAAATCTTGAAGGGTCCAATATATCTGGGGGCTAACTTTCCTTTCAGCTAAAAACGCTGCATTCCTTTCAACGACGAAACCTTGAGATACACAAAATTTTCGACATTGAAAGTCAGTTCTCTATGTCTCTTGTCAGTATAACTCTTCTGTCGGGATTAGGCGGTCTTGAGGTGCTCACGGACTTTGTGAACCTTCTCTCCTGCTTCTCGTAGGATGTTGGGTCCAACAATTTGTCTCTCTCTTACTTACGACCAATTCAAGGGGGTATGACACTTCCTTCCATATAGAAATTCAAATGGGGCCATTTGCAAACTGGGTTGATAACTGTTGTTGTATGACAATTCTGCGAAAGGTAGACAATCTTCCCATTTTGATCCATACTCTAGCTGTTGGGTTCGCAGCATAGAAAACAAAAAATTTCCTACGACAAGAACTATACGCCAAGATCTATCTACTAGATACAGAGCTTATCAGCGTACCCAAGGACACAAGATTATCGGCGTACCCAGACACAAGCTTATCGGCGTACCCAGACATTTTGAGTACGTGCTCACTAACGGAGCTGTTCTCCTCCATCATGCAGCTAAAGAACTTTTCAGAAGCATTATAACTCTCTACGGCAGCATGGGTATCGAAAATCATTTTCAATTCTCCCATGGTATCAAAGGCATTGCCATTTTCGAAACGCTTTCGAAGTTCTGGCTCTAGCCCATACAGTATGCCGGAATGAACTAAGTTGTGGTCCTCTTGACGAGTTATATAGACATTCTTTTCCTCGCCAGGGGCATCAGGAGCTGGTGGGGGGCCTAGCGGCGCCTCTAGCACATATTGCTTTTGTGCAGGAGTGAGGAGAATCCTTTAATTCATAGCCTAGTTGGTGAAGTTGCTACCATTCGCAGCAAGTTTCTCTTTCTCCATGAACACATTGAAATTAAAAGCAGGTGGTGCCATCTACAATAGAATTTGTAAAGTTTATTTAGACTAAGTTTATGATAGATTGAGTTCAACTAATCCAAATTACTAATGAACTCCCACTAAAAAACGACACCCCTCGTGTCTTTTTGGTGATTACATGAACCAAATCCACTACACCAAGTCTGATCATCACGTGAGTCGGTGTAGCTTCAAAGGCGAGCATCTATATGGGCATCATATCAACTATATGACTCATGCTTAACCTTTCGGTCCGTGTTCTGAGGCCATGTCTGTACATGCTAGGCTCGTCAAGTAAGAACCTTAGTACCCGCGTGTGTAAAACTGTCTTACACCCATTGTATGAAAGCGCGGAGTCGAGTATACCCGATCATCACGTGATGTCTCGAAACACAATCCATAGAACGGTGCATACTGAAGGAAGAACACATTTTATCATGATATCTAAATGATGGATCATCTTACAATGCTACCAAAAGAGCCAAACTAGAAGTATAAGATGGTAACATCTAATGTGTAAAGTGAGATGATATGGTCCATGCATTTGATCTCTATCATTTGCATCAGGGTATGATCTCTATCATTCCTTTGTGTGTAAGTCCAAGGTATATGGAACTTACACGTTGAGTGTGTTGTAAGAGTATCTATTATACATCTACTTACAACAATACCATATCAAGACACTAGCCCAGCAACAATTTAAACTAGACGCCTCTAATTTATCAATTGCATGTTTTACGTGGCTTAGGGCTTTCGGAGATAGAACCGGTCTTACCTACGAACATGAACCACAACAAGGATAACCAAGTTATTAGCAACTCGTTGTAAATCAGATATTGACTATAGTAGGAGAGGCAGACACCTGCTAGCCACTTATGCAAAACTAGTTGCATGTTAGTCGTGGAACCGGTCTCATGTACGATGACATGTAAGGTTGGTCCGGGCCACTTCATTGCACTATGCCACCAATATGAAAAATACATGAAAGAAGCAATAACATGATCATCATCGCCCACATATAAACATATGTGTATGACCCGTGCAAAGCACCTACGCATAGATCAGGCTCTGATACCACTGTTGGGTTCGCAGCATAGAAAACAAAAAATTTCCTACGATGAGAACTATACGCCATGATCTATCTACTAGATACAGAGCAATGGGTGGATATACATCCATGGAGAACTTACCCTCGAAGACAACAGAGTTTTGTTAACGAGTTGGAACTTGTGGATGATGTAGTCGTACGCTTGCCGATCTCATGATCGTGTGGAAGTCCGAGCGCCGCAAATCAGCAGCGCATCCGTCCCCGCACACACGTTCAAGCCACCGGACAACCTCCACCTCCTCGCTCCAGCGAATCAGCGGAAGCAGCAACTCCTTCCAGATGCAAGGCCACCGGGAACATGTATCTCGCTAATCCGAGACCATGGGGGAACATCTAGAGGGGGAGAGAGATACTTCACGAGGAGGTGTGCTTTGTGAGGGAAGAGAGGGGGCCTTTTATAGGAGAGGGGGCTCCTCCCCTACCATGGCCGACGGCCAAGGAGGGTGCCCCCACCTCTTCCTCATTCATGTGGTGGAAGCTCCACTCATATCAATTTTGACTCCACCCAAAATTCCACTCACATGCATTAAATTTCCACCAAATTTAATGCAACTCTCAATTAATAAAACTCTTTTATTTATTTTATTCAGAATTTTGTTAATAATTTAATTAACAAACATTCACATAAAACCCGTTGCAACATTTCAATATCACATACAGAACCACTTTCTGCAATTTCACCCGAAACAATTCCGGTTTCTATCGAAACAATTCCTGTGCTTTGCAATCATTTCGTCTGAAACATATGTGCTCCAAAATGGTGTCCGGCAACCATTAAGTGTATCACCCTATGGTTCGCGAATAATGCAGACATGATTGAGACTCCTCTCAGATCAATAATCAGAAGCGGGACATGGAGATCCATACTGACTCCTGCACATTCAACGATGACTTCTGTGATCGTGAGAACCTTTAATGCTAGTAACTTAATACCTTTGTCTCATGATATAATACATGTCCGAGATTCGATCATCGGTATCCAAATACCTAGTTTGATCTCGTTACCGACATGCACTCTTTTCTGGTTCCCGTGATATAACATTCTAGTGATCACATCACTTGCTTGCAAGCTATCTTAATGTGATATCACCGAGAGGGCCCAGAGTATATCTATCCGTCATCGGGATTGATAAATTCCACTCTTGATCCATGAGCCTCAACATAACACCTTCGTAGCATTGAACCTACCTTTATAGTCACCTTGTTATGGTGTGACGTTTGATGTTATCAAGATACTCTTCCGGTGTTAGCAATTAACATGATCTCATGGTCTAAGGACTAAGATTACTTCGTATGATGTTATAGAAATGTAATCATAATGAATTGATCGGAATGCTATACTTCGGATGAATGTTCATCACATCATTTCACAAATGCTGTGACCTCGTTATTAACAACATCCAATGTCCATGATCAGGAAACCTTGATCATCTTGTTAATCAACAAGCTAGTCTTGAAGAGAGGCATAACTAGGAACCTTTTTGTTTATTAAACACACATGTAGTGACGTTTCCTTTCAATACAATTATAGCATGCAAAATAAACATCTATCATATACAAGGAATACATAATAACAACTTTATTATTGCCTCTCAGGGCATATTTCCTTCAGTCTCCCACTTGTACCAGAGACAATAATCTAGTTTACATAGTGATAAATCTAACACCCATGGAGTTCTGGTGTTGATCATGTTTTTCCCTAGGGAGAACTTTAGCCAACGGGTCTGCTACATTCAGGTTCGTGTGTACTTTACAAATCTTTATATCTCCATCCTTGACATGCTCGCGGATGGAGTGAAACCGGCGCTTAATATGCTTGGAATTCTTGTGAGACCTTGGTTCCTTGGCGTTGGCTATGGCTCCATTGTTGTCACAATAGATCACCATTGGGTCCAATGCACTAGGAACCACACCTAGTTCCGTTATGAACTCCTTCATCCAAACCGCTTCCTGCGCCGCTTCTGAAGAAGCAACATATTCCGCCTCCGTCGTTGATCCAGCCACCACAGGTTGTTTGGAACTCCTCCAACTAACTGCTGCTCCGTTCAAGAGAAATACGTACCTGAATTGAGACTTAGAGTCATCGGGATCGGTGTCAAAGCTAGCATCGACATAACACTTAGCAACTAGCTGTTCTTCACCTCCGTGTACAAGAAACATATCCTTAGTTCTTCTTAAGTACTTAAGGATATTCTTGACCGCTATCCAGTGTTCCAAACCTGGATCAGATTGGTACCTACTAGTCAAACTAATAGCATGTGCCACATCCGGTCTTGTACATAGCATGGCGTACATTATATAGCCTATGGCTGAGGCATAGGGGATCTTATCCATTATCTCTCTTTCTTCCGCCATAGCCGGACTTTGAGTCTTACTCAATGTCTTGCCTTGCAACATAGGTAAGAACCCCTTCTTACTTCCGTCCATATTAAACTTCTTTAATATCTTATCAAGGTATGTACTCTGCGATAACCCAATTAGGCGTCTTGATCTATCTCTATAGATTTTAATGCCTAATATATATGAAGCTTCACCAAGGTCTTTCATCAAAAATTTGCTGTTTAGATAACTTTTAACACTATTTAAAAGATCTATATCATTTCCAATCAATAATATGTCATCCACATATAATATCAGAAATGCCACATTGCTCCCACTCACTTTCTTGTAAATACAAGCCTCTCCATAAGTTTGGACAAATCCAAACTCTTTGATAACCTCATCAAAGCGGAGATTTCAACTCCGGGATGCTTACTTCAGTCCATAGATAGATCGCTGAAGTTTGCATACCTTATCAGCATCCTTAGGATCGACAAAACCCTTAGGTTGTATCATATACAACTCTTCTTCAATATTACCATTGAGGAACGCAGTTTTGACATCCATCTGCCATATTTCATAATCGAAATATGCAGCAATTGCTAACATAATCCTAACCGACTTAAGCATCGCTACGGGAGAGAATGTCTCATCGTAGTCAACTCCTTGAATTTGTCGAAACCCCTTTGCGACAAGTCGAGCTTTATAGATGGTCACATTACCATCAGCATCAGTTTTTCTTTTGAAAATCCATTTATTCTCAACGGCCTTTCGATCGTGAGGTAAGTCCACCAAGGTCCAAACCTGGTTTTCATACATGGATTCCATCTCGGATTTCATGGCTTCTAGCCATTTGTTGGAATCCGGGCTCATCATCGCTTCTTCATAAGTCGCAGGGTCATCTATTTCATCAATCATGAAATTCATAATAGTATTGCCGTACAGTTCAGGAGCTGCACGTGTCCCGCTTGACCTACGAGGTTTGGTAGTGTCCTCTTTCGGTGTTTCATGAACAATATCATTAGCTCTCTCTCTTCATTAGGTGAATTCAACTCCGAAACAACTTCTGGTGCTACGTTACTCACCATTTCATAAAGAGAAGGTTCAATAACCTCTTCGAGTTCTACCTTCCGACTACTCACACCTTTCGCGAGAAACTCCTTCTCAAGAAAGGATCCATTCTTGGCAACAAAAACCTTGCCCTTGGATCTGTGATAGAAGGTATACCCAATCGTTTTCTTAGGGTATCCTATGAATACACATTTTTCCGCTTTGGGTTCGAGTTTATCCGTCTGAAGTTTCTTCACATAAATATCGCATCCCCAAACTTTAAGAAATGACAGCTTAGGTTTATCTCCAAACCATAATTCATACGGTGTCGTTTCAACGGATGTAGATGGTGCACGATTTAAAGTGAATGCAGTGGTTTCCAGTGCATAACCCCAAAATGACAGTGGCAAGTCAGTCAGAGACATCATAGATCGAACCATATCCAATAAAGTACGATTACGACGTTCCGACACACCATTACGTTGTGGTGTTCCAGCAGGCGTGAGTTGTGAAACTATTCCACAATTTTTCATATGTGTGCTAAACTCGTAACTAAGATACTCTCCTCCACGGTCGGACCGCAGAAATTTGATCTTTCTGTTATGATGATTTTCCACTTCATTCTAAATTTCCTTGAACTTTTCAAAAGTTTCAGACTTATGTTTCATCAAATAGATATACCCGTATCTACTCAAATCATCCGTGGAAGTAACAAAATAACGATATCCACCTCGCACCGACACACTCATTGGTCCACACACATCAGTATGTATGATTTCCAATAAATCTGTCGCCCGTTCCATTGAACCGGAAAACGGCGTTCTAGTCATCTTGCCCATAAGGCATGGCTCATATGTATCAAATGATTCTAAATCAAGTGATTCCAAAAGTCCATCAGAATGGAGTTTCTTCATGCGTTTAATGCCAATATGACCTAGACGACAGTGCCACATATATGTAGATATATCATTATCAAGTTTAACCCTTTTAGCATCAACACAATGAATATGCATAATACTACTATCGAGATCCAATAGAAATAAACCATTCAACACAGGTGCATGACCATAAAAGATATTATCCATATAAATCGAACAACCATTGTTTTCAGATTTAAAGGAATAACCACTTCGCATCAAACACGATCTGGATACAATGTTTATGCTCAGTGTAGGCAAATAACAATTATTTAGATTTATCACTAATCCCGACGACATATGGTGAGGCAGCGTTCCGACGGCGATCACATCAACTCTTGATCCATTGCCGACCCGCATCGTGACCTCATCCCTTGCTAGTTGTCGCTTGTTCCGCAGCCCCTGAATCGAGTTACGTATATTAACAACCGATCCCGTATCAAATACCCAGGTGCTACTGCGAGTACTATTCAAGTACATATCAATAACATGTATATCACATATACCATTGTTTGCCTTGCCGGCCTTCTTGTCTGCCAAATACTTGGGACAATTGCGCTTCCAATGGCCAGTCCCCTTGCAATAGTAGCACTCGGTATCAGACTTAGGGCCAGCTCGGGGTTTCTTTTCAGGTGAGGCAACAAATTTTCCGCCCTTCTTTCGCTTCTGCTTGCCTTCTTGTCCTTCTTGAAACCGGTGGTCTTATTGATCATCAACACTTGATGTTCTTTCCTAATCTCCACTTCTGCAGTCTTAAGCATTGACATAAGCTCGGGAAGAGACTTCTTCATGCCCTGCATGTTATACTTCATCACGAAGCTCTTGTAGCTAGGTGGCAGAGATTGGAGGACATGATGTATTCCTAAGTCAATGGGAATCGTTATTCCCAAGGACACAAGCTTATCGGCGTACCCAGACATTTTGAGTACGTGCTCGCTAACGGAGCTGTTCTCCTCCATCATGCAGCTAAAGAACTTTTCAGAAGCATTATAACTCTCTACGGCAGCATGGGTATCGAAAATCATTTTCAATTCTCCCATGGTATCAAAGGCATTGCCATTTTCGAAACGCTTTCGAAGTTCTGGCTCTAGCCCATACAGTATGCCGCAATGAACTAAGTTGTAGTCCTCTTGATGAGTTATATAGACATTCTTTTCCTCGTCAGGGGCATCAGGAGCTGGTGGGGGGCCTAGCGGCGCCTCTAGCACATATTGCTTTTGTGCAACAGTGAGGAGAATCCTCAAATTCATAGCCTAGTTGGTGAAGTTGCTACCATTCGCAGCAAGTTTCTCTTTCTCCATGAACACATTGAAATTAAAAGCAGGTGGTGCCATCTACAATAGAATTTGTAAAGTTTATTTAGACTAAGTTTATGATAGATTGAGTTCAACTAATCCAAATTACTAATGAACTCCCACTAAAAAATGACACCCCTCGTGTCTTTTTGGTGATTACATGAACCAAATCCACTACACCAAGTCTTATCATCACGTGAGTCGGTGTAGCTTCAAAGGCGAGCATCTATATGGGCATCATATCAACTATATGACTCATGCTTAACCTTTCGGTCCGTGTTCTGAGGCCATGTCTGTACATGCTAGGCTCGTCAAGTAAGAACCTTAGTACCCGCGTGTGTAAAACTGTCTTACACCCATTGTATGAAAGCGCGGAGTCGAGTATACCCGATCATCACGTGATGTCTCGAAACACAATCCATAGAACAATGCATACTGAAGGAAGAACACATTTTATCATGATATCTAAATGATGGATCATCTTACAATGCTACCAAAAGAGCCAAACTAGAAGTATAAGATGGTAACATCTAATGTGTAAAGTGAGATGATATGGTCCATGCATTTGATCTCTATCATTTGCATCAGGGTATGATCTCTATCATTCCTTTGTGTGTAAGTCCAAGGTATATGGAACTTACACATTGAGTGTGTTGTAAGAGTATCTATTATACATCTACTTACAACAATACCATATCAAGACACTAGCCCAGCAACAATTTAAACTAGACGCCTCTAATTTATCAATTGCATGTTTTACGTGGCTTAGGGCTTTCGGAGATAGAACCGGTCTTACCTACGAACATGAACCACAACGAGGATAACCAAGTTATTAGCAACTCGTTGTAAATTAGATATTGACTATAGTAGGAGAGGCAGACACCCGCTAGCCACTTATGCAAAACTAGTTGCATGTTAGTCGTGGAACCGGTCTCATGTACGATGACATGTAAGGTTGGTCCGGGCCACTTCATTGCACTATGCCACCAATATGAAAAATACATGAAAGAAGCAATAACATGATCATCATCGCCCACATATAAACATATGTGTATGACCCGTGCAAAGCACCTACGCATAGATCAGGCTCTGATACCACTGTTGGGTTCGCAGCATAGAAAACAAATATTTTCCTACGATGAGAACTATACGCCAAGATCTATCTACTAGATACAGAGCAACGGATGGATATACATCCATGGAGAACTTACCCTCGAAGACAACAGAGTTTTGTTAACGAGTTGGAATTCGTGGATGCTGTAGTCGTACGCTTGCCGATCTCATGATCGTGTGGAAGTCCGAGCGCCGCAAATCAGCAGCGCATCCGTCCTCGCACACACGTTCAAGCCACCGGACAACCTCCACCTCCTCGCTCCAGCAAATCAGCGGAAGCAGCAACTCCTTCCAGATGCAAGGCCACCGGGAACATGTATCTCGCTAATCCGAGACCATGGGGGAATATCTAGAGGGGGAGAGAGATACTTCATGAGGAGGTGTGCTTTGTGAGGGACGAGAGGGGGCCTTTTATAGGAGAGGGGGCTCCTCCCCTACCATGGCCGGCGGCCAAGGAGGGTGCCCCCACCTCTTCCTCATTCATGTGGTGGAAGCTCCACTCATATCAATTTTGACTCCACCCAAAATTCCACTCACATGCATTAAATTTCCACCAAATTTAATGCAACTCTCAATTAATAAAACTCTTTTATTTATTTTATTCAGAATTTTGTTAATTACTTTAATTAACAACATTCACATAAAACCCTTGCAACATTTCAATATCACATGCAGAACCACTTTCTGCAATTTCACCCGAAACAATTCCGATTTCTATGGAAACAATTCATGCGCTTTGCAATCCTTTCGTCTGAAACATATGTGCTCCAAAATGGTGTCCGGCAACCCTTAAGTGTGTCACCCTATGGTTCACGAATAATGCAGACATGAGTGAGACTCCTCTCAGATCAATAATCAGAAGCGGGACATGGAGATCCATACTGACTCCTGCAAATTCAACGATGACTTCTATGATCGTGAGAACATTTAACGCTAGTAACTTAATCCCTTTGTCTCATGATATAATACATGTTCGAGATTCGATCATCGGTATCCAAATACCTAGTTTGATCTCGGTACCGACATGCACTCTTTTCTCGTTCCCGTGATATAACATTCTAGTGATCACATCACTTTCTTGCAAGCTATCTTAATGTGATATCACCGAGAGGACCCAGAGTATATATATCCGTCATCGGGATTGACAAATTCCACTCTTGATCCATGAGCCTCAACATAACACCTCTGTAGCACTGAACCTACCTTTATAGTCACCCTGTTACGGTGTGACGTTTGATGTTATCAAGATACTCTTCCGGTGTTAGCAATTAATATGATCTCATGGTCTAAGGACTAAGATTACTTCATATGATGTTATAGCAATGTAAACATAATGACTTGATTGTAATGCTATACTTCGGATGAATGTTCATCACATCATTTCACAAATGCTGTGACCTCGTTATTAACAACATCCAATGTCCATGATCAGGAAACCTTGATCATCTTGTTAATAACGAGCTAGTCTTGAAGAGAGGCATAACTAGGAACCATTTTTGTTTATTAAACACACATGTATTGATGTTTCCTTTCAATACAATTATAGCATGCAAAATAAACATCTATCATATACAAGGAATACATAATAACAACTTTATTATTGCCTCTCAGGGCATATTTCCTTCACTAGCACACAAGCTCGCAACATATCTTCTAAGATCTAGTTGACTCTTTCAGTCTATCCATCGGTCTACGGGTGATAAGATGTGCTGAAATTCAACTTGGTTCCTACTCCTTCTTGGACTTTCTGCCAAAATCTTGAGGTAAATTGGGTTCCTCGATCCGACACTATGGTCTTGGGGGTTCCATGCAAACTGACGATTCTAGCAATGTACAACTCTGCTAGCTTCGAACTCTGGTAGGTAGTCTTGACAGGTATGAAATGGGCTACCTTAGACAGTCTATCAACTATGACCCAAATAGAGTCATTTCCCCTACTAGAAGTAGGCAAACTGGTGACAAAATCCATTCCAATAGAATCCCATTTCCATTCCGGAATCTGCAATGGTTGCAACAGTCCTGTGGGTCTCTGATGTTCTGCTTTGACTCTCTGACAGATATCATACTTGGCTATGTAGCTTCCGATTCCTCTCTTCATCTTGTGCCACCAAAATTGCTCCTTCAAATCTTGATACATCTTCGTTCCTCCGGGGTGGATAGAATAAAGGGTATCATGAGCTTCTTGCATGATAACTTGCTTCAGCTCCGAATCTGCTGGCACACAGATACGTCCCTTGTACCACAAAACTACTTCTTCATCTTCGGTGAATCTAGGTACCTTTCCTATACCGATACGATGGTTGATTCCGTTGATACTTGCATTTCCCTTCTGGGCTTCCTTGATCTGACTGATCAACGTGGGTTGAAGTTCAATGCTAGCTAAAAATCCTTTGCTAACTAACTCCGTTCTAAACTTCTCCAACTCTTCATGCAAACTTGGCTGGGCTTCTTTGATCATGATGTTTAATCTACACGGCAATCTGCTAAGAGCATCCACTACCACATTGGCTTTGCCGAGGTGATAGTGAATGTCAAGGTCATAATCCTTGATTAACTCTATCCATCTCCTTTGCCTCATATTCAGCTCCTTCTTAGTGAAAATATACTTCAAGCTCTTGTGATCTGAATAAATCTCACAGTGATTACCCATAAGATAATGACGCCATGTCTTCAAGGCTAAAACTACAACTTCTAGTTCATGATCATGGGTGGGGTAGTTTTGCTCATGCTGCTTCAGTTGTCGGGACATATATGCTATGACTTTGCCTTCTTGCATCAACACACATCCGAGACCAATTTTGGGTGCATCACAATACACATCAAATGGCTTCTTGTATCTGGCATGATCAGAATTGGGGCTGAGATCAATCTCTTCTTGAGTTCTTGAAAACTTGCTTCACATTTGTCTTCTTCAACAATTGGGTCACTAGTCTTGTGATCCTCGAAAATCCTTCTACGAACTTGCGGTAATATCCCGCTAATCCGAGAAATGCGTGGACTTGAGTTTGAGTGGTTGGGGCTTTCCATTCTTCAACATCTTTGATCTTGGCGGGATCAACAAGGGCTCCTCTTGCCAAGACAATATGTCCGAGGAAAGCCAAAACTCACATTTGCTGAACTTGGCATACAACTAATGCTCTCTAAGGGTTTCAACGATGGTTCTCAGGTGTTGCTCATGGTCTTCTTATGACTTGGAATAGATTAGAATATCGTCGATAAAAACAATGACAAACTTATCTAGAAAGTTCATAAAAATCTTATTCATGAGATTCATGAAATAAGCGGGGGCATTGGTTAATCCAAAAGACATGACTGTATACTCATACAATCCATATCTTGTGGTAAAGGCAGTCTTTGGAATATCCGTTGCATGAATCTTGAGTTGGTGATAACCAGTTCTAAGATCAATCTTAGAAAACACTTTGGCACTAGTCAACTGATCAAACAGATCCTCTATCTTGGGTAGTGGGTACTTGTTCTTGATGGTGACATCATTCAGCTTCCGGTAATATGTGCACAAACGGTTACCTCCATCCTTCTTGTCCACAAACAGAATGGGCGATCTCCATGGCGATGCGCTTGGTTGAATCAGACCTTTCTCCAGCATAGCATCAAGTTTCTTCTTCAGCTCCACTAACTCTTATGGGTTCATACTATAGGTTCTCTGAGCTACGGGTCTAGTTCCAGGAATTAGTTCAATGATGAACTCGATATCCCGATCTGGGGGCATACCGGGCAATTCATCTGGGAATACGTCGGGGTATTCATAGACTACTCTGACTTGGTCAATGGTTGGTAGGGCTAGACTCTTGTTGCATTTGAATTGACGGGGAAAGGTCTCAGATACATGCTCTACTGAAAGTCTAGAGCTACTGGTCATGGTTATGGCTTTCTTGGCACAGTCGATCAATCCTTTATGTTTCGACATCCAATCCATTCCTAGTACTACTTCTAAACCTTTGGTTCCAAGTACTATTAGATTGGCATAAAAATCTATCCCATGGATTCTGATAGGCACATCCTTGCAAACTTTTCTAGCTTTGGTGGTTGAACCAGGTATTTGAACTATCATAACATGCTTCAATTTTGTTGGTTGAATCTTACTAGTGCATGCAAATTCTTCTATAACAAATGAGTGCGATGCTCCAGAATCAAACAACACTCTTGCAAGTATTGAGTTAACAGAAAACATACCCAACACGACATCGGGCGCTTCCTGAGCTTCTTCAGCATTCATGTGGAACAAACGGGCGTTGCGGTTGAGCGAATTCCCTGGGGCAAATCTTCTTCTAGGCTGAACACGACGCTGTTGTTGAGTGGGTGCATTCACATTGGTGGTGGCTGCAAGCTTCTTGGGACACTCGTTGGAGTAGTGAACCTTGACTCCACATTCAAAGCAAGTAATCTAGGACTTGTCTTTGGCTGCAATAGGCACGACATTGCTTCCAGTCCTTGGGGTAGTATTGTTGTTGTTGTTGTTGTTGGACTTGGGCGGTGCACTGTTGAAGTTGTTGGAGTTACCGGGGTTGCTGTTATGGTTTCCTCCGGACTTCACATTTCCTCCGCTACGATTGGGGTAGCTTGGACGAGACATCGGGGGTCTATTGTTTCTTGGGGCATATCCTGCAGACAGGTTGGGGCGATACTTCTAGGTATTCTAGGACCCAGTCTGGTGCATCATTCTACGCTTGCGGTTGTCATTTGCTTGGTTTATCTTCCTTCCATCTGGATGGCAGAGTCGACTAATTCTTCTAGATCTTCAAAACAGATGTTGACTAACACAGTCTGCATCTCATCATGCAGTCTGTTCAGGAATATTTCCTTCTTCTTGGCTTCAGTGTTCATCTCATCAGAGGCATATCTAGCGAGGGACAGAAATTTGTGACGGTATTCAACTACCGTCATCCTTCCTTGCTTCAGTTCTCTGAACTCATCTCTCATTCTGGTGACTAAACCCTATGGCACATGGGTGCGGCTGAACTTGATCTTGAAAGCTTCCCAAGTCATGATCTGACTGTGGTTCATAGTACGGGTGCTATTCCACCAGGCTCTTATATCTCCTGCCAGATAGTGGGTGGCAAACAGTACCTTCTCATTGGCGTCAACTCCTGCGACTTCCAGATTATTCTCCATGGTTTGCAGCCAGTCATCAGCATCTAAGGGATCCTCAGATTTGTTAAAGATGGGGGGATTGGTATTCTGAAAGTTCTTAAGCTTGGATCCATGATGATCCTGATTTCCTTGGCCTTGATTATTGTGGGCCATCTGAGCTATCTATTGCAGGGTGGCTAGATTGGCTTGGCGCTCTGCTCTACTAGCTTCACGGTCGAAAACTAGCATCTGCAGAATCTGCAACATCGGGTCCTATGATGAGCTGCTTCCTTCGAGGTTTCCATGAGTCATCTGAAGATTGAGATAGATAATGGGGTAAGAGGGAAAGTTCTAAGGTTCATGGTTTTGTTTTCAAAGCTAAAACTTTGAGTTTGAACTCAGGTTTTGCAACTAACTTCATTTCATTCCTTCATTCATTCAAGCACACAATACAAACACACAACACAACACACAAGGAAAACAGCTAGTTTTAAGAACCATTATGTGAACTAAGATACATTGGGACCGATACAACTCATTCCTACAGTAGTGATCAAGTGCATCTACTAATCATCAATGAAGTCGGAATCATCATCATCGGTGTAGAAATCCATGGCATCATCCTCCAGGTAGTCATTGTCATCACTGAGGTACGAGTGAATATCTCCCTGGATGTCTTCACCTTCTTCCTCTTCTTCTTTTGCTTCAAGCTGGACTTCTTTCTCATGGATGGTCTTCTCGAGGTCGGCCACCTTCTTGCGAAGATGAGCGATGGTACGATCCTTCTTCTCGCGTTGACGACAAAGTGATTGGCGATCCTTGACGAGCATGGCGAGAGTCTGGTCCTTCTTGGCGGCAATGGCAAGGTTGTGGTTGGCGTAAGATCGGGCATTGTCCAATTCCTTCTGCCTATCATACAGTAGGAAGTCAAGATTCTCCACTTGGCGCTTCATCTCTGGGTGACTTGGCATCTACAATGGCATTCCCATAGAATCACGCCTTGCGTAATGATCAAAGCGGGTTCCCTGGATCAAGTTGATGTTTTGCCCACACAGACGGGCAAGAGCTTCATGCATAACCCTGGCTAATCCATCTAGCGAGTTGTTCTCTCTCACGGTGAATTGAATCTTCTTAGAAAGGGGTGCTTCCATCTTGCCTCAAAGATCTGCAACTATCAACCATTGTAAATATCCTCCTGGAAAATCCTTGAGTTGAGCTCCAAAGAATTCCGGATGCGGACGCTCAAGATACTCAAACAGTGCATCAACATCCCTTTCAAAGATCAGTTGGCCTCCGTTGCCCAACTGGTAGAACTTGCAATACTGCACTTCCATCTATAAGAATCTAGAATGAGTAAGTTAGTGAGGTGATCAAGTGTGTCCAATTTTATGTAGTAATGTAAGAATTTTTGAGGAGCATGAATTTTTGTGAAAGAATCAAGGATAAGGGTGGGAATAGATTTTCATAAATACTCACTTCTTTTGCTTTGAAACTAAGTTTTTGGGTTCGGACGTCCATTCTAACTAGGGTCTCCTATGGTCAGGATGGCTCTGATACCAACTTATCAACACCCTGATTTTTAATCCCAGATGCCTGTTATGCCATACATCGCAATCCCAGGATTACCATTTTTGCAAGACATAACAGATTTGATATCACAGTACATCATCTATTACAAACCATAATAAGGTCTTACAAAAATAAAGGATCTCATGATCCAGTCTTAATACAAACAAGCAGCGGAATAATAAACGTAGTAGTGGGCTCCACCTTCAGTGTCACAGGCAATGCTGACGATGGGAGAAGATCCTAGTTGTTTTAGCCATCCTACTGTCCATGTTCCTGACAGTCCTCTGTCGTCGGATTGATGACAAGTACACCATGAGGGGGTCCTCGAGGCGTGCGGAAGAGAGGGGCGTAAGATGTACGGTGTTCCGAGACGGTGAGCACACAAGTTTACCTAGGTTCGAATCCGCCGGCTTTGGACGGACCCTACTCCTGCTATCAATCCAGTAATACGGCAAAGCCGGATTATGGGTTACAAGGGTTTCGCCTGTGCGAGTTGAAATTGTAGACTATGGAGGTGTCTAGTGTTATCTGATCTTGCCCTAAAGGCTCTCCCTAGGACGGCTTATATAGATATCCGGCCTAGGGTTTACATGAGAGATCAATCCGGCTACGACTAAGAGTTGGTTACAGAGTACATCTTGAACTACAAGTAAGATTATAAGCCTAAGTCGGTAAGTCTTCTAGGCCTTCCCGTAGCCGGATGGGACTCCGTCTTCTCTCTCTAACTGGGCCGCCCGTGAAGCAAAGCTCTAACCCGAAGTGGGCCACCCTGGTCAGTAAGGAACGTTGAGGATACCCGGAAAGTATATCCCCAATAGTAGCCCCCGGAGGCCTCCAAGATCCAAAGTCGGATTTTATCATCGTCTAGCTTGATCTTTGGCTTGCAGAATCTTGAAGGGTTCCTGAAACTTTATAACAAAGAATACGATCCGGGTCTTAAAAGTAAGTCGGACCTTTCAATTAGTTACTCATTTTCTAGCTCGCTTTAAACTAAGCCGGAAATTGGTCTCTAACGCCACCTGACACAAGCATGGTCAAGTCACATCATCTGACATGCGTTACGTCAGTAAGACCATTGGTGGGTCTGTGGTTCACGGAACCGAGGCGCCGTTTTAATGCGTGCATGGAGATCGAGGCGACGCAATCATCGTGCGGGCCCTTCCCAGTTCTTTCCATGACGCGTGGCGGTTACACTATAGCATTTGCACGAATCTTGGCGCAGGTAGGTAGATATAAGGGGTCTAGATTTTTTCTTCTCCTCTCCACCTGCCTTTCTTCCCAAATCTCTAGCGCGCCCAGAGCCCTTTCGTTTTCCTCCCACAGAGCTCCTAGCGCCGCCACTTTAGGGCACCCCTTTCCACCGGAGAGAAATGGCTTCATTCTCTTCTTCCTCTCTAGCGGCGGCGGCAGCGTCGGCAGAAGCAGCTGCAGAAAAAGAAAGTTTCCGGGGAATCTGCATCCCTAGCGCCCTCGACGAGGCGGCCCTCAAGAACGTGGAGAAGGAGGGGCTTCTCGCCGCCGGCGACTGGCGGAGTGGTTCCGGAGAAACCATCCCCAATCCGCGCGAGGGCGAGCGTGTCCACTTCGGCACCCATATGGACCGAGGTTTGTCTTTTCCTCCCTCGGAGTTCTTCTCCGAGGTGATTGACCATTTCGGAGTTCAACTCCATAATCTTCCTCCCAACTCCCTTCTAGAGATGAGCGCATTTGCTGCGCTTTGCGAGGGCTTTCTCGACATTAGGCCGAGCTTGCTCCTTTTCCAGTATTACTTTCATGTCTGGAGAAATTCTATTACCACCGGTGTTCCTTATATCACCGGTACTATTAGTTTTTCTGTTAGACGAGACCGGTCCTATCCCAAAATTGCTGCCAGTGACTCGGTCAAACAATGGCCAGCCACCTTTTTCTATCATAGGGATATTCCGGCTCCCGGCAAAGCTACCGCTTTGCCGGCTTTTGTCGACGGAGCCACCATAGCCCAACCTTCCTGGGATGAGGCTTCTCCGGCTCTTACGGACGATCTGATCCTCGCTAAGAGGCGGATCGAATATCTTATCAAGCACAAGGGTCTGAGCGGATTCGACTTAGTCCAGTGCTGGGTCGCACGTCGGATCCAGCCACTTCAGTACCCAGGGGATAGACTGATGCACTCCATCACGTCTTCCAAAAAATATTCTCTCCGCATCAGCCCCAAGGCCTATACCAGCCAAGGCTATATAAGCCAGATCAAATGGCTGATTAAAGAGCGGATCGAGAGAAAAATTCCGGAGATCTCTCTGGACATGCACATGGCGGAAAACCCCGTGGTAGAGGTAAGCTTCCATCAGTACACCTTTTACGTGTTTCAATCTTTTAAGTCATACATTGCAATGCTGATATGTTTTCTTGTTTTCAGCTTGCTGATCTCCCCGAGTCGGAGCTTGCTCCACTCGAAGGATATCCTCCTGAGTTTTCTCAGGAGACTGAAGTGGTCCCATTGTCGGACCTTGTGCTCAGGAAGCGCAAAGCTCCGACAGTGGCAGTAGGCACAAAGGAAGTGCCCATTGTGAAGAGGTAACTTTCATTCACAATTTCCGCCTTTGTACCTTTCTCGAATTTCTTTCTGAGATGTAATGTTTCCGACTTTATTACACTCTCAGAGCAAAGCCTCTCATCAAGGGTAAGGGGAAGGGGATTCCTTCAAAGCCCCTGTGACAGATGAAGCTTACCACAGCTTCCCCTGTCACGGCTCCTTCGACTCCTGCCCCTCAACCTTCTACAACACCGGTGATTACTCCTTCTCCGGTTGTTGCAGAAGATCCGGCTCCTCCAACGGCGCCTGTGATCCTTGGATCGCACACTAACGTCACCGTGGGTGCGTCAGCTCAAGATAAGGGTGAACCCTCTTTGGGTAATGATCCCTCGGCTGAAGTCTTCACCGACAACCTCCTCAGCAACCCCGGACTTGCCAAATTTGGCTTATCCCGGAAGTCCGTAGAGGAGATCCAACGGCTGGCCAGGCAAGTCCTGGACAAAAGCCATCTATCCCCCGAAGAGGAAGCGCAAGAAGTAGAGGACGTCAAGTTCTCTGACCTTCTCGCCCAAGTCCGCCTTCGCGACTAGAGGATCAGGACTGGAGAGCTTCCAACAGCCCCAGTAATTCCTCTTACTCTCGCCGAGAAGGTGGCAGTTGAGGTGAACGCGGGTTTAGACAAACTCACCCGCGAGCAATATGTAAGTCGGAATTCCAACTCTTGTTTTTTACCTTATGTTATATCATATCCTCTAGCCCCCAAGCATAAAGTAGGATATAGAAATCCAAGTTTATGCTTTCATTAGGATGCCAAAGAACGAACTAGTGTAGCCCCCAAGGCTCGTGCTGATATTTAGCAAAAAATATTAGCCCGAGTCTTAAGTAGCTTTCTAACTTTGGATATTCTGACTTACAGAAAGTGTATTCCCATAACCAGGAATTGTTAAAAAATGTCTGTGATAAGCGGAGAGAAATCAAAGCTCTCCGTCTTAAAAATGCTGAACTCAAGTTAGCCAAGGATGAAGCCGAAGGTAACATTTCGATATTCAAACCTTGTCTTTTTCCAATATCGATTTTTTCTGAACTTTTGTTCTTTTTGACTTACAGCGTTGGTGAAACAATCCATCGCTATGATTGAAGAGGCCGAGAACCTCAAAACCTTAGTTGTGGAGAAGAAGGGATTTCTCCAAGAGCTGGATAAGCTTAAGGCTGATCATGAAAGGAGCATAGCTCAAGTTCTCGAGTCCTCCTCCATGGCCACTGAAGAGCGCGATCTCAAGATTGCCGCTCAAGATAAGGTTATCTCGGACCTCAAGAATGAGGTTGGCAGAGAGAAGGATATCTCCCAGGCGCTCCGGGCTGAACTCCAGAGTGTTCGGGAAGAGAAAGCCAAGATTGACGACGTCATTCTTGGTATGTTCCATCTATCTGATTTATTCTTTCTTCGACTTTCATCAATGTCGGATTTTCATTGACTTGTTTTGTGTGTAGGTCCTCTGAACTTGACGGACTCCTCCTCGTCCGAACCCCGCACTCACCGGCTTACTCAAGTTGGTGATCTCATTCATGACTATCATGAGTCCCTTGAGGACATTGGCGAATCTCTTAGGATTCCGGACATGCCAAGCATGTCGGACTTCCAAGTGCGGGAGAAGGCCAAGGAGATGCCGCAGCTTGTTCGGGACTAGAATATGTCCTACGTGCGGACCGCTGCGCAGAACGCTCTCACCATGGTCATGAGCCACCATGGAAACATGGAGATATGGCAAGTGACCAGAGGGTACTGCAAAGTAGATGAAGACGGCCAGGAGCAAGACCTTCAAGCTATCATGCACTCCTGCGCCGGATATGGGTGTCACGTAGCTGATCTGACCTGCTACGAGACGCCCTTCTTCACCCGCGTGGATACTCCGCCACCTCTTCCAGAAGATGCCGAAGAAGTTTCCGACGATGAACAGACCATCTCGGATCCGGACATCTCGGCAAGATATCAAGGCGGAGTAGCCAGTGAGCCAGCAGATCCTTCATCTCCTCCTGTATCATAGACCAGAAAACTTATGTATTATTCTGGAAAAAACCTGATGCGATTGTAAATATTAAGTACTATGATTTTTGCTAGTGCCAAGTTTTTTATCTATTCAGCACTTTTATCTTAGATTATTTGTGTGCCTGAAATGTTTGCATAAGCACTTGGAATTTTCCGCCTCTACTTATCGTTTATCTGGCTTTCCGCCTCGTCCCTTTCGTGAGCAGGCTAAACCTTCAGCCGGAAACTTTGCCGAGCAATGGAGATCAATTGCTAAACCAATTTAAACTCGGAAACAAAGCTGGCTTCTAGTACCAACAATTCACTACTCGGAAGATACCCGCATCCAGCAATCAGACAAATAACCCAAGTAAAGACTAGAATTTTAGAGTTATACCCGAAGGTAGCAGTTTTAGAATCGGAAATCTAAACCAGAAGGAACATGAGCATAAAGTACTTTTCAAGAATTCTGGGATTTTCGACTATGACATGATCTTTAGGAAATAAGATGGTAAAAACTTCTCAGGAAAATTTTGAGGTAACCAAAATTTTTATTTCTCACAGAGCATGTACATATGTATAATTACAAAGAAAAATAAAACTAAGAATAAAAGGGACGTAGCTGAGCAATATTCCATGGTCTGTCTAATTCTTCCGGATTTGTACTGCCTCCAGCTCTCTTTCTCTTCTTAGTAGCAGGTCTTTCTTTGACTGGCCTCATGTCAGTTAAGTAGTACGACCCATTGTGCAACACTCGACTAACCAAAAAGGGCCCTTCCCATATTGGGGAAAGTTTGTGCTTTCTTTGTTGCACAAGCCGGAGAACTAAATCACCTTTATTGAAGGATCTAGTTCGGACTCTCTGGCTATGATACTTGCGTAACTTCTGCTGATAGACTGTAGATCTCATTTCAGCAACGACGCGAACTTCTTCGACTAAGTCGAGATCATTTTGTCGAGAAATCTCAGCATCCTCTCCAATATACATGGCCACTCTAGGAGAAGTATGAATCAAATCACTAGGAAGAACTGCTTCTACGCCATAGACCAAGAAGAAAGGTGTATATCCTGTTGACCTGTTCGGAGTTGTCCGTAAACTCCAAATTACAGAGGGTAGTTCCTCTGCCCAAGCCCCCGCAACATGTTTTAGTGGTGCTTCAAGTCTTGGTTTCAAGCCTTGTGGAATTAAACCATTTGCTCTTTCAACTTGTCCGTTAGCCTGTGGATGTGCGACTGACGCAATGTCAAGCCGGATATTTTGCTCGTCGCAGAATTCAGCCAAAATCTCCCATGGAAAAATTACTCCCGTTGTCCGTGATAATGCTATGCGGATAACCATATCGGATTATAACATTCTCGACAAATCTTTTGGCTGTTGCTCCGTCAAAACTAGTGACAGGTTTAGCCTCGATCCATTTTGTGAATTTATCCACCATTACTAAGAGGTGAGTAAATCCACTTGGAGCTCGTTTAAAAGGTCCTACCATATCAAGCCCCCAGACCGCAAAAGGCCATGTTATGGGTATTGTTCGCAGCTGATCAGCCGGAACATGACCTTGCTTGGCGTACTTTTGGCAGCCTTTGCATGTCTTGACTAATTGTTCGGCATCTGCCTGAGCTGTAAGCCAGAAAAAACCATGTCGAAAAGCTTTTGCCACTAAAGATTTGGCTGCAGCATGGTGACCACACTCGCCTTCGTGGATTTCTGTAACTACCTCGGTGAATTACGCTCTTAGTTACATGCCTGGACGAACGAAAGTGGTTAAAGTAGTACGGTGGGGCCCAGGGCCACTCACGGTAGACCTTTCGGCCGTCCTAACCACTTTCAGACATCGGGACAAGAACGAGCGGCGTAATCGGCAGGCGAAGGGATCAACTACATACACAAATGAGTATGTATGCAAGCCGCATACAACAGTCCTCAGAGCCATTCCATCTAAAAGAAATAGAAATATTACAACGCCATACGGCAAGATTCAAATATCCTAGGTAGAGATAATAATTTAGGATAGCTCCTCATACAGCACACATCAGAGTATCAGGCGGAAGCGGAAAACAAGATCCGAGTACGGATAAGAAGCAAATCGGCATAAGATGCCCCATAAATAAACACATCCCGCCCACAGATCTCACGGATCCCCGTTCCCAGAATCTCTACACTGAATGATCGTTGCCAACATCATCTGTCTCCTCCACCCAGTATCCATCTTGCGGGTAAACCTGTTCATCTGAATCAAACAATTTATCGTGTGAGACCCTAGGGGTACTCAGCAAGTCTTAATGCCACTAAAGGGGACACAACCTGGGGTGACGCAATTGCAGCAAAAGGTAATACCTAGCAATTCTACAGATACTCGCTAACCTTCCGCCTAACCAATGATAGACGGAAGTCCGTGAATTAAGAACAACAGTTATAACAGTATAATTAACAGATCCATCCTCCTCCTCGCTTACCAACGAGGAAGCGGACGAACAACCCCCCATCATCCGTTGGCAGTTTTATTAACCATTCCATGAGTATTGCACTATTTACTAGTCAAGTACTTAGTCAATTTAAAAGCGGTACTTTAGTTATACTTGTCTATGATCGAAAAACTGTGCTCCAAGTCGTCCATAACCGCGGACACGACTTTCAGAAAGATTTACCCTGCAGGGGTGCACGAATAGCAACACACACTCGATCAACCTCGGAAAAGCCAAATCAAAACCCAACGAGGCATTCACGACAAAGCAATCACAGGATTCAGAAACATTTCAGGGGGCCACCCCATTAAGCTACCCGCAATGAAGTTGGCCGGCTCCGAGACGGACCCAAGGTTTGTGTGGACGGCGGTAAACGACTGGGAACCCGAAAATGTGACTGGGCTTGTCGATACAGCGAAAACGTGTCACGATCCAAAGCAGTACATGTGCTCCTCGCACAATCTTAAATAAAGCAGTAACATGGCATAAGTACAAAATAGTAATAAAGCCCAAAACTAATTGTGGCCCCAAGAAATAAGAATGAATCAAGCTCTGGCTCAGGGGGGTCCATAAGGCCTCCCGGATGTGGATAGTGCGAATAGTCAAGGAACAGGAATCAAGTACTCGGGGTCCTACGGGACACAGGTGAGCATGAAAAACCAAATAGCAGATATTGCTCACCGGTGCCTCTTTCATTAGTTATCCCATTACTACTCAGGTTATGTTGTTTAGGTACCTCGTTATTCCTCAGACACTCACATACCCTACTCATGCTTTTCTACGACTCGCATGGCTCAAACAACTCCTGTAGTAATGGCTCGTGGGATGGAGGAACAAGCTTCGGTGGGGTTTAAAAATAAAGGCTATGCAGTACTTAGTATTCAATTTAATGCGATCGCGACTCAATGATGCAAGAATAAGATAGAGGCAATAGGTACTGTATGTATGCAAGCATGTGGTAGTGCTTGCCTGGCAGCTCAGTTGAAGCGAGAGATGGATCTGGGTAGTACTCCTGTGATTCCTGGTAATTCTCCTGCTGGGCGTCTATTCGAAGAAGAACCAAACAAGCAAGGGCCAACATAAATAAAGTGCACAAGCATATGAATTAAAATGCGACAAGCAAACAAGCATGCCATGATGAATGATGCACAATTTACATGGCATTAAAGTAACATGGCATGGTGATGTGTGGAATACAAGAATAAAGCATTTTATTATTTATTTGGTCCAATTTTGTTGTCATAAACAGTTCAGATGTTTAATAATGACATGATGCATGCTTCAATTCAGAACAAGGAATGCATTGATAGAACGGGCTCGTCGCGCTGATCGATTTAGACATATTATTTGTCAAATTTGGAGTTGTAGAATTAAAGTTATTAATTTATTAAGAAAAGGGCATTTTTATTGTAATTTTAATCATCTCGAAATTTTAAAGTGTTCAAACATTATTTTGGATGGCATATTTTAATTCCTCACATTTTTCTGATTCCAAAACATATATTATTTGTATTATTTTTATTTTTATTTGAAAAGTTATTTAAATCTGATTTGAATTTGAATTTAAATCAATTTTGAAAAGGTTTAAATTAAACAGGCAACAGGAAAAGCTTTTGTCACCCAGCTCGACCCAGCCACAGTCACTGACGGGTGGGCCACTGCTGAATGGGGCCACGCGCACAGAAAAAGGGTTTTCTCACCGCGGCTTACCTAGACCATGAGGCTAACAGATGGGGCCGGCGGCCTCACGGGTCCACGGCGCGCGCAGCCAGCCAGTGGGTGACACGTCGCGGATCCGGGGAGTGCGGGTTGAGGCGGTGGAACCTGGGGGGGTTATCTGCCAAAAACACTGGGAGGCTGACCAGTGGACCCAGAGGGATCGCGGGTTTAGGGAAACTAAAAAGGGGGGGGCTTAGTGTAAATTGGCAACAGGCCCACTGTAGATCTCCTTCTCTGAACTGCGGACAGATTGGTGCTCGACCGGCGCGGGGCGCGACGCGCGGGGTTCGAACTCGCATCGCGGGCACGCACGCTGCGGGGTGGTAGCCAGTGCGGCTGGTTACATGATGGTGACAGAGGAGCAGCGGGCGGCTAGATATGCCTCTGCGAGGCGCGGCGCGGAAAAGATGGCAACGTCTGCTGTGCACCAAGGGCGCTCGGCGAAAGGAACGGCGACAGCGAGGCGGATGGTGTCAGGGAGGAAGAGGGTCGTATCATGGAGAGGTCGGTGCGGTCGGATCGTGCAGGGGGGCAACGGAGCGCTGATGAGGCTGGCGACCGGAGAACTAGGGTTTCACGTCGGGCGGCGCTGGTTCCGGCGGTGCTGGTGCTCCTTGTCCTCGTCGGCGCGTACGAGACGAAGTAGGGGAGCCTCCTCGTTCTTCTTGACCACCTCCACATCGTGCTGGCCGGCTGGAGCGAGAGGTAGACGTCGGCGCTGGCGGTTCTGGCGATAGGGCGGCGTCATCGTTGGAGAGGAAGGAGAGGGGAGGCGAGGCACTGGGCGGATCTGGGCGAGCCAGGAGATGTGTGGGAGGAGGACGACGCGAGGGGGAGAGAGGAGAGGCAACCGTGGTGCTCGGGCAGGATAAAGTGGCCTCGGCCACTTTCCTCCTTCTCGATCACGTGGTCGAGCTGGGGCTCGACCTAGGGCATCCAGGGTAGGGCAGATGGGGCTGCCAGGTGGGGACGGCGTGGCGGTGGGGCTAGCACGACAGTAGAGAGGAAGAGAGAGGAGAGGGGGCTCGGTTGTAGCTTAGGCTAGGGTTAGATGGGGTAGTCTCGGGTTAGGGTTTTGTTAGGGTTAGAGAGAGGGGTAGGGGTTAGCTGAGGTGGGCCAGGGGAAGAGAGAGGGCCAGGTGGCCAGCATGTTAGAGAGAGGGAGTGAAAAAGAGAGAGGTGAGATGAGGTTTATATTAGGCTAGGTTTAGAGAGAATAGAGGAAGAACTAGGGCTAGGGATTTAATTAGTTGTGTAGGGTTTTTATTCTTGTTTAAAGGATCAACCCAAGAGGAGCTAGTGAGTGCTTTGGAACTAACATGAGATGAGGTGGAAGATTAACCAAGAAAAAGAAAAAGAAAAGATGTATGGGAAGAGCCCTCATTTGATTCATGCATGGAGATAAATAAAAGAGAAGATGTTGATGAGAATAAAGGAATGGTAGAGAGATGATGTAGAGGATCCCACAAAGAAGAACCACTAAAACCAAAGGAAAACAAATAGGTTAAAGGTGGTGATGAAGATTGCATGGCCCATGCAAAAATAATAAATGCCATGATTTATTTTATGAAAACAATAATAACAATATGGCATTATTCTTATGCATTCACAAGAAGTGGAGTACAGGCCAAGCAAAAATAAGTTGGGATTAGATCCACCCCATCCACATGAGCTAGAATAAAATCAAAAGAAAAAGAATTACAAGCTCATGGATAATAGGATGGTGGAATTATAAGGTGGTGAAAGAAAGGTGATGAAGTGGAATAAAAGATATGCCCCCAACTCAACTTGGGCATTTTAACAATATATCAATAACCAGATACAATATCAAGAGGCAAATACAATTAATAATGCATATGAGAGAAGAACCAAAGAAACAGGGTTTTATATGATGCTCAAATGTAAGGTGGCATGATGATATGAGCATGATATATTTATGATGCAAAAATTATATATAGGAAGTAGCCAATATCTTAGTAGACCAAGTAGCATTACAATTGTTAGACAATTGGGATGCTACAATTTCTCTTAAGATTTCCACTCCTTCTTCCGGAGATACACAGTGCTGAAAACCCCCAGAAACACTCTGTTTATGGAGCTCACCTTTAACAATAGTATAGGCTTTTGCTCGTCGGAAAATCTGTCGGCCCAGCACCTCGTCTTCGGGTAATTTGCCATCTACCAAGTAATCAAGGTAGGGTTGAGTCCAGCTGGGAATTACAGCCAGAACTGCTATTAAAGGTGATTCAGATTTATTTGGATATTCCTCATCTACTCCCTTTATCGAGGGAACTTTGAGGTGCTCTAAAAATGCGCCATCCGGAACCTCTTTCCGCGCAGAACCTATTCGAGATAGTGCATCTGCTTCCTCGTTTTCTGCTCGAGGGATGTGTTGAACTTCAAACCCCTCGAACGATTTAGATAGATCATCCACGACAGCTTTAGATGCTGCCATGTGCTTATTTGCATTACAAATATCCGACACTTGCTGAGCAACAAGATCCGAATCTCCATAACACATCAAACGTCGGATGCCAATATCCTTAGCAATCCGGATTCCATGCAGCAGTGCTTCATACTCGGCAATGTTGTTTGTCGCTGTGAAGTGGATCTGCAGCACATATAAAATTTTATCTCCTTGGGGTGATTTGAGCACCACGCCAGCCCCCGAGCCCCCCCTAGCCTTGGATCCATAAAAAAAGAGGGTCCAATATTCCGACTCCGGGAGGACCATGTTCTCCTTGGTCTCTGTCCAATCAGCGACAAAGTCGGCAAGGATTTGGGATTTGATTGCTGTCCGGGGTTTGTACTCAATATCGAAAGCTGCAAGCTCTATGCCCCATTTGGCGACGCGTCCTGTAGCATCGCTGTTATTGATTATATCTCTCATGGGAGCTTCGCTCACCACGGTAATTGGGTGCTCCTGAAAATAGTGTCGTAACTTACGAGATGCCAGAAAAACACCGTAAGCCAACTTTTGATAGTGCGGATATCGCTGTTTTGATTCTATCAGGACCTTGCTGACAAAGTACATCGGACGCTGCACCAGGTGCTCCTGATTTTCTTCTGGTCTCTCTACCACCATAACTATACTGACAACCCTATTTGTTGCAGCAACGTAAAGCAACATCGGTTCCTGAGGTTCCGGTGCTGCAAGGATAGGAGCATATGAGAGTACTTTCTTCAGGTCTTGTAGTGCAGCTTCGGCTTCGTCGGTCCAGACAAAATCCTTGGTTTTCTTCAGGAGTTTGTATAATGGTGCGGCTCTTTCACTAAGCCGGCTTCCAAATCGACTGACCACGGCAATGCAACCAGTTAATCTTTGTACATCCTTCAGGTGAGTTGGCCTGGAAATATTGAGAATAGCCTTGATCTTGTCACGGTTCACCTCTATGCCTCGTTGAGACACAATAAAACCTAACAATTTTCCGGCTGGTATTCCAAAGAAGCATTTCTTGGGGTTAAGCATGATGTTGTATTTTCGTAAATTGGCGAACGTCTCCTCTAAGTCGGAAACCAATGTTTCCTTCTTTTTGGACATGACCGCGATATCATCCACGTATGCATGTACATTGCGCCCGAGGTTATCATGGAGGCAACGCTGCATCGTGCGCTAGTACGTAGCTCCTGCGTTCTTCAGCCCAATGGGCATCGTAACATAACAGATGGTTCTAAAAGGGGTTATGAATGAAGTCTTGATTTTGTCAGATTCCTTCATCCGGATTTGGTGATAACCGGAATATGCGTCGAGGAAACAGAGGAGTTCCGAGCCTGCCGTAGAATCGATAACTTGATCAATTCTAGTCAGGGCGAACGGTTCTTTTGGACAAGCCTTGTTCAAGGCAGTATAATCAACACACATACTTAAATCAGTAGTGTCCTTTTTAGGGACCATTACAGGGTTGGCCGATCATTCAGTATGGATGACCTCTTCTATGAATCCGGCTAACTCGAGCCGCGCTAGTTCCTTAGCTATTGCCTTATGATTTTCGTCACCAAACCGTCGCAAGGACTGTTTGACGGGTTTAGCGTTCGGGTTTACATTTAGAGAGTGCTCGGCAAGATCCCTAGGTACTCCGGTCATGTCAGATGGCTGCCATGCGAAGATATCTTGATTTGCTCAGAGGAACTTGACGAGCGCGCCTTCCTATGCGCTACTTAGGTCTACGCCTATCTGGGTCACCTTGGAGGGGTCATCATCCTTCAATGGCGTCGTCTTCGTCTCTTCTGATGCCTTGAACTCCGGATTTGGTTTTGTCACCTCCTTCTTCGTCGCGGGCATCTCGGACGGATCTATGCTCTTCTTGATCTCCTGGTACTCCTGGGCGTGCAACACGGCTTCGGCAAAGGCGGCATTTCCATCCTCGCACTCTCGCGCTTTCTTCGGGTCACCCCTGATGTCGATCACGCCGTTGGGACCTCGAATTTTCATCATATTGTAAATGTAACACGGACGAGCCATAAAAGCCCAGTAAGCCGGACGTCCGAATATAGCGTGGTATGCGCTCTTGAACGGGACCACTTCGAAGGAAAGTGCCTCCGTTCGATTATTTTTTGGTGTTCCAAAAGTAACATCCAAAGTGATCTCTCCCAGGGAATTAGCTTGTCTTCCTGGTACAACCCTGTGAAAAATCACAGAGCTATGGTTAAGCTGTGTTTCTGAGATCTTCATCCAGCATAGCGTTTCTACATAGAGAATATTGATGCTACTACCACCGTCCATGAGGGTCTTGGAGAAACCATAATCGTCAATAAGTGGATTGACGATTAAGGCGTATTTTCCTTGCCTATGCAACTTAGGCGGATGATCAGCGCGGTCAAATGTGATTGCCACCTCCGACCAGTCCAAATACTGAGGGACAGCCGAAACTATTGCGTTGAGCTCGTGGAGAACTTCTTTCTTGACCTTTGTTGGTTGAGATCCGAGGAAGGTGACGTAAGTGTCCTTCTTGGTAGGAAACGTTTTCTTCCCTTCTGACTTGGGATTTGAAGCGTCGGCTTCCTCCATGTCGGAATCTTCCTTGGTCTCTTTTTCTTTTTCGGGATTTTTCTTTCCCTTCTTCCGCTTAGCTTTGTAGCTCGCAGTATCATCTCTCTTGATGTCATCGTTAAAACGACATTCAGCGTTGGTGTGGGACGAGCCCCCATTGGCGTCTAAGTGATGCACACATGGGTTATTGGCAATGTCGGCCCAAGTGTAGGTTTTGCCTGGTTGTTGCTCTCCTCTACCTTGGACCCTTGATGCCCCACGACCATGCCCGCGGCCTCCACCACGTCCTCCAGTCCCGGAAACAGTAGTAACTACTGCTGTCTCCGCATTGGGTTTTTCTTCCGAGGTGTTTTTTGCGTTTCTGAGCCTGTTGCTTTGTCTTTGCTGACTGTGGTACAGCCAAGACGTTAAGTAATCCCTCTGCATCGTCGTCAGCATCTGCATACTTGCTTGCTGTTTCTATCATCTCTCCCAGATCAGTAACCTTGTCACACTTCAAGCGATGGCGCAGTAATCCAATTGGGAGACCTAAAATAAAATCTTCAATCGCAGTTTGATCATTAACTCCCTCGCAGGAGTTCTTGGTGTCAATCCATTGTCCGAGATAATCTCGGCAAGTTTCTTCGGCTTTCTGGGTGCAACGCTGTAGGTCTCTAACCGTACAGGGCCTCCGATTTGTGCCCTCGAAATTCTGAAAGAACGCACTTTGTAAATCATACCAGTTGTGGATGGTGTTTGCCAGAAGTTCATTGAGCCATGATCGCACCGTCTTCCACAACATAAGTGGGAGATATCGGGTTGCGACCAGGCTGTTTCCGCCTTTAGCGATGCAGCAAGCTTGGAAGAAGTCCTGTAACCAGGTGTCTGGCCGAGCAATGCCGTCGTAGGCTTGAATATGTCTTGAGATAGCAAATCCTTCCGGGAATTTTGTAGCTCTGATGCGTGGTCCGAATCACTTTGGGCCCACATACACATCATCGTTTTTGTAGCGCCGAGCCTCTATGTTGCAGTTGATCCTGTGCCTTGCGTCGTTCGGGGATAGGGATTGTCCCGAATATCGGCTGTGGCTGCGGTGCCTTGGAGCCGGACTTCGGCTTCTGCCACCACCTCCTCCGCCATGTCGTCCTCCTTGACCTTGTTGGGGGTCGTTGTGATAACTATGCTATTGAGAGGGTGGTGCAGCTGGGTTGTTTCCGGCTGATCGCTGGCCCCTGTCCGGAGCGTCATTATTCCAGTTCCGGGGAGGTTCTTGACTGTGGCGAGCCCCCTGCCGGCTTGTACCAGCGTGGTTTCCGTCGTTCCTTCGTCCGTCGTTCCCACCATGGTAAGGTTTAGCCGGACGGTTTTCATGTCTAGGAGGTGGCATTTTCTAACGATCCTCCTCCCGATGTTTTTCTTTATCTTCTCCCTTTCGGGAAGGATTCCTCGGATTGAGTGCAGCGATTGCGTCTTTCTCGGCTACTGGAGCGACGTTGCTCCAGTTATGTGTAGCCCTGCGGTGCTACCCCGTCGATCCGGTTCTTGAATAATTGTCTTCCCTGAGTTCGGGGTTATGATACTACGCCCGAACATAGTGGGATATTACGCCAGCCCATGCCGGATCTGTGCGACATTGGTCGGAATCTGAGACCAGCTTTTGGCTTCCCGACAGGGCGACCTTTTACTGCTCCAGTCCCTTGTTGAGTAGCTTGATACCCAAACATATCTCTTCTGGTCCTGGATTAGCTGATAGAATTTCGCGAGCTGCCACAGTATTTTGCACTGGTGTTGGGTAAACCCAATCTCCATTGCTGTCCTTCCGTGGCTTTCCCATCTCATCTCCAAAAAGGACGACACGGACACGTGGGAATTGGTTGTCATCTACGTGACGCTTCCGTGTCTTTTGATGCAGATGGGACATGTACTCCTTGTTTGACATGCGCTTCTTCTCCACCTCGATGTTTTTGGCTTCATCAAGGAGTTGTTGACGACGCGCTTCTAGGGTTGGGCCCTTTCGTCCAGCTCATCTGCGGTAAGTTCTACAGCTGTAGGGATAGGTGTGGTTAATGCGGCATCGATGAGTTTACGCGCACCTTCAGTGATCACGTGCCCATCCACCGATGCTTCTTTTTTCGGCTCGTCTGGGATAAGTGCTCCATCCGAGTCTTCCTCGTATTCCTCGGCAATCACTTCCTCTGTCAGAGGGTCTTTTGCCGGGGTCTTGTTCTTCTTCTTTGCCCTCTTGGCAGCGCCGGTAGCAAAGACCGCTTTGGGTCCATTTCCCGGAGTCAAGCTCTGAGCGGTACTTTCGGACATCTGGAGTTCGGGATTGTCTCTGACCTCCATATCATCCTGCGCTTTGGGAGAATGTTCCCCGGATCCTTCGTCCATGGCTTGTCCATCTTCTGCAGCTTTGGAGTTGTACTCCTCATCATATTCCGTGGAGAACTTTCGGAAATCTGCCGACGTCATGGACTCATCCGAGGATGCGGGAACATCGGCGTTTGTTCCAATTGCCTCCAGCACCGAGTCGGTGTTTTCTCCAGCATCGGCAGAGCCGGATCCGGATCCAACGTATCCAATGAAGTGTGATGCGTGCTTCCTGAGGTACCTGAGGAAAGGCTTGTCTGTCCTGACATCATCAGAGTCGGGATCAGTGTCGTTGATGTGCTCTGCCTGGATTTCAACTTCCACGGGTGGGTCGATCTGGGATCCGGCTTCTCCAGGGAGATCCACTCCAGATTCGACTTGGTCCGCGAGGTTTTCTTCGGGCTCGGATTTCTCCACTATCTCTGCAATTGGTGCGGGCTAGGTGGGATTAGGGTTTTCTGAGATCCAGAACTCTGCCGCCTCCGCGGACAAAGGGGACCCAGAAGTTTCTTCTGCCTCTATCATCACCGCTGGGGTGGGTTGGGCAGGTTCAGCGAAACCGATGTAAACATCGATCTCGCCAAAAGACATGATTGTATAAGCAGTCACGGCCTCCCTAGCTGGAATCCAAGTCTCGTCGAGAACGATGAGAGGGACGTCGCTGGCGTAGAGGATGCGACCGACGTCGATGGTCTCGCCGATTCCGATTCTTGCAGATTCCGCTCGAAACGTAGATCTGAAGCTCACTTGCCCCATGGTGGGCGCCAACTGTCGTCGGATTGATGCAAGTATGCCATGAGGGGGTCCTCGAGGCGTGCGGAAGAGAGGGGTGTAAGACGTACGGTGTTCCGAGACAGTGAGCACACAAGTTTACCTAGGTTCGAATCCGCCGGCTTTGGACGGACCCTACTCCTGCTATCAATCCAGTAATACGGCAAAGCCGGATTATGGGTTACAAGGGTTTCGCCTGTGCGAGTTGAAATTGTAGACTATGGAGGTGTCTAGTGTTATCTGATCTTGCCCTAAAGGCTCTCCCTAGGACGGCTTATATAGATATCCGGCCTAGGGTTTACATGAGAGATCAATCCGGCTACGACTAAGAGTTGGTTACAGAGTACATCTTGAACTACAAGTAAGATTATAAGCCTAAGTCGGTAAGTCTTCTAGGCCTTCTCGTAGCCGGATGGGACTCCGTCTTCTCTCTCTAACTGGGCCGCCCGTGAAGCAAAGCTCTAACCCGAAGTGGGCCACCCTGGTCAGTGAGGAACGTTGAGGATACCCGGAAAGTATATCCCCAACATCCTCCTCGTAGTCTGGCCACGGGAATAGCCAGGGACAAAGCCATGAGTACTCTTTAAGTACGCGCAAACTATCACTAACAAGTAAGGTAGTTCTAGTAGGAATTCTAAGCTCTAAGTTTATTTGCCAAAAGCCAGATTTATCTAAACTGAGTTCAGAAGCAAAGAAAGTGAACTTAAATGTTCTAAGTCACTTAAGTTGGTAACCTAGTTTTCATATTCACAACCCTGTTGTGGCCAAGTCACACCATAGTTCACTCCACAAGGCATTTTGAAAACATCTGACAACAGAACAGTATGGCCACTCGAACTATCCATGACCGCGGACGCGGCTATTCAAATAGTTTGACACTCTATAGAGGTGGTACACTTTCACCACAAAATTTGATACATCCTTCAGGGATAACCCTGAATCATCATACTTAGTATGCGGATAATCAATCATAACCATTCCTTTACACACTCTAGTATAAGCACCTCTCTTATGAGCTTGGCCTCCCAGCCATGGCCATCTACCATCCTGGGCACTGCATAGGTGGACATCAACAAGAGGTAGCCTCAGCTCAAACCTCCTCCGAGAGGTAACCCATACTAAGGCATATAAACTTCCTACTAAGCCTTACCCAATTCAGGTATTGTGGTTGTGCGGTAAAATTGGAATGGTATCGCATCCGAACCCAACCATCAGTTTTTATAAAGGGCCAAGGCTCATGCCTCAACATTTTCATCATCAAAATCTATTGGTGTTTCTCAACACATGTCAAAACATCTCAATAGAATGATTCATCATTCCAAGGTTTTCATAATCATTTTCACCTAGTATTCCCATCTAAAGTGATCAAGTTTTATGTTTTAGCACTAGCCACTAAGTTAAGAGTGTTCACTAATGAGGGATGCTAATCTCAATCTCATGCCATAGAATGACATCTAGTATAGGCCTAGTTTTATACTCTTTATGCTATCTATACTACTTTCCAAAACCTCACAAAGCATTAACTAAAAGTAAAGAACTTTGGTGAAGTAAAAGAGTAAAGCTTGCAAGTAAAACTTGGGATGGTTATAAATCAAAATGTATAACCAAGCATGCCTAATGCATCTTGCTTGGGTTATCTTGCAATTAGTGATGGCTTGCAAGTATTAGCTTGCCAATAATATCTTGCCTTGATTGGTGTAGTGATTGAAGTTTTCTTCGTCTTCTTTGGGGTAGAACTCCTCCTCGTATCCTTGGTCGGTACTATCGTCCATAAATAAATACGGGGTACACAATCACTAAACAATACTTATCTATTGCTATATAGCACACTCGGGCACACACTTGATGATCTAGCATCATCACAATCCTCACATGCATTAAAGAACTAGTTTCAATTATTTTATTTGAGAAAAGTAATTTCTACTCATTGAAACTAATTAAGATTTAATATTCTCCAAATAAAATATGGGATCATGTTGACACAGGTCATCACCACATATTCTAATACAAGGGAATGTGATTTAAAGGGTTGGTCACATTTTATAAAGTTTAAGATTACTATTTAATAGATTTAAAGTGACTAGAAATGCCCTAGTAGCATTCTTTTGGTACTAGTCCAAAGTCACTGCATGCAAACTTAAATATTATCACATATTCAGATAGGTATTTCAAATGTGATTTTTGAGAGTTGGAATCAACTCAAAACCTATTATGGTTGATTTTTGAAAAATGTTTGAAGTTGAAAAAGTCTTTGTCTTGTTATTTTTTTCGAAAGATTACCTCTAACTCCAAATGATTTAAATCCAACGAGATTGGATAGAGAATTTAATTACCTTTCTAGCAAAATTTTAATCATGCAATTTGGTCAAGTGAATCCCTCTGAATAGATTTTTTAATAAGTGGACAGAATAGGATTTAAACTAAAAAGGAAAATCCTTATTTGAATTTCCTGGACTGTGCGGGAAGGCTAAATGGGCCGGCCCAACAGCACAGCTCAGCGCAGCGCGCGGCTGACAGAGGGGGTCCACTGGTCAGTGACTATTCTAATGCGAAACAATATCAGCAAATCTGAGCCATGCGATCCTATTCTAATCCAACGGTCGAGCGTCATCGTCGACGACGAACAGCTCCGGCGAGGAATGTCACCTAGCATTGCGGTGGGGGTCTCACGGGGCTCACCTGGGCTCCATCTAGGCTCGGCGACGGGGGACAACGGCATGGTAGACGATGGTGAGGCGATGCATGGTTACAGCGAGGCTTGGGGTGGTCGCAGTCGACGGCGCCCTTCTCCTCCAGCAGCGGCGGACTCCGCTGCAATTCCGGCACGGTGGTGCTCGCCTTGCTCCGGGAAGTGGTGTGGGAGGCTCAGTGGTGAGTTGGGAGTTGAATGGTGTGAGGAATGGAGGCTGGGGTGGCCTCCTTTTATAGCTCGATGAGGGGACCGAGCGGTGCAGCGGTGACCTCGACGGTGGCGTCGCTACATGCAGCTAATGGCATGGGCGACGACATAGGACGCTGCAGTCCTCCCTGGCGGTTCTCACAGACTTAAAGGCGCGGCGTGGTGCGGCTTGGTTTGGTTTGGCGCATGCGGCCCTCTGAGTGGAGGCAGTGGTGTTTGCGGCGGCGTGCGGCTTCTACGGGTCGCGCGACGGCGAACGGGGGTGTCTGTCGGGGTACTGCGATCATGGCGGGTCTGTGCACGCGAAAGGAGGTCAAGGCGCGACGCGTGCGAGCCGGTCGGGCGCGGCGCACTGGCACACTCTGGACACGGCGTAGAGAGGCGGTGCACGGCGGTGCTAGCGTGGTCGATGGCTCGGATGGGGCTGTGGCCTAGACAGGGGTGGCAGTAGGCTGCGGTGATGCTAGTGGACATGCTGGTTGGGCGCGGGGTGGTCTGGTGCGAGCTGGCCGTGGTCAGCCGACGATGACCACTTTCGGGCAGCGCTCCACTGTGCCAGCAGCGAAGGGGGGAGCTGGTCTGGGGATGGGTTAGGCTTAGAGGGAACAGGGGAGTAACTAGGGGATAATTTGGTCGATGATCACTGTATAAAACAGTGAAGCTAGGCTAGGGATTATTCTATGCATGCCAAGTGTTTGATGAAATGGCCACATGAAAATTACTTCTGAAATTTTGATTCAATTTTTGAGTGACCTTATAAGCTTGAGAGACTAGGTTTGCTTGGATAAGTCAAGGTGAATTCATTTGATGGGTTTTTGAAAAAGTGTGATCTTCCCATATGAATGAGATTCAATTTTCCATTGTCGATTTAACTGATTTGCTAGATATTTTTGTAAGTTTGTATAGTGGGCCTTGAACAGCTTTACTTGGTCTAGCAAGGGGTGAAAAGAAGTAGAATTGCTTCTGTTAGAAATTCTCCCCTAGGAACACCTAAAGTGGCCTAGTGGTTTAAAATGGTCAAAATGACCATTTGCCTTATTTAATCTTATTTGATTTCTTTCTCTTTTGATTTTGCTTGTAAATGGTCTAGATGATGTGGCATTGACCCTTAAACCATTTCACAACATTTAGAACAATCAAGCATGGCATTTTCAATCATTTCTATACTAATGCAACACACACATGCATTCATGTTCATTTTCTTAATAAAAGTTTTTGTTAACCCTAAATTGGATGATTAGGAACTTGATAACCTTGATTAAAGATTTGGGGTGTTACACTAATCCATGAATCTCACTTTAGCCCGCCCACGAAGATATCCATGGGCATGGATGTCACCCCAGAACCAAACCCACTGGATATCCATGTATCCATGGATATCCATTAGGTTTAAATGCTATGTACATAATTATAACAACATTTAGAATAACTGTGGTATTATATCAAATTTCGACAGCTTTTCAACAAATATTATATGGATAATACATAGGAATATCAAAGCAACAATATTTCAACCACATAGTACTTAAAATATGTGGCGGTGTTGGCGGTCCTCTAGGGGTGGCATGGAGAGCAGCGGTGTCGCCTGTCGGCTAGGAGGGGAGCCGTCACTAGCGCTCTATTGCTTCCCTTGGCCGCTGATGGCCGAAAATATATCGAGCTCGTTGGGGAACCCCAAGAGGAAGGTATGATGAGCACAGCAGCAAATTTTCCGTCAGTACAAAACCAAGGTTATCAATCCAGTAGGAGCAAGGAAACACCCCAAAGGTGTTGCTAGCTGAGCCTTGGCAGGGCGCATTACCGGTGCCAGCAGCAACGTGGAGACCTCCACAACACAACCACAAAACTCTATCCCCAACTTGCGATGAGGTTGTCAATCTCACCGGTTTTGCTGAAAACAAAGGATAAAACATATCGAGTGGAAGAAAGTAATAGTTTGCAGAAAGTATGCACAAAGCAGTAAAAAGTTTGTAGATTGTATGTAAAAGAAAGGACCGGGGTCCATAGTTCACTAGAGGTGGCTCTCCCTAAGATAGATAACATGCTGGGTGAACAAATTACAGCGGGGCAATTGACAAACATCGAGAAAGCATACAAGCATATACTACTCATCTTGATTCCTTTTAGATTCGATTGGGCATTACAACATTATACATAGACCGCCATCCAACTGCATCTTGACTAATAATCCACCTTCAGGTTATCATCCGAACCCCCTCCAGTATTAAGTTGCAAGCAACAGATTATTGCATTACGAATTGCGTGTAAAGTAAACAATACGATTGTTCTATGAACAAAGGATTGTTGTTTTCTCCCTAGTAGCAACAACACATCTAGTACCTTAGAGATTTCTGTCACTTCCCCGGATTACCAAAGGCATGAACCCACTATCGAGCATAAATACTAACTCTTGGAGTTGCTAGAATCTACTTGGCCAAGATAGCTACTAACAACAGAAAGCATGCAAGATCACAAATAACAAAGACATGATAGAATCAATAATCAATCTGAAATAGCATCTCAATATCCATCGGATCCCCGCAAACACAACATGCAGAATTACAAATAGATGATCTTGATCATGAACGGGGATCACAAGATCTAAACATGATAGCACAAAGGAGGAGAACCAGCCATCTACCTACTACATGGACCCGTAGTCCAGAGATGAACTACTCACGCATCAAACCGGAGGCTTGCATGATGATGAAGAAGGCCTCCAGGGTGAATTCCCCTCTTCGACAGGGTGCCGGGAAGAGCTTCAGATCCCTCCTGATCTAGGGATGGAGATGATGGCGGCTACAGAATCTTTCATGGAATTTTTTATCGGGTCCTTAGGGTTTCCATATCAGAGGCAATATATAGGCGGAAAGAGAGGCCGAGGGGGTGCCTGGGCTGGCCACACCACCCCCTGGTGCGGGCCAAGCCTGGCCGCGTGGCCAGGTGGTGTGGCCGCCCTCTGGCCCTTCCCTGTCTCATATTCTAGCTCCAGGTGTCCCCCGGTAAAATAATAACTTTGGCTTTTGTCCCGTCCAATTCTGAGAATATTCATTTTCTAACTTCCTGGAACCAAAAACAGCAGAAAACAGGCAGCTGGCACTATGGCTCTTGTTAACAGGTTAGTCCAAGAAATCATATGAAAAGTACTCCAAAGTGTGGACAAAACATAAGAAAGTAGATAAAACCAAGCATGGAACATCAAAAATTATAGATGCATTTGCAATGTATCAACATCCCCAAGCTTAACTCCTGCTCGTCCTCGAGTAGGTAAGTGATAAAAAGAAAGAATAATTTTTGAGGTGACATGCACCATCATAAACTTGATCAAAGTATTCATAAAACATTCAAAGCTGGGACAATAGTACTTCAATCATAACATGAAAGAAAAAGTTCTAGCAATAAAACAAATAAACTATGATGCAACATGAAAAGGCACAAACAAAAGATTCACGAATAACAATGCTTTGCAATACGTTTGTTTGTTTCACATAAAGAAAATATAGCATAATAGCATTCATCTTGTCCCTCATAGAGTAGCAAATATAAATGCATAGGACACCTTCAAAGTTCATAAGAGTGACTAGATACAAATAGTTTAAAACATGCAATATCAAGTTATGCATCAATCAACTAGTCTTGGTACAATGCACATAGAACTAAGAATGGCCATTATGCTCTCAAAGTAGGTGCATAAAGGTAGAAGGTGGAGACTCAATATAATGGTGGAAGAAAGGCCTTCATAGAAGGAAGCAGAGATTCAAGTTTCATAAAGAGCTTCCAAAAATCATGGTACTTATAGCTTTCAGCTCTCATTGCCCCTATCATAAGCATCTTGAAGTGATTAAGGTTAAAGTGAACAAACTATGGTGTACATGCTTGACGAAGTATAAGTTAGAAATCACATGTCCCTTGGATACGAGGGCCGCTCCTCATGCTACTCAAGTTTAGTCACCGGTAAGTTCTTGTCATCGTAAGTACATGTGTATAATAGAGAACCGCCAATGGGGTACCCCTTGCCCAATGATACGGAAGAATCCCCATATAAAAAATGACAAGGCAAGCAGACAACGAGCATCTCAGCAATCTTCTTATTTACCATGGTAATATGGTGCTTTTTTCTCTCTTTCCTCTTTTCATAATCTCTTTTTTTCTCTTTTCTCTTTTTTCTCAATAGGACTCTTTTTTTATAAGAAGAATGCTTCATAGACAACTCATTATGGTTACACTGCAGGTTTCCACCATGTTAGCATGGATTAGACCAGCGGCCCAGGCGTTTCTCTAACACATATACATAACTCCATGGACTTACAAGCTCCCCTCTCATTTCACACCAACGACATCCATAGACAAAAGAGCATGATATCAACTAGGTACAAAGTACTAGTGCAATGTTGAAAGCGTTCCCCATGACAGCATGGTTCTGCTAATTCCCAACAAATAAGTGCATGCATATACAACATAGACGACACAATGTTTCAAGTTTATTAAGGGCAAGAAAAGTAAAGTGTGCCATCAGTTTCGTGAGAGCTTTAATCACTAGTTTTCTCATAACAAGTTTAATTTGGAAGGTAAACAAAAACATGAATATACTTGGAATATCATATGCTAGTAGGTAGGTATGGTGGAATCTTTGGAATAACTTGGTTTAGGGAGTTGGATGCATGAGTGGAACTCATACTTGGTTACAGAGGCTAGCAAAAGACTTGGAGCAATAAACTAAGAGAGCAATAATGGCCATAATCATGTAGGGTGATAAAACATCATTGATCAAAGAATAAAGTGATACTACAAGTTGAAAACTAAAGGATCATCAAGGCTATGGTGACTTGGGACAGTCATAAAATGGTGTGAGCATGCGCCAAGTCAACCCAAATAAAGCATCAAAGGGGAATACCACTATACTATGCTTTAATATGCCAAAACAACACATGATTCATCCAAGGCACATTAAGAAATTTGAATTATTTATAAGAAGTCATGCTACAGCAAAGAATACTAAGCATAAAGCCAAAACAATATCAAGCATGGCATGACAAAGCATAGGCCACAGTAAAAAACAATTTCTCTTTACCACTTAAGCATGAGCTTTCCTACTCTTTTCCAATCCAAACCAAACTATTTGAAAACCAATGTATGAAAGAGGAGGTCCAACCAATTTATTCAGCAAACTAAGCAAACAAAGCAAACATAAAACCAAAACGAAAACAAAAAAGAAGACGCTCCAAGAACAACACAACTATGAATGAAACAATAAAAATCAAGTGTTTGGAAGAAACCTGGGATTTTTATTGATGAAGAGGGGAATGCCTTGGGCATCCCCAAGCTTTGACGCTTGTAATTCTTGGATATTTCTTGGGGTGACACGCCTGGCATCCCCAAGCTTGAGCTTTAGTCCATCCTTCATCTCATTACTCATTCCTTCCATACACCTAGAATATTTCCTTCATACAAAACTTCAAACAATCTTTATTAGAAACATTAGTGCACTCAAGATAATAAGTCTTTAGGTTCAGTTCTAACACCAATAAAACTTCCAGTAAAACACTAGCTACTATAGCACTTTCCTCAAAAAGCTCAATTCCCCAAAAGAACTCAAAAAGGAACCAACAAGAAGAAAATGTAGAAAATGGCAGAAATCTGTCAAAACAGACCAGTAGGTAAAGACGAATTTTTTTGAAGACCTGTTGCTCAAATAAAAAAGTGTTGAACTAATGAAAGTTATATAACAACCTGGGGCAGAAGCACAAACATTCACGTCTCAAAAGGATGTACAGAGATTTTACACGAATTTTTACGGTGAAGCACAGAAATCTGTTTCGTGACAACAACTTTCCCAATCATTACTTCTCTCTCAATAGAGGTTACTCTTGGCACAAAAAGCAAATAAAAAGGATAAGGAGCGGTTATAACTGAATTAATAACTTCCAAGACTCATCTAAAACTTTTGGGTTATCTCCCAATAAGTACTTTTCTTTAACGCCTTTAAGTTAGGCATAAAAAGCAAGAAAAAGAATAAAGTGCTCTCAAATGAAGAAGCATTAAGAGCAAATTTTGTTTTCATAGGAGAGGCAAAAAATCTTCTCTCTCTTCTTAGGGAAGTGTTCTATACCTTTCTTGAGTGGGAGTTGATATTTGATGGTGCCTTCTTTCATATCAATAATGGCACCAACAGTTCTAAGAAAAGGTCTTCCCAAAGTAATAGGACAAGAAGCATTGCATTCAACATGCAAAATATAGAAATCAACGGAGACATAGGCATTGTTGACCATAATAAAAACATCATTAAGACTCCCCATGAGTTTCTTTTTAGTATTATCATCAAGTGGGACATTCAAATAACAATCTTCAAGTGGTGGCAAATCAAGCATATCATAAATCTTTCTAGGCATAATAGAAACACTACTATCAAGATCACATAAAGCTTTGAAATCAAAATCATTCACTTTCATATTAATGATGGGTTCCCAACCATCTTCTTGTTTTATAGGAATAGAAGCTTTATGTTTCATCTTTTCTTCTTTAATCTTTATGAGAGCATCAGTAATGTGTTTTGTAAAGGCCATGTTCATAGCACTAGCATTAGGACTTTTAGCAAGCTTTTGTAGGAACTTAATAACTTTAGAGATATTGCAACCATCAAGATCAAAATCAAAATTATCATCTAAAGTAGTAGAACTATTACTAGCCTCAACACTAGTGGTGGTGATAGTAGAAACACTAATGTTTCTAGAAATTTCATCTTCTCTTTCCTATTTAGCATGTAATTCAGCTAATAGTCTAACATTTTCATCAATTCTTACTTGTATAGCATTAGTGGCTGCAAAGAAAGGACCGGGATCCATAGTTCACTAGAGGTGGCTATCCTTAAGATAGATAACATGCTGGGTGAACAAATTACAGCGGGGCAATTGACAAACATCGAGAAAGCATACAAGCATATACTGCTCATCTTGACTCCTTTGAGATTCGATTGGGCATTACAACATTATACATAGACCGCCATCCAACATCATCTATGACTAATAATGAGGTTATCATCCGAACCCCCTCCAGTATTAAGTTGTAAGCAATAGATTATTGCATTACGAATTGCGTGTAAAGTAAACAATACGATTGTTCTATGAACAAAGGATTGTTGTTTTCTCCCTAGTAGCAATAGCACATCTAGTACCTTAGAGATTTCTGTCACTTCCCCAGATTACCAGAGGCATGAACCCACTATCGAGCATAAATACTAACTCTTGGAGTTGCTAGCATCTACTTTGCCAAGATAGCTACTAACAACGGAAAGCATGCAAGATCACAAATAACAAAGACATGATAGAATCAATAATCAATCTGAAATAGCATCTCAATATCCATCGGATCCCCGCAAACACAACATGCAGAATTACAAATAGATGATCTTGAGCATGAACGGGGATCACAAGATCTAAACACGATAGCACAAAGGAGGAGAACCAGCCATCTAGCTACTACATGGACCCGTAGTCCAGAGATGAACTACTCACGCATCACACTTGAGGCTTGCATGATGATGAAGAAGGCCTCGAGGGTGAATTCCCCTCTCCGACAGGGTGCCGGGAAGAGCTTCAGATCCCTCCTGATCTAGGGATGGATATGACGGTGGCTACAGACTCTTTCATGGAATTTTTGATCGGGTCCTTAGGGTTTCCGTATCAGAGGCAATATATAGGCGGAAGGAGAGGCTGAGGGGGTGCCTGGGCTAGCCACACCACCCCCTAGCGCGGGCCAAGCCTGTCCGCACGGCCAGGTGGTGTGGCCGCCCTCTGGCCCTTCTCCGTCTCGTATTCTAGCTCCAGGTGTCCCCCGGTAAAATAATAACTTTGGCTTTTGTCCCGTCCAATTTCGAGAATATTCATTTTCTGACTTCCTGGAACCAAAGACAGCAGAAAAAGGCAGCTGACACTGTGGCTCTTGTTAATAGGTTAGTCCAAGAAATCATATGAAAATTACTCCAAAGTGTGGACAAAACATAAGAAAGTAGATAAAACCAAGCATGGAACATCAAAAATTATAGATACATTTGGAATGTATCAGCCGCCTAGCGGCTGCCTCGTGCCCTCGTCCTATCATCCGAGCGACTACGATCGTGCGTACGGAGTGATTAGGGAAAATGGAATAGGAGATTAGGGATGAGTACCTAGGTGGGACTTTGGGCCTAGGCTTGGAACATGGAATGTTAGGCCTCTTAGTGAGTAATATGGCACATGTAAAAAAGTGTCTCACAGACATGTGGGTCCTACATGTCAACCGGGTATCCGTTGGATATTCATGGAGCAAAACCATTAACCATGCCCGCCCCATGAATTAGCGGATATCACCCCATGAAATCCGTGGATATAATTAGGCCTCCATATCCTTACCCGCCAGGTCGGATATCCGTGGATACCCGAATCCATGGATAAAATTGCCATCCTTAGATGTTGTTAATAACAAGGTCAAAGCATTGGTGGAATGATGTGATGAACATTCATCCAAAGTATAACAATATGATCAAAGTCATTGTGTTTAAATTTCTATAACATCATACGAAGTAATTCTAGTACTTAGACCATAAGATCATGTCAATCACTAACACTAGAAGAGTAACTTGATAACATCAAACGTGACACCGTAATAGGGTGACAATAAAGGTGGGTTCAGATACTCCGAAGGTGTTATGTAGAGGCTCATGGATCAAGAGTGGGATTTGTCCATCCCGATGATGGATAGATATACTCTGGGCCCTCTAGATGATATCACATTGAGATAGCTTGCAAGCAAGTGATGTGATCACTAGAATGTTATATCACGGGAACGAGAAAAGGGTGCATGTCAGTAACGAGATCAAACTAGGTATGAGGATACCGATGACCGAATCTCGAACATGTAATATATCACGAGACAAAGGTATGTAGTTACAAATGTCAAAGGTTCTCACGATCACTAAGTCATTGTTGAATGTGTGGGAGTCAGTATGGATCTCTAGGTCCTGCTACTAATTATTGATCGGAGAGGGGTCTCGAGCATATCTGCATTATTTCCGAACCATAGGGTGACACACTTAAGGTATACCGACACCAATTGGGGAAGATATAATACCAAAGAAAGGTTTTGAAAGCGCCGGGATTATTTCGATGGGCATTGGAATTGTTCCGGGTGAAATTGCTGAAATTGATTCTTCATGTGATATCGAAATGTTACAGGGGGTTTTATGTGAATGTTTGTTAATTAAGTAATTAATAAAATTCTGAATAAAATAAATAAAAGTGTTTTATTTAAATAGAAAAATGCATTTAATTTAGTGGATATTAAATGCAAGTGAGTATAGTTGAAATTTATGTGAGTGGGCTTAGTGGAAGCTCCACCCACATGAATGAGGGAGAGGTGGGGGCACCCACAATGGCCGGCCAGCCATGGCCATGGGGCTGCGCCCCAACCCCTATAAAAGTAGCCCCATGGATCCTCTCCTCTTGCACCACCTCCTCGTGAAGGTTCTCTTCCCCCTCTAGCAATTCCCCATGGCTTCGAATTAGCGAAGTACATGTTCGGTGTTTCTTTTGAAATGATCTCCTGCTTCTGCTACTTTGCTAGAGCGAGGGACGGAGGTTGTCGGGGTATCGTACGTGTGTGTGATCACGGATGCATCGCTTCTTTGCGGTGCTGGACTTGCTGGTGCTGGACCTGCTAGACTTCATCAAGATCTTGAGATCACAAGTGTACGACTACATCATCCACGAGTTCAACCTCGTTAACAATGCTTTGTCGCTCTTCAAGGGTATATTCTCTATGGATGTATATCCACCTGTTGATTGTATCTAGGTAGATAGATCTTGGTGCTTACTTGTTCACTTCGTAGGAAAGTTTTTATTTTCTATGCTTCGAACTCAACAGTGGTATCAGAGCCTGATCTATGTGTAGATGCTTCGCACGGGTAGAACACATATGAGTATGTGGGCGTTGATGATCATGTTATTGCATCTTCTATGTATTTTGGATATTGGTGGCATAGTGGGATGAAGTAGCCTGGACTAACTTTACATGTCCTTGCACATGAGACCTATTCCATGCTTGACATGCAACTAGTTTTGCATAATTGGCTAGCGGGTGTCTGTCTCTCCTACTATAGTCAATATATGATTTACAACGAGTTGCTCATAATTTTATTATCATCGTTGTGGTTCCATGTTCGTAGGTAAGACTGGTTCTATCTTCAAAAGCCCTAAGCCACGTAAAAACATGCAATTGATAAATTAGAAGCGTCTAGTTTAGTTGTTGCTAGGCGAGTTTCATGATATGGTAATGTTATAATTTGAAGTATGGTTGATACTCTTGGAAATTATAGCATACCTAACGTGTAAGTTCCATAGACCTTAGCCTTACATATAAAGGAATGGTAAAGAACATACCACGATGCACCTTGGCCTCGCACATGGAAGCTAGGGGTGCCGGACACGATGATCGCTATTGGATGGAACTATCAGGGCTTGGGATTAGACGAAATAGTAGGCGAGCTTAGATATTTGGAAAGAACTTACAACCTAGAGGTGGTGTATCTTTGTGAGACAAAAAAGTGATAAGGCCATGGTGAGTTTGAGGTGGAGCATCATCTAGAAACATGGTATTTATATTGGATATAATGGTCGGAGTGTAGGTTTATCACTGTAGTGGAAAGAGGGTGTGGACGTGATAGTGCAACCATGTATTCAATACCATATCGATGTGATGATTACCCATTATAATAGGACCCCTACACACAAGTCAGAGACAAGAAAAATTAATAAAATCCTAATAAAAACCAATAGCTATGAAACACTCATATGAAAATGAATGAGAACTAGTAATCATGAATAATAGGCATAGTTGTTGCTAGATATTGCATGTGATGAGTGACAATATGAATAATTTGTATGCTTAAATATGCATCAGATTTGCACTCATCATCTCCCAGCCATCATCGGTTGGTCGAAGGAGGGTGTCTTCAAGCATGTGAGAAAGAGAGATGTCAACACCTGGATTTTTAATCCTAGATGCCTGTTATGACATACATCACAATCCCAGGATTACCATTTTTGTGAGACATAACAGAATTGGTACCACAGTACGTCATCCATTACAAACCATAATAAAGGTCTTACAAATAAAGGATCTCATGATCCAGTCTTAATACAATCAAAGCAGCAGAAAGTAAACATAGTAGGGGCTCCATCTTCATGGTCACAGTCAATGCTGACGATGGGAGATGATCCTAGCTGTCATAGACCTCCTGCTGTCCATCTTCCTGGTAGTCCTCCTCATAGTCTGGCCACGGGAATAGCCAGGGACAAAGCCATGAGTACTCTTTAATTACTCGCAAACTACCACTAACAAGTAAGGTAGTTCTAGTAGGAATCTTAAGCTCTAGGTTTATTTGCAAAAAGCTAGGTTTATTTCATAAGGAGTTCAAAAGTAAAGAACCTAATGCAATCTTCTACATCACCTAAGTGGGAACCTAGTTTTCATGTCCACAACCCTGTTGTGGTGAAGTCAAAGTCATAGTTCAATTCACAAGTCATTTTTGAAAACATCTGACAACAGAATAATATGGCCACTCCAACTGTCCATAACCGTGGACGCGGCTATTCAAATAGTTTGATACTCTATAGAGGTGGTACACTTTCATCACAAAATCCGATACATCCATCAAGGATAACCCTGAATCATCATACTTAGTATGTAGTTAATCAATCCTAACCTTTCAATTACACACTCTAGTATAGGCACCTCCCCTATGAGCTTGGCCTCCCAGCCATGGCTATCTGCCATCCTGGGCACTACATAGGTGGACATTCACACTCACGAGGTAGCCTCAGCTCAACCTCTTTCCACGAGGGAACCCATACTAAGGCATATAAACTTCCAGTTAAGGCCTACCCAATTTAGGTATTGTGGTTGTACGGTAAAATTGGAATGGTATCGCATCTGAACCCAACCATCATTTTTTATAAAGGGCCAAGGCTCATGCCTCAACAAGTTTCATCATCAAATCATTTTGTGTTCATAACACATGTCAAAACATTTCAATAGAATGAACCATCATTCCAAGGTTTTCATAATCATTTTTACCAAGTATTCCCATGTAAAGTGATCAACTTCTATGCTTAGTACTAGCTACTAAAGTTGAGGGTATTCACTATTAAGGGGTGCTAATCAAGTGTAACTATCCAACTCTAGTTTTCTGCTTTTTATGGCATCTAAGTATAACTACTTAGGCCTAGTTTTATACTCTTTATGGTATCTATCCTATTTTTCCAATACTCACAATTTACTAACTAAAGGTAAATAACTTTGGTAAAAGTAAAAGAATAAAGCTTGCAAGTAAAACTTGGGATGGGTGTAATCAAAGTTGCATAACCAAAGAATGCCTAATGCCTCTTGCATAGGTTATCTTGCATAGGTATGAAGCTTGCAAGTGGTAACTTGCATAGTTCTAGCTTGCCTTGAGTAGTGCAGTGGTTGAAGTTCTCTTCTTCTTCTTCTTCTTCATAGTACTCCTCCCCCTCATATCCCAGGTCGGTACTAGCATCTATAAATGAATACGAGGTACACAATCACCAAACAATACTTAACTACTTCTATTTAGCACACTAAGGCTCACACTAGATGATCTAGCATCATCACAATCATCACATGAAATAAAGACCTAGTCTTGTTTATCTTATTTGAAAAGTAATTTCTACTCATTGAAAATACTTAAGCTTTAATATTCTCCAATTAAAATATGGGATCATGTTGACACATGTCATCACCACATATTCTAATACTTGGGAATGTGATTTAAAGGGGTGGTCACATTTTATAAAGTTTAATATTACTATTTAATAAAATCCAAGTGACTAGAAATGCCTATATAGCATTCTTTTGGTACTAGTCCAATGTTACTACCTGTAAACCTAAATATTTTTACATATTCAGATAGATCTTGTCAAATGTGATTTTTGAGAGTTGGAATCAACTCAAAAGCATTTATGGTTGATTTTTGAAAAATGTTTGAAGTTGGAAAAGTCTCTGTCTTGTTATTTTTTGTATAGGAGATCTATAATTTCAAATGGTTTGAATCCAATAGGCTTGCATAGATATTTTGAATACCTTTCTAACAAAATTAGAATCATGCAATTTGGTTTAGTGAAACTCTTTGAATTGATTTTTGAATCTACTGAGAGAATCTAGTTTTAACTAAAATGGAAAAAGTATATTTGAATCGACGGGCTCTGCGCGGGAAACTAACTGGGACGGCCCAACTGCACAGCGCTGGCGCAGCGGGCTACTGACAGAACGGTCCCACTAGCCAGTGACTTATTCTAACCGAAACAGTAAGTTTCAATCTAGGCCGTGCGATTAGACTAGGATCTAACGGCCATGGTTCGTCGTCTCCGGCGAATAGCTCTGGCGAGAAACGAACCCTAATGCGATGGTAGGGGTACGTGGGGGCTCACCAGGGCTCTAGCTAAGGTCGGCGATGGGGGTGAATGACATTGTAGACGATGGCGGTTCGAATGGTGGTCGCGGCAGCTCCTGGGGTGGCTCCTAGCTCTAGTTCCTCTTCTCCTCTGCAGCGGCGGGCTCCGGTGAAATTCCGGTGGGCTGGTGCTCGCCTTGCTCCGGGGAGAGGTGTGAGAGGTGTCTGAGAGAGAGGGGAGTGAGATGGTGTGGCGAATGAGGGCTGGGGTGGCCTCTATTTATACACCAGTGAGAGGGACAGAGCGGGATGGCTCGGGCTCGTCGGCGACGTCGTTGCAGCGAGCTATAGGCATGGCTGAGGGTAGGGGTCGATGTAGTGCTTCAGGGCAATCGTCATGCAAGTGATGGCATGGCAAGGGGCAGTCAAGAACAGTCGGGAGTGATTCGTGCTGTTTGCGGGAACGGCGGCGTTCGAGACGGCGCATAGTGGCTACGGTCCACGCGGCGGCGAACGGGCATGTCTAGGGGGTATCTAGGGTCACGGTGAGTGCGGGCACGCATGGTGAGGGCGAGGCGTGGTGTGTGTGCGCATGTCGGCTGCGGCGCTCTGGCGTGCTCTTAGCATGGCAGACAGAAAGGTGGGCGCGGTGATCACGGCTGGTCCATGGCTTGCCTGTGGTCGAGGGGTGGACAGAGGGTGGAGGTGGTATGGCGCCTGTCTCCTGGGCATCATGGGAGAGGGCGGCGCGGTCTGTGGCGAGTGGTCCTTGGTCGACAAGCACGGTGAGCTTCGGGCGGCGCTGCACTGGCGCGAACGGCAAAGGGGGAAGTTGTCCACTGTGCTGCTAGACACTGGGGGAGACAGGGGAGAGAAATGGGGCACTAGTGGCGATTGATCACTGCTCAGAATAGTAGAAGTTAGGCAGTGGTTTATCTGTGTCTGCAAGGTGCTCGACCAAATGGCAAGGTGCTCGACCAAAGGTTTCTTGGGTTTGCCAAGGTGAATTGATTTGAGTGGTTTTTGAAAAATGGTGATCTATGCATATGAACTTGATTCAATTTTGCAATGTCCTTTAAATAGATTTGGAATTTGTTTCTATTGGTTTGTAAGGTGGGCTTGGGTTCATTTTTACTTGGTCTAGCAAGGGGTGAAAAGAATTGGGAAAGCTTCTGTTAGAAATATTTTACTAGGAACAGTCAAAGTGGTCTAGTGGTTAATTTTGGTCAAAATGACCATTTGCTTATTTGATTCATATTTAAATTTCTTTTCTCTTTATTTTGTTTGTCAATGGCCTAGATGATGTAGTATTCATCTTTAAACCATTCCTTATCATTTGTAGTAATAAAACATGGCAATTGCACTCATTCATACACTAATGCAATTCACACATACACTCATATTAGATTTAATAAGAAAAGTTTTTGCTAACCCTAAACTTGGGTAATTTGAACTTGATAAACTTGATTAATATTTTTGGGGTGTTCCAAGAGATCTCGGGAAAACATTAAGGGTTGGGAGGTCCAAGGATTGTCCAAGACTGGTAGGGAAGTTCTGGTCAAATTGGTCTTGTAAGCTGTACCAGCTCACATCATGTCATGTTTCAGATTATCGAATAAAATGTGTGCTCAGCTATGATAGGTCTCTTCTAGATTATGGTGGGGATAGTGAATGGGAAGCAGAAGGCTCACTAGATTGGTTGGGATCATATGTGCGAATCAAAGAGAAAAGGGGATGGGTTGACTTTGAGGTTTTAATCAAGCTCTTCTAGCCAAGCAGGGTTGCCGTATGTTGACACGACCTGAGTCCCTATGTGCTTCCATCCTTTGGGCGAGATAATACAAGGGAGACTTCTAATAGGCCAGCTGCCTAAGAAGGGCCTATTTCACTTGGATGGGCATTATTCATGGAAGAGAGATGGTGGTATGGTTTGGTATGGATAATAGTCAGTGGTGCAGATGCCATGGTGCACAACGGTAACTAGATTTCACGGGCTGGTGCTCAACTCTTTGTGTGTCGTAAGCTGGAAGGTAAAGCCATTACATTGTCTAAACTGTTGGAAAATAGTGGAACACGGTGGGATGAATATATAGAAAATTTTGCATAATTTTTTTGATGGTGAAGTTGCGGACATCAAACAAGTCCCTGTTAGTGGTGTTGGAACTGAAGACTTCCTAGCTTAGAACTAGAATGGCTTGTTTACTGTGAAGTCTGCCTGCCATCTGAAAATTCAACTGACTAGAATTTCAGTGGGACATACGGAGATATTGAACTCATGTACCTCACATAAGGTTTTGCTTGGTTTGTGGGGAGCAAAAGTACCAAATAAAGTGAAAATCCATGTTTGGAGGATAGCAAGGAATATACTTGCGTATGGCTCTGAACTGCAGTGATGCAACATTAAATAGGGGGTGGTTTTCATTTTGTGTGCCAGAGAAGAGACAACTTTACACCGATTTTGGATATGCCCACACTCTGAACATGCCGGGGATTTTCTAGCACAACTCACTGGCTCAGAGTTCCCCCAAACTCCCTGAAGTGATAATGAATCAATCTGATCTGAAAGGGTGGCTTTTAAACTAATTTAGCAGGATGCAGTCAAAATAAATGGAGTTGGCTTGTATGCCTTTCTACCAAGACTGGCTAACACTTAATGATGCAAGAGAGGCAACCTTGATTGAGGGCACATGACCGATCGTGAGAAGATCGATTGCGTTGGTCGAGGAGTGGCATGAGGTTAAGATTACACCAGCTAGCTTGGCACCATCTCCACAAAGGACTGTTGGTCCCCTCCATTAGAGAATTGGCTCAAACTGAATATTGATGGTGCTTTTGTTGCTACTAAGAAATATGGTGGTGGTGGGGTGGTTGTGTGAAACCACAATGGTGCCTTCGTGGCGAGAGCATCCTGTGTTTTACCTGCTGATATTTCCATAGTGTCGTGACCCAGCACACCACTGAATGTTGTAGTGCGCAAGTCCTAGACATAATATTCACGAAGTACCGTTTCACAAATATCACATCCCACACAGTGGTACAATAGAAATATTGTGGGTCTGCAACTTTTACATGTTCATTATATTCAAACAAATTTGTACGAATGTTCCAAAATCCTCATCGCTCTATTGAGGACTTCTTAGAATATTGAAATTCAAACTAACTAACTTGAGTAGAAATGGCATCACTAGATGAAATGCCACTGATGTCAGCAACTTAATTAAGTAAGTCTATGTTGCTCGGGTCGTCTATACTTTTCTAAAGACTACTCTTCGGTTTCCATGTCTTTAGGGTCTTCTCCATATTCTATACTATAGTTTACTGCTTTAATGCCTCTAGAAAGATCTAGTTCCTCGTAATAGACCTCTCCGTCGTCACGGTGTATACTATCACTACAAGAAATGTTTCCTTCCGTAATAGAAGGCACGTCTTCAAATTTCTCGGCTTGACCGTGGCCGACGGAGAACTTTTGTTTTCTGGTTTCACGACCCTCTACTACGACGAAACCGCTAAAAACATGGAGGAAGCTCGGCTGGCGCATGGTAGAAGCAAGATTTTTGTATCCTCGCATGATGTTGACTCGCTGAAGTCTTTTGAGGCGTGTGGGTCTTGGACGTCAGTGTCTCTAGCGAACCATACTTTTCGGTCGCGCCTCCCTGATTTGAACTCGATAATGTTGCTCGATGTGTCTGCCGTTTAGTCAGGATGCTAGGTCCCACATGTCAGCCTCTCATTAGTAGAATCGTGTGTATGATGGATTTTTTTTCCTTCGCTCATGTTACCTTGTTCCGAACTTGATAGCGCTGCTCGATGCATCTACCATTTAAAAAGGCTAATGGGCCCTACATGTCATCCTCTCATTAGAATAAACGTGTGTATGATGGATTTTTTTCCCTCGGTCGCGCCTTCATGTTCCAAACTTGATAGCGTTGCTCATTGCATCAGTCGTATATTCAGGTTGGTGGGTCCCTTATGTGAGCCTCACATTAGAAGAATTAAGGGTATGATGGATTTTTTCCTCTAGCGCTACCTTGTTCCGAAATAAATAACATTCCTCGACGAATCTGTCATTTGCTCACGCTGCTGGGTCCCCCATTTCAGCCTCTCATTACAAGAAACACGTGCATGCTGAAATTTTTTCGCTCCCGCCTCCCTATTTTGAACTGGCAATGTTGCTGGATGCAGCATCTATATAAGGTCACGCTGCTGGGTCCCACATATCTGCCTCTCTGTAAATGAAACGTGCGTATGATGGACTTTTTATGGCTGTGTCCGCTGTTTTGACCTTGGCAACTTGCTAGGTCCCAGATGTCAACCTCCTCTTTGCAGGAAACGTGTCTACGTTGGGTCCCAGATGACAGCCTCTATTTGAAAGAAACGTGTGTATGTTGGACTATTTTTTGGGTCCTAGTTGTCAGCCTCAGAGTACAAAAAATGCTCATAAAGTCCGAATTAAAAATATGTTGGGCTAACTCGGGGCGAATGCCCTATTCGTCATGGCTTATATTCCATGGGCTCACTCCTAAATTGAATTGTCTATGGTCGGTGGCCACAAGACCACAAAAAGGCCAAATTAGAAGGTTTTGGGTTATGCTTGGGGATGATAGACTAATTTCATGGGCTATTATTGGACCTGCTGGGTCCGACATGTCAGCTTACCTATAAGTGCAATGTATGTATAATGGACTTTTTTCAGCCACGTCCGCTGTTTTCACCGTAGTAGCCGTGTATGGTCTTAATGCTAGGGACCTTATGTCAGCCTCTCGGGTATGTTCTGGCTTGTGGGTCCCCGATGCAGCCTTATATGTTCTGCCTGGTGGGTCCTTGATGCCAGCCTCTCTGTACAAGTATTTAAACTTTTTTTCAAACCCATCCTCAAAAAAAACTCGACGGGCACTGTTGGCCGATGGGTCCGTGACGTCAGCCTCCCGTAATGCGATATTGCTAGAAGAAAAAATGTAAACCCAAAACACACACATAGGTGATTCGAAACAAATTACCCACAAATCAAATAAACGTAAATTGAGTGAGTTGCCACTACAACAAAGACATTTATATAAAAATACCATTAAACTTTTATTAGTACTACAACTTATGTATTAGTCTTGTTAAAAATATTTTGTGTGTCTATGTTTATATTTTTTTAAATATAAAAAGGGCAACACTCCTGGCATCTCAATTTATAAAATGCCACATAATGGAGTATTTTCTTAAAAACATGGGTAGGCAGAGTTTTTTTTATTTTGAGAGATGGGGGGCAATGTCCAAAAGGCCGAATTAAAAAGAGTTTGTCTACTCTACATAGGCTACTCTACGTGGGTTATACTCCATAGGCTATGCTCCATGGGTTTCATTCTCAAATTTCACTGAGCTATGCTCAGCAGTCCCCTGATCCCTAAAAGTCAAATTAATATGTTCTCGGCTATGCTCCATGGGCTCCTTTCTGAAATTTCACTGGGCTATGGTCAGCAGTTCCTTGGTCCCGAAAAGATCGAATTAAAATGTTATGGGCTAAAGAGGGGCCGAATGAGCTACTACATTTCTTCTCCTGGTTAACAAAAAATGCATTGTGATGTGCTCGACCAGATTCGAAACAAAGACCTCAGAGTGGGGAAAGCGATAATTCTTTTTGGCAAATACTCATGTCAAAATTCAGTAGTATAGAATAAGGTAGAAAAAATATCAACATATTCGAAGTTCATATTCAGGAGCACTTGACCAATTCAGCAGCATTTCTAAAGTGACCAACTCAGTAAAACAAACAATGAAATACAATAGCAGTACAGAGAGAACCAGTTCTTGTTTCAGCTCTAAAAACCTTGTTGTGTGATCCGTTTGCCCTTTTCACCAAACACACTCGACCATTGGAGCAAGCAAAACTGATGATCAAGTCTTCTTTGAGTACCTTCGTACTAGTTCGATTATAATTTTGTTGTTTCCCCCGATCTGCTTCCCTGACGCCAATAGCCACTGCAATCACAGCACCCTCTATGACCTAGACGTCACCCGCACGGTACCGACGATGCTTAGACGCCTCTTGTCAACACCCGGATTTTTAATCCCACATGCCTGTTATACCATACATCGCAATCCCAGGATTACCATTTTTGCGGGACATAACATATTGGATATCACACTACATCATCCATTACAAACCATAATAAGGTCTTACACAAATAAAAGATCTCATAATCCAGTCTTAGTACAAACAAGTAGCGAAATAAATAGCGTACTGGTGGGCTCCATCTTCAGTGTCACAGGCAATGCTGACGATGGGAGATGATCCTAGTTGTCGTAGTTGTCCTGCTGTACTACTTCAGGGTAGTCCTCCTCATAGTCTGGCCACGGGAATAGCCAGGGACAAAGCCATGAGTACTCTTTAAGTACTCGCAAACTATCACTAACAAATAAGGTAGTTCTAGTAGGAATGCTAAATTCTAAGTTTATTTGTAAAGTTAAGTTTGAAACCTAAGCTGAGTTCAGAAACAAAGAAAGATAAAATAAAGTTTGAAATCACCTAAGCGGGAACTTAGTTGTCATAGTCAAAACTCTGTTGTGGTTAAGTCATGTCACAATTCATTTCATTAGTCATTTTGAAAACATCTGACAATTGGATAGTATGGCCACTCCAACTGTCCATAACCGGGGACGCGGCTATTCGAATAGTTTGACACTCTACAGGGTGGTACACTTTCACCACAAAATTCGATACATCCGTCAGGGATAACCCTGAATCATCATACTTACTATGCGGATAATCAATCATAACCTTTCAATTACACACTCTAGTATAGGCACCTCCCCTATGAGCTTGGCCTCCTAGCCATGGCCATCTGCCATCCTGGGCACTGCATAGGTGGACAACATTGAGAGGTAGCCTCAGCTCAAACCTCTCCCGCGAGGGAACTAATACTAATGCATATAAACTTCTGGCTAAGCCTTACCCAATTTAGGTATTGTTGTTGTACGGTAAAATTGGAATGGTATCGCATCCGAACCCAACCATCAGTTTTATAAAGGGGCTAAGGCTCATGCCTCAGCATTTTCATCATCATAAACCAATTGTGTTTCTCAACACATGTCAAAACATCTCAATAGAATGACTCATCATTCCAAGGTTTTCATAAGTCATTTTCACCAAGTATTCCTATCTAATTTATCAAGTTGTTGGTTTAGCTCTAATCACTAAGTTAAGAGTGTTCACTAATGTGTGATGCTAATCTCAATCTCATGCCATAGAATGAAATCTAAGTCTAACTAGATAGGCAAAGTTTTATACTCTTTATGCTATCTATAAACAAGTAAAAAGGACTTTGATAAAGTAAAAGAAAGTAAAGCTTGTAAATAAAACTTGGAGTAGGTATAAGTCAGAAGGTATAACCAAAGCATTCCTAATGCATCTTGCTTAGGTTATCTAGCTTGCAAGGGTTAGCTTGCATTGTTAATGATGGCTTGCCTTGGTTGGTGCAGTGGTTGAAATTCTCCTCTTCTTCTTTGGGGTAGAACTCCTCCTCCTCATAGACTTGGTCGGTACTATCGTCTATAAATACATATGGAATACACAATCACCAAACAATACTTAACTAGTGTATTTAGCACACTAAGGCACACACTTGATGATATAGTATCACCACATTCATCACAATGCTTTTAATGAACTAGTTTCATTTATTTTATTTTAGAAAAGTAATTTCTACTCATTGAAAATTAACTAAGATTTAATATTCTCCAATTAAAATATGGGATCATGTGGACACATGTCATCACCACATATTATAATACATGGGAATGTGATTTAAATGTTGGATCACATTTTAATAAGTTTAAGTTTAATATTTAATGATTTAAAGTGACTAGAAATGCCTATATAGCATTATTTTGGTACTAGTCCAAAGTCAGTACATGCAAACCTTAATATTATTACATATTCAGATAGTTATGGTCAAATGTGATTTTTGAGAGTTGGAATCAACTAAAAAGCTATTATGGTTGATTTTTGAAAAATGTTTGAATGTGAAAAAGCCTCTGTCTTGCTATTTTTACTAGGAGATATCTATAACACTAATTGGTTTAAATCCAATGGGCTTGGATAGAGATTTTCATTATCTTTGCAACACAATTGTAATCATTAATTTTGGTGAAGTAGAACTCTTTGAAATGGTTTTTGAACTAAGGGACAGAATTGAGATTTAGTTTAAAAAGAAAAATCTAAGTTTGAATTATAGGGCCAGCGCGGGAACACTAATGGGCCGGCCCAGTTTCGCTCCGTGGCATAGAGGATAGCTGACAGGGGGGTCCCGCATGTCAGTGGCTCTTATAACGTGAAGCGGTACGGGGCAACGTGGACCGCACGATTAGAACTAGGATCTACGGCTAGGGCTCGTCATCAATGACAGACAGGTCGCCGACGAGGTGGAACCCTAGAGGCTCGGTGGGGGTGTAGTGGGGGAATACCAGGGATCCAGTAAGTGTGGTGATGGGGGCGATCGAACGAGGCGATGACGGCGGACTCATGCGAGGTCAGGGCAGCTCCTGGGAGGACGAAATCGACGGGGGCTTCTCCTCCTCTGTTGCGGCTAACTCCGGTGCAATTTCGGCGACTGGCTGCTCGGGCGGCTCCGGCGAGAGGTGGTGAATGATCAGTGATGAGAGGGGAGTGTTGGAATGTGGCAAATGAGGCTAGGAAAGGGCTCCTTATATAGGCTCGTCAAGGGGACCGAGAGGGCGACGGCCAGCTCGTTGGTGACGATGATACAGAGCGCTATATGCATGGGCTGGGTAGGCGGACGGTGGGCGGTGCCCTGGCGGTCAGCTACGGCTTGATGGTGATGCTAGGGGCGATGGCTAATGGTCGGGCGCGTCTCGCGCTCTGAGTGGCAGAGGCGGTGCTCGACACGGCGGGCGGTGGCTACTGGTTGCACGGTGGGAGAAGGGGTTGTCTGGGAGTGTGTTTGGGTCAAGGCGGAGCGGCGCGCGCGGGCTGTGGTTAAGGGGCGGCGCGTGCGGGCCTGTCGGGGATGGTGCTCTGGCATGAGCTGGCACGGCGCACAGGCTCAGTGCGGGGGTGATCTGTGGTGGTCCAGGGGCTGGCTGCACTTGGGGAAGGGACCGTGGTTGGCGGTTCTACCACGCCTACTTCACTGGTGCGGTGGAAGAGGGCTGGGCGTGCTCCTGCGACGTGGGCGTGGTCGGCCGGCGATGATGGCATCGGGGTGGCGCGGCACTACTGCTCCATGCCAATTGGTAGCTTAGTTAGGGGCTGGTTAGAGTTAGGGGAGACAGGGGACCAGATTGAGCCCAAATACTCGACAATGCATTGATCAACAAATAGTGTTAGTTAGGCATAAATTTTGTGCATGCCACCTGTTAGACACAATGACCGCATGAAAGATTTGAATTTTGAAATGATTTTTGGTGGAGTTGTTGGTCTTATGCTTGAGCATCTCTGGTTGCTGGGATTTGTCAAGTTGAACTCATTTGATTGGTTTTTGAAAAAGTGGGATCTAGACATATGAAATAGATTCCATTTTCAATTGCCATTTTAAATTAGGGTTTAAATGTTTTTGTAGGATCACAAGGTGGGCCTTGGTACATCTTTACTTGTACTAGCAAGGGGTGCAAAGATCCATAATTGTTTCTGTTGGAATGTGAGTTCTGGGAACACCCAAAGTGGCCTAGTTGATTAAAATGGCAAAAGTGACCATTTCTATTTATTAATTCTATTTGATTTCTTTTTCTTTGGAATTTGCTTGGGAATGATCTAGATGATGTGGAATTCATCTTAGAATCATTTTACAACCATTAGAACAAACAATCATGGCAATTCAAAACAATTCCTATTTAATGTAACACACATATGCATGCTTAATTATTTAAATGAGAAAAAGTTTTTGTTAACCCTAAATTGGGTGATTTGGATCTTGATATATTGGATTGAAGTTTTGTTATGTTACACCTCTTTGACCAAGATAACCAAACCACCAACCCGTTATTGTTTTGTCAGCAGTATAGGAGGTTCAAGCTTGTCGTAGTGAACTGTATTTTTGTAAGCGTGCTAGTACATGCAAGTCACTGGGCACGCCTATTCTTCGTGCTAGTACATACAAGGTCATTAGACATGTTGGTTTGCATTCGCTGCTCTACAAATTTAAAGTCATGCACATGTATGTTATTTTGTCGTGCACATGTTCTTAGCTACTCTGTACAACAGTAATTGCTTGCTATTGTGTAGTTCTTGCAAAATGTAATGATAGTGGAAAATATTAGTGTGGATTCCCTGCTCCACAGTTACTGAATCTATCTAGTTATTCCTAAGCTAAGTTCCTGCTATTATTTGCTCCCTAGGATCGTTCTGCTATCCTGTAGTATCCATTCAAACTCTTCGTACTAGTTCGATTATAATTTTGTTATTGCCATCTGGTTCTTCAAAATCTACAACACTGACTATTTTATTTTTCTTTGCGTAGAGCTCAAAAAGGGAACACTGAACATGTTGGTTTGCACAACCTCTTCTGTTCACCAGCGATGCCATTATATATTCCGTATCTGGTGCTGGTTCGTCCTAAGAAATGTCATAACTGTCCTGTATCAACTTGATTGGGATTATCCAGGCTAGTTAGTAAAGGGCCTAGTTTTTTTGTTCAACTGAGCCAGCACTCTGTTTGTTAGTTGTTGTCTTTTTCCTTCTGTCAGCTTCTCCGTGAGTTGCTTGATTTCCTTTCGGACACTACCGAAAGTCTCCTTCCCCAGACATCAAGCGCGCCCGAAAGGGACGCCAACTTGCGCTGTATATCCGGCAACGTAGTTGCTCCTGGTTCTCCTTGCCAAGCCTGTTTCAGCATGGTGACTGTTGAATCGACATTAGTTACGAAAGGGGGAAATAGCTCAGTTGGTTAGAGTGCTGGTCGGTCACGCCAGAAGTCGCGGGTTCGAACCCCGTTTTCCCCGCCCGATCTTCCTCTTCCTGTCCGACTCATTTTGTCTTCACTAGAAGCTGTTGATCCCAGCGTAGCATTCAAGACAATTTTTCCTTCTTTGGTCTCCCTCCACCCCCTTCGTTTGTTGTGGGTCGCGTCTCACCGCAGGCACTTAATGAATGAGTGAAGATCTTCCTTCCCCCCTTGTGTCTTACCAAGGACTGAGTTCCTACTTGTGGCGGAAAAAAAGTATACCATCCCACCAGGCCTAACCCGGGGGGGGGGGGGGTGAAGGTTCCTCTCGGAGACTGCCAGTCTACAAGAAGCTGGCAGAGCTTTAGCCATTGGACCACATCCATCCATCCTCCTACCTAAAAAGTGACACCTTTTCTTGTTGTGGATGCTCAGGAACATGCTTCTCTCTCAGTGGGTCAATATTCAAACAACTTTCAGGGATAAATCCTTGCAGCTGATTATTCAGCCCTGGCATCACCATTCAACAAGTGTCATCCCTACATAGTATTGTTGGTCATGAGCATCAGGCAGTGTCAATATCTTTGGAAGGATTTTGGTGGGGCAGCTTGATGAATATGTAGTTCATCGTGGTTTGCATTCCTGCTCTAGAAGTTCTCTTATGATGCCATTATAATTTCTATCTAGTTGATTCTTAGCTATGACAAGAACTACATGCCATTGTGTAGCTCACCACAAATTTTGAGTCACCCAACGTCTCTTGCATTCCAGGAGATACCACTGCTTCCATATATATTTGCTGAAATGACCTGGCTAGTTTATATTTGTTGAAATTCTAAGGAACACTTTGTTTGATTGCTCATTTCATTGTAGGCACACTTGTGTAATGCTTGTTTGTCCTGTTCTACAGGTTCACAAGCGACGCCATTATATCTCGTATCTGGTTCTAGTTCGTCCTAAGCAACGACATGACTATCCTCTACTATATAGTTCATTTGTGGTTTGCATTCCTGCTCTACAAGTTCTCGTATGATGCGGTTATAATTTCTGTCTGGTTCATTCTTAGCTATGACAGTAACTGCATGCCATTGTGTAGCTCAGCGCAAATTCTGAGGCATCCAACGTCTCTTGCATTCTAGGGTGTACAACTGCTTCCATATATATTTGTTGAAATGACCTGGCTAGTTTAAATTTGCTGAAATTCTAAGCCACACCCCCACACATTTTTGATTGCTCGTTTCACTGTTGGCACACTTGTTTAATGCATGTTTGCTTGTCATTTTTTGTTTAACGTGTTGGTTAATAATTGAAGCGTTGACCAGTAGTAAACTCCAATTCATAACTCCTGTCAAATCAATAGTTTGTCTTGTTTGATGTATTAACTTGTTATTACTTAGTTTCAGACTACAATCATTGTTATCGCCACCAAAGAGGGGGCTGCAAGATCATGTCTCCTACAATGTAGTTGCCATACTCAAAGGAAGATGTAGGTGATAGACTGAGAAAGCAAATTGAGGACTCTGCTATCAACTCGATTGTCAACTGAAATGCCGAATTTTCTTTCCCTTGAGTTGATAATATGTAATAATTTTAGGAAGTTTGCAGCTGATATAATATCTAGATAACTCGCATAGGCCATGTAGGCATTTAGTTGATGTCGTCCATACATGGTGGTAGGTGGTACTATAACTACGCTAGCCAGGTCGATTAGGGAACAATATTGGGCTTTATTGCTGGCCTGTCTTGTATTTGGCCATCAATGAACAGTAAAAGATGCTCGCGAATTATACACCTTTTATGATATTGGCATGGGCTTTAGAAAGGATGAAACTGTAAAAGATAGTAAACATAATGGGCTGACCCACATGTGGGAACTAGTAACAGTAACATGCCATAACAGTAACATGCCAGAACAGTAACAGGCCAGAACAGTAGTAGGCCAGGCAGCACCATGCCAGAATAGTAACAAGCCACAATAGTAAAAGTAAGAAACTGTAAAAGGCCAGAACAGTAACGTGCCAGAGAATTAATGGGCTAGAACCATAGCAGGACACAATAGCAAAGGGCCACAAGAGTATAGGGCCAGAACACAGTTAAAGACCGGAACAGTAATGAGCCAGAGCAGTAATAGGCCGAGAAATTACGAGTCAAGAATAGTAACAGGCCGACAAAAGTACCAGTCCAGAATAGTAACAGGCCACCTGTGGGCCTGAACAGTTGACAACCGGAACAGTAAAAGGCTAGAATAGTAACGGACCTTCTTAAAGAAGGGCCATTAGTAGGTGGCCTACGACGGTCTATGAGAACAATGATGGTCCGACTACAGGCTTTAATAGTACCAGACCGACTTGCATAGGCTGCTAATGGGTCGCACAGTGTTGGACCAACTTGGGCCTTCTGTAGGCAAAAACAGTGTGAGGCCTGGAAGTTCACGGGCCACGACTGGCTGCATTAATGGGCCCATTTCAAAAAGTGCAGTCGAAAATAGTAACGGGTTGTCTCCTTATTGGGCTCTCCTCATGGGCCGGCCCACTTAATAATTAGCAAGGCTTAGCTAGGCATGGATTCTACCATGGTTTCTGTGATCGTTAACGACGATAACCGGCTGTTAAAGGAGACTATCATGTGGTTGTTTGCATGAAATCAGTAGTCAATGCGGCTGGCGGACAGATCTACGATGAAACAAGTTTTTCTGGCCAAAGGGTGCGATCTGCCACGGTCGAGAAAAACGTCGTGGTTAATTCATTTGTGATGGGGCTTTTACCACGAAGCCCATCCGTCGTAGAAGACTTTTCTACCACCAAAAAACAGGCCTTTAACCATGAAAATCGTCCATTGTAAAAGCTAACTTTTCTTGTAGTATGTTTTCCTATGTCTCGATATTCTCACAGTATAGCAAGGATTTAAGAAGATAATTTGAGTACGAGCATACTCAGCAAGTTCTATAATTGGTTGTGCAACCATGGATTTAGGCATCTAGGTTTCCTTTTTGGTTTTCAAACTAGTTTCTTATCAAATATTCCTTTTAATCTATAAAAACTATGTCCGTCTATTTTCACAGATTGATAGAACTTTCTTAAGTTCATTTCAACGGTACGTTCATAATCCAATCCATTTCATGAAACATTTATACACTCTCGAGAGGTCCGCTACTTTTTCCACAAATGTCCCTAGCCTTATTGTTGTAACACACTTCCTTAGGTGTGTTGCATGTTACCAATTTTCTCTAAGTCATGCCAAGCTCTACCTAATTCCTGAACCCGGTTAACAATCGCTGATCAAATGCTATCATTTCAGAGATACTAAAGTTGTCATCTTGCAGCACAACATGGGGATGTTACGGGCTCCCACCCACTGTAATTCCTATCAGGAATACATCTCAGTTAGTCATCTAAAGTTACATAGAATGAAGCAAAACTTCTGACTCGCTCGTCCCATTCCAAGATTTGTGGTAAACGCAGTCTATACGGAGCGTTGGAATAAATGACAACAGTTGTCGTTTACTCCTAAGTTCTCTTGGTACAATAGAATTTGTTCCCACAACATCTCACATTGTCGTTTCCATTTACCTTATATTCATTCATTTCATTCATAAAATAATACTTGATTTTGTAGAAACTTTTGTGATACTTTTGGGAAAGTATTTGCAAAATATAACTTGCAAGAGTCCTGCAAGGTTGAATTTGCTAATTTTATGCAAGGTTGAACTTGCGTGCTAACTCCGAGATAATGCAATTCAAATGTTCGAGTTAACCCTTGACCTCGGGTTCTGTAAAATGCAACCGTTGTATGATAAACACAATGTTTTGAAAACAATATGCTTTAATGTAACTATATGCTACTCCCTCTGTCCGCAAATAAGTGTACTTCTAACTTTTATCCTAAGTCAAACTTAACCAGATTTGACCAACTTTATAGAAAAACTTTGCAACATTTATGACACTTAATTAGTTCCATTATATTGGTTTTGAAATATAGGTTCAAAATATATCAATTTGATTGTGTACATGTTTTTATATTTATCCACAAAATTGGTCAAATGTTGAGAAATTTGACTCAAGAAAAAGCTAGAAGTACACTTATTTGCGGACGGAGGGAGTATGCAATATGTTCACTTAGTTGCTTTCAGTTTCCCTTTATTTGAATTACTGAGTTAGATGAATTTCCCTTTTTAGGATTTTATTTAAAATTTCACTTTAGAAATTTTGTATATCTGCCATAAATAAAAAAAATTAAATTTGTGTGTTTTCTATTTGAAATAATATTCCCTCATTTTTAGGAATATTATTTAGGCTTAAATGATTTTTAGAGTATTTTACTCATTTTAAGGCATTTAATTAAGTCAATTAACTCACTTGGAATTTTTATCTTATGAAAAATATTTTTAATAATTCCTAAAAATAGGATTTAGAATCCTTCATTTTCCCCTATTTGGAACTATTTTACTTTATTTTTCGAAAATGTCTAGGGTCATTTTTATTAAATGGGCCTTTTAAATAAATGTGAAATTACTAAATTGCCCTTGGGCCCACTGGTTAGACCAAATGGTCAAACCCAGCATAAATGGTTCAATCTAACCAAACCATATCGCTCACTTGGTCACTCGCCCTCTCTCTCTCTCTCTTGCGTGTGCTCGTGCCCTCTCTGTGGTGACTTTGCATCGCCACCGCATCATCGACTCTAGTCATTCCCGGTCACTTCCGCCACCGTCATGGCTCATACTCGAACCATCGTTCTCCACTCTGCCTCCCACAACTCAAATTTTCCTAGATCTACGTGTCATGGCCTCGCGCAACCCTCATCATGCTCTGGAACTCCTATGGTGCTCCCTTGTCGTTGAGATGTTCTAAACACCTCCATGGTGTCCTCCCTAACACGATTGGGCTAGCGCAGGTCGAGGTACCCCATCACTGGGTGCTCTCTGTGCTGCTTGGGTTCGTCTTCTCCCTCTCCAGCTCTGGTGAGCTAAGATCCCGTGCGATTCAGGTAGGTGTTCTTCTTCTGTTCCTCTGTCTACTACTCCTTGTCTCTTTCTACAACTATGTCTAATACAACTCTTCATGTTCTAGGGTTTCTACTGTATTGGCTCTCAATCATGGTTAATTCTAGGTATTCTAGAATGTTATAGATCCTTCTAGGGTGCTCTAGGTAGTTAGTTAGGTTCCTACTGCTCAATATGGTTACTAATCCTAAGTAGTTGATCTTTGTACTTTACTGAATCTCTATGCATGTGACACTTGGTTCAGTTACAGTTAACACTCTGGCAGATAAGTGTTTTCTAGGTTTAGTAGTGATGATCTAGTTCGGTTGTAGTAGATATATTTGATTACATCTAAGTTTACTTAGGTACTGATACATACATGTTTATGTTCAATACTGTATATACTTGTCTATTTATAGTTAGTTAGATATTGTCCTAATACTTCTAATGTTATTGTTAGTGTTGCTTGGTATCTTAAGCATGTAATTGTTTCCTGGTTATTAAGGTTGTGAAAATCCACAACAAAAGTAGATTATTTAGGTTAATCTGTATTTCCTTGATATCTTTTGCTAGTTGGTTACTTATAGTGTATGTGATTATGACACTCATCCAAGCTTGTAATCTTAGATGTGTTTTCATCAAGGAATATTATTATTCTTTACTTGTTACTTCTGAACCTTTGGATCAGTGTTACTGTAAGTATGTCGATTAGATGTGGTTTACTTATTTATGTAGGTTTAATATATTTATATCTTCTTCTATGATTAATCTTTTCATCCTTCAGTGAATCTCATGATCAAACCTAGGGATGTGGGGATTGATCATAAGATCTAGTTCTTAAATTGTTTCCTAATGTGTACTAGGTTGTGCCAAACTAATTTAGTGACATGGCATTATGGTGTTCTCCAACAACGGAGATGCACAGATGCTAGCTCTAGCTAGTATAGGTGCTACCTTAATTACTACTACTCTCTCTCTACCTAATCTTATTCTAAATTTTTGCTATAAACCTTTGAAGACTCAAATGTGAGCTTGAGGAAGATCTGATGTAGTTCTTCCCTCTCCTTGCTGCTGTTCTTCCTCTTTTCTCCCCTCTAGATATCTCTAGTGAGTGTGGAAAGTTGTTTTTCCTCTCTCTCAACCTCTAGTCTAAGAGTGTTTCTAATGAGTTGTGGTCTAAGGATTGTGAGCTTTGGGGTTGGGTTTGGAGTGCTATTTGTAGTACTCTGGGATTGACCTAGTGTTTACACCTCACTTTTTGCATGCGGTAAGTAAGCTTCTTATACCACCTCTCTAGGTTAATTTCTAGTGTCCTAATCTGCTTATGTCATATGCTAAATGTGGCATGTCGTTAAGGTGCATTTTGGTAATTTTTCCCTTGACAGATTGGACAAAACATTTGTTTTTAAGTTTAGAATTTTATTATTGTTCTTAGTACTGATAGTGATCTTGAATGTTTCTTAGATGATTTTCTGATAAATTGGCTTATGTAGCTTGATGAACTGCAAGTGTTCATTAGCTATCATTTGATTCTTTAAAAGAATCCTAAGTTTGAGGTGTTTTTCTACTTACTCTGATTTTTATTATGTCAGTTTGTTCTTACTATTGTTCCGTGTCTTCACTACTTACTATGTTGGTGGTTTGTACTGGATACTATGTATGCTACCTTGTTGTGGTGGAGATATACCAATCGTGGTATGGCTAGGATTGGCCTGGCCCAAGTCCGATGTGGATGGGCCTGCAGGAATGGCGGCTGGAAAGCGACTAACATAGAAGCCTGGCGACTGGAAGCTGGAGGCCCACGAGCTTAGATAGGCCAAGCTCGATTAGGTCAAAACCGCTGAAACCTTAACTGATTTGGTTGTAATCCTGTAAACCCTAGCAAGTTACCCCCTATATAAACCTCCCTAGGGTACTCTGTTTACTCACACACTATTAGCTACCCCATCCAAGCGACTCGCTGCCTAGCCGCCGAGCTCGCCCACCTTGTAATCCACTGACCGATAATACAATCTAGCAGGAGTAGGTCTTTACCCTACGAGGGGCGAACCTGGGTAAATCCCTTGTCTCTGGTTCCAATCTCGCACCGCAGATGGCGACTAGCTCTTTCCCCAAATCGTATCACTCGCTACTGTAACACCCCGTCCACTCCTGGGCCCGGGGGGTGTCACTCCTGGCAGCTTAATAGGATATCTAGACTGGCCCCACGGACCAACACTAGTCTTTTCTGCGCACTTTGTCCTCACTCGTGCGCACCCGGTTACCCACTTCCCGGTCGGTCACCCATCCTAGAATTTCTCTAGGCCAAGCACGCTTAACCTTAGAGTTCTTTTCGAATGAGCTTCCGGAAAAGAAGTTGCAACTTGTTGATATGGGTATCTTATCAATCCAATTAAGGCATGTGCCTGGATCTCACAGCTACCCCTGGTTGCGACTGGTGTGGTCATTCCCATGACAGTGGCGCCCACTGTGGGGCATGGCCAGTCAGGCCTGAGTTCTGCTGCGAGACCATACTCTCCAATCGATCGACCGATCGCCACCGGCCGCATGGTCACGAGCAGCGGGATCCTTCAGTCCTGCCCAGCTACTACATCCCAGTGTTGTGCCAGATCACACACAGCGCGGTGATGCTGGTCGGCATCATCAACCTCTTCATCGGGTTCACGGACGCCATCGACCCAGCGGAAATGGCGGTCATTGGTGGATCGCCGGCACATGATCTGCTCTCGGAAGGCCAGATCTGCTCCATCACTTGCCTTGCCTCTGAGTACGACTCGACCTCCAGCAACACGGCCAGGAGCGACACGGCCGCAAGCGACGCGACCCTCCACGACGACCCGACTCGGCGACCCCGGCCTCGGTCGCCGGATCCATCTCAACCGCGTCACGTGAAGACTCCATCACGCGGGTCTCCAACACTGAGGACTTCGAGGATCCCTCCATCCTCGGGCTCTTCGACTTCGACTCCGGGTCGGAGTCCCCTAACGAGGCACGCATCAGGTCCAACCGCTACGATGCCATCTGTGGGGCCCCCGGATTCATCCTCCGGGAATCCCTGTTATGCATACAACCACGATCCCATGATCAGTTAGTCGTGGCACATAACCGACAAATATCATAGTAAACATCCAGTACCTAACGAATATATGACATACCTTATATGCCATTATGGCTACATTGATCAACAACAGCGGAACTTCATTAGGCGTAGGGCCCGAGCCATGCCTTAACCTACATGCAACTGACTGGGAGAATGTCCTAGCTCGCATAGTCGCCAACGCCATCTTCTTCTTGAGATCTAGCCAAGTTAATAGCCAGGGAAAATGCCGGTGAGTACTTTGAATGTACTCGCAAACCACCTAAATACTGTAATAACAACAAGAGGCTATGCAATATGGCCGTGGTAGTAGGAGGGCTCCAAGAGAGGTTCTTTTCTTAATTAGTTTCTCTTGTAGATATAGCATCTACATATCTTTGTTGAAAACTTTTGTAAACCATTTTGGAAACCTTTTTATTTTGAAAAGCTTTGGAAAATAATAGGACTGGGTCACCCATTTGCTCCTGTTTTCAGGTCGTCCCACGACCAAACTCCTTCCATACCTCTCTGACCATCCCATGGTCAAAGCAGGTATCCTTCCCGACCATCCCATGGTCAAAACATTTTCAAAGCCTTTGCTTTTTCGAAATCCTTTTTGAAAACAAAACCAGCACCGCTCTACAGAAGTTTGTCTAGCCCGTCCTTAACCGTGGACACGGCTATTCGAATAGATTTACACTCTGCAGAGGTTGTACACTTTACCCACACCATCCGGGTACACTACCCTGATCTTCACCGATCGTGGGTCGAGTAACCGATCAAGAATCTCCGGATGCCCACTCCAATATAAGTGCCTACCCTATGAGTGTTAATCCCCTCAACACCGGGACATCGGGTGAGGACCAACCGGAGCGCTTTTTCCACTCCTCGAGAGTGTGCACTTTCAATGAGGGGCTCATAGTAACGCGTGGAGGCCTGCCGACCCTTCGTTCCTTCTCCAGGTCCCACCTTTATCGGAGAAGGCCCACCCTCCAGGGATCCCCGATCCCCTGTAGTAGTTACGAGGCAGCTTATACCGGAATAGGCAACCTTCAAATCCAGCCCTGTCCCATTCCAGAGTAATGTGGTTGCACAAGGTTAAGTTATTATAGCTAGACTGCAAAGAACCAGGTGCGTTTTCGTAAACCTTTTTCCTCCAGTTTTCCTCTAGCATTTTGTAAAACGAAACCTTTTTATTTCTTAACATCTCTTGGGAGTTCCCACCTCACCAAGTTTTTATCATAAAACATTTGGTAAAACTTTTTCCGGGGTCTTCCCATCCGCTAGTTTTTGCTTCGGCTAAAACGGGGTCTCCAAAGGGGTATGGCGGATAAGCACCATCTACTCTACTAGGGACAATTAGGTATCACCAAGGGGGTTGTACTTAGTAGTACCAAGTGTAATGGTTTGGAGGAGCCAACCACTACCATATATATATGTATATATATAAACATATAGTAAAACAATGCAGTTTTTAATAAACAGTAGATAAAACATGCATAAGTAAAATAGTAGGACACGGCTTATGAGTAAGAAGGTGGCTTGACTGATGATCAGCAATATGTCATAAATGTCCCTGGACTTCTCCTTTAGATACTCCCAGAATACCAATACCAAATATAAATACCACTTCTTCTGCTCTCCGATTGCATCGCAACTATCGTCGTCCCGACAGCACATGCAAGCAAGCAAGGCCACAATCAACATAAAGCAATGCAAGCATCAATACAATACAACAGGAAAACATACCACACATTACTTAATTCAGTAGGTTTTGCGAGGATTGGATTTAGGAGGTTGAGGTGGCCTTGGTGAAGGGGGATGAAAACCCCTTAGGATTTATAGTCTAGAAGCTACCTATTAGATGCGTTTTGGAACAAGACCAAATTCTGGATGTTATCATTGTATACAAATGATACCTACAGGTAGATGTTGATAAAATTAAACCAACAAAAGTGGTTTTACTATTTTATCACTTTTCTTTGATTTCCTATGCATTTTCTAGTGCTAAAGGCTCTAGTTTTAGGAAATAATTCACCAGAAAAGTTATGGAGGCCCAAAAATTATTTACTTGGATGGTTAGGTAGGGCTTGATGTACTTGATCACTGAGAGTTGGAATCAAGTCAATATAATTACCAGAATGACCTCTAGAAATTCCCAAGGGCAATTTTATAGACATTTTGTCTTTTTCACCAAATTTAATCTACAGAATGTTTTGGTTTGATTCCAAGGGCACAATGTAGGTATTGGGATACCTTTCTGTAGAAATTGGAAGCAACCAGTTTGGAGTTGCAGAGCTACTAGTGTAAATTTATAGGTGAATTACCCATGCACAGAACATATTAATTCACAATAACTCAACTAAGGCTTAGGAAATTATGGGCTCCTGGATTTTGATAGATAATGATATAGAGTTTTACTGGGAGTTTGAATTAGGTCAATACATCTGTGGGTTTGGCCTAGAGAAATTTCTAAAGTCAGATCATGGCTGTTTTTGTTATTTTTACTAAAGCCAAACTACAGTTTACCTTGGCATGAGACCAAGGTCTATGGCTAGGTACTTCTAATTGCTTTCAGAGGCAGTTGGTTTTACTCCAATTGGAGTTTGGTAGTTCAGTGAGGAAATTATTTAGTGTAAATGACACCTTTTTGTATATTTAATTCCAGCAAAACAATAAGATAGATATTGGTATGAGACTAGCTCTGGGTGGTAGGGAATACTCCATAGAACATTTAAAAATTTGGATGTGGTAAGTTGAAGTTGATTTGTATTTTTGAAATGATTTAAATCTAAAGACAAACTTATGGATTTAAAGAACTACTAAAAAGAAAAAGAGAAAGGGGCAGCGCTGGGCCGGGATCTTAGAGGAAACTAGGCCGTGGCGCCCAGATTTGGCCCACCCAGCTGGTCAGTGCGCGGGAGAGAGGAACTCAAAGTGTCAGATCCGAAGATTATGTTTACCACTAGCAATAGTGTCTATATAACACCAGAAAGCCATAGGTGTTGAATGCACAAGTTTTTAACTAGATTATTGACTCTAGTGCAAGTGGGAGACTGTGGGAGATATGCCCAAGAGGCAATAATAAAGTGGTTATTATTATATCTTTATGTTTATGATAAATGTTTACATCCCATGCTATAATTGTATTATTAGGAAACACTAATACACGTGTGTTTTGTAAACATAAAAGAGTCCCTAGTAAGCCTCTTGTTAAACTAGCTTGTTGATTAATGGATGATCATGGTTTCCTGATCATGGATATTGGATGTCGTTAATAACAAGGTTATATCATTAGGAGAATGATGTGATGGACACACACACCCATAGTACGCGTAGCATAAGATCAAGTCATTAAGTTCGTATTGCTGTAAGCTTTTAAATGCATAGTAACCTAATCCTTCGACCATGAGGTTATGTTAATCACCATCACCGGATGGATACTTTGATGACATCAAACGCCGCTTCGTAACTGGGTGGTTATAAAAGTGTCATTGGGTATTCTGAAAGTATGTGTTGAAGCGCATGAACCAAGATTGGGATTTGTCCATCCATATGACGGATAGATATGCTCTGGGCCCTCTCGGTGGAATGCCATCTAGTTAGCTTGCAAGCATGTGACTAGGTCACAAGGGATGACATATCACGGAACGAGTAAAGAGTACTTATCAGTAACGAGGTAGAACTAGGTATGGAGATACCAACGATCAAACCTCGGATAAGTATAGTATCGCGAGACAAAGGGAATTGGTTTCATATGTAAATGGTTCAATCGATCGTGAAGTCATCGTTGAGTATGTGGGAGCCATTATGGATCTCCAGGTCCCGCTGATGGTTATTGATAGGAGATGTGTCTCTATCATGTCTACATATTCACGAACCGTAGGGTGACACACTTAAGGTTCGAAGTTGTTTTAAGTAGATATGGAATGTGCGTTGGAGACCGAATGTTGTTCGGAGTCTCAGATTGGATTTGGGACATCACGAGGAGATCCGGAATGGTCCAGAGAATAAGATTCATATATAGGAGATCATTTTATGAGTTAGGAAATGTTCCGGAGTGTTTGTATGAGGATTCTAAGGTTTCGGAATGTTCCGGAAGGTTCTAGAAGATATCTTGGAGTTTGCTTGAAAATCAAGATAGGGATCAAGGAGTCCTGGTGGGTCAAGACACGGATTCGTGGGGGAGGAGGACTCCTCCCCCCTCCCCAAATTCGTTGGCCATAGAGGAGGGGAGTCCTACAAGGACTCCCCCTCCCCAGGCGCGCCTCCTCCCCTTAAATAGAAGGGCAGGGGCGCCCCCTCCACACACGCTCTCATAACGTCTAATCTCTGCCGCCTCTCTCCTCCACCATATTCTGCACAGGCATAGGCGAAGCCCTGCAGAATTCTCTACTCCACCACCACCACCACGCCGTCGTGCTGCTGGGATTCCGTGGAGAAGATCTACTACCTCCGCTGCTCGCTGGAACGGGGAGAGGAAGGTCTGCTTCGACTCCGCACGTGTGACCGACTGCGGAAGCGCTGCCGAATCGTGGCGCCGGAAGGATCGTCTACTTGACCAAGGGCGGAAGCGCTGCTGGAACGCGACGCTGGAAGGATCGTCTACTTGACCGAGGGCGGAAGCGCTGCTGGATCGCGACGCCGGAAGGATCGTCCACACGATCTTGAGATCGGCAAGTGATCGACTACATCAACCACGAGATCTAATCTCGTTAACGCTTTCGGATCTACGAGGGTTAGTTCCTATCTATCTCGTTGCTCATGTCTCATAGATTAGATCTTGGTTTTTATCTAGATTAGATCTAGGTTTTGTTCGTTCTTGCAGTAGAAATTTTTTGTTTTCCATGCTACGAACCCATCAGTGGTATCAGAGCCGTATCTATGCGTAGATCTGTTGCACGAGTAGAACACAATGTTTTTGTGGGCGTTGATGCTTTTGTTGTCGGTGTCTTAGCGTGTACTTTGCATCTTGCGGCATGGTGGGATGAAGCGGCTCGGGCAAACATTACATGTCATCATACATGAGACTTGCTCCACGCTTGACGTGCAACTTGCTTTGCACAAGTGGCTTTGCGGGTGTCTGTCTCTCCCACCATAGTTAAGATTCAATTTACAATGAGCATCTTGACAACACTTGTATCAACGTTGTGGTCCTTGTTCGTAGGTAAGATCGGTCTTATGCGAAAGCCCCAAACCACGTAAAACATGCAAAGAAAATTAGAGGTGTCTAACTTGTTTTTGCAGGGGTTTTGTGATGTGATATGGCCATCATGTGATTATGATTATATTTGATGTATGCAATGATCCTTGTTGTAATATGGCAACTGGCAGGAGCCTAATGGTTGTCCTTTAATTCTGTTAAGACCTGCGTGTCTATTCATCTTGTAATAGCTTTATTCCAAGTAGTTGTAATAGTTGCTAGTGATGATGGACAATCATGAAGCGGCGCCACGGACCTTGACGCCACGCCGGTGATGATGGAAATCTTGTCCATGCTTTGGAGATGGAGATCAAAGGCACAAGAAGAAAGGCCATATCATATCACATATTATGAATTGCCTGTGATGTTAATCCTTTATGCATCTTGTATTGCTTAGATCGCGATGGTAGCATTATAAGATGATCCCTCTCACTAAATATCAAGTAATAAAGTGTTCGTCCTTAGTTGGCACCGTTGCTAAGACTCGTCGTTTCGAAGCATCTCGTGATGATCGGGTGTGATAGACTCTACGTGTGCATACAACGGGTGCAAGCCAGATTTGCACATGCAGAAACTAAGGTTAACCTTGACGAGCCTAGCATGTATAGACATGGTCTCGGAACACGGAATACCGAAAGGTAAAGCATGAGTCATATGGATGATATGATGAACATGTTGATTTTTCGCCTTTAAAGCTACATCATCTCACGTGATGATCGGACTTGGTGTAGTGGATTTGGTTCGTGTAATCACTAAAACAACTCGAGGGATGTTGTTTTTGAGTGGGAGTTCATTTGTAATTTGGATTAGTAGAACTCAATTTATCATAAACACAATCAAAGTGAATTTGCATAGTTTGTTGTAGTCATTGGCATCTGTTCACCACCTTACGCTTAGTCATAGTTGAGATAGTAGAACTATAGAAATTCTGGATATTTACTTTACGAACTGGTATCGTATTGTTTTGAATGTCAATTTAAAGTTTATAAGTCCTATTGCAAACTTTCAGCAAACTCTATTTGCTCCATGAAGTTTAATAAGTAGTATTAAATCAAGAGTAACAATTCCAGTGTTAGTATCTAATGTATCATGTTTGCCTCCATGATTCTTGATACTCAAAAAGATTGTTTTTAATATCAAGTTTATCTAAGAGCTGAAAGCAATGTTTCAGAAACCATCATATGTGAAAGGTATTGCGATATCTAAAACAATGTGTTGGTTACAACATGATAGAGTATACGTCCTCATATTTGATGAGAATTTGTGAAGGTTGGAGACGCTAGTCGTCCTAATCCTCCAAAAGTTTTTGAAAAAGAAACATTATACTCGCAATTCACCTTTATAAGCTATAGCAGCTTGATCATGAAAGTTGTCATGATAAGGATGAATAGAAGATGTAAGTAAAATGTTTACTACACTAAAAGATTACTAAAGAATGGATTTTTGAAAGAACACCAAACATTTGATGATGGTGATCCACCTCAAAGTGCAAGTCCAAAGGTATTAGTAGTTGACTATATACGCTTTGTACCATGTGTCATGTTGATGACACCATTGTTGATGTTGATAAATTCTTTTAAAAGAAAAGGAATTGCTGAAAGAGAATCTATAAAATATTTGGCAGAAAATAAAAGGTTGGAGATGTCCAACTTAGGCATATAGAAGATATACATGTTATGGTTGTATTCCTTGCTTGTTAAACAATGTGGTTCTCCGGTATTGGACACCAAATTGGTTGGTATGAAGTGTCATACAGGACAACACAATTCATGAACTGCAATGGCCTAAGTAACTAGCAAGAGAATATGTGATGATGTTCATCGAAAACAAACAAAGGGTTGTTGTGTTGCTCGTTAACATCAAAGCTTGCCTTCAAGATTTGTTTCAATAATTGTTATTTTGATCAGGTATTATGACGACAAAAAGGTTGTTCAAATAATTACCGTATTCCATAATAGATGGATGATATACAAGTCTGGTTGGAAGAATAACGACCATAAAAACTAATGCTAAAATGTCGCAAGACAAATGATTGAAAGATCACTTGCGAAGTGACATCGCCGTTTAAATTATATTGAAAGGATATATGAAGAAACTCTATATTGATGGATTTTTGGAGTCTTTGATTTGGATCAAATGACGCTTATGATACTTTCCAGGAGATAATTAAAACTCCGTTCGTAGGCCAAAAGAGGAACGGACGACTAACTGATTGGAATTTGTACATATTGATGTATATATAGTCCATTATGTGTAGTCATGGGCGATGGATTTCAACTTCATATGCTTTCTCCGAAGATTTGAGTGAGTATATGTATATACTTGCTCAATAACGAAGAAGTATGAAACATTTGAAAAATGTTCAAAGATTTTCAAGATGAAGTGGAAAATCATTGTAACAAGAAAATAAAAGAGTTTATGATTGGATCATAAAGAAAGATATTTGAGTTACAAGTTTAGCAAAACACCTAAGATTTGAGGAATCGTTCCATGGATTTGCATTTCCCAAAACACCATAGGAGTATGGAGTGTTCAAGATATGTAATGAAACCTTGGTTGACATGGTAAGATCAAAGGTGTCATTTATAAAACTGCCATTATATTTTAAAGATTAAAGCTTTAGTGACTACCGCTTTTACACTGAAAAGAGCTCCATCGTGATCCGTTGAAATGACACCGTATAAGTCATGGTTTGGGATAAAACCCGAATTGTCTTTTCTTAAATTTTGGTATGCTATGCATAAGTAAAATGTTTACAACCAAAGTCGGATAAGCACGTCTTTGTAGGTTATCCCAAAGAATTTGTTGGGAATTTCTCCATAACACTGAGGACAAAAGAGTTTGTTACTTGGAACGTCAAGTTTCTTGAGAAGGAATTTTTCATGAAAAGTTAAGTGGGAGGACAATACAACTTTGATAAGGTTGTTGAACCTTAGCTATATGTGCTAAGTAGCGCAGCGCCGGAAAGTGTCCCGGTGACGGCCACAATGCTCATGGCTCTCGTGATTACAAAAGGTGTGATCTCGGAGATTATAGTTCCTATAGAACCGTGTGGGTCGGTAATAATCAAATAGTAAGATTTGATAAGCAAGTCGTCATTGTTTTGACAATGATGAACCGACTGCATGCAAAGAAGCGATGATGGGCCCTGACTCCATAAAATGACTAGAAGTCATGGAATCCGTGATAGCATCCATATACGAGAAATCAAGTTTCTGAACTTTGAAGACCCTCCGGAAAGGCGTGAAGCCTATCGGTCGTGTTTGGATCTATAAAGAAATAGACATGGATATTTCAAATCTATGAAATAGTCGACATGTACGACAATGTTCAAGGGATTGACTATGATAAGATTTGATCTTTCATAGCGATATTTAGTCTGGACGGATTAATGTAGCAACCACTACATATATTTTGGTATATGGTAGTTGAACAAACAAAACAAGTTCTTCTAATAGAATAGTTACCTATGACGTGTACATGACACGATCCAAAGGGTTTTGTTGATTCAAAGGATGCTAAAAGAGTATGCAAAACTTCAATGGTTGAAGTAAGCATAGCGGAGTTGGAATCTTCACCATGATGAAACTGTTAAAAGAGTTTAAATTCATCGGAGATGATGAGGATGCTTGCATTTGCAAGAAATTAAGTGGGAGCGCTGAGACATATTTCTAATACATTATGTAGAGGACATATTGTTGATTGGAAATAATGTATCTTGTATTGACACATGTTAAGAATTTCATTTCGATGAAAGACTTAGGCATAACCCAAGAATTAGGCATCAATGTCTATATGAATAGATTGAGGCGCTAATATGGTTTTGCCAAATGTACATAGATAACATGTTGAATGAGTTCAATAGGGAAACAAAAAGAAAGGTTCTTGATGCACGGAAAGGACTGAATCAAGATTCGAGTGTGTTGACACGAGATTCAAGTGTTTTGACACTTGGTGAAATTACAAGAATATCTTGATCAATCATTCTTTGAGATGTACACATCCAGATATGTCCTATGCTCTAAATGTTATGAGCATATACCAGAATGATTCATAAGATGATCATTGGAAAATAGTAAATATATTCTTATGAGCTTTGGAAGAACTAAGAATATATCATGTATAAGTGACAAATAGTTAAAGGTAGTTCATTGTAAAGTGTTACATTGATACTAGTTTTGTCACAGGATACAAATTAAGTCTATCTCAATTTAAACTATGGGTGGCACAATGTAATGAAAGGAAGTTCCATAACGGATTTGGTTGAGTACCAAAGTTAAAACATTGTGACAGATACTACAACAAAAGGCTAAGTATATAAACTGCTATAGTAGCAGCAAAGGAGGGCATTTGTGTTAAGTAGTTTGTTATCAAACTAGGTGTGGTTCATAGAGGGATAATACTATGAAGATACATTGTATGACAATTGTATCAACATGATTTAATCCCGAGGAACTAAAGGTCTCACCAAAGGACCAAATTTATACAATGCCATCTCATTGGAGAATGAGTAATGCGCAGAGACGCAATGACATGCAAATACACACGGACCTGGAAGTGTCAGATCCGAAGATTATGTTTACCACTAGCAATAGTGTCTATATAACACCAGAAAGCCATAGGTGTTGAATGCACAAGTTTTTAACTAGATTATTGACTCTAGTGCAAGTGGGAGACTGTTGGAGATATGCCCAAGAGGCAATAATAAAGTGGTTATTATTATATCTTTATGTTTATGATAAATGTTTACATCCCATGCTATAATTGTATTATTAGGAAACACTAATACACGTGTGTTTTGTAAACATAAAAGAGTCCCTAGTAAGCCTCTTGTTAAACTAGCTTGTTGATTAATGGATGATCATGGTTTCCTGATCATGGATATTGGATGTCGTTAATAACAAGGTTATATCATTAGGAGAATGATGTGATGGACACACACACCCATAGTAAGCGTAGCATAAGATCAAGTCATTAAGTTCGTATTGTTGTAAGCTTTTAAATGCATAGTAACCTAATCTTTCGACCATGAGGTTATGTTAATCACCATCACCGGATGGATACTTTGATGACATCAAACGCCGCTTCGTAACTGGGTGGTTATAAAAGTGTCATTGGGTATTCTGAAAGTATGTGTTGAAGCGCATGAACCAAGATTGGGATTTGTCCATCCATATGACGGATAGATATGCTCTGGGCCCTCTCGGTGGAATGTCATCTAGTTAGCTTGCAAGCATGTGACTAGGTCACAAGGGATGACATATCACGGAACGAGTAAAGAGTACTTATCAGTAACGAGGTAGAACTAGGTATGGAGATACCAACGATCAAACCTCGGATAAGTATAGTATCACGAGACAAAGGGAATTGGTTTCATATGTAAATGGTTCAATCGATCGTGAAGTCATCGTTGAGTATGTGGGAGCCATTATGGATCTCCAGGTCCCGCTGATGGTTATTGATAGGAGATGTGTCTCTATCATGTCTACATATTCACGAACCGTAGGGTGACACACTTAAGGTTCGAAGTTGTTTTAAGTAGATATGGAATGTGCGTTGGAGACCGAATGTTGTTCGGAGTCTCAGATTGGATTTGGGACATCACGAGGAGATCCGGAATGGTCCAGAGAATAAGATTCATATATAGGAGATCATTTTATGAGTTAGGAAATGTTCCGGAGTGTTTGTATGAGGATTCTAGAAGGTTTCGGAATGTTCCGGAAGGTTCTAGAAGATATCTTGGAGTTTGCTTGAAAATCAAGATAGGGATCAAGGAGTCCTGGTGGGTCAAGACACGGATTCGTGGGGGAGGAGGACTCCTCCCCCCTCCCCAAATTCGTTGGCCATAGAGGAGGGGAGTCCTACAAGGACTCCCCCTCCCCAGGCGCGCCTCCTCCCCTTAAATAGAAGGGCAGGGGCGCCCCCTCCACACACGCTCTCATAACGTCTAATCTCTGCCGCCTCTCTCCTCCACCATATTCTGCACAGGCATAGGCGAAGCCCTGCAGAATTCTCTACTCCACCACCACCAGCACACCGTCGTGCTGCTGGGATTCCGTGGAGAAGATCTACTACTTCCGCTGCTCGCTGGAACGGGGAGAGGAAGGTCTGCTTCGACTCCGCACGTGTGACCGACTGCGGAAGCGCTGCTGAATCGTGGCGCCGGAAGGATCGTCTACTTGACCAAGGGCGGAAGCGCTGCTGGAACGCGACGCCGGAAGGATCGTCTACTTGACCGAGGGCGGAAGCACTGCTGGATCGCGCACCGGAAGGATCGTCCACACGATCTTGAGATCGGCAAGTGATCGACTACATCAACCACGAGATCTAATCTCGTTAACGCTTTCGGATCTACGAGGGTTAGTTCCTATCTATCTCGTTGCTCATGTCTCATAGATTAGATCTTGGCTTTTATCTAGATTAGATCTAGGTTTTGTTCGTTCTTGCGGTAGAAATTTTTTGTTTTCCATGCTACGAACCCATCACTAGAGATGGGCGCTAACAGCGGTTTCTGCTGCCTAGGGTACCCCTTGCAACAACAACCGAGAGGTCCTCGCCGACGCTCGAGAATCTCGTCGACTGAGATGGCCCTGGTCAGAGAGGTAGCAATGGTTAGGTAGCTCAGGCTCGGGCTAGCTCAGAAAGGCGACATGCAGAGGAATAGGAGTAGAATAGAGGGTACCACGAGCAAATCTTGTAGAAGGCTGAGGTTTCTTCTCTCTGTTCTCCTGGCTAGGACAAGGATGGAGAGGACAGGTAGAGCTCGGGGATAGTATGTGAGAGCGAGGAGATGCAAATGAGGGAGGGAGAGGAGCTGTATTGGCTTGTGGCCTATTTAACAGAGAGAGAGTATTCCCTCATGGACTTGGTCCATTGGGCATGGGAGGGAGGAGAGAAACCAGGAGGAGAGGATGTTGTGGGCGGGGAGGGTGGTATTTGGTCGGGCTGCAGGTCAGAGAGGAGCAGGGGCAGCTGTTGCAAAGCTTTGAGGGCAAGGAAAAAGAGGGGTTGGCTTGTGTCTCCATCATGGACAAGCACTAGAGACAAGAGGTGTAAGTTGCTACAGTGTTGCTACAGTGTGGGCACGACCATGGGAGGTGGAGTTGCTGTGGAGAAGGGCTGGGTAAGCTTTGATGGCGCTTGGAGGTAATTTGCTTAGTTTGCTAGAGTTTGACCAAATGGTAATTGTGAAGGAAGTCCAAAAACTTGCATTGGACCAGATTAAGAAATGGTACTGGTGGGTAGATGAGGTCAATACATAGCTCTAGGAATTTATTGGGATTTTTCAAAGGACCTTAAGTCAAATTAACTCCATTTACTCAAAAACTGCAGAAGTACTTTCTAGAAGCTAATGCAAAAACTCTACATTAGACAGGAGGGGTTTTTGATGTTGGATGGTCCCAAATGTGAATACACACTTATGGGAATTTTTCCAAGATTTATTGAGGCTTAAAAGTATTTAAAACAATTATTATTCCATTTTAGCCATTTAAGAAAATGGACAAAAAGAAATAATAAAGCTCTTCAAAAATAATTATTTTTGAAGTGGGAAGATGGGATATGATACGTGGAACTTAATTGAGCCAAAACTTGAGGAAGTGTTTTGGCTAAAACCAAACTTTCCTATATGAGGAGTTTTGGGGACTTTGACTACTAAAGAAATTAATTAGATTTGGAGCCAAAATCATTATGGGTAAAATTTGATAAATCTTAATGATCAATGTAGAGGATGTAGACATGGTGTAACAAACAGTTTCAACCTTGTGATTGGAGATTCCAAGTTGATTTTGGTGAAAACTAGAGATTTAAGGATCTTGGGTAAGGTTGTTTTCATGCCACCAAAACCTTGTTGGATCTTGGAGCTCAGGGCTCCCCTTGGGGCATGGGATATATGGATTGATAGACCAAGTGCTGTAGATTGCAATGGTGTGGGGGCTTGAGCTTGACCCTGCTTGACCTCACCAAGATAGGCTTCCAAACTTTGAATAAAATAAGCCTGTCAAAGCAGATTATCACTAGCCATCAAAACCTTGTGGGTTTAGGCAGCACAAGGATTCACTTGGAACAAGTGAAGTAGATGTTGGTAAAACTATATGAATATAACAGAACCATGCAAATAGTTGGTCCATAGATGATTGGATGGTGGTGTGAGCTTCTAGCAAAGTTGGCATGATGACTAGATTTGCAGGAAAAGTTATTTTCTTGCCTACAAAACCATCAAGAACTAGTGGGTTGAAGGGTGATCTAACCAAGGGAAAAAGTGGGCCTTGGTATTCCTTATGATGGTTAACAACATGGTTCAAGTGCATTACCAAGGATGCACAAGGGTTGGGAAAGGGAGACATCCAAAAAGGTGATTTTGGAAATAGTTTTCCAGACTTAGCCAAATTTGGCAGATTTGGGGATCTTGACTAGAATATGAGAGGAGGTGTTTTTGTTGGGTTGCAAGGTACCCAATCATCATCAAGTGGATGATGTTGAAGTGTAGATTTATTAGAAGGGATTCATGCTTGATATTGGCCTTCATTGACTTGGAAGCTTCTAGAAGAGATATCTTCAGAATTGATCTGGTTAAGGGTTTTCGATGATCACCTAGTAGCTAGGGATCAGATCTAGATTGTATCCTTGCTTAGGGTGGGCTGATTTGGAGACATCTTTATCCTAGTGATGAGATCCTAGAGTAGCTCATACTATCTCCTAAGCATACAATTCAAACAGCAGATCAAGGCAACTCATCAGACAGCAGATCAAGGTAACTCAACTTATAACCTAAGCAAACCTACTACTAAGGTTACCATCAAGCCTAGCTTGGGGTAAGGATGGGTATTTTGAATAGGTTGGAGTTTGAGCAAGGTAAGGTCCTTGGTATCTCTACCAAGAGTAGAGTTCAAATGCTTCATAAAAAAGGTTTGGTTAAACCTAGAGATGAGAATAGTAGAAGGTTCAGTCTTGAAAACATAAGGAGATTATATTATATATCTCTCCATAGTTTTGTCAATAGAAGATACCAAAAATAGTTTTGGTTACATAAGCATCTTGGCTTATTTTTTTTGAAATGCTAGAACATTTGAGAATATGAAAATTAAGCCAAGACTGTTTGAGAAGTAGCTTTTGTCAACTGGTGTTAAGGTAGGGAGTATATTCTCTAATACACAATCATATGCATAAGCATATCCAAACAACTAAAAAACACTTCAGCATTAAGCAAGAAAAAGTTTTTGTTCCCCCTGATTTTTGCATTTTGAACAACTAATCAGGGTTGCTGAAATTGGGATGTTACACCATCTACATGGAGGGTAGCATCACCGTGCCACAAGATCCTTTCTCCACGCCCCTCTTGCCGATCGCAATGGTGACAGAGATCAAGGAGTACCGCCTACAGCTAGAGGCGGCCAAGGTCAGGGAACAAGCCGAGCGCAACAAGTTTCACCTCGAGCAGCAAATGGCACAGGAGCTATCACTCTATCACTAGCACCGAATTAGGAGTCGCCTAAACTCCAATGTCTAGGGATGCACCCTAAACTTCGACAACGAACACGACCCCGCTCGCGTGGCCGAGCGCGAGTTCTACCACAACGTGCCGCCTAGCGGCAGTCGCCCACTAGCTGGGGCGCCTAGGACTAGAGCTCAACCACCACCCTGTTGCTCGCCTCCTCCGGAGTAGCCGTGGATCATCATCTCCCCACAAGCGCGTGACTCCTACTCTACTCCACCCCGATGGACAACGTCATCGCGGGGCAAGCTACAGTCGCCAACCTCAACATCACAGGATAGGGCGTGCTGCAGGTTAAGTACGCCCAAGCCCTACTCGCTAGGGCTGTCGAGTAGCAAGCCAGGGAAGTCGACCCGCGGGGGCGGATGTACTCTCGCTCATCCAGGAGCCACGTGGCCTCAAGCGGCCGTCCAACGGTCACCAACACTCTCAACTACCCCCCGCCCGAGCCCCAGCAGCTCCAACCTCGAGCGACGAACCCCGCACTCTCCACCAACAAGCCGCGACCCGTGAACAACACAGTCACCACCAACGGTCAGCCGATCGACGCGCGGACCCACATCCTCAACAACCAAATCTAGCTCGCTCGCCGGCCAAATGACTTGAGGAGTACCCTCACCAACCGCGGAGAGCCCGATCCAAGGGGTTCCCTCAGCCAAATCGGCCCACAGTGCTTCGGACCAATGATCCAAGGCGAGAAGTACCCTTCCACCTTCAAAGTGCCGAAGAACATTGAGAAGTACGACCCTATGTATGATCCATTGGTATGGATCGACACGTACCTCATGGCGATGGGAATCACCGGCCACACCAACCTACTAGCTGCTCGCTACCTCCCCTAATGATGGAGGGAGCGACTTGCCAGTGCATCAACACCCTCCTTGAGAACAACATTGACTCGTGGGAGGGCATGCGAGACGCCTTCGTCAGGCACCTCAAAGGCTCCTACACCCACTCCACCACCATCAAGGACCTGGAGCGCTGCATCCAGGGACCGCATGAGTTGACCTGCCACTGAGTGCAGCGGTGTCAGGATCTATGGATCAATGCCTCCGACATCCACTTCTTCAAGAATGCGTGCCGGTATGAACCTCTGGTCGCCAAGATCAAGAGGGTCTACCGGACGCTCGACAACATCCCTGACCTCCTCGAAATCACCAAGTGCTACACGGAGGAAGACCTGAATCAGGATTCGGACAGCGAGTCCGGTGGAAGATGCCGCACAGGCGGCCACGACAATGGCAGGCAGCACGAGATGCGCTACAGCAACACTCGCCTCACCAGCAAGCGCCGCGGTGACGGGCGAGTCGACTTCATCGCCAATGCTGGCTACGGGCAGCACGACCCGAAGAACTACCTTTGTGATGGAGGCAACTACCATGACAGTAGCAACTACCGCGACAACAACACCGCGAGGCCGAAATTCGACCATGCGGCTCTTCTCCCAACCCTGTGTATACGACAGTAGGGAAGGGAAACCTGCCACTCACACTACCTCCGACTGCCACTCCCTGAAGGAGATCGAGAAGGCAAGGCGAGCAAAGCAGGGGGCCAACGATGACCCACCAAGGGACAATGGCAACACCGGTGGATTCAGTCATGCCACCAGCTTGCTTCACACGTTCACCAGGCTCGGCACCAAGCGCGAGAAGAATGTGCTCGCCAGTGCAGTAGCAATCAACGCGGTGACTCAAGTCGACATCCCTCGCTTCCTCAACTGGTCCGGGCAAAGCATCAGTTGGAGCTGCAAGGATCACGCGCCAAGAACCGGGTATCCCGGGCGAGTCGCCCTGGTGGTCAAGCCCAAAGTGGCTGACTATTGGCTCCCCAAGCCACTGATGGACGGTGGGAGCTCCATCAACATTCTGTACCTGGACACTTTCAGGAGACTACAACTCCCATAGTCGATGATCGAATCGACCCTCACCACCTTCCACGGCATTGTCCAGGTCGGAAGGCGTATCTAATTGGAAAGGTGATGCTGCCAGTCACCATCGGCATACCAGCCAACTTCTACACCGAGCGGATCGTCTTCGAGCTGGTGAACTTCCATAGTCCCTACCACTGCGTTCTGGGGCGACAGGTGTTGACCAAGTTCATGGCAACTCCCACTATGCTTACAACATGATGAAGTTCCCAGGGCCACGCAACCTCATCACCGTCCACGGCGACCCCGACATGGCCGTGGACTGCAAGGACAAAGGCACTGAGCTCGCCGACATTGTCATCGCCGATGAAACTAACCACGCTGACAAGCTCGCCAAATACGCGAGCGGCATCGACAAGGACGACCCTGCGATCCTGAATATGCCGACCACGGCTAGGTCTGCACAGGGGACATTCAAGGCCTCCTCGCACACCCGCTTCGTCGAGCTTATCCCAGGCAACTCTAGCCAGAAGGTCACCGTGGGGACCAACATGAGACCCGCATAGGAAACTACGCTCATCGAGTTCCTACGTGAGAATATCAACAACTTTGCATGGAAGCCATCTGACATGCCTGGTGCCCCGAGGTAATCACCGAAGAAGTGCAGTGGCTACTCGCTACAGGTTTCATTCAGCCAATCAAGTACTCCAAGTGGCTGGCAAATCCAGTGTTGGTCCTGAAGAAGAAAAACTCCTGGAGGATGTGTATCGACTACACCAACCTCAACAGTGCCTACCCCAAGGAGGAGTTTGTCCTCCCACGCATCAACCAGATCATTAACTCGACCGCGGGGTCCGAGTCGCTATGCTTCCTTGACACCTATTCTGGCTACAATCAGATCAAGATGGTTGTCGTGGATGAGGATAAAACGGCTTTCATTACGCTGTTCGGAGCTTTCTGCTACACCGCCATGAAGTTTGACCTCAAGAATGCGAGTGCCACCTACCAACGGTGCATGCAGGAGTGCTTGGTCAGCCAAATTGGCCGCAACATCCATGTCTACATCGACGACGTGGTGGTGAAGTCGACCCGCCAGAGTGACCTACTCGCCGACCTGGCCGAAACTTTCGCAAATTTGTGGAAGTACAAGATCAAGCTCAACCCGAAGAAGTGCACTTTCGGCATGCCCACTGGCCAGCTCCTGGGCTACATAGTCTCCAAACGAGGCATCGAGGCTAACCCCTCCAAGATCAACACCATACACTCGACTCAGGAAACCCGAGTGCCTGCATGATATCCAGAAGCTGGCCCGTCGAGTCGCGGCTCTCAATCACTTCATCCCCCGCCTCGGTGAGAAGGCAATGCCTCTCTACCGATTGATGTGGAAGAATCCCACATTCGCGTGGGATGACGAAGCAAAAAACACGCTCAAAGCGCTCAAGGAGGTGCTACTCGTGGCACCAGTACTCGCTACCCCATGGACAAAGAGCCAATGCTTGTCTACGTCGCGGCCTCCAGTCAAGTCATCAGCACCGTGATGGTGGTCGAGCGACTAGAGGAGGGCAAGGAGCACCCCGTGCAGCGCCCCATCTACTACATCAGCGAGGTCCTCACCGAGTCGAGGAAACGCTACCCGTAGTACCAGAAACTGGTCTACACGGTCTTCCGAGCCCAAAGGAGGCTCCCACATTACTTCCAGGTGCACCCAATCATGGTCGTCTCCTCCACCCTGCTGCAGGACATCATCCGCAACTGTGATGCGACTGGGAGTGTCGCCAAGTGGGCTGTAAAAATCGGCGTCCACAACATCAAGAACGAGCCATGCAAAGAGATCAAGTTGCAAGCTCTGGCCGATTTCCTCGCCGATTGGGAAGAGACGCAACAGCCAGAGAAGCTGCCCTACCTCCACTACTGGTCGCTCCACTTCGATGGCTCCAAGAACTTGGATGGCACCGGGGCCGGGATTGTACTCACCTCCCCCAAAGGCAACAAGCTCTGATACGTGTTGTACATCAACTTCACGCCCTGCACCAACAACATGGCCGAGTACGAAGCCCTCCTCCACGGCATGCGAGCTGCCAAGGAGATGAACATCAATCGCCTTAGGTGCGACGGCGACTCCGACCTCGTCGATGCAAAAGTCGGTGGCACCTGCGACACCGTCGCCCCTACCATGATAGCATACCGCCAAGCGGTGGACCATCTAGGAGGCTACTTCGCCGGCTACTCCTTCGAATGGATTGACCGGTGCAAGAATGAGGAGGCCGATGCACTCTCGCGCATCATGTTGGCTCACCATACACCACCTCCAAGGCATCTTCCTCGACATCATCGACAAGCCATCGGTCTCCCTAGGAAGGAGATCAACATCGGGATACCACTTCAGCCCGAGCCCGCTCTAGTCGCCATGATCACGGAGCCCAGCAACTGGACGGCATCCTACATCGCCTACCTCAAGAACAAGGTCCTGCCAAACGACAAGACTAGGGCATGGATGATTGTGCACCGCTACAAGTCCTTCGTCATCATCAACGACGAGCTCCACAAGCGCAGCGTGACCGGCCTGTTCCAACGCTGCGTGCAGCCAGAAGAAGGACACACGATCCTATAGGACATCCACGCTGGCGACTGCGGCCAACCACGCTGGCGCCCGGTCGTTGGTCACCAAGGCCATGCGCCATAGCTTCTACTGGCTCACTGATGATTGGTTTCATGTGTCCAACAACAGGGTTATTGCAGTACTCATAGAGGCAACTATTTATTAGAAAGATCGATCCCAAAGGAGCTTTGCAGGATAGAAACCACACAACCCCGCAACTGCGTTGTCAATGCAGCCACGGTTGCACCCAAAATGGTGTTTGGAAATAGTCTACACTATAAGTTGCTATAATAGTAGTAAACAAGAGAGATTTAAAGTAACTAGTAACAAGCTAAATAAAGTACGGAAAGTAAACTAGAACAAGAACTAAACTAAATGGGTTGTAGCTATAGGATTGAATGGAAGAGGGTTTCTAGGCTTCGGTCTCACTAGTACTAGATGGGCGAATATATGTGCGAATCCATTATCTACAAGAGATTCCTTCAACAAATAAACGTTCCCCAATTGATTACCGGGTTCTCACACTTTGTTTAGAATGCATGATTCTCGTGTGTCACTCAGAAGGCAAATGTACACTTCCGGACCAAGGGATCACGTGAACTCATCTCATAACTCGTGTAATTGAATACTTGGAGCACAAACACATTCTAACTTAGCGCACTAGGTCAAACCTCAACCTAGAAACTAATCAATCAATCACACATGGATGAACAACAAAACATAGATGAATATATTAGTGAAGTCACAACCATGTTCAATCTTACAATTACAAGATCTAACACAGGGGAGAGAGAGATGGAGATGCCGTTGGAGATGATGGTGATGAACGGTGCACACGGTGAAGATGGGGGCGCCTCCTTCTCCTCCTCTTGATTGATGGTGTGGATATGTGGATCTTGTGTGCGGCGGCTAAGGAGGCGGTGGAGCGGCAGGGCTCCACCCCTTAGGTGTGGATGGATTCTCCTCCTTGCTCTAGGGATTTCCCCTCTTTAAATAGGCATCTGGAGGTCGGTTTTGTGAACCGATGGAGCTAGGGGCCGAATATGCCCATTGGGCCTTCACAAATGTTGTTCCGTTTGACAAAAATAAGCCGTCGGAGGACAGTAAGGCCGTACGGTACGGGCAGATGTGCCCGTACCAGTGGCCGTTAAGTCTTCTGAACTTTGTAGTGTTTTGGTCGCCATTTCTTCATATGGTTTCTGGTTGAGGTGTTCTTTGGCTCGTTGGATTCGTATGGACGATGGATAAAACACCATGGCCTTGGATATTCATTTGGAGTTGATGGAAAAATCCACTTTTTCCTCCTCTCAAATGGCTAAGTCTGGTGCCTACAACTCCTCCTTATTGAATAATCTTGGCTCCTTTTATCCATGATTGTTCATAGCACCTACACACAAATCAAAGACAAGAAAAAGGTAATAAAATCCTAATAAAACTACTAATGTGCAAATTCCATGTGGAAATGAATGAGAACTAGGAATCAATACATAATAGGCATAGTTATAGATAGATGTAGCATGTAATGAGTGACAATATGAATAATGTATATACTTAGATATGCCTCAATTTTGGACTCTTCAACTTCCCCAAGCTAGACTCTTGCTCGTCCCCGAGCAAGATGGTCTTATGGACAAGGTCATCATGTTCACGAGGCATGAGTCGATAACATAAATGAGGAAAAAATTGAAATAAAAGTATAATATCGGATGTAGAAGATCGATGCCTTGTATCCTTATTTTCCCTGCAAGCTCAAAGTAAGAAAGGACATATTCATACAAAGCAACACAAGCTTAGTTAACTCAATCTATTAAAGATCAATTAAAACTTCAATGGTCCATGTCAAGAGTGAATCTAGCTTTGAAAGAAAACTTGTGATCCTCCTATTATGCTTTTTATGTTTTGTATCTCCTCACTTTGTAAAGTAAGGGCTTCAACAAGATTATCAATTCACTTATGGTTGGCAGACATATGCGTCAAGCACTTCATCCATTTGAAAGGCTCATCAAAGTTAGAGAGATGACAAGAACATTATACAAGCATCAGTAAATCAAGATAATCAAAGTAGAGTTTAATATAAGTATAAATAACTAGAAGTGTAACAGTCAATCCAATTCTTCTAGTTAACTCTCAGCTTGCCAAGAAACACTAGGATGTTTTAATAGCAAAATTGAGTAAGAGAGTTCATGTCCTAAGTAGCATAACAGTGAAGTGTCTTATTGACACCCACATTAGTAAATCAAGGCTATCAAAACACTTCTAATCCAATCATTGTCTTTCAAGAAAATTCATAAAGGAGTATCGAGACCATGCCAAGGACTTGTTATGTGGATCTTCATACATATCTTTTTCTTCCTCTTTCAAGGATCATTGGTTGTTTCTTTTACAAGTGCTTGCACAACCTTTGAGAGTACCAATACTTTTGCCCATATATTGACACTTATGCCACTCATGTCATCAACTCATAGCCGAAATCCGGGGTTATACCATAGATCGTTCAAAAGCTAGCAGAGTTGGTGGCATCCCAAAGGTGTGCATGAGAAACATAGAACTTATTCTCTTGTCTTAGTTTCTTATGCTAGTACCACGGTTTGATCCACAAGGTTAGCTTTGGCATGCATCATAGTTACCACTAGATTTTATTTCAATCAAACCACTCCTTTCAAGAGTGCCGTCAAGTCTATCAAAACATCTATGGGGTTTAGTATCTTCGAGGGTATACTCTCAAGACAATCATTCATCAAACAAGTCATAAATTTCAGACTTTTTATTGTTGCACTTGTTTGGCAATATTATTTCCAAGGCAAGACTCGGTTAGCTAAAAGAACTAGAGCAAAAGCTTCCACAACTAATCTTCATACAAATAAAAAGCTTTACTCTAACTATTTTGAATTACTCCCACTAGCATGGCATCTTAGCAAATCAACTAACTAAAATAAACAACTCAAACTTCAAAATTGAGAGACATAGGATTTAAGTGTAGAAATCGTGGCAATGTATTCTAGAGGATCACAAAGTTCTTCTCAAGATGGATAAAGATTTTAACATAGTGAATAAAATCTCTAACCCAACTCTTATTAATCCTAATTAAAGCAAGTGCATCCATTATATAAACATGAAACACAACTTACCTAAGCAAGCATTCAAAAACAGTGGGATACATGATTGCGCAAAAAGTCTCATCGAACAAGAACATTGCACAAGAGTCTACACATGCAGAAGTAACTTCCCCTAGCTAGAACTTTTGTGAGAACCAAACTTGAATAGATTACCATAAGAAACGAGAAAATGCAGTTATGAAAAGAGAGTGTGAGAAGTGGTTACCTCCCCAAGCTTGAATAAAGCAAGGATGACACACTTTACCATTGAGGTACGAATAACCTCACTTTTGATGGACATGGACCTTTGGTTTAATGAATACTTCCTTGTTGAAGTGTTGAGTCAAAATAACCAAATGTCTTATGCAAGTATTTGTACGGGTGGAACAAACCATGCACGTCATCACACAAGGTTCAAGTCCCTGTGAAAATAAAAAACGAAGTAAAAGCAAACAAATCGGTGTACGAACGGAGTTTGTTCACCCAACCGTGAAAATAAAATAAAAGGAACATGAAACACTATAGAGAATTAAAGGCTAGGGAGTTTCGAAGGTAGGTAAAAGAAAATAAAGTACAATGGAACATATAGAAAGTAACCCACTGACCTAAGATTATCAAAATAAAAAGATTGGAGGGGTTAGAATTTGTGTACCTGTTCTTGCCCTTGCTGCGTGGTGCTACTCCTTGGTACGGGCGTGATGTACGGACGGGCCTTGCCCGTACTGCGCATTGTCTTCTCTTTTTTTGAAGGGTTCCGTCGAAGTTGGTACGATCGTGTGGTACGGGCAGGATGCACCCGTACGGGTGCTCATTACACCCTCTGGGTCGTCTTCATGTTTCCTTCTCCTGGTAATGAGGTTAGTATGGGTGGATGGTACGAACACGTCCCATCGTACTGGTGCTCGTTAAGCCTGCAATCACTTTTCTGGAAAATTTTCTACTTCTTCCGATGTGTCACATGAGCGGTACGGGCACGCGGTATGGACAGGTCCACCCGTACTGCTGCTCGTTAAGCTTACTGTGGACTCCGGGACAAGTTATTTTGTCCGAAAATTTTACCAAGGACCTAAAACACTAGTCCAGCATCCAAACAAAGCAAACATATATTTTTGTTGAGAAGATTTAACCAAGATATGCAACACATGATTAGAGCAACAAATAATTCTACTTGTCGAAAATAGTCCCAAGACAATTCTAATAGGAAATCATGCATATATATACAAGTGCCAATGCAACATGAATGCAACTAAACTCAAGACACAAAATTAAGAAGGACACATAAAACTTCCGGGTTGCCTCCAGGGAAGCACTTTCTTTAAAGTCATAAAGTCTGGCTTAGATGCTCCATTAAATCATCCACCTGGATCCCAGGGGATATCAATTCGAGGTGTACTTGTACATACCTCTAGCAAAGGGTTGGAGCATCTCATAGTATAGGGCGATCAAAGTCGTACCCTCTTGCGGTGCATCAGCATCATGTAGATGAATAGGTTCTTGCTTCCAAGCGAGCGTGGATGCACCTGAGCATGCCTCCTTATATAGCTGAAACGGGGGGATTAGAGATTCAAATATAATATTTAAATTTTTATCTTGGTTACCATTGTAGGGGAACACTTTATAGAATTCTTCCTTTGTAACAGGAAGTGGTTCCTGCACATTAGCATTGAAAGATTCATACCAAGGTCCTATCTCTAGTTTATCATTAATAATGCTATCCTCATGAGTGTCTAGGCGCAAGGCCTCCGCAGATAAATTACAATCAGTTTTAGCATTATAAGAATCATTACTAGAGAGAGAGGCATCATTATCAAACCAAGTATTTTTAGTGTGCCAATCTTTTTCGACCTTACCTTTGTGCTCCTCATTTTCATCTTGTGATTCTTGCAAATGATTATCTTCGGGCACTACGGCTTTACACTGTGCCTTACTCTCCAACACAAGTGCATTCTCACTAAGATATTCTTGACAATACTCAGCAATATATTGTTGTGCCACGCAGAGATAAAGAAATTTTTTTCCCTACGTGGTGATCCCAAGTCTAGCTCAGGTAGAAGGCCACGAGGATTACCACTAGACGCGCAGTTGAAGAATCGATGAAGCACGTCGCTTGATGTAGTGCAGTCCTCATGATCCGTTCCGGTTCCACGATCGTCGAAGTGCTGAACGTACATCACCTCCACTAGTATCCACACATACGAGGAGGAGCACCGGCGTTGGACTGCTAGGTCCGGTACCGCAGCGACAGGACGGACTGGAGCTAGGGTTTCCAACACATGGAGTGACCTAACCTTGTGCTCTAAGCACATGCGCCCCATCTTATATAGGGAGTGAAAATGGGCTCCACTCACTTATGGCCCATTCACTAAAAGGCCTATATTAGTCATTGCGAGTCCAACTCACTTACTAAGTCCATGTCTCTATTTGGGTCTAACCCAAACTTTCTCCCGCTCTTAAGTGTGTGACCCGGCAAGCTCATGGTAACCCGGACATGATCCGAGTCTCACTCGTGACCGATCAGTCGGTAGCGGCTCCTAGCAGAACGTGCCAACTCCTAAGTACCAAAGAGTCATGACGACTTACCTTCTAATGCGACTTTCGTCTGAGTCCCTTTTGCCTCACGATATACCTTGTCGAATTATAGGCGAATAATCGTCATCCCTTAAATTGTCCAACTCTCTTTCTCGATCCGAGATAATTGATTCATCCGACTAACTCTTAGTCGATTGCCTCGGTTAACACTTAACTGAGTCATACATGGCCATGCTTTCTGAATCATATCTTCCGAGAGGGCCCAGAGAATATCTCTCCAGATGGAGGGGCAAAATCCCATCTTGGTTATTCACATCACGCAGCTTGATTCTCAGTTGACCCGAACTCCGCCTGTATAACTGCCCAGTGACAGAACAGCGTTTGACAGAACCTAAGTCGGTGATCCTCAACTCAGATTGTGCAATAACCTCAGGTCTAAGGATTACATTGATTGAGACATGCAAATGATGACTTGTTCGTTGCATCTCAATATGGGTCAGTCCGACTCGCTAAACTCCTTAGTCGAATCTGTGTAAGTTGGAATAGCATCTCTATGCCCATGACAAGTGGAACCGAGTCATCTGCCGACTTTCACATTGGTCTAAGTTGTGTGTCCAGCACAACCTCAATGACCAAGGACAATTAGTGGTTCCACAATCGAATCACATATTCAATGATACATATTAGTGGTTCATATATGGACAATAACTTTATCAATATATTGGGAATAACATCATATATGATTACCTCTAGGGCATATTCCCAACATATATTGCAAGGTTTCGTATGCCATTTGTAAAAAAACATTATCACTACTCATCATAAGTATCATTATTTGTCCGAGTAGTTCATGGGCACCTTCATAAATAACATACTCTATAACTTCCCTATTAGCATCACTACTATTGTAAGACACCAAAGATTCATCATAGGTGTGAGAACATTGAAAGCAAATATGCCCGGCACACATACAATGAAGACATATTATTTGATATGAACATAATGTGTGAGCACAACATATTACCTGATAATACATATCGTATACATGCATATCATTTGTAGTTATGAGTTCTTCGTTGTACACACCGTATTCTTCTTTGGCAACCATGTACAAGGATTATTTTCGTCTCTTCTCCTCCTTTGCAAGTTGAATATTTTCTAAAATAGAAATCTCAGAAGACATGATTAGTAGAAAATGTTTTATAATTTTTGTTTTATATATTTTTATGGGTTTATGGTTTTATAATTTTTTTGTTCTTTTTAAATAAGTGAAAGCAGTAAATAGCAACAAACGAAAATAAACCATGTGCGAGTGGGTAGGTAATAACCAAACGCATTGTACCCCGGCAACGGCGCCAAGTTGATGACTGGTTTCCTGTGTCCAACAATAGTGTTATTGTAGTACTTGTAGCGGCAACTATTTATTAGAAAGATCGAACCCAAAGGAGCTTTGCTAGGATGGAAACCACACAACCCCGCAACTGCATTGTCAATGCAGCCACGTTCATACCCAAAACGTTGTTTGGAAATAGTCTACACTATAAGTTGCTATAATAGTAGTAAACAAGAGAGATTTAAAGTAACAAGTAACAAGGTAAATAAAGTACGGAAAGTAAACTAGAACAAGACCTAAACTAAAGGGGTTGTAGCTGTAGGATTGAATGGAATGAGAGAGGGTTTCTAGGCTTCGGTCTCACTAGTACTAGATGGGCGAATATATGTGCGAATCCATTATATACAAGAGATTCCTTCAACAAATAAACATTCTCCACTTGATTATCAGGCTGTCACACTGTGTGTATATGCATAATTCTCGCGTGTCACTCACAAGGAAAACGTATACTTCCGGACCAAGTGATCACGTGAACTCATCTTGTAACTCGTGTAATTGAATACTTGGATCACAAATACACATTCTAACTTAGCGTACTAGATCAAACCTCAACCTAGAACCTAACCAATCACTCACACATGGATGAACAACAAAACATAGATGAATATATTAGTGAAGTCACAACCATGTTCAATCTTACAATTACAAGATCAAAGACAAGGGAGAGAGAGATGGAGACGTCGTTGGAGATGATGGTGACGAATGGTGCACGCGGTGAAGATGGGGCGCCTCCTTCTCATCCTCTTGATTGATGGTGTGGAGATGTGGATCTTGTGTGCGGCGGCGGAGCGGCAGGGCTCCGCCCCTTAGGCATGGATGGATACTCCTCCTTGTTCTAGGGTTTTCCCCTTTTTAAATAGGCATCTGCAGGTCGGTTTTGAGAATCGACGGAGCTAGGGGCCTAATATGCCCATTGGGACTTCACAAATGCTGTTCCGTTTGATGAAATGAAGCTGTTGGAGGACCGTACGACCGGGCTCCGCCCGTACTAGTGGTCGTTAAGCCTTCTGAACTTTGAAGTGTTTTGGTCGCCATTTCTTCATACGGACTCCGATTGAGGTGTTCGTTGGCTCGTTGGATTTGTATGGATGAGGGATACAACGCCATGGCCTTGGATATTTAATTGGAGTTGGTGGGAAAATCCACTTTTCCTCCTCTCAAATGGTTATGTCTGGTGCCTGCAACTCTTACATATTGAATCCTCTTGGCTCCTTTTATCCATGATTCTTTATAGGACCTACACACAAATCAAAGATAAGAAAAAGGTAATAAAATCCTAATAAAACTACTAATGTGCAAAGTCCATGTGGAAATGAATGAGAACTATGAATCATTATATAATAGGCATAGTTGTAGATAGATGTTTCATGTAATGAGTGACAATATGAATAATTTATATACTTAGATATGCCTCAATGTTGGACTCATCACTCACCGCACATGCCAACACCACTGACATCATCAAACATTGCGTCGGCTGCTAGAAGTACGCCAACCAGACGCACATTCTTGGTTTGGCCCTCAAGACCATCCCCATCACCCAACCATTCGTCGTATGGGGCATAGACATGTTGTGCCGATTCAAAACCGCTCCATCAGGCTACACCCACCTCCTGGTCGCATTTGATAAGTTCACCAAGTGGGTCGAGGCGAAGCCAATCAAGAATGTGACGGCAAGACCGCCACCAAGTTCCTCCGCGAGTTAATCTACCGATACGGCTACCCGCACAGCATCATCACGGACAACGGCACCAACTTTGCCAAGGGCGCCATGGCTGATTTCTGTGAGGAGCACGACATCTGACTCAACCTCACCTCAGTCGCCCATCCGGAGTCGAATAGCCAAGCAGAGCGCGCTAACCAAAGTGTCCTCCACGACCTCAAGCCAAGACTATAGATCCCCCTTGAGAGGACTCCTGGATGTTGGGTCGAAGAGCTCCCCTCCGTGCTATGGGGTATTCGTACCTCCGTCAATTGATCGACAATGTTCACCCCCTTCTTCATGGTGTATGGTGTTGAAGTAGTCATGCCTTCATGCCTCGAGTCGTCCACTACACTGAAGAAGACAACAAGGTCGCCCGTCAAAATGGGGTCGATCTGCTCGATGAAGCCCGCGACCTAGCTCGCTGCCGCACCGCCATCTACCAGCAAGGACTCTACCACTACCACAGTCACTGAGTCCAGACTCACACCTTCCAGGAGGGTGACCTCGTCCCGCGACTCATCTAGGACAAAAAGGGCATGCACAAGCTATCCCCACATGGGAGGGGCCATTCGCCATAGGGCGAGTCCTAGGCAACGACACCGACAACCTCATAGACATACAAGGTGACGTCCAGCTTGACATTGAGCAGCCATGGAATGTGAATCTCCTCCGGAAGTTCTATACATAGAACTGAAACTTGTACTCAGCTGCCACATGATGAAATAAAAATCCTTCTCGCACAAATTGTGTCCACTCGCCATTTCTTGTGCCAATCACACTCGTACTTATAGAAATACGCTAACTACGATAGTCAACCCTTGGTTGAGCGACCAACACGGCTAAATAGTGTGGCTCAAGGGCAGTGAAATTATTCGGGCCTTGAAACGGTCCATGAAAACGCAAAGCCAGAGCCACCATCGGAGTCACCCTGCTTGGCTAGCTTCTAGACCAAGACCACCGATCACGCTTCCCACATCGTCATTCCCTCCCCATCCTCATGCAAAGCAACTCGAACGGTTAAGTACCATGCTCGGGGACTCATCCAAAATGACCCTCATGTGGCTCGAGAACACACCAAGTATGAGAGCTCGCCCTGGACTCACCACGCGACTGACTTTCCAAGTCAGGAGGAGATACACGTTACAAACAACGGACCACGTCCTCACCTACCTTGGGCATGGGACTAGAATGGTTAAGTACCATGCTTGGGGACTCGCCTAACCAACCCCATTTGCATTCAGGGTAAACACCAAATACAGAGCACCCCTTGGGGTCACCAAGCGACTAGCTCCATGAGCCACGACGAATCGACCTAGGTTAACATAGCAACCTAAAACAAACCAATAAACACATACACGAGGTTAATCCCCAATGGAGGATGCGCTCGGGACTCGCATAGTCCAAAACCCAAACAAACAAACTCACAAAATTTCATACGAGTCGATTGACATATTCACAAATTGACAAAATACAATGTTCACACACAAAGTAAGTCACAAAAGGCCACCCACCACACTAACTTATGCTCCGATGCAATTCTTCAGGCTTTGACAATGAGGCACCATCAGCACCCTTGGCCCGGACAAAAGGCTTCCAGGGGTTCACCGGTTAAGTCGTCAACTGCCTCGCGAGTGACGACCGGAAGGCCTGCAACGACTTCAAGTCACGATGCACCAGCTCGGCATCGTTCGACACCACCCGTGTCTCCTGATAAGGCAGTAGATCACCCATAGCCAACACGCGCTCCATATACAGAGCGGCCTTGCTGTTCATCCTCAGGACTTCAGTGATCTCCACCTGGTCAGTCACTGAAGGGTACCCGCTGGTGACGTCGTCAAGGTCGAAGTATTCCGGGAAATGCGCAAGCCCGAGGCTCAATGCAATCATGGTTCTGCGGTGGAATGCATACCGCGCCATCCATTCGACGACTGCGGGCGCTTCTTCGAGATATCACCACACCTCGGTCAATCCCCCGAGAATCACTTCGGTGGGGGAAATACCTTGGAGGATGGCCTAGATGCACGTCGCCGATGGGGTCGCAGCATTCACCACGGCCGTCACACACTACTCGGTGTCGAAGGTCTGCACAACTGGGTCTCCTTGACCTATAACAGTTGCACAATGTCAGAACATCAATCTCCGGTGGAAGGGCATGCTCGCGGACTCACCTGCTCGGTGACTCGCCGCGACTAGGCAATGCGCTATTCGCAAGCAAGCAAAGGGGGAAACAAGCCTTACCAAGGAGCTTGCAGAAGTTCTCGGTGACGAACTTCTCTAGCACAGATAACTTACCCTACAACCCAACCATACCATAGCTGGAAGCTTTGCACTCCTCCTCCGCTGCCACGACCGCGGCCTTCGCCCTCTCCTCCGACGAGTTCATTGCTGCCTTCACCGCTTCAAGCTTCTTCGCCAGCGAGATGGCCCTCTCCTACGCTGCAGTCGCTAACGTCTAGATCGACGGCAGGAATGTAGCCCTCACGGGACTTGGCGAGTGCAGCGGCATGATCGTATATAGCCAAGATAGTCCAAATCAACACTAGAACAGTTACAAGAGCTTCAAAATTTTCAAGAAAGAAACTGACTTTTAGTCGCTGATTCGCCTCCTGAGCCACCCGCAGGTCACGCTCCACCCGCTCTATTGTGGCATGACGCTCATTTGATTCAACCTGCAATCCCTAACGGAAACATCAAAAACTACCTTACCGACTCGACAACCGAAGCTTGAGTGTCTAGCTGCTGAAATTCAGCGACTAGACCCTCGGGGACTGGACATACCTAGATGACGGCGCCCAACATGCGGTGGAGCTCCATGGCATCCGCCGAAGGCACCACAAACACGGTGCGCCCATGATGCTGCCCAAAGTCACAGTCAATGATCTCCGGAACTTGTGGCAACTGCATCCTAGTCACCGTGATAGAAGTTCTCGCCATAAATCGTTGGAACATCACGGCCATCATCCCTGGTTCCCCAGCCACCGATGCGGATGCCTCCAGCAGTAGTCTTGCCTTGGCCGGCTCCGCCCCAATAGTCGCCTCCTATTTAGGGTTGATTGCGGAGTCGCCTTCCTCCGCATCCGTTGCAGCGATGATGTCGCCCTTCTTTTTCTTTGCGCCTACATCTAGTGCCTCGACGGTCCCCTCCTTCTTTTTCCTGGAAGGGTCTTCTTCACCTTCGTTGTCGGCCGGTGGGACCTTGGCCACCGAAGGGTGGTTGATCTTTGTAAAATCCCAATTTCAACAACCCTGATTAGTTATCCAGAATGCAAAAATTAGGGGGAACAAACACTTTTTCTTCTTTAGAGATGATTTGTTTATTTGCTTGATTGCTTGTGCTTATGCATCTGACTGTGCAATAGAAGTTGTACTCCTTACCTCAACCCTCAGTTGACAACAGCTAGTTCACAAAACCGACTTGGCTTATTTTACATATTCTCAAATGTTATGGCTTTTCAAAACTTTAGACAAGATGCCTTTACCAAAACCATTATTTTCTTAGCTCCCATTTACAAAACTATGGAGATCTATATGATAAAATCTCCCTATGTTTTCAAGACAAAACCTTCAACTAATCTTACCTCTAGGTTTCTCCAAAACCTTTTATAAAACTTTTGAACTCTACTCTTGGTAGAAATACCAAGTACCTTACCTAGTTCAAACTTCAACCCTCTTCAAACTTCAACCCTCAAACTTTTGAACTCTACTCTTGGTCTAACTGTCTTGCTAGGAAGTAGTACGAGCCACCTATGAGCTCATCCTCTAGGATCAAGCTAAATTAAGAATACAAACCCTAACCAAGTTTACCAAGCTAGATCCGATCTCTAGTCACTAAGTGACCATCTAAAACCCTTTAGCTAGATCACCTCTAAACTTTCCTTCTAGAGGCTTCCTGGTTAATGAAGACCAACCCTAAGCATGAACCCCCTCTACTCAATCTACACTTCAACATCATACCTTTGGTGATGATTTGGAAGCATGAAACCAATCAAAAACATCAACACTTACTTTCTAAGTCAAAATCCCCAAATCGGCCAAATTGGGCCAAGTCTGGAAATGTTACCAATATCCCATCTTTGGGTCTCCATCATTTCCATCCCTTGTGCATTTTTAGAAATGCACTTGAACCATCTTGTAAACCACACTAGACTACCAAGGCACACTATTGCCCTTGGCTAGATCATATTTTAACCCACTTGTTATTGATGGTTTTGCAGGCAAGAAAATAATAATTTCCTGCAAATCTTATCAACATGCCTACTTCAGCAGAAGCTCACATCTTCATACTATCTCCTTTTGACCAAATCTTGGAATGATTGTAATCTACTCATGAAGGTCTATCCATCCCTACTTCACTTGTTCCAATTGGATCCTTGTGCTTCTAAAACCCATATGGTTTAGAAGGCAATTTGATAACCTCTTTTGGCACCCTTATTTTATTCATTTCTAAGCATAATTTCTTGGAGAGAACAATCAGGACCAACCTCAACTCTTTGGTCCATGGTGATATACATCACTTTTTCTATACATCTATATATCCCATGTCCAAGGGGAGCTTTGAGCTTCAAGATCCAACAAGGTTTTCAAGGGATAAAATTAACAATGCCTAAGATCCTTTATTCCTTGTTTCCTACCAAAATCAAGTTGGATTCTCAACACCCAAGGTTGCAAATGATAGATACACCTTGTGGACCTCATCTACCTTGGATATAAAAATTGATCACTCCATAATTCCTTCGACCCAAAAAGTATTAAAGTCCTTGATTTTACTAAAACTTAAAAACTCCATCTGTAAAAGAAAGTTTGGTTTTCTCCAAAACACATCTCCCTATTTAGGCTCGTATGAAGTATAAATATCATACCCTATCCTCCCACTTGAAAATAAATATTTCTGAAGAGTTTTATTATTTCTTTTTCCCCATTTTCATAAATGGCTGAATTGGAATAATAATTGTTTTAAATACTTTTATCTTCCAATAAATCTTGGGAAAATTCTTATAAGTGTGTAATCATATTTAGAACCATATCACATAAAAAACTACCCTTGTCCCATTCAAAAATATCAAATCAACTTCGAAAAATCATTTCATCACTATTTGAATAAATGATTTTTAGGGGACTAAAACTCCTTTGAAAAAACTCAAATAATTCTAAGAGAGGTACCTTGACATCATCTATCCACCAGTACCATTTCACCATCGTGCCAAAGACAAATTTCTAGACTTCCTTCATAACCATCTTTTTGATCAAATTTGCAAACTAAGCAAATCCTTCTAGCAAAACACCACAAAAACCCCCAACACAGCATTTGATTGTTTGGCACAACAAATCACCTCATCCTGGTCGTGTGGTACTGTAGCATGAACAATGTAGCTTACCCCTCTCTTGATCCTATGTGCTTGAAAGAATAGGAGAGAGATTTGCCATTTTTAAAAATCTTGCCAATTGAATGCAACAACTACCACATGCCCCTCTCTTCATCTCTGGTCGAGCTGATGGACCCACACACCTATCTCCACCTCCCCTCCTCACCAATGAGCCAGCCCTAGCCTCTAGACCCCCCATATCTTTTCTTGGTCAGACAAAGAAGGAGAAGGAAAAGCTTGCAACACACCGCATCCCCACCCCTCTCTGCCCTCCTGTGACCCTACCACAACCTCTCCACCGCCCATGTCGACCAACCAGGTCCTTACCACCTCCTCATCTGTCCTCCATAGGCATAGTTCACCATGGACCTTGTCTCTCTCAAATAAAAGGGGCAGAGGCCACCCAGCACCACCCCTCTGCCTCATTTGCCCCCTTTTCTCCTCACTTACTTCCCCAGAGCCCCACTCCTCCTCCCCTGTCTTATCCTGGACGAGAGAAGAAGAAATAGGCCTTTTGGCCATTGCTTGAAAACCGAGCGTAGTTCCCTCTCCTTCGCCTTTCTCTGTTTGCATGTTACTCAACCCTGCCTCCTTATTCCCTCTTCATCTAACCATGCTTGATACGTGACCCAGGACGACCCCTGGAAGCATCCCCGATGAGCTCCCGAAGGTGTTTCCTGTCATGCCCGATGATATGCCTTAGACTAAAGATTGCGCCACTGATGCGATGGAGCTGAATCAGGGGCGCCTGAGGTGTGCGTGGGTTAAGTTTAGTGTGGGCCCTAGGCCAGGCTGGGTGTGTGTGTGGTGGGACATGCCAGCATGAGGTGGGGTGCTGTAGGTTATGAGCGGCGGATTGTACTCGAATTGGTTAAGTCTGAAGAAATAGAATCAAAGTCTGAATTCCCTGCTCTTTCTCTCGCGTCCTTCTACTTTCTTCTTTGCCATGAAATTATCAAGCCGGTAGATATCACGCTGGAAATCATACCAGCCAAGGGAATCACTACACTTGGTATCAGATTTGGGCAGTGTTTGGGCGCAGTTGCTGTGCGTGTTCTTCCCCTTCCTCTCTTGATTTGGAGCTACAATTCTGGGGTCAGGTCGCGATTGGGGTGATGATTTCGATCGTTCATCTTCGATTGTTGTAAATCCTCGTGCCGGCGGGCTTGGTCGAGAGGAACACCACGACACCTCTTAGGCCTTCTCCGTAGACCCAGTACCTACTGGACGTGATGGGGGAGGCGGCGGATCAGACAAGCGTGACACTCGCTCGGCTCCAGTCAAGTCTCGATTTGCTGCACAGGGCTATCGCCAACTTAGACACCAATCAGCAGCAGATGCAGGCGCAACTTGAGCATCAAGCGACGACCATCTCCGATAGCTCCACCAAGCACGACGACACGACGCAGATTATCGTGGGACTGGTGGCACGGTTAGAGTCATTAGGGGCATGGCCCATCCGACAAACCACCTCCAGAGGAAGCAGAGCCGGACCCAGATGTAATCCAGGTCTCTGGCCACGCAACCCTACAGCCGACCTTGCCGCGCTGGTCAGGGAACGCGAGGGGAGCATCCTCCAGTGGTGGCAGAGGTAGGGGAATTCTGGCAGGCGCTAGAGGCGGTGGATGGGGAGGCGCTAGCGGTGGTGGATGTCGAGGCGTTGGCAGCGGTAGAACAAGATTGACACACGAGGACACCGACGACCGCTCTCCGCTACCAAAGCTGATGTTTCCTCGATTCTCTGGTGAACATCCTCGTGTCTGGCGCGATCAGTGTTTGGACTATTTCCGAGTGTTCAATAGCAGTCCCATGTTGTGGCTCACCACTGCCACACTACACTTGGATGGCAACGTGGCAATTTGGCTCCAGTCTTACAAGCAGCGCCATGAATTGGGAGGCTGGCCTCAGTTCATAGCTGCCATCGAGGCTGAGTTTGGCGGTGATGATCAACGCAGATTCATGAAGTCCCTTCTGAGCCTAAAACAAGCAGGCTCAGTAGATGAGTATATTCATGAGTTCTAGGCACTAATGTATCAAGTATTAATGTTCAGTCCACATTATGATGACCAATTCTTCATCTCCCAGTTCGTAAAGGGGCTCAAGCTAGAACTACGTGCCGCCGTGGAATCCCAGGTGTCGGCCACACTGGAGCGTGCGTTCCTGATAGCAAGGGTTCAACAAGAAGTAGCAGAGGATGCCAAGATTCGAGGGCATCGTCCAGTGCCATATGCTCGTGCTGATCATGCTGTTGCTTGGGGGGATGCACCAAAACCAGCTCTAAAACTGGGCACATGGGAGTTTTGGAAAGATAGGCAGCTCATAGACTATCGCAGAGCCAATGGATTGTGCTTCAAGTGCGGCGAGAAGTATGATCCTACCCACCAATGTGGAAACAAGCCAGCTGTTACTCTAAATGCAATTGATTTCGTCGAATGCCCAATTCAGCTTTCTGAAGAAATTCATAACATGATAGAAATGCATGATGTTGCCACGGCGGAACAACTCAGTCTTTCAATACATGCTATGGCTGGTTCTGATGGTGACGAGACCCTTCGTCTGCGTGCCTTGGTGGGGAATCAAGTTATGCTCATTCTGATCGATTCAGACAGTAGTCATTCTTTCATCAATGCCCATATGTTGGATCATATTCAGTGTGGCCTGGTAAACATTGACCCCATTGCGGTCAAAGTCGCCAATGGCCAGTATATGCATTGCACTCAGATGGTTCCTGCGCTAACTTGGTGATCGCATGGTGCTACATAGATCTTGGAGGCTATGACGCCATTCTTGGCATGGACTGGCTCAAGAAGCACAGCCCAATGGCAACAGATTGGGCAAGGAAGACGCTGTCCTTTCCATACAAAAATGAGAAGGTTACTCTTCATGGTGTCACCACTCCTAAAATGGATTCCATTCGGGAAATGCCTGTGGAACAGCTGGCCAAATGGAAAAAAGGAAACGGTGTATGGGCGATTGTTGTTCTGCATTCTGAGAACACACCTGAACCTGAAGAATACAGTCCCGAGATTCAAACAGTGCTAACTGAATTTGCAGACATCTTCTCAGAACCCATTGCCCTTTCGCCGCCCCGCGCATATGATCACACGATCACGTTGAAGCCAGATGCAGAACCATTCAACACGCGCCCATACCGTATTCACCGGCACACAAAGACAAGATTGAAAAACAAGTTGCAGCAATGCTAGAGGCGGGAATCATTGTGCCGAGCATGTCGCCTTTTGCTTCCCGGGTGCTGCTTGTGCATAATAAAGATGGCTCATGGCGCTTTTCTGTGGATTACCGCAGGTTAAATGAGTTGACAGTGAAGAATGTGTTTCCAATGCCAGTCATCGACGAGCTGCTCAATGAATTGGTTGGTGCCAAGATCTTCTCGAAGCTGGACTAGCATGCAGGATATCACCAAATCCGGGTCCTGCCCGCGGATGAAGCCAAAACAACATTCAAGACACACCAGGGGCACTATCAGTTTTGCGTGATGCCGTTCGGACTTTGCAATGCCTCGGCCACTTTTCAGTGTGTCATGAACACTATGTTGTGTCCTTGCTTGCGCTGTTCTATCCTGGTGTTCATGGATGACATACTAGTTTATAGATCGTCTATGGAAGCACATGAGAAGCATCTGCGTGAGGTCCTGACTTTGCTGCGGGAACAACAACTCTTTGTGAAGCGCAGCAAGTGCTCGTTTGCGTGCCCTTCTCTAGAACATCTTGGCCACATCGTGTCTGCTAACGGAGTGGCCACGGATCCACGGAAAACTCAAGCTATGAAGAACTGGCCTCAGCCGCAAAATGTGACCGAATTGAGGGGTTTTCTCGGCTTAACGGGCTACTATCGAAAATTTTTCGCAACTATGGAATCATTGCGAAGCCCCTAACCAATTTACTGAAAAAAAAGGGTTTCATTGCGATGATGCAGCAACAGAAGCCTTTATGAACCTGAAGCAGGCAATGGTTACCACTCCAGTGCTGCAACTTCCATACTTTTCGAAGCAGTTCATAGTGGAGACTAACGCCTGTGAGGTGGGTATTGGCACAGTGTTAATGCAAGATCACCACCCGTTGGCCTTTCTGAGCAAGCCTTTGAGTGCCCTACATCAACAACTCTCAATTTATGAGAAAGAGTTTCTAGCGCTTCTGATGGCTGTTGAAAGATGGAGGCCGTATTTACAGCGAGGGGAATTTATCATCAAGATAGATCATCATAGTTTGTGTTTCTTGGAGGATCAAATCTTGCAATCACCCCTTTATTGCAAGGCAATGGCCCGCCTCATGGGTCTGTAGTTTAAGATTATGTATCGACAAGGAGCGGAAAATGTCGTGGTGGATGCTCTGTCACGGATTGGTCATATGATGACAATTCAGACCTGCTCGGAGGTCCAGCCAGCGTGGCTACAGGAGGTACTCAACTCCTACGTCACCGACCCATATGCACAGCGGCGCCTGGCAGAATTGGATTTGTCTAGTCCCGACGAGCACGGGTTCGAACTGACACAAGGCATCATTAGGTTCCACGGCCGAGTCTGGTTGGGTGCCAACTCTGCGCTCCAAACCAAATTTATTTCTGCATTCCATTCAAGTGCAGTGGGCGGACACTCTGGCATTCAGGCTACATACCAGCGAATCAATCATCTATTTGCTTGGTATGGATTGAAGGCAGCTGTCACTGATTTCGTGCGCCAATGTGAGGTTTGTCATCATGCCAAGCACGTCAATGCTCACCCTGGTGGTTTGTTGCAGTTGTTACTGGTGCCTTCCGGTGCTTGGCGCGATATCACGATGGACTTCATGGAAGGGCTACCGATTTCAGAGAGCATGGGCGTCATCCTTGTGGTCGTTGACCACTTTACCAAGTACGCCCATTTTGTCCCACTACGACACCCGTTCTCTGCTCCTCAAGTTGCAAGGGTATCCGTCGACTCGGTGGTTAAGTTGCATGGTATGCCTCACTCCATTACATTAGACCGGGATCGAATTTTCACAAGTTCCTTTTGGAAGCTGCTCTTTCAAACTCTGCGCACCAAATTGAACTTCACCGCTGCCTATCATCCATAGACGGATGGGCAGAGTGAGTATGTCAATCAATGCCTAAAGATGTTCCTCTGATGCATGGTTGAAGACACACCCAAGCAATGGCGTCGGTGGCTTCCATTAGCTGAGTTTTGGTACAACTCAACATTCCACACATCGCTTGGTTGTTCTCCTTTTAAAGCCTTGTATGGTCATGATCCCAACATGGGGCAATGCTAGATTCTACCTCAGACGACACCTCTCCAATATATGGTGTGTTGGCTGAACGTCAAGATCAGCTCACCAAACTCAAGACACATTTGGAAGCTGCTCAAGGACGAATGAAACTATATGCAGATCGCAAGCGTACAGAGCATACATTCCAGGTGGGGGATCAGGTGCTCCTGAAACTTCAGCCATATGCACAGGCATCTGTTGTCAATCGCCCTTTTCCAAAGTTGGCATACAAGTACTTTGGACCGTATCGTGTGCTAGACCGTGTTGGTCAAGTTGCATACAGATTGGAGCTTCCACCCAGCAGTCAAGTACATAATGTGTTCCATGTCTCACAAATCAAAGAATTTCGTGCAGATTATTCTCATGTCTTTGCTGAACTTCCTAAAATCCCTACACTCGATGTGATGGATACTTCACTTGAGAAAAATCTGGACCGACGCTTTGTCAAGAAAGGGAACGTTGCCCTTCCATAAGGTTTGATCAAATGGACTAATCTTCCAGAAGATGCTGCAACTTGGGAAGACTAGGAGACACTGAAATCTAAGTTTCCAGACATCCTGACTTGGGGACAAGTCAGTTCTGCTGGGGGATCCTGGCATGCCCGATGATATGCCTTAGACTAAAGATGGCGCCATTGATGTGATGGAGCTGAATCAGGGGCGCCTGAGGTGTGTGTGGGTTAAGTTTAGTGTGGGCCCTAGGCTAGGCTGGGTGTGTGTGTGGTGGGACATGCCAGCGTGAGGTGGGGTGCTGCAGGTTATAAGCAGCGGATTGTACTCGAATTGGTTAAGTCTGAAGAAATAGAATCAAAGTCTGAATTCCCTGCTCTTTCTCTCTCGTCCTTCTACTTTCTTCTTTGCCACGAAATTATCAAGCCGGTAGATCTCACGCTGGCAATCATACCAGCCAAGGGAATCACTACACTTCCCTGGTGCAGTCGCGCAAGACCTCGTCTAGAGACGAAGCCGCCGCTCCTGACCATCGTCGGACTTGCCGTGAGCCACCGTGTCACCTTGTTGCCTCCCCGCCATCTCCCCGCCCCTCTATGAGATCCTTGATACCCGCCGCCGCGACCTAGGGTTTTGGCCATGTCTACCACGCCGAGAGGAAGAAGATGGCCCCGCACCATCAGATCCTTTTTGCACGGATGGTCCAGATCTATGTGTACCGCTTCATCCTCCCCACGCCACTGACAGCTGGGCCCCGCCCCTGCGGATTTATATCCGGCCTCCCGCACGTCGGTGCTGTGAGTTGGGTCAGCCCATGCACTGTGCCGCTGGGTCTGCTCAAATCAGGCCCGCGTGGCTCTCTCCCTTTTCCATTTTTATTATCCTTGTCAGATCTATTTTTAATAGGCTTGTCAATTTAAATGATTTTGAAAATGGAAAATACATGATTATGGCCAGATCCAAAAAAAATCATGTCCTCTATGGTTTTCTTGAACATGCAGTACCAAAACTTTGACCAAGTTTGGTTTGTTCATTTCCTGAGATTTAATATAATAAATAGTATCCTCTATAGTAAATAAATTCCCTAGCAACTCCTAGAAACACACCTTTTGGCATTGGTAAATGGAGTAAATCCACCTCTCTCTGGTAGGTTTTGTAGTTACACACCTTTTGGCATTGGTCTCAGTCCAAGTGGATCTCTGGTATTCCTTTAACAAAAATAACAAAAACAATTAATTTTTGATTTAGGAATTTTTTTAGGTCAAACAAAAAGAGTTATTGACCTCATTCCAAATCCCAGAACTCATAAAACCAGAATATATTTCAAACCCTAGCAGCCCAAAATTTATTAAGCCTTGGTTGAATTATTGTGAATTAAACTATTCTGTGCATGGTTGATGCACTAATAAAATTATTTTAGTAGTTCTGTATCACCTAAATTAGTGATTACAATTTCTACAGAAAGGTATTTCAAATACCTAACATGTGCCTTTGGATTCATATCAAAATATTATGTATATTTAATCTGGTGAAAAAGACAAAAAGCTTGTAGAACTGACTTTGGGATTTTCCCAAGGGCATTATGGTAATTATTTTGAACTGTTTCAAACTCTCAAAAATCACAAACTCAAATATATACAATATACTCTGAGTACAAATCTATTTGGCTGATAGATCTTTTCTGATGATTTTTTTCACCTAAACCAGGGTTATTTTCACTAGAAAAATTATAAGAAATTAAAGAAAAATGATAAAATAGTGAACCCACTTTTGTTGGTTCTGTTTTATCATTTCCTATCCGATGATATCATTTTTTTCATCTTGATATCCTACATACCCAAGCCCTAGTTTAAACCCCCTTATTAGGTGGTACTAGACATTGAAAGCACAAAAGAAGTCCCACAAATGCTTTTCCATTATCTCTAAATGCAACAAACTTGACCTATCAAAACCTACTAAAGTGAGTAAGGTGTTGTATGTTTGTTTGCTGTATGGTACTGGTGATTGTATGTCTTGTATTTATTGTGCCCTTTGTTTGCTTGCATGGGATCCATATCGACAATAGATGCAATTAAATCAGAGACCAGAAGAAGATGGTTATTATTATTATTGTTATTATTATTGGTATTCTAAGAAGAAGTCCAGGGACATATATTGCCAGATTTCTGATCACAGGCAAGCTACCTTCTTACTCATAAGCATTGTCCTACTATTTTACTTATGCATGTTTTATCTATTGTTCATGCAAACTTCCTTGTTTTATATTATGATGATCTATATCGAGTAGTGGCTTGGGTCCTCCGAGACATTACACAACTATGCTACTGGGTACAACCCCTTGAGGACACCCACTAGTCCCTAGCATGGTAGATGGTATAATACCCCATACCCCTTTTGAGACCCCGATTTAGACAAAGCAAAGCTACAGGATGGGAAGACCCCGGAAAAGATTTACACAATGTTTTATGGTAAAACCTTCGTGAGGTTTGACCTACCAAGAGAAGCTTGAGAAAGGAAAAATGGGTTTTGTTTTACAAAATGCTGAAAGAAAGATGGAGGAAAAATGTTTACAAAAACACACCCGGTTCTTTGCAGCTTTAGCTATAACAACTTAACCTGTGCAACCACATTACTCTGGAATGGGATAGGGCTAGACTTGAAGTTTGCTACTCTGGTGTGGGAATTCTCAGAACTTCTTATAAGGGATCAGCTCGCTCTAATACCGGGGTTCCTTTACAGAAAGGGTCAACTGTGGGACAGTCACCCGGAGGAATTGCGAATTGCCCTCTGGAGCAGTCGGGCGATACTATGATCCCTTCATTGAAAGTTCCCACTCTCGAGGAGTCGGAATGCACTCTAGTTGGTCTGTTTATCCCGACATCCCAGTGTTGAGGGGAACAACTCATAGGGTAGGGAATATACTAGAGTGGCATCTGGAGAGTCTTGATTGGTTACTCGACCCATGATCGGTAGGGATCAGGGCAGGGTACTCAGTTGGTGTGGGTAAAGTGTACAACCTCTACAGAGTGTAAATATATTTGAATAGCCGTGTCTGCGGTTATGGATGGGTTGGAAAAACCACTGTAGAGTGGTGCTGGTTTTGATTTCAAAAAGGATTTCAGAAAAGCAAGTGTTTTGGAAATGTTTTGACCATGGGATGGTCAGAAACAATAAATATGTTAACCATCGGATGGTCGGAAAGAAAGGAAAGATGACCGGAAGGAAGAAATGAATGTGTGACTTAGTCCTAGTGTTTTCCAAAACTTTTCAAAAAGGTTTCCAAAATGTTTTACAAAAGTTTTCAACAAAGATATGTAGATGCTATATCTACAAGAGAAACTATTTGAGAAAAGAACCTCTCTTGGAGCCCTCCTACTACCACAGCCATATTGCATATCGTCATGATATTATTATTTTCTTAAGGTGGTTTGTGAGTACATTCAAAGTACTCACTAGCATTTTCCCTGGCTATTAACTTGCTCAGATCACGAGAAGAAGGTGATGTTGACGACTATGCGAGCTAGGACAGTCTCCCAGTCAGTTGCATGTAGGTTAAGGCATGGCTCGGGCTCTACTCTTGATGAAGTTCCGCTGATGTTGGATGATGTAGCCATAATGGTAAATAAGGTATGACATGTATCCGCTTAAGTAATGGATGTTTACTTTGATACTTGTTGGTTATGTGCCACGACGAACTAATCATGGGATCGTGGTGTATGCATAACAGGGATTCTCGGAGGATTAATCCGACGGCCCGACAATATTCTTGGGACTTCCCCTGGAAGCTCTCCACGATTAGCGACTAGAAATTCTAGAATCAAGAAATTATGACAAGTATGAATGAAAATTCTAGAAGCAACTCACCTGGCGACCAGAATGTGGCGCAGGCCCGTACTTATGTGTGCGGGCTTCTCTAGCTCAGGGCATATTGGGCGAGTCATCCCTCTATCAAAAATGCCCGCCTACCGCGATGCGGCAGGCTTCTCCACCGACACAGCCACCATGGCAGGAACCTCTGGCTTCCTATGCACTGGCACCTCCTTTGACTCTTGCGCTGATGGAACCATCGACCTTGTGGCCGCCTAGGCTTCTAGATCCGGCGTCCTTGGAGCGCTCGGTGACTTCATCACGAGTGGAATCGCCGACTCCAAAACCACGTCTGTGGCTATGGGCTCCATCATCGGATTTGGATCCACTGGAACCTTCGCTACGCCCATGGTCTCTTCCTCGTCGGATTCGTCTTCCAACTCGAACATTGTCGCTGATTTGGCAGGCATCCTTGCTGGTGACTTCAACTTCGCCGGCGACTTCGGCTTCGCCGGTGACTTCGGCGTCACTGGTGACTTCTTCTTTGGCGCAGGCTTGGCCAGTGTGGCCATCCTCCGAGAACTATGCTCTTCGATGAGGTCGACGTCGTTGTCGCGCTCCTTGAGGCTGCGACTTGCCTCGAGCTCGCGCTACCTCTAACCACGGGTCTTCCAGGCCGCAGACGAGGGCGGCCGCTCCTTCGCAACCTCGTCTTCGCTCTCGGAGTTCTCTTCCTTCTCCTCGAGCTCTTCAGGAACCTCCTCATCGAGTGGAGGAAGCCAATTCTCAAGTACCTGAAAAAGCTGAAGGCGAAATAAATGAGCGACTGAAAATCATGACTGCAATACTGCGACTATGAAACTATGAATGAAAGAGACAAATAAACTCACCGGAGGTGCTTTCCACTTCCCGACGGTGTATGGAGCTAGCTCGTCCTTTGAACCGATGTACTCCGCGTCGGTGATCTTCTTCAATTCTGCAACGTAATCTTCCTCCTCCTAGGTGTCGGGGCTCGACTTGGTCACGTCTTCGGGCCCGGTGTACTGGTACATCTAGTGAGCTCGATTCACCAGCGGGACCAGTCGCCACTCGAGCCAGCAGTTGTAGAGATTGATGGTCTCCAACCCTTCATCCTCCAGCTCCCTGATCCGCATGAGCATCTCATCCACATCCATCTTCTGGTCGGTGGGAAGTGAGTCGGCTGACAATCTCCACGGCTCGCTCCTCTCCGCGGTATATGTTCAGGGTGTGACTTCGCCAGAGGGAGTGGATTCCTTGATGTAGAACCAGAACTTCTTTCACTCGCTCGCTGCCTTCTTCGGCAGCATCAACTTCACGGGTGGGGCCTTGGGATGCAACTAGAAAGTGACGCCGCCCGCCGCCAAGATAGGGCCGCCCTTCTCGTTGCAACTGAGGCGGTCATGGAACAATTCCAGCTAGAGAAGGAAATATAGTCGGCACCCCAGATAGCACTCGCAGAATGCCACGAATATGGCGAGCTGCTCGATGTTGTGCGGTCCCAAATCAGACGGCTTGATCATGTAGTAGGAGTAGAAGTGACGGAAGAAGAGGGAGGTGGGAAATCCCAATCCCCTCTCGAGCTGGCTCTGGAAGTAGATGAATTCTCCTAGCCGCGGCTTCGTCTCAACCTCGCTGGTTGCGGGGATCCACCAGTTCCCCTTGGTGAGAATACCAGCATCCTGGAAAGACTTTAGGACGGCTGAGGAACACTTGGACTTGCCCCCATGGATCCTTCGGGGGTGCCATCGGGAAAAGGACAAGGGAACTTGGTTTGGAAGTTCCGGATAGGGAAAAGGAGTGTGACTGGGGATGTGAGAATGCGAAGGAATGAGGCGAATGTTCACGCTTCCCCAGCCAGTCTCCTTATAAAGTGGAGCTACCCGACAATTTCAGGTTAGCCGTTACCTCGCGGTAAATCCGCTGAAGTTACTGTTGGAGTTACCCAACGTCTAGTTTGACCAAATTGGCGGTCCAACTTCAGCCACTCAACTCGCTTGCTTGCTTTCCCCTTCCAATCAGTTGGGCAAGGCGACTCAGGTACATTTCCACTCGCCAATGCTGTGACTGAAGACATGCAACAGAGGCTTCTCCCTTGATTGGAGGAGTCCACCGCCGATTCGACTGGGCGTCCCCCTGGACTCGCCTACTCTGACCGCCAAGTTGACGCCTGCACCGAACCCCCGTTACCCTCGGGGACTACTGATGGGGATATACCAATCGGGGTATGCCCAGAAGGACGATTCGACTGGCCCAAGTCCTATGTGAATGGGCCTGCAGGAACGGCGACTAGAAAGCGACTAATGAAGAAGCCTGGCGACTGGAAGCTGGAGGTCCATGAGCTTAGATAGGCCTAGTCGGATTAGGTCAAAACCTCTGAAACCTTAACTGATTCGGTTGTAATCCTGTAAACCCTAGCGAGGTACCCCCTATATAAACCTTCCTAGGGTACTTTGTGTACTCACGCACTATTTGCTACCCCATCCACACGACTCGCTGCCTAGCCGCCTAGCTCACCCACCTTTTAATCCACTCGCCGATAATACAATCTAGCAGGAGTAGATCTTTATCCTACGGGGGGGTGAACCTGGGTAAATCCCTTGTCTCTGGTTCCAATTTTGCACTGCAGATGGCGACTAGCTCTTGCCCCAAATCGTATCAATCGCTACCCCTGGTAGCGACTGCCGTGGTCATTCTCACGACATGCTGGCTACGTACTAACTTAAATGGTTATGCTTACTATTGCTGTTGTTTTTTAATCTATATTGAGAATTGGTTTCTTGATCCTGTAGCTGTGTTGTTCTACTATCATATGGTTATCTAAATAGCTGGTATTGGCTATTGGCTTATGTTGTTGGTCTCAGATACTATGCTGGTACTTTTGGAATATGGTCCACTGTTGTTGATTTGCTTATTTTGCTAAAATCCTCAAACTAGTGAGGTTCAGGAGACCCAATGATTTCTTAATCAAATGGATTTACCACTTGGTGGATCCAATATTCTTAAAAACCAAACTTTTTTTTGATTTGCAGATCAAGATGGGCTAGAAAAGAAAGAAGAGCAATAAATAGATGAGAAGTGTAGTTTATGTTTTTCCCTTTTTCCTTTATTTTTTAGTTTGTAATTGGTTCCACTTCTTTGAAATATTCTTTTATAAAGAATCTTCTCAATATTGATATCCATAAAGATCCTTTTATAACATTGTCTCCTTTACCTGATATTATTATGAATCTTATATCTTATCTTATATTTATTAATTGGAGGCACCAAAGGAGCCACCACGTTAATTCCAGGTGAAACTAGATATATGGTCCGCAGATCCCCCCGTGACCACTAATGCGGACGGTTCAGATTTCACATTAATCAGATCCTGTCGCTAAAAGTCCGAGTAGTTCACGACTCTAATTGATCCAGGGAAAATAAAACATGTTAAGCACCATACCGCTTCTAGGGTAGGTAACGACGGGCGCTAACGAAAGATTGGATTCGGGGAAACACGCAGTTCCATGTCGTCCCTCCGCAGCGGGCTGCAGATAACTATCGTTTCACGGAGGCGACGGTGAGCAAAGTACCTGCTGGAGTCTGGATACCTCGGCCAGTCCGCCTACACGTCAATCATACCAGTCGCCGGCAAATAATTAATAAGGTAGTCAATCCATTAATTGATTTCAACAACAGGTTTGATCGCCCCATGATGCGAGAGATTCTTTCGGTGTCCATCGGGAGATATTTTCTCCCAGTCCTAATGTTGCACGACACTTCAATCGTGGAGGCGTGCCCATGGAAAAAAAGATTACACCATGTGAAATTGGGCTAACGATAGATTTTTATTCCATGATCCTTCGAAATCTAAAGCACAGGCTCTTAACATATTCTCAAGAATCTGATTGGTTCTTTTTGTTTGTCCTTCTATTTTCTGATGATAACCGGTACTAAAGTCTAATTCTGATCCTAAGGCTTGTTGTAAGTGTCTCCAAAATGCTGAACCGAATACAGATCCTTGGTTCATTACTATTTTCTTAGAGCATCTCTAACTGTGCACGTATTTTTGCAAATTGTAAATGCAGAGTAGAGTCGACTGAAAACCTAGTTTGCAGTTTATAAATCATTTTGTGTAGAATGGAGCCTGTAAACACGAACTGAAAATATGAAATTCAAACAACACGCGTAAATCGAAGGACGAACTCGTGTCTGATCAAAGTTCTTGGCCAACATACGTTAATTACATATAATTGTGCAGCAATTCAAAAGCTACACGATGCCTACATCAACTACTGCGGGGCGCCACCGTGTCCTAGACCAAAATTGAGTCCTCCTCTTCGTCAGCGGGAGATGCAGGACGTATCGGCGTTGTGGCGGCGAGGACCATATAAGTGTGCAGCAATTCAAAAGCTACACGATGCCTACATCAATTACTGCGGGGCGCCACCGTGTCCTAGACCAAAATTGGGTCCTCCTCTTCGCCAGCGGGAGATGCAGGGCGCGTCGGCCTTGTGGCGGCGAGGAGCTCACTCGGTGAGGTCGATGAGGTATCTGACCTCGAGCTTGACGATGGCATCGATGCTGGTCAAAGCGCGCACCTCCTCCCTCTCCCTGGCCTCGCACGCCTGGACGAGCAAGATGGCATGGCGCTACTTGGCTCGCTCGATCTCGAGCTCCGCCTCGAAGGCGAGATCAGACTCGTGCATCGTGAGCTCGAGCACCATCTGCTCCTCATCGTTGGCGTAATCCTCCTTGCCGACAGCGCACGCATGTGGAGGAGACGGGGAGCTAAATCTGTCGGTGGACGGAGGAGAGGGAGGAGCAGGGATGCGCGAGGATGAAGGGGTTTTGTGGCTAGTCCAAGATCTATCTAGGAATAATGCAGTAATAGCCGAGGAGGTTTTGGATACATACCCTTGTAATCTGAAAGCGGTTAACATTCTGAGAGGAACGTGAATAAAGTAGTCGTACTCGTAGCCGACCTCAAGGTCGCGAAGCTCCTCGTAGGTCACCCCTTGCTTCATCGTGCAACAGCTCTGGCTCATGACATCCAAGGTGCCACAAGTGGCAGCACCCTCATGGTTCCGCACACATATGGTGTACGATGACGACCTCCAGTTCCCTGATCCCTGCTGGGAGTGCAGAAGTAGATCCCCTGATTGGAATCCCTACAACGCAACATCATGATGCGGGTGTGTCGCCTCTTGCATGTACCATCCTTCAAGGGACGGTGCCATCACGAGAAGACAACAAGAGAGAGATTTATTCTCTAAGGAAAAGTGCCTTAGAGAATATTTTAGGTGTGTTTAATACCACCCATAGACACCCCTTTATACAGGTGGAGGATGGGTACTCCCTCCATTGGGTATCCCATGTGGGACTAAAACAATAAAGAAAATAAAGAGGGGGGAAGGGGTAGCCGTTTGGGCCAGGCCGAGCCATCCCGGTAGCAGCCGCATATGCACAGTGGTCTAGCTGGTGGTTGGGTGGACCCCCCCCCCCCCCCCCAGTAACACCAGCCGCACGCTGCAGCGGCCAGCGCCCGGGTGAGCCACAACGTCACCATGGACTATCGGCGGATAGTGCGGCGCCCCGCATCCCGCCGCCCTAGAGCGACACTTAGTGGCAGTCGCTTGCCTGTCTACCTGGTTCAGGTCAAAACAGGCCCAGCAGTGAGTGTGGCTATTTTCTATCCCCTTTTCCAGGATGGCTTCCTCCTAAGCCGATTGCCTCTAGGGTTTTGGCCCTTTGAGGAACTTTCCCTATAAATTTTAATTTTAAATATTTATTTAATATATATTAATTCATAATTAACATATAATAAATGCATATTTATCCGAAACACCTTTTGGACCCTTTTTCCTTTCTCTTCCTCTGAACAACTTCAGATCTTCTTCTCTTTGGAACGATTCCGTTTTTTTTCTCATCTGTGATTCCTTCTTACAGAATGATCTCTAGCATCATCGTACCCTTAAGTGTGTTACTCCAATGGCTCGGGAACGTCATAGACATGATCAAGACTCTTCATATCAATGATCATTAGAGGGACCGGGATGCACATAATGACCCCTATGCATTCCATGATGACAATATCATTTGAACCGTAAACGTTGAGCCCAATTCCCTTTGTTTCTTCGATACAACTTGTTTGATATCTAATCATCAATATCATATACCTTGTTCAATCTTGTTACCGATAAGTTCTGTTTCACTTATTCCTGTGATATTCCATCCCCGTGACCTAGTCACATGTTGCAACATTATGGATGTAATATCACCAAGTCGTTCCCGTCACACGGGTGAACAAATCTCGATCTTGATATATAGGCCTCAACTATTCCTCTAGAATACCTGACATACACCTTTATGGCCACCCAGTTATGGACATGACGGTTGATGCCATCAAAGCAGCCTCGAGAGATAGTGATTAATATGATCTCACGGTCTAAGGTGAAGAATACTATGCTTCTAACTATTGCAATGATGAACCTTGTGACTTGATCGCGTCGCAGTACCTATCTATGGGTAATGTCCATCATATCATATATGACTCCTTTGTCATCTGGCATAAATTCTTCATAATCAGGAAACCTTGATCATCGGTTGCCCAACAAACTAGTATAAATAGAGGCTACTGGGGACTTGGTTTGTTTCATACCACACACGTATCAATGTTTTTGCTTGATACAGTTATATCACAGTATGAAACTATTACGAACTAATTGAGATATGATAATGAAACCCATTTATTATTTTTCTCTAGGGCATATCTCCTTCAGTCTCCCACTTGCACTAGAGTACAAATACTCTAGCTTGCAATCATGCTAGTCATAACATTATATGATGATACGAACAAGCATCCTTGCTCATGGAAAACATGATGTCCTTGATCTATTTTACCAGATATGTATGTCTTTTTCAAATCGTTAATGTCTTCCTAATTTTGGAATTTACACCATTGTCACATAATGGGTTGAAGGAATCTTTTGGTGATAGAGTGAAACTTTGTTTCCTATTGTTTACAATGATGGTCGATCAGTCAACTGAACTTTCTTTGTTGTCATGTGAGCTCCGGAAACCACTCAGTTGAAGTCGAACTACTTTAACCAAACCACTGTAATAGCTATTTCAGAAGTAGCCATATATTTCTATATCTATGTAGATCCTAATCGATAGTGCATAAAATGCAACTATGATGTCTATTTTTGCTCCTTACAAATTAAGGCTAAACTTAATTTTGGTTCCTTAATTAACTTCAGAATCACTTCAAGACATGTTCTTACATCTAAGAACTTGTTCTTTTAACTAGAACCTTGGACCACATTACGTCGAGTATACAACATGGTTTACATGGAAGAACCTATGACTAAGGCATAGAAGATGCAACACATCTCTTTCTTTCTTTTGACTACTTGGTTGTAATACTAAGATTAACTCACCGCTTCATCTAGATATACAAGTAAGAACTTCTTTCTTACCTTATTCCATTCTGAACTTTTTTCAGGATCTTGTCTAGGATATTCTAAACATCTTTAGAATCAAAACCAGAAAGCATTTCGACAATAATGTTTATTAAACATATTGATCTATCTCAATATATTTCAATGTTTAATACTTTATTCAATTTCATCCATAAGATATTTATTAACTTAAATATTATTAATACCAATTACATCATTCATTATATGTCATCCACATATTTCAGAATGGTGTCATGCTCCCACTCAAATCTGGCATCATATATGAGATCCAGGGATTTCACTTAGCTCCCACTCAAAATATGTCACTTACAGATTTAAGATTTAGCCAAGCTACTTAGCTCCCACTCAAATTCAGGTTCTCTCAATAATCTTGGACATTCTAAAATTCTTTGATCAACATCAAATTGAGAATTCCAGTTACGAGACTCAAGCATCCATATAGTTTTACAAAATCTACTTTGTTGTAATAATTACAACCATATCGTCAATCTTGTCATTGAAGAACATGCAATTTTTACAAACTTACTACCAATTACCAAATTAAAGTAATTGTTAGTGTAAATCCCATAGACACAAGATTTCCTATATTTCGTAGTCAATACCTTTAATTTATCAAAACTTACTTTGTGACAAATCAAGATTTATGTCTTTCTCTAAGTTTCATTTCTTTCTTATGACTTTGCAGCCATTTGGAAAGATTAAGTAAACAATTTTACTTAATAAGATCAAATAACATATTACTTTTAAATCTTATATGTAACTTAATATAGGATTTTATGAATCCTAGTCATTTCTTGCACTTAGGTTCATCACGATTCTTTGTAATTCGTAGGTCTATCATGTTTCATCAACATGACAAGTGAATCAATATCAATTCCACAAACTTGTAGAATATATTCTTGAATCCTACTTTCTTTAGTAAAAGTATTTGCTGAAACGTCATGATAATTATCATAAGTTTCTCCTCATGCAAATTTTAGCCCCTAGAACAAATTCCATTGTGTTACTCTTCATTTTGGATGCAAGGTCAAATACCTTATTTATGCTTTTACTTTCTTCCACCAGCATCTTCACCAAGAAACTATTTCTCGAGAAAACACAATTCCTTGGATAACAACAGGTTTCTCCTTTGTGTAAGATGTATTCATAATACACTACAAAGATTTTGTATATTCGCCATGACTTCGAATTATCGAAATCTCCAGAAGCTCGAACGTGCAATAACTCTTATGGTGTTGTTTCCACAAATCTTTAGATGTTCCTTACATTTTAAATGAGTGTTGGCTTATTTGTTCTCTAACTCTAGACAATAATTATAACCCTGTAAGAGATAATATTCATCCCATTTGTATCCCATACAAAATGATTATGATGTTTAGACAAATCAATACACTTTTGAGTCTGTAAAATTAACATAATTTGTGAAACATATTTCACAAGTCCTTTTATGCTAAAACTTAACGTAAATATTTAGTCATGTCGATTAAATCGAAGAGACTTTGTATTCTTGTTAATTTTAATATCCTCCTTCATTCTAAAATAATTTGAACAATTTAAAGAGTTCCAACTTGTGTTTCATTAAGTAAATACACATATTCACTTAAACTCACCATGAATTTTATAAAATAATGATTCCACCAGTTGTTGTAAAATACAATACATCATATGTATAAAATTCAACAATTCTTCGCATATCATTGTTTTACCAGAATGTGGAGTTTTAGTCATTCTGCCCAATGAGGCATGGTTTTGCAAAGTCTCTAGATCAAATACCTAAGACCCCAATTTTCATTAATATGAAAAACATGCAATAACCACAATGACTTAAACGATAGTGTTATTCAATATTTAAACTTGGATATCTTTTAGCAATTCTCAAGCAGACAATCCTATTTTCACAAAACTAGACAAGTATCAAATACTTTGTAAATTGCAACAAGTTTTGCAAGAATAGCATTTACAATCTTTATATCTAACGTATACCCTATTCATCCATGACTCCCACTGTGATCTAGCCCTTTTGAGAGTTCTCAACTCTACCATGAACTCATGAAGGTGAATTATTCGTATTTCATGATATAGCCCCTGATGACATCTTTGTGATCATGAAGAAGCGAATTACAGCGCCCCATTTGCCGCAAAGTTGTACATAGCCCACATCGTATGTGTGCTATTCATGACGTTAATGTAAGATCGCTAAGTGATTCTGCAAGATCTATTTTTGTCGACCTAGTTTGGAAGGAAACTCATCCAACGGCTCATACTTTATGTGCCTGATTTGTTTAAAAACACAATCGCAGTCTAGCCTAGCCTCCATCCAATGGAGCATGGCTTATTGGACGGTAATGTAGAAAACATGAAATAACATGAATGGAGAAGAGTCCATTGGATGACATTTGCGGAGTTATTGGACTATCTCCTAATGGTTTTTGAATCAAGAAGAGAAGATCATCTATTATGAGGATATCCCTCAGGGGTGGGTATTAATCTATGAAGTTGGACCCTTTTGTAAGTTTCACAATAGTAAGAAAATTCCCATGGTCGCAAAGGACCTCAATGGGATAGGCCAAGGTTTACTAAGATATTTGCAAAGGCATCTAGACTAAGTTCATAATACGGGTTCAATTCTATAACTGAGCTCCCACTAAATTTGTCATCCCTTGGATGATTTTAGCGATCACACGATCCCTTTACACCGTATCATCCCCGATCATCATGGCCTTTGATACGACCGTCGGGGTGGACTATATCTGTCGATCACATCAACCATGTGAATTGTGCTTGATCTTTTGATCTCCCATGTTCCGAGGCGATGTTTGTACATCCTAGGCTCGCCAATCCAACCTCAGTATATCCGTAGTGAATACATGGCTTTCACCCACTATTTGGGGATCACCCTAGGTAGGGTCCACCGAGGTATATGTTGGCTAAAGCATGAGCTAGCCGAGATATCTAAGGGTCGGCCGAGTCATGGTCGGGTTACCTTAGGCTGGATAGCACCGGCAGGACTTGACGACATATAAGGTAGGTCGGCACGAGGTATGGGTTGTTTCATCTTTGCAGGTACCGACTTGGCCGATTTATCCTTACTGGGGCTGAGTCAAGAGTTGGCTTGCTCAGGAAGGAGAGAGCCAACCCAAGGTTAGCGCTTTTCTCTCTCAAGGCAATCTAGGGTGAGACAAGGGCTAGTGACAAATGTCAGAGGAGGAGAGACAGAACAGATCGTCATGGACGTGACAATGTCTGGCCCCAATTGTTAGACAGCGTGTCCTCTAAGCCATTATCGTGCAGAGGCTAGCGATAGACGAAAGGAGGGCGCCAAACTACTATTTTGGGACAACCATATTCGTAGAATATCTGGGCCACATAAGCCCTAGCTGTAACCTGGCCACCCCTTTATAAGGTGAGCCAGGGCCTCCAAGGAGGGGCTCGGTCCATTTGGCTAAAGGAAAACCCTAGAGTAAGAACAGAGTAGGAGCACTTCATCTCCTTCCTCTCCTCGATACAGCTCAAAGAGCACCTGTATTAGTCCAGGGATCATAATATAAGATCTAGAGCAGGAGTAGAGGTTTTATCTCCATAGAAGAGCCTCGAACCTGGGTATATTGTGTGTTATGTTATTGTGTTCTTCGTGTGCGGATTCACCACACTATCCCTCCCTAGATACCACTAGTGCACATTGGCCCCATCATTAGCCTACCCATGGCATCTGTTCTGACACCACCACGACAATTGGTGCCCACTGTGGGGCTAGCAGCGGCACTAGCTGGTGTGTTCATCCGGATGGGAAACTTCATTGCCACTAGAGAGCGCATTGTTTCTAGGCTGGTTCAGCGATTTGGCTCGCTGGACATCGTTAGTGACAATGCGTGTAGCATCGGCAACCACCTACCTCCATGCAACAACATCTTCGTCAACTTCGGCGCGCACAAGATCTACGTCGAAGTTGATGACTCCTGCGCGTACCCGCAGCGAGTCCTCATGGTAGGAGAACCTCCTCTCAGCGTGGCTTGTGGTCCGTGTATCACTCGCCCTGCTCGCTGCGCCTAGGTGATGATGACCGTGCCAGACGCTGGCACAAGCAAAGATCCGGCCGAAGATGGGGAAACTACTCCTAAGGTAACTCGCTCGAGGTTCCCACTGCTAGAGAGGCCGCAGAATATACTACAGCAATCCATAGAGAGCCTAACTACACCTGTAGCTCCCACAGTAGATCTGGCTCAGGCATAGGCCGAGCTAGAGGAAACCCTGCAGAAAGTTCTCGAGGGATCCAAAAAGATAGCAGCGGCTCAGCAGGCGTTGAACATCACGCTACGTGAGTACGCTAGGGCAAACAAGATTATCACTAGTCCCACACGTATGGATGGTGTAAAGATTAGGGGGAAAAACCTCCTCAGTGAAATACATAAGGAATATGTGCCTAGGCGAGGAGATTTGGGTAACGCTATGTCAGCAGGTCTACCGAGGTATAGCACCCCGGCAAACAACCTCAGAGCTACAGATGCAGTAGCGGCCGAGTTAGATGGTCTAACCGGTAAGGCCCGAGAAAGGCAGCAAGAAAGAGTCATAGAGATGGTGCGCATCGTGAACCAGCAAAACGAGGAGGTACACCAGACTAACCTGGCAAGGCTAGGGGGTTCCCGTGTTGTTCATTCGGCTGGGGGGTGCTCCTACGAGATCAGCCGGGGCAGCATCTTCACCTAGTGCTGGCCCAAGGAGAGAAGTGTTGGGTTCGCAGCATAGAAAACAAAAAAATTCCTACGATGAGAACTATACGCCAAGATCTATCTACTAGATATAGAGCAACGGGTGGATATGCATCCATGGAGAACTTAACCTTGAAGACAACAAAGTTTTGTTAACGAGTTGAAACTCATGGATGATGTAGTCGTACGCTTGCCGATCTCAAGATCGTGTGGAAGTCCGAGCGCCACAAATCAGCAACGCATCCGTCCTTGCACGCACGTTCAACCCACCGAACAACCTCCACCTCCTCGCTCCAGCGAATCAGCATAAGAAGCAACTCCTTCCAGACGCAAGGCCACCGGGAACACGTATCTCGCTAATCTGAGACCATGGGGGAATATATAGAGGGGGAGAGAGATCCTTCATGAGGTGGTGTGTTATGTGAGGGAGGAGAGAGGGCCTTTTATAGGAGAGGGGGGCTCCTCCCCTACCATGGCCGGCGGCCAAGGAGGGTGCCCCCACCTCTTCCTCATTCATGTGGTGGAAGCTCCACTCACATCAATTTTGACTCCACCCAAAATTCCACTCACATGCATTAAATTCCAACTAAATTTAATGCAACTCTCAATTAATAAAACTCTTTTATTTTTTTATTCAGAATTTTTTTAATTACTTTAATTAACAAACATTCACATAAAACCCCTTGCAACATTTCAATATCACATGCAGAACCACTTTCTGCAATTTCACCCGAAACAATTCCTGTGCTTTGCAATCCTTTCGTCTAAAACATATGTGCTCCAAAATGGTGTCCGACAACCCTTAAGTGTGTCACCCTACGGTTTGCGAATAATGTAGACATGATTGAGACTCCTCTCAGATCAATAATCAGAAGTGGGACCTGGAGATCCATACTGACTCCTACACATTCAACGATGATATATGTGATCGTGAGAACCTTTAATGCTAGTAACTTAATCCTTTTGTCTCATGATATAATACATGTTCGAGATTCGATCATCGGTATCCAAATACCTAGTTTGATCTCCTTACCGACATGCACTCTTTTCTCGTTCCCGAGATAAAACATTCTAGTGATCACATCACTTGCTTGCAAGCTATCTTAATGTGATATCACCGAGAGGGCCCAGAGTATATCTATTCATCATCGGGATTGAAAAATTCCACTCTTGATCCATGAGCCTCAATATAACACCTTCGTAGCACTAAACCCACCTTTATAGTCACCCTGTTGATGGGTTCGTAGCATGGAAAACAAAAAATTTCTACCGCAAGAACGAACAAAACCCAGATCTAATCTAGATAAAAGCCAAGATCTAATCTATTAGACATGTGCAACGAGATAGATCTGTACTAACCCTTGTAGACCCGAAAGCGTTACGAGATTGGATCTCGTGGTTGATGTAGTCGATCACTTGCCGATCTCAAGATCGAGTGGACGATCCTTCCGGTGCCGCGTTCCGGCAGCGCTTCCGTAGTCGGTCACACATGCGGAGTCGAAGCAGACCTTCCTCTCCCCGTTCCAGCGAGCAGCGGAGGTAGTAGATCTCTCCACGGAATCCCAGCAGCACGACGGCGTGGTGGTGGTGGTGGAGTAGAGGATTCTGCAGGGCTTCGCCTAAGCCTGAGCAGAAGGAAGGAGGAGGAGAGAGGCGGCTAGGGGCAAGAGTGGAGAAGCAAGGGGGGGTGGCGCCTCCACCCCTCTATATATAGAGGGAGGGGTGCGGCCTAGGGTTCCCACCCCTAGGCCCACCCCCTAGGGCCGGCGCACAAGGGAGCTTGGGGGGAGAGTCCTTCCCCCCAAGTTTCCCTTTTAAATTTCCCTTTATCCTTTTATCCTTTCTTGGTTTTCAAGTAAACTCCAAAAAATCTTCTAGAACCTTCCGGAACATTCCGAAACCTTCTAGAATCCCCATATAAATACTCCAGAACATTTCCTAACTTGGAAAATGATCTCCATTATATGAATCTTATTCTCCGGACAATTCCGGATTTCCTCGTGATGTCTCAGATCCAATCCGGGACTCCGAACAACATTCGGTCTCCAACGCATATTCCATATCTACCTAAACAGCATCGAACCTTAAGTGTGTCACCCTACGGTTCGTAAATATGTAGACATGATGGAGACACCTCTCCGATCAATAACCATCAGCGGGATCTGGAGCTCCATAACGGCTCCCACATACTCAACGATGACTTCGTGATCGATAGAACCATTAACATACGAAACCAATTCCCTTTGTCACGCGATACTCTACTTATCCGAGGTTTGATCGTCAGTATCTCCATACCTAGTTCTACCTCGTTACTGACAAGTACTCTTTACTCGTTCCATGATATGTCATCCCTTGTGACCTAGTCACATGCTTGCAAGCTAACTAGATGACATTCCACCGAGAGGGCCCAGACCATATCTATCCGTCATATGGATGGACAAATCCCAATCTTGGTCCATGCGCTTCAACACATACTTTCAGAATACCCAACGACACCTTTATGACCACCCAGTTACGAAGTGGTGTCTGATGCCATCAAAGTACCCATCCGGTGATGGTGATTAACACAACCTCATGGTCGGAGGATTAGGTTACTATGCATTTAAAATCTTATAGCAATACGAACTTAATGACTTGATCTTATGCTACGCTTACTATGGGTGTGTGTGTCCATCACATCATTCTCCTAATGATATAACCTTGTTATTAATCACATCCAATGTCCATGATCAGGAAACCATGATCATCAATTAATCAACAAGCTAGTTCAACAAGAGGCTTACTAGGTACTCTTTTATGTTTACAAAACACACATGTATTAGTGTTTCCTTATAATACAATTATAGCATGGGATGTAAACATTCATCATAAACACAAAGATATAATAATAACCACTTTTATTATTGCCTCTTGGGCATATCTCCAACAGTCTCCCACTTGCACTAGAGTCAATAATCTAGATTACATGGTAATATACCTAACACCCATGGCGTTCTGGTGTTGGTCATGCTTTGCTCTAGGGAGAGGTTTAGTCAACGGATCTGCCACATTCAGATCAGTGTGTACTTTGCAAATCTTTATGTCACCATCTTGGACATACTCCCGAATAGCATGGAAACGTAGCTTGATGTGCTTCAGCTTGCTATGTGACCTTGGCTCCTGTGCATTAGCTATGGCACCTGTGTTGTCACAGTAGATGGCCATCGGGTCCAACGCACTGGGAACCATGCCAAGTTAAGTAATGAACTCCTTCATCCATATGGCTTCTTGTGCAGCCTCCGAAGCAGCTATGTATTCCGATTCAGTTGAAGATTTCGCCACAACGCTTTGCTTGGCACTCCTCCAGCTCACTACAGCACCATTCAAAATAAATACGTACCCAGACTGTGACTTCGAGTCATCTGGATCGGTGTTCCAACTAGCATCAGTGTAACCGTTTACAACAAGTTGTTCATCACCTCCATAAGAAAGAACCATATCCTTAGTCCTATTTAGGTACTTTAGGATATTCTTGACCGCTGTCAAGTGCTCAATTCCAGGATCACTTTGATATCTGCTAGTCAAACTAATAGCATGTGCTATATCCGGTCTTGTACACAGCATGGCATACATGATAGAACCTATGGCCGAGGCATAGGGAATATTATTCATATTCTCTCTATCTTCTGCCGTAGCTGGACTTTGAGTCTTACTCAAGGTCTTACCTGACAACATGGGCACGAACCCTTTCTTGCTCTCTTCCATTCTAAACTTCTTTAGAACTTTGTCCAAGTATGTACTTTGTGAAAGCGCTATTAGGCGTCTTGATCTATCTCTATAAATCTTGATGCCTAGAATATATGCCGCTTCGCCAAGATCCTTCATTGAAAAACTATTATTCAAATAGGCTTTGACACTATTAAGAAGTTCTATATCATTCCCAATCAACAATATGTCATCTACATATAGTACTAGGAATGCTACAGAGCTCCCACTCACTTTCTTGTAAATACAAGCTTCTCCATAAGTTTGTATAAATCCAAAGTTTTTGATTACTTTATCAAAACGTTGATTCCAACTCCGGGATGCTTGCTTCAGTCCATAAATGGAGCGCTGAAATTTGCATACCTTGTCAGCATATTTAGGATCGACAAAACCCTTGGGTTGTACCATATACAACTCTTACTCAATGTCACCATTAAGGAACGCCGTTTTGACATCCATCTGCCAAATCTCATAATCGAAATGTGCAGCAATTGCTAACTAAATCCTCATAGACTTTAGCTTCACTACTGGTGAGAATGTCTCATCATAGTCAACTCCTTGAATTTGTCGGAACCCTTTCGCGACAAGTCGAGCTTTATAGATGGTAACATTACCATCAGCATCTGTTTTTCTCTTGAAAATCCATTTTTTCTCGACAGCCTTACGGCCATCCGGTAAGTCCACCAAAGTCCACACTTGGTTTTCGTACATGGATCCCATTTCGGATTTCATGGCTTCTAGCCATTTGTCGGAATCTGGGCTCACCATAGCTTCTTCATACGTCGCAGGGTCATCAGCGTTGTCCACCAACATGACGTTCAAGGCAGAGTCATACCAATCAGGAGTGGTACGAATCCTCGTTGACCTGCGAGGTTCAGCAGTAACTTTGTTCCAAGTTTCATGATCACCATCATTAGCTTCCTCTCCAATTGGTGCAGGCGGCACAAAAACATCTTCCGGTGCTGCGCTACTCTCAAATCCGAGAAAAGGTTCGATAACCACAGTGATTTCTACTTTCCTTCCAGTCACTTCCTTCGAGAGAAACTCCTTCTCAAGAAAGGATCCATTCTTGGCAACGAAAACTTTGCCTTCGGATCTATGATAGAAGGTATACCCAATCGTTGCTTTAGGGTATCCTATAAATACGCATTTCTCCGCTTTGGGTTCAAGCTTATCAGGTTGTAACTTTTTTACATATGCTTCGCAACCCCAAACTTTAAGGAACAACAACTTAGGTTTCTTACCAAACCACAATTCGTACGGTGTCGTTTCAACGGATTTAGATGGTGCCCTATTTAAAGTGAATGCGGCTGTCTCTAATGCATAGCCCCAAAACGATAGCGGTAAATCTGTAAGAGACATCATAGACCGAACAATATCTAAGAGAGTTCGATTACGACGTTCGGACAAACCATTACGCTGTGGTGTTCCCGACGGTGTCAACTGCGAAAGTATTCCACATTTCTTTAAATGCATGCTAAACTCATAACTTAGATATTCACCTCCGCGGTCAGAACGTAGAAACTTAATCTTCTTGTTACGATGATTTTCCACTTCACTTTGAAATTCCTTAAACTTCTCGAAAGTTTCGGACTTATGTTTCATAAAGTAGACATACCCATATCTACTTAAGTCATCCGTGAAAGTGAGAACATAACGATATCCACCACACGATGCTACACTCATTGGACCGCACACATCGGTATGTATTATTTCCAATAAGTCTGTAGCTCACTCCATTATTCCAGAGAATGGAGTCTTAGTCATTTTTCCCATTATACATGCTTCGCATCTTTCAAGTGATTCAAAATCAAGTGATTCAAGAAGTCCATCAGAATGGAGTTTCTTCATACGCTTCACTCCAATGTGACCAAGACGATAGTGTCACATGTATGTAGAATTATCATTCAATTTTGTTCGTTTAGCATCTATGTTGTGAACATGTGTATCACTACTATCAAGATTCAGTAAGAATAAACCATTCATCTCAGGTGCATTACCATAAAAGATATTACTCATATAAATCGAACAACCTTTATTCTCGGACTTAAAAGAGTAACCGTCTTGCAATAAACAAGATCCAGATGTAATGTTCATGCTTAACACAGGCACCAAATAACAATTATTCAAATTTAAAACTAATCCCGAAGGTAGATGTAGAGGGAGCATGCCGACAGCCATCACATCAACCTTGGAGCCATTTCCAACGCGCATCGTCACCTCGTCTCTCGCCAGTCTTCGCTTATTCCGCAGCTCCTGTTTCGAGTTACAAATATGAGCAACCGAACCAATATCAAATACCCAGGCACTACTACGATTACTAGTAAGATACACATCAATAACATATATATCAAATATACCTTTCTTCTCGATGTTGCCATTCTTCAGATCCGCCAGGTACTTGGGGCAGTTACGCTTCCAGTGACCAGCACCCTTGCAGTAGAAGCATTCAGTTTCAGGCTTGGGACCGGCCTTGGGCTTCTTAGCAGGTGCGGTAGCTTTCTTGCCGTCCTTCTTGAAGTTGCCCTTGTTCTTAGGCTTGCCGTGTCTCTTGAAATTGGTGGTCTTATTGACCATCAACACTTGGTGCTCCTTCTTGATCTCCACTTCAGCAGTTTTCAGCATGGACGATAGTTCAGGCAACGTCTTGTTCATGCAGTGCATATTGTAGTTCATCACAAAGTTCTTATAACTTGGTGGCAGTGATTGGAGGACACGGTGAATCCCTAACTCATTAGGAATCGTTATCCCCAACTCTTGGAGCTTGTTTGCGTGCCTAGACATGGTGAGCACGTGCTCGCTAACGGAGCTACCCTCTTCCATCTTACAGTTAAAGAACTTTCCGGAGGCCTCATAGCTCTTCATGGCCGCGCGAGTCTCAAAAATCAGCCTGAGCTCCTTAATGATCTCGAACGGGTCGTGGTGCTCAAAGCGCTTCTGAAGCTCCGCTTCTAAACCATACAGGATGGCACACTGTACTATGGAGTAATGATTTTTCCGAGTGGCGTAAACATTCTTTACGTCATCGGTGGCATCTTCTGTAGGTGGGTCACCTAGCGGTGCTTCGAGCACATAGGTCAACTGACCAGCCCTGAGGACGATCTTCAGTCCACGGAACCAGTCTGCGAAATTTCTTCCATTGTTCTTAAGCTTTTCTTTCTCTAGGAACGCATTGAAATTGATGGAGGGGGTCGCCATAATCTACAACAAATTTGCAAGTAGTTTAGACTAAGTTTATGATGAATTGAGTTCAAATTTAATTCTTAAATTAACTAGGTGAACTCCCACTCAAAACAACATCCCTCACATTGTCTTAGTGATTACACGAACCAAGTCCACTACACCAAGTCCGATCTTCACGAGAGAAGATGTAGTTTCGTCGGCGAACAATCTTCATGTTCATCATATCATTTATATGACTCATGCTCTACCTTTCGGTATTTCCGTGTTCCAAGTGTTGGAGATATGCCCAAGAGGCAATAATAAAAGTGATTATTATTATATCTTTGTGTTTATGATGAATGTTTTCATCTCATGCTATAATTGTATTATTAGGAAACACTAATACATGTGTGTTTTGTAAACATAAGAGAGTCCCTAGTAAGCCTCTTGTTGAACTAGCTTGTTGATTAATTGATGATCATGGTTTCCTGATCATGGACATTAGGATGTGATTAATAACAAGGTTATGTCATTAGGAGAATGATATGATGGACACACACCCATAGTAAGCGTAGCATAAGATCAAGTCATTAAGTTGGTATTGCTGTAAGCTTTAAAATGCATAGTAACCTAATCCTTCGACCATGAGGTTGTGTTAATCACCATCACCGGATGGGTACTTTGATGACATCAAACACCGCTTCGTAACTGGGTGGTCATAAAGGTGTCATTGGGTATTCTCAAAGTATGTGTTGAAGCGCATGGACCAAGATTGGGATTTGTCCATCCACATGACGGATAGATATGCTCTGGGCCCTCTCGGTGGAATGTCATCTAGTTAGCTTGCAAGCATGTGGCTGGGTCACAAGGGATGACATATCACGGAACGAGTAAAGAGTACTTATCAGTAACGAGGTAGAAATAGGTATGGAGATGCCGATGATCAAACCTCGGATAAGTATAGTATCGCATGACAAAGGGAATTGGTTTCGTATGTAAATG